>CP136064.1:51874136-52559550 GCA_032622095.1 Siphonodentalium dalli | reverse complement strand
TTGTGTTTGTTAATAATTTTATTGAGATAAAAAATTTGGATGCAAGTTATTACCAATAATTATAACATAACAATATATAGTAGTTATACATATGATAACTGAAAGGGAAGTTATATGCATTAACAGATTTATATGAAGCGAAAAGTTAGTATATCTATTATGTAAGAGAGAGTTAAAGAATGGGGAGAGTGGTGGATACCATTAAAAGAAAAGTAAATAATATACCTCAAGTCACCAGTGGGAGGCTGCGCATACGGGATACCCACGAACATCAAGCTGCTCCCATTCTGTGTGCCGACAATCTTGCCATACTTCGTTGTTACAGTAGGGACTGCTGCAACTTGTAGCATCGTGCAAGTGCCGATGACCAAAATATAGGTCCAAAAACCACCATTCAACTTCATAGCTATTAAATCAGTCCACAAAGTGTTGGTTCTATATCTGTCAATGGGGGGGGGGGGGTATAAAATAATATGTGAAAAGTTTGCATTTGAAAGAAGCATAATGTAGGCTTAATTATTCATCATTTGCAGTTTACATGCACACAGGTGGACTATCATCCTTTGACGTTACAAATTGGTGGCATATCATCCTTTGACGTTAAAAATTGATTTATGTACATACCAGGGGGGGGGGGTAGTAAAATGTTTGCAGGAAGGTATGCCTTTTTTTTGGCATCTGACATTTTCGGGGACCCACCACCCCCAAACCTGCAAACAATTTTGACACCCACCCCCCAAATTTCAATAAAATTGGTCTAAAATCGCACAAAACTCTACTGATATCACTCATGTGACTGGGATTGATCTCAGTTAGTTCAAATAACAGATTAACATGTTTCAGAAGCAGTTTTAATGGAGAAAAAAATGTTTGTAAACCCAGGTCATTGTGCAGAATACACAAAATTTCATAATTTCTAACTATTTCCTGATTAGCCTTGTCAACCAGCCCATTATCTAACATATCCCATACCACTTATATTAGTCTACTGGAGCAACTTACTTCTATTATACTAAACTATCTGAAACAGGCTCCCTT
This sequence comes from Siphonodentalium dalli, assembly GCA_032622095.1. Classification (NCBI taxonomy): domain Eukaryota; kingdom Metazoa; phylum Mollusca; class Scaphopoda; order Gadilida; family Siphonodentaliidae; genus Siphonodentalium; species Siphonodentalium dalli. Next base: position 52,558,512 of record CP136064.1, on the reverse strand, counting down.
TGGGAGCCTATATTCAGCATCGGAGAGCTGTGGCCCCCTTTGTGGGACTTCGCAAACATTTTGATCTGAGACAGAGCCTTCATTTAGCGGCGGCCCCTTTGTGCGCTTTACGCACATTTGGTCATTGAAATATTTTGATATATATATATTGTTTTAATATATTTTTTTTAAATATTGAATTCCTTGCTCAATTTAACAAAACCAATTTTATATATTATTTTTGTAATTAAGTCAATGTACAGGATACACACAATTCCATTATTTCTAACCATTTCCCGATTAGTCTGTCAACCAGCCCATTATCTAGAATTATGCCTTAACACTTTTGTTAGTCTACTGGAGCAACCTCTGTTATAATAAATGACAAACAGTTACTATCCCAGACTTGGGACATTTTAGGTGTTGTGAGATTAACAGATCATATGAGTTGATAGACATGTAAATATTTCACTGATTGGCTTGATGCACTGATGAACAGTGTGATGACAGTTATATTCGAGTCATTGATAGTCATTCATTGATAGTTTTCATTTCTCGAATCTACTTTCCGAAGGGTGTCGGGAAGGAATTTTGTTCAACCCACCGCCCCATAATTATGCAACATGCCATATATCTTAATGTCATCTCTACCAAGGCCCATATGAGGTCCCGGTAACATAAATATGGTGCTTTTGCAGTTATAAATTATTATTATATGTTTTAAACTGTTACAAATGTCATATAAGGGCACAAAAGGTCTTTAATAAAAAAAAATTACACGAGGGTGTGAAAAACGCCCCCCCCCTCGGGCCACCCACCACCACGGCATACCTTCCTGCAATTTGTTTACTACCCCCCCCCCCCTGTACATACACTTGGAAATACCTAGAAGAGTAAGTTTGGTTAGAAGCACAGCCGCTGACTCTTTTCTGTTTGGTAGGTCACAGTTTATATAGATATATATTAAGAAAATGCATGTATATAATTTCTTTGCAATAAGTGTGTATCTCGATTCCCCCATGTTTGTGACGTATTTGTCCCCATCACAAGCGTTACCAGCGTCGCTATCTTTTACGATGCGTTATACATGCATTTATGGTGGGTCTTAAATTATCTCCACGCGATAAATGTGTTCTGTTCAGTGTTATGTTGTGAATAATTTAATGATAAAACGATAATCCACTTATAGTTGCACAATGTCAATGTAGATTTTAGACATTTAAATTGATTCACGGAACACATTATTTTGCCATCACGAATTGGCACCACCCCTGCTGTGAAATAGATTATTACGGAACAAGTACTAACAATGAAATATATTACTTGGCGTCAGTTGGCGACCCATTCCTATATTCTATAAGAGAGATAAATATATTCAGCACACTGCTTTGGAAACAAAAAATCGTACATTTTACTACCATATATTAGCTTGAAATACAAAGGCATCTCAACATAATTATTTATCATTATATTATTAATTGTTATGTTTCTGTCTGTGACCCCCCTCGTACTACAGATGCAATTTTAAAATAACCATCAAATTATTTTCAACAGAGACCATTAATTGTTCTCACGTGGATAAATAAGATCCAACAGAAACGCCTTATCGCGCACCGAATCATGATATAGATGCTGGGAAAGCTTGGGGACAACTTAACAAAAACCCAGACATTAGACTTCGAAATGCCACGTTTCCCGGGCCCACCCCCGTCCCCCAATCGCAATAAATCTATATATATATATATCGGTATATATCCACGACTTTCTTCAATCATCACTCATATAATTATTACTATTAGTATCATTGTTTCTTATTAATTACTTCAATACCGCCCTCTCATAATAATGTAATTAACATATCATGTCGTACAGAATATCCAAAAACAAACACAATAAATTTAAGTTAACACGATATTCGTATGCGTAAAAAGAAAATACACCATTGGAAACCTCTCTATTGTTGTTTTTGGAAATCCCACCTTGTTTCTATTTTTAACTCAAATGAAGACACCGTGTAAACTCTTTGCGTGGGAGGTTCGTCAGGTAAGGAATTCCCATTTGATTCCACAATTCCTTTGGTGTTGTTCAAATTCTTTGGTTAGATCTAAACAAATCTATAATTATTTGATGAAGAAAATTTATTTTGCTGAAGATACGAACAGCGCTATGTCCCCAAAAAACAGGGCAAAATTCAGAGAAATTCTGTGCCAAGAAGGTGCGGCTCATCAAAGAGAAGCGCAAAGATCTAAAAATAGGATCAATTCCTTTCCAATTTTGTCATCACTGAACCGGAAGTGATATCAATAGCATCTCCATCTTGAATGAAAATTGACAAGTTTCCTGACATTAATGAGGAAAGTTTGAATCTTTTCTGCAGACGGGGTCTATATGACTGGCAGGTATGTGTGGCAGTATTGACAGAATAATAAGCCAACGCAACATATAAAATAATAGCTTTATCAATTTATGGCAGCATATTACTGGCACATCTCTGTTTGATCGCCGAAAACGAGAGGAAATTTACGAATTTGCAAAATTCGATAGGCCTAGATCTGCCGTCTCGTAATTTTATTTTAGTGTTGGTAATTTATTCACTGACGCATCGCTCTGATTAGAGACACTGTTCTCAGTTATATCTATATCTACTACTTACGGTGTAGATTAATCTGACCCAGGGTGCTTAGTGGGCCCTTTGTCAGGATTCGTTTTCTGCTGGAATCGATTTCAAATGTATTAAAATTATAATAGTCATATTCAACTATTATATTTCATTAGACTAGTTGAACCGTCCAGCACTCTTAATTCAGTTAGTTTGGGCTCGGCATTCTGCTACGGCAACCCCATGCCGTGGCCCAGTTTGCATCAACAAATGGCTTCGGCATTGCTGATTGCCGTAGTGAATTATGAGGGCTGATCGTCTATACCAAATGCATTATTTCATGTTTTCACTATTTGCGTCGTAGATAGGAGATGGTGTGCACACATTGTTGCACAGCCATTTTTAAGTGTGTATGGTACTGAAACAAACTGATGCGCTTCCGATAAAATTGGTTACATGGTGTGCACAGAGTGTTGCACCAAAGAGATTTTAATCTGTCAAATTATACGTATACCCTTTTAAACCCATAAAACACATCTATTGCCACATTTTTGAAAGAGAAGTTCTGTACAAGATATCACAGAATGACACAGATACATGTAGTATTGCTGAAGGGGTCACTCTCACCAAAAAAAATGCTGACGGGTAGGTCTACACATGTTTTGAAAAAATTGCAGTTACTTTATATGTGTTCCTGAAAGTCTGGTGGCTATCAGCAATTCTTTTCAGTTCATTTTAATTTTCCTTTGAACATATACAATTATTCTCTAACAGATATCATGGCAGACATGAAAACTAAAAGTCATATAGAACGAGATTTCAAAACCTGTGTTCTCTTCAGCACATTTTCAAAACCTGTGTACCCTTCATCACATGTTTTGGTGAGAGTAACCTCTTCAGCGATAGTATTCCCCTTGACGTTTGAAATGACGATTGACCAATCAAGATGTTTAATTCAATAACGGGAAATCCAAATGTAAGTTATAAATCTTTGTTTAAACTTGATTTGTCACAGAATTGGATAACTATAGACATTTTCCATTTTCTCGTTTAATAATTTTGTACTCTCACCTGCCAAGTAATAGTGCAGACCGAATTATAGTGCAGGGCTGTATTTTCTGCTGAAATTAATAATAGTAGGCAATTTCACTATATGTCTCATTGCCAAATAATAGTGCAGGGTTGTATTTTAACTGAAATTAAATAACCATGCATGCACTATTATTCGGCAGGTGAGAGTATTGTTACTATTGTACCATACATCTTTACCTAAAGTAGAACTCTTATGAGTTGATAAGTACATGTAGTGATACGCCTACTACTGTCAGTTGCATAATATTATGGTGAAGATATTAAGGTGGAGTCTCTCTTAGGCCTAAAAAAAAAAGACGTTTGTTTCCGCTAACTCGACCGACCCTATTTTAAACCCGCGACCCTAAACTTTTTATTGCCATTGCAAAAAAAAAAAAAATCGGACCGAAAAATAAACAACAAAAATATATTTATTTTTTATTTTTTAAAATTTAGGTTCCAATTGATATCATAACAATATGCAAAACATTAATATATTTATATATATTGCCATAAGAAATTTAAGTTTACAAAAAGATTTAAGTTTAACAGTTGGAATCATACCGTACTGTAAAGTATCTTTGGCTTTATCTAGCTTTCATCTGTGAAAACTTCAAATAGTTTGAGTTCAGGTTTGTTATCATTCAGCCTTCAGACTTCAGTATTTCAATCAAATACAGTACAGGAACATTAACAATTTGATCAAATCAACCTGATTATCAGGTGGGATATCATAATACCAAATGAAAAATTAACATGATAATCATAGTCCATTCACTCCATTGAACCAAAAGATATCTGACAATATCGTATAAGCATTTCCAATCCATACATATAAAACAAGAGATCGACTGTCGTCCAGTGCATACCCTCTTAGCGCATACCGCCTGATGTGGGCATATCTGTAACTTATGATTGCTATACTCAGACAGATGGACCCAAAAAATCAGAATTTTCATGTAAACAAAGATGAATAACTATAAAACAAAAAACCAAAACAAAACAGTTGAATTAAATGTCCTCATAGTGGTGAACATCCATACAAAATTTCATTGAGATCTGAGCATTACTGTTCAAGTTATGACATCAGAACAGACGTCGGATGGACCAAACAGCCAACATTTCCAGAAAAACAAAGATGAATAACTCTAGAATGGAAATGCGGAACAGAACAATGGAACCCTCTGTTGACTGTCCTCATAGTAGTGAACATCCATACCAAATTTCATTGAGATCCCAATGGTTGTCGCCAGACCATATGGGAAATATTAGGATTATCAAAGACTATATTAGTATATAGACTAGTATATATGTAAATATTAATTAAAGCATATGTAAGATTGAATTGGTGTTTATAGTTTCTCTGTCATCTAGGTTAACATGATTGGGGCTTAGAAGTGCATAGTTTGGGTTATTGACAAGTATTATACAGTTATTTTTAAAGATACTGAAAAAAAAAAAGTTAACTGAAAAAAAAAAAAGTTAAGCCTACCTACCTACCCTAATTTTTTTCAGCTTGTTAGCGGAAACAAACGTATTTTTTTGTTAGGCCTTATCTGCAATTTTCATATTGATTCCTGGTTTATATAAAATAATTGCTCTGAGAAACCAGTCTTCAGAAGTTTCATGACTAGAAATAATTCTTTCATTATTCTACACTGGGATTGCAACTGCTCCTATTTTTAGGACCCATTAATTATCACTTAATTTAATTTAGGTGCAACATTGTGTGTGGGAATACCGTACAAAGACTTCCTTGAGAGTGACATGGCTTCAACCATGAATCTTTATTGCACTCGGTGGGGAATCATCAGTCATAATTTCACAATGTATAACTACATTCATTGTAATGAGGAGGTACATCAGGGCTTAAAATCTGATGAGAATCATGAATCTTGGTTCAATTCTCATAAAATGCAGCTAATTCACTGTAGAAATGCTGTATTCTGATTCTCGCAAAATTTATGGAATTTAAGGCCTGTACGTCCATGAGAGTATGCCATTGAATGTGATATATATGCAAACGATGGCATCATCGACTGTGTAAGACAGGTTTAACGCAACACCATTTAAAGTTGAATTTGAAATTGTATTCACCTGTCAGATTTGAAGACCAGCTAAGTGCATGTTTATTTTGGAGACATTTTAAACATATCAAATATTTAGATGCATGGTCGAAATATAAAATAAATAATGTCAAATGACAATATACCTATTTTAATATATATGTAAACGACCAATTAAATTTAATACATACATATATAATGTATGTAGACAAGTAAATAAATGTTTTAACTAACCATTAATTGTTATATTTTATCTTGTCTTGTGGTTTTATGTTTATCTTTTATCTTTAATAAAGTTTCATGTCATAATCTTATTAAGTCCCTTTAATCATGCATCACATTATACCCCAAACTAAATTAGAGACATAATTACCAAGGTTATTATGCAAGTCACTCTAATCAGATGAAACTAATTAAGTTTCACACCTCAGACAAGTTGCCCTGGAAATATTGCTGGGGCGAGTTGTTTTCAGTCCGAGTCGTCTTGTGTGTTCCGGCCCAAGTTGTCCCGGTCCATGTCGTCCCGTTTAATACCACCAGTGTTTTTACGGCAAAATGTTGTATAAAGCTGGTATTAACACAACTAAATACCTTGAGACATGTGAGAAAATATAGTGGACAATGGAGCCTCCATTGTCCACTATATTTTCTCACATGTCTCTCTGAGATTCCATCACAAACCTGTTTCATAAAATCCCAATCTTGAAGACTGCAGTCCTTCCCAGGGGACGGGAGCGATTGCTCTCGCACCTGTATGCACATACAATATTTAATTCACACTCATCCCTCTTGTCAAAATGTTTATGGTCACTGTAATCGTTGATTCAATAATCAATATTGAACCACTTGAAGGTATATTTAGAACCTTTTCCATCTCAGTTAAATTATGCGCATGTGAAATTGTAACTGGACATAGGTTTATCACACAATGACATTTTGTTTGTGAAAAACCCAACTTACGGTTATATTAGACGCAATTACACCCGCTTTCTGAATTGTGAGAGCAAATTATAAGTGCTATCTCTGTGTTTTCCTCATAGGAAGGACTGAGACTGCTTTAGTCTTTACAAGGATTCTCTAATGTAACTACATGTACTGGTATTAAAACTGTAATACCTACCAATGGCCCAAACTATGAACAACATACTAGTAATATTATCTTTTGTTTATCTCTGGGGGCGCTGGTTTCGTTCTGACGAATAACTCATTCAATATTCTGAAGCAAATAGCAGCATCCAATCAGAAGATATCTAGTTGCATGGAATTTGTAATGCACATGTTGTTGGTGACATGCTGCTCATATTGAAACATGAACATTGCTCTTTCAGCCTTTCCCCTTGGAGTCAAACTTGGATACCAAATTCATTAGCTTGTGCTAAATTAAAATGATTAGTGCATTTGGCATCAGACAACTACATGTATTTATATTTCCATACAGAGATATAATCACCCTTTTCTGCTATAGATATACACATAGATGTATGGTTTCATAGATATGACAAGAAGTGACTTTGCAGTGACTTTGGCAATCTGAGCATAGTCATGTCATTATACCCTCGCAATGAGTTGTTGGGGGGGGGGTATACTGGAATCAGCTTGTCCATCCGTCTGTGGACACAATTTTGTCCGAGCTTTTATTCCTACAGTTTTCAGTAAATTTTGTTTAAAGTTGGCACAGATATTTAGTATGATTGGAACCTGTGCAGCTGTGATTTAAAAGTTTGACAGAATTTATATTATGAGGTCTGTCAAACTTATTTTGTGGGGTTATCCCCCTTATTTGCAACATGCAGAACTTTGGCCGAGCTTGTATTCCTACATTTTCTGGTAAACTTGACTTAGAATTCTCCAGATTGCTACTTCATTGGAATAACATGTTGAATACAGACATTACAGGGGTATATTCCTTAGTTCCACCTGAAGTTGCAAGGGTTGAGGTTGAGAGGTGAATAATTGAATTATAGCTTTGCAGAGAGAGTAAGTAGTGAAATAGAGGTACTTTGAATCTTTTGCAATTTTATGACCAATAAAATTAATACAGCCCTCGAAATTTGCTATGGAAAAAGGCAATGTCGTAGAAAAAGCTGTAAAAGCCAATGTAGAATTTCATGCAATTCTGAAGCAATGCAAAAGAAGCAAAATGCAAATTTCAAGGGCTGTAAATATAAGATTATGCTCAGAATGTTGATTCAAGTGAATTAAGATACTGTAGAATGAAATTCAGTCTCATTGTTTTGATAACAAAAATGTGTTTATTACCATGCGATATTTAACTGAAGCCTCCACAATGGGCTCTCCGTGATCCTGGTATCATGAGCCAGATATATTTGCAGTTGAAGTTGCAAGGGTTGAGGTTGAGAGGTTAAATATTACTCAAAATCGATTTTTGGGTAGAAATTTTTTAAGTCCAGCGATCGTCGGGAAGATTGGAAAACCGAGGAAACTTCGGAAAATTCGAACGGGGGAGCACGAATTGGGTAAAAAGTGTTATGCATGTTATATTTGGGCTTTTAAATCCTCGATAAATATGTGCATGATTTGCAGATCTACATGTATGATAGTGTTAAAATATGTGTGTTTTACAGCTGTGTGATGTCGAAATTAGTTTTGCTTGTGGCTATCATGTTGTCAAACTATACCAACAGGGACATATACAGTAGATTGTAGAAGAATAAAACGAGAAACCAAAGTTTCTCTAGGGAAAATGACCCACCTCTGGCTATCCTAAGCACATATGTACTAGTTTCGTTTATAAATGCTTAACTTCATCAGGACTGGACTAGTATGTTGTAATAATTTGAATGCGATATTGTCTTCATTTTATCGTTTTCTGTGTGTCACAGGGTGTCCTGCTGTTTTCTGATTGACTGGGAGTGATTTGACCTTCGGCTTTGTCGTGGAAAGGATGTAGTTCTCCACCTAGTTGTATGTGTTATCATTGGTGGTTCTTATTAACTGTTTCTGGAGGGTACAATACCAACATGTAGTCAAGCCTTGAAATAGTGTGTCCGTCATTTGCAGAATGAGGTCCCCAGAGGGTGAATTTAGTGATGCTATACCACATAGTGGGCTAGCATCACCAAATTCACCCTCTGGGGACCTCATTCTGCTTACACCTCAGCAGAATGAGGTTCCCAGAGGGTGAATTTGGTGATGCTAGCCCGCTATGCAGGGTAGCATCACTAAATTGACCCTCTGGGGACCTCATTCTGCAAAGGACAGACACACTATTTCAAGGATTGCATGTAGTAAAGCTATTTCATGACATAACATATGAAAAAAGAAGGAAATGTTAGCATTATGATTTTGGAAATCTTCAGAGGTTTATTTTTTCATTTATTTTACAATAAAATAGAGTTATTGGATCTTTGATAGGAAAGTTGATTTTCTCCTTGGGGAAAGTAGAGTTATTGCTCTTATGTGAGCAATTCGTTCACTGTTGCATTTTCAATAAGAAAAGTTACTGTTTCTTTGAAAAAAATTGAGTTATTCCTCTTGAGTGAGAAATTTGGTCCCTCTTGGATCGTGAAAAGGAAAATTTTATTGCTTTTAGAGAATAATGGAGTTAATGCATTACATTACATATATTGTGCAGAATATGAGGGAGATTTTCCAACTGATATAGTGCATATTTCGTTTACAAATGCCTGCAGGTAGAGTTTCTGAATGTCTAGAGCACAGACATTGAGAATGTTCAATGGAACATAATTCATATCATTTCCGGAAAAATGATGGGTGGTTCCAGAAAAAAACACCAGGCACATACAGTATCATTGGAGCTTATTCATCAAATTAAAAGTGGACCACAGTGGAAACAAGGCAATAGTGTGAGCCTTTCCTTTGGTATCGCAGGCCTTGGGGTCGAAAAAATCACTCACTGATATTAAAACCAGCAAATTTGTGTAACCAATATGCTCAACTCGCATACCGTTCTAGTTTCAAAAGCATAATTCTTTTTGTATCATAGATATTGATTTACAGGATAATGAAGCTTTGCTGCCTGATTATTTTGTGATATATTTGTTCACCAGTTGTTTCCTGTGATTTAGAAATACATTGTACTGATGCTACACAAGTGCATCTGTTCCATAAATGATTAATGTCTAATATGACCATACGGTGAACTAAGTGTAATTAACTACCATATGTAAACTATCTTCATATGGATAATAATTGTTCATAATTCTTATCATAATCAGTTGATAAATACAGATGATCAGATCATCAATCTTTTAATAATACAGTGGTTTCTACGTGCAGTGGAGTGAGTTTCTACTGAAATTAGGACTTTCTTCCACCAATGAAAATGTGATGTGGCCTGGTAACTGAAATCCCAATTGACTAAAGTGGTGATTTATTGCCTCAGCCAAGTCCTAATTGCAACTGACTAGCTTTATAGCCAGGTTTCCTCCATTGAGAGGAAATGGGTCCCTTTTAAAATCCATAACCCAAATTTCCCCTCTGACACATATTAGCCTACATGTACATGTATACCTCTACACATATTAATGCCTGTAGGCTACATCACACATGTACATGTATCTCCCACTAAATAAAAACAACAGGGAATGATAAAAAAGGTAACTTTATTTGCCACAGTCTTTTATTTGCCACAGTCTTTTATTTGCCACAGTCTTGTTAAAATGAGACCATGTATCATTTCAATCAACTTACGGAGTCTGGATATTTATCAGACTGCACCAATTACTGATGCACTAGCGAAACATTTTATGCAAATTTAATACAGTTCAAGTATATACACTTCAACAATTATTTGTGGGGGGGATTCAGCTCTATTTATAAACTCTATAAGGATACTTACCAGAAGGCACCATTAAAACAAACAATATGCAAGCCTTGAAATAGTGTGTCTGTCATTTGCACGGCAGGCAAGCATCACTAAATTCACCATCTGGGAACCTCATTCTGCTGAGGCCTCAACTACTATGAGACTTATAGGACCAGATTGAAGTTCCCCAGTTGAAGTCATCTTGATTATGCATTTTATCTTCTGCAAATTAGGGGATATAGAAACTGAACAGAAAGGAAAAAGTAACTAAAACAATGTTAATTTGAGACCATAGATACTTCCCAGAAGAGGGGGCCTAAGCAGAATGAGGTCTCCAGAGAGTGAATTTAGTGATGCTAGACTGCTGTGCGGGGTAGCATCACTAAATTCACACTCTTGGGACCTCATTCTGCAAATACTTTTTCAAGGCTTGAAAATATGGTGATTGAACTTGTGACTGAAACCATGATAAAACCCAATAGACCAAACAGGCTGGTCAATTATTGTCCCAACCAAGTCCCACTTGCAACTGACGAGATGTGATAGCCTACTTGTCACTAGCAGGCTTAGATCATGCCATGAATTTCAACTATAGGCTAACGCCAATAGAGATCATATTCCACCAGTACAACACCTTTGAATTTTTTGACAGGGAACTTTATAAAGTCGAAAAAATAATGCAGGAAATATATGTCTTAGTTATTATATGTTCCATAATAATGTACTTCACTGTTGGTGAAGGTCCCAACTCAAACTTTTATGATTTAAATAAATTTGTGAGCGATTTTGCTTTGCTTCGCTTACAATTATGGAATTTCTCCTGGCTAATTAATTCATTGTTTATTGCGATATCGGCTCACAAATACCACAGAAAAGCAAGCAATTTTGAATTGGGACATTCACCTACAGTGAAGTACATTATTAAGGAATAGATAATAACTAAGAAATATATTCCCCACGTTATTTTTTCGACTTTATAAGGTTCCCTGTCAAAACTTCAAAAAGTTCAAAGGTTTTGTACTAGTGGAATATGATCTCTATGGGCGTTAGCCAGAGTAGAGATTCATGGCATGATCTATAGCAGGCTAAAACCTTCTAGGTTGGTCCATATCTACATGTATGTGAGCTGCTTAAAAGTCTGCTTGTCCCCCCACTGTCCCGCAAGATATCTCAGGGGGGATTCAACTCTATAAACTCTATAAGGATATCACTCTTCCTTCGAAGCTTAAAGGCCTTTATCAATGGTATAACAATATATTGTACTACCGATACTTTACACATTTGAGACTCATACATGGGTATACATAGACAACAGTTGACGCATTATTGTAAAATGTCGAGATCGTTAAACTTCCTCTAGGGATCGTTAAGTGCAAATGATATCATTAATTCAATAAGGACAAGCCTTGAAATAGTATGTCTGGAATTTTCAGAATGAGGTCCCCAGAGGGTGAGTGTAGTGTTGCAATCCTGTACCGCTGGATAGGGTTGCCAAATTCACCCTCTGGGAACATCATTCTGGTTAGTCCTCAATTTCTATGGAAGACCTAGGATCAGACTGATGTTCCCCAGTTGCAGTTGGTGATGTTCACCAATGTTAAACTTGAGACCATAGATACGTGGGGTAGCTGTGTGTGGTAGCATCACTAAATTCACCCTCTGGGGACCTCATTCTGCAAATGACAAATACACTATTTCAAGGCTTGAATAAAGAATACTATATGGCACTAATAAGTTAACAACAGACAATGTGGTGTTGTGACCTGGTGATGGAAACCACATTATAATTCTGTTACATTAATATAAAAGAAATTTTGTTGAATATGTTGCAAAAGTATCTCAATGTTGATACAAATATATGTATATTGCATTCTGTGGTGTAGTCTGAGTTAAGTTGACTTTAAACAGCTATTTATAGGGAGCGAAACTGTGAATGATATCTCCAAAATTGTTGTTTAAAGGCAAGGGAAACTCTGTCTACTTGACAACAACACTTTTTACTTCTTCTTTGGTGAGCAGCTTGCAGTCATTTGTTGACTATTGTAAGTTACCTGGAAGACGAAAAAGGCCTAAATACATGACTCAGTTAATGCTAGGTGTGATCTGAGATTGTTTGGCTGAGGATTTTAGTGAGTCGTACATGATCAATTTGATCTGCATTCTGTAAATTGTAATGGAGACAATTGAATTTAGAGTTGAACTGTTAAGTATCCATCATCCATCAGATATTCGTCTTATGTTTGTATGACGTGAACTTTTGGGGGAGGGGGTGCGGCATGTGCCCACCAGGCCTCCCATGGCTTTGCCACTGCCTGTACATGTATCATTCATAAGTAGGTCTTGAGGTTTCCAATAACCTTACAGGTTGGTCCTGGTTTTACCCAGGAGGATCACAATAACACTGTCCACAAGATTATAGGGAAACTCAATACTATTATAATGCGAGAATACAGGGTTAAGCTGACCTTACCCTGTAGCACATGTACATAGAAGTCAGTCCTTGTTTGAGAATGAGATACAGAAACGAGTTTTGAGATAGCTTGCCAGTTGTTTACAGAGAACACAACGTTGTATGTATGACATTATCTGTGGTTTAATCTGAGCTGTAAATGAGGCCAATCGAGGAACTAGAAACGTAACTAGGCAGCCCTCTGAGCACCTACCTGTGTTAGTTTGAAACTGAGGAATTCGGTGATACCTGTACAGTGAGGTATAATTTATATCATTAATGGCTTCATCTGTATAATGCTTACTTATCTATCTTCAATATAGCTTAGATTAAATGGTATAGATTCAGGAATCATTGCTTAGGGTGGGTGGTGGCTTATAGTCTGTTACAGGTTGATGGGTGCTTACTTAACGAGCTCAATCCTTCCTTGATATTGCCCTAATATTTTATAGTATCTGCTATACCCTCTGATAGACCTGTTGAATGGTGCCAGTTTGCAATTGTTGTGGGGTGGTCTGGTTTTTGCTGCCTATGACAACCTATCCAAGAAGTTGGTACAACCCCACCCACCAAAGACAATATTTAAAGGTACTCAATCCGATAAAACTCCTCTCAATTACTATTTCAATGGCTTCAGGGGGTCAAAAATATTTGATTCGAGTCGAGGAAGTCACCCATCAAAGCTCAGATTTGTTAGATATCGATTTTAGAAATCTATTATTTTTCATTATCGGGAATACTATCTGGCCCAGAACTCAGTCAAAATTGCGTTAAAATTACCACTTGATTTTAGAGTTATCCATCCTTGTCTGTTTGAATAGATTTGGAGTACACATCCAGAGCAGTTATTAGTACTCATCTCGAGTTAATAAAAAATTTCAAAAATCAATATCTAATAACTCTGAGCTTTGTTTGATGGGTTCCTCGACTCGAATCAAATATTGTTTACCCCCAAAGCCAAAGAAATAGTAATATAGGACCCTCTGATCGGATTGTTGTTGTTGGAATCTGTTGAGATGGGGACCCTCTTTACGGATTGAGTACCTTTAAAAGATTTTTTATGCAGTTTTGAGTTACATGTATAACATTTAAGAAGTTTTTTGGGAAATCTTAAAACAAGGATTATATTTCCATATGAGCGAGTTAATGAATTAACCGTATGTCAAACATGTACATGTATATGTAGCATTTTGCTAATCATATTAAAAAAAACTTGATATTTTCTATAGCTTAAAGCTAATGCTATTAAATTATTCTGCCTGAAGCGAGCATTTTCTGGATTTATATAGTTTCCTCTTGACACAAACACCACAACTTTTTATGGCAACGTAATCAGTAGGCCTACTTTTAGTGAGATATTAATTTATATTTGTATATCTCCTTGAATTTGCAAACCAAAAAAATATTCCATCTTGGTTTTGATTCAGCTGGTTTATAATTGGCCATGTACCTTCATATATTTAAAGGGGTGGAATCAATTAAAAGTTGAAAACATCATTATTATCAAGGCTATACTGTATAGAAAATTGAGTAATCACAGAAAACCCATAAGTATTGTGTCTTCAACAATGTTATTTCGTTGTCACTCCTTGACCATATATCACATGAAGTTGTCTTCTACTACGTATTCAGTTACATTAATTTACCTTGTGAACAAATTGGCTTGAAATTAGAGAAACACAGTGTTGTGTTGATGTTTTATCAATAATAAGTAAGATTAATATTTCAATGTACTGGCACCTCTGTTTTATATCACTTTAAGTAGAGTTTATCGTACAATTAAATAGAATGTGTCCATCCACTGATCATAACAAACCAAAGTCGGATGCTTTGGTCATATATAGACTATATCTGATTTTGTGACATCACCAATTATTATCTAATATGACACTGCTGTTTTGAATTTTTGCGAGCGCTTTTGTCGCAGAGTAGATCGGTGGGCTTAAAGCATTAATGTCGTAATCTGAAATAAACGTGTGCCTCTTTCAATGGCCGGCGTTCCAAATTGAGGGGAGTTTCTATCGGAATTATGCACAGTGAAGTTCATTCGTAGCCACGGTTTACATTTTATTGAGAACATAATTATAACATTATGGACTGTCGAATATTGCAATGGAGTGGCCTAAAATATAAATGTCGCGTGCAATGGGAAAATCTCAATCACTCTGGCTGGGCTGGGGACAATACTGGAATCGAAATCGAAATTTGTGATGCAAGCAAACGTTATTATATCGCGTTTAAATTATCATAATATTACCGAGTACATACGTGAATCTGATAATCCTCAGATATCCTTCTATTTTCATGAATCGACAAGAAACACATACTTATGAACAAAGCAGAAGATACATCAGGTTATCGCAAATTCTGTCGATGGTGAAAGCTACATGATGACGTTGCTCGTCGAGTTTCGTTGAAATCGACATGACATTTTGATGAATGAAATGAACTTGATGAAATCGACAAGCTTCTTAGTGTAGTACATATCTCACTTGGATTGCACATGCAGCGTCAATAGTATAATGGTTTATTCAGTAAAATACCCCCTGTTGACAACAACAAACAGTCTTGACTTTTGAATACTTTCAGTTTGATGTTGGTAGTTTATATTCTATAATAATTTGTTCAATAGGAAAGGCTTTCAAAAGTTTTTTATTTAGGTTTTAAGTCTGAGTCGGTGAATTCGTAGTCTGTTTGCATTGTGAATCTCTGATTTCTCACATGCCTTGATGTATGATATGATTGACCTAATTTATACACGAAATTGCGAAAGAACCCACTGTCGATGAACCCTTCTGCATGTATGGAGTGTTATATATCATAACCACACCACGATATAAGGCCTAAGTTAATCTTATTTGAAGGGAATACGCATCTATGAAGTTATTTTTAGGATTAAAAAGACACAGATATATCCTAGCTTATGCATGTGTTTTAGCTGTGGTTCGTTATTTACGCTAGCGTATGGTCATATTAGGTGGAATATGAATGAGCAATCGGTGGTTAAGGTTTACAACTATTAAACCCTGATTCCAGCTAGGATTTTTTCCAATTGAGAGAAGTCAATTGTCCGTACCTGATTATTAAGGCGAAGTGGACTGCTAACTGGAAGAATTCATGAAGGCTGAAGTTAAATTTACACCGGAAGATCAGCTTTCCATAATAAAATTAGTATGATGCAGTACAATAAATAAATTATATTCACATTATAATCAGTAAGAACACAATTACTAGTATTCTGTATACATGTAAATCAGCATATGCATTTTTAACCCTTTCAGTGCCAGGTCCGATTTTTGTATCAACCCATATACCCTGTGCCAATGCATTATCTTATATATGCGAGTCGACCATAGGTCGCCTCGCATATATAAGAGAATGCATTGGCCTAACAATTTTTCATCATTTGTTATTATTTTTTACAATTTTTTACAATTTTAATAATTTTTTCTTATATTCTTTAACAGACTTATTTCGTAAGTTTAGTGCCAGGGAATCTCACGTTTTTCATGGGCATCAAAATTATTACTATGAATACTTGGTGATAGTTTTGAGTTATAACATGCCCCTACGGTTTTATCCAGTTTGTTTTTAAATTTGCTATAGCATGCTTAAGAATACCCCAAAAAAATTCAACAACAAAAAAAAAAAAAACTAAAAAAAGGGGGCCGATGAGATCGGCCCTTGGCACTGAAAGGGTTAACCCATTCTATACTAAAGTATCATTGATGAGCAGTTTTCCCCATAGGAAATGTTCAGATAATAGGTTCAACAAACGACAATAGGTCGTTTGTTAAACATATTATAATCTAAACATTTCCCTTTATAAATAGGGCAACTTCTGTACTTTTATTTAGCTGTCGTCTGCTTTTATTATCTTAATATCCCTCCAAATGAATAATAAACCATTCTGATGTACATTTTTTAACTGACTGGGAGAATCCATTTAGTATAGAAAGGGTTAAAACATTATTTGGACATATGAATGTTGGAATAGCAGAAACCGAGAGAGGTCACGGCTCCCTGGGACACAAATAGGGAGCAGTGACACTTTTTGAGAGAAGATATCTCCAATGTCTTCCTCTAGCTGTGCCTGAATTCTCCAATGTCTTCCTCTAGCTGTGCCTGAATTCTCCAATGTCTTCCTCTAGCTGTGCCTGAATTCTCCAATGTCTTCCTCTAGCTGCGCCTGAATTCTCCAATGTCTTCCTCTAGCTGCGCCTGAATTAACCCATTTTGTGTCTGGGAGGGGGTTTGAAGATCTCTGGGTGAGGCTTGTTCCTTGCGCAAGCGTCATCCGGTTGATATTTTGCCTACAGTTACAGTAATACCTTAAATAATCGACTCCTTAACAACAGAAGAATTATGGGTAATTTTTCAGGATTTAGTCGGAAATATGGCTTGTTGCCATTCATTGGAAAATCTACTGAGAGCTTTCCAATGAATGGCAACAAGCCATATTTCCGACTAAATCCTGAAAAATTACCCATAATTCTGCTGTGGTTGAGGAGTCGATTATTTAGGGCATTATTGTATCTAATTAAGATATTACAGGATTGATGTGATAATGCATACAATTGTTAATGCTAATGTCCAGATAGTATCTATTGGTCTTTTGTTTCTAGCATATTATTGATGCATCAGAATTACAAATGCACTATTTAGCACACAGGGTAATAGGGTATTCACAATATTTCTGCAGTGCCTCACATAATGTACTTGGGGATCATTGGTATTCCTGGAACAACTGTTACAAATAGCACAGTGATTTGGCATTTGCAACAGGTTATTATTTATGTACCAGATTTAGCCATGGTATTTTCCCCAGAAGTGTTTCTTGTACTGTAGTGAGTCTTATAATTGTATATTCCAGGAATCAAAATACAGGATGCTTGGGAACATTTCAGGCAGTCAATTGGTATATATTACAGAAGGGCTTGGTCATGTTTTATTGCAGGGTTCCCACAGGTCATTTAACCATTTCTATATTAAATGGATTCTCCCACCAAGTTATAAAAGTAAATATTAGAATAGTCTTTTATTCATGAGGGGTGTTGAAGAAAATAAGCAGCTGACCAAGCCTTGAAATAGGGTGTCTGTCATTTGCAGAATGAGGTCCCCAGAGGGTGAATTTAGTGATGCTACCCCGCATAGCGGGCTAGCATCACCAAATTCACCCTCTGGGGACCTCATTCTGCTGATGCTACCCTGCATAGCAGGCTAGCATCACCAAATTCACCCTCTGGGGACCTCATTCTGCTGAGGTGTAAGCAGAATGAGGTCCCCCAGAGGGTGAATTTGGTGATGCTAGCCCGCTATGTGGGGTAGCATCACTAAATTCACCCCATGGGGACCTCATTCTGCAAATGACAGACACCCTATTTCAAGGCTTGTGCAGAAGTATTCATATTCTTTGGTGACAATTAAATGTTCAACAAATGACCTAGTTGAACATTTCTGAAAATTTCCTTACAGATAACTACTCATCAATGAGTATTTAGTATGGAAAGGGTCAAAGCAAGGGATAGCATTGGATTTGACAAATAACCATTACAAGCCCTGGAAGTTACTTGAATTACCATATGTGGTTTTGAATAGCCTTGGTTTTCGGCAATATGAAAAAGAATTAAAGATAATCTTGAAAAACTGTTGAAAAATGCCAAAAAATGTTAATGGACTTAAATGGCCTTGATTTTCATCAGGTTTGACCTCTGTGAGCCTGGTTTTCTTCAGATGATCTGTCTCTCAGACTACATACCATTACATAGTATTTAGATAACTATCATAAAATATTATGGATTTCATCGTTCCAGACTCAATAGACAGGTAAATGCGTATTGAGACATAATATTATATTGGGCCAAAATAAAAAAGACCTGTGTTTCTGGTGACCTGCCCGCCCCTATTCCGGCACCCCCCGACCATTGTCATTTTATTGATTTTACAAAATTAGTACGCATCCGATTTTATTTTCCATGTAAAATGATTCATTTCTGTATAAAACGGACATATTGTGTGTACTATTAAACCGGAAATTTTACCACACTTCAATTAGGTCACAGCTGAATCAAACTTATGCTAACTAATTTTTATATTTCCATGTTTTATTCAATAAAACAATAAATTACAATATATTAAAAAAAAATTAAATAAAATGAAAAGCCACCCACCTCCCCTATTTTTTTCTTGCATGTCACCAGAAACACAGGTATATATATTTTTTTGGCCTTAGCGTAGTTTCAAATATTTGTTGTGGACCTGAGGTGCACCCCATTCTCATCACTTCTACTCACATGACTGTACCAATTAGACTTTAAAGGCACGGATGGCCTTCGTTGTAGGTTATAATTTAAAAACGAAAGTTACAAAATTATGAAAATTTCCTCAAGAAAATACTAAAGTATAGTATAGTGATAGTATGAATCTGATATTATCCACAAAAAATACTTTTTATGAGCCGATTGTTTGTTTATATACATGTACGGTGTGCGATAAGCAAAACACTCAACACCGTTGTACTATTTTTGAGAGATTGGTTCACGTGACCCATTCTACACCGAAATCTTGAGTGGCAAAGATTAGCAAGGGCTATGTTGTAAATAACATGGTATCAGTTTTAACCAAAGTTCACTTAGTGGAGTCTCCCCACTGTTGAGTGTTTTGCTTATTGCTCACTCTTTACATACTGTTTGTTTACATAACGCAGCATACAAAATACAATAGAATGCCATTTACACGATATTTATGATTGGTATAAGAAAACAATCTGTCTATATTTTAATATTCTTTCTGTTTATGGCATTTTAACGGATGTGACTATTTAAACAAGAATATACACACCTCCAATGCCTACCATATCTTTAACAAACTGCTGTGTATGCAGTAAACCATCTTAGTATGTAAAACACATAAGATCCGTGAGTGTGCATCACTTTAACTCATTCTTCTCAGTTTAGACATACTTGGGTCAAACAGTTATTATTAATATAAACAGTTGTTGCTTAAGAGCTATCATACACACAACACCCTGGTATTATGGTTTCCTCTATGGACTATGTACAGTAATGCCCTAAATAATCAACTCCTTAACCACAGCAGAATTATGGGTAATTTTTCAGGATTTAGTCGGAAATATGGCTTGTTGCCCTTCACCGGAAAGCTCTCAGTGAGAAAAATTACCCATAATTCTGCTGTGGTTAAGGAGTCGGTTATTTAGGGCATTACTGTATATAGCACATACAATCTCAATGCACCTGGGGCTGTTGATATCCAATGAATTGTTGCTTGGTGTTTATAGCTTGTTCAAAAAATCCAAGGCGTCACATTTATTGAACCATATCCTGTAGTTATATGCTTTTTACTGTTCTGAGCTGCAGTCATTTAAGCGAACATTGTGTTCGCTATGTTCATTGCACATTTAATCTTTATGTTATCCAGGAGACCTAGGGACATTCAGATTCACAACTGGTGTAGAATCTAGGGTCCTGTTTTAGGGTTGAGAGAGTCTGTATCAATCAAAGACACTTTGAAAAATAGAATGTCACAATACGAGGGATATTTCATCATTCTAGACTCAGAAAGAGAACTGGATGTGAATTGAGACATACGTATATAAGAGTAATAGTAGACTAATTCCAGATTCATGTTATAACAAACTTTATGTTGCTTGATTACAACTCAACTTGGTTTGATATAAAAACAGGTGTGTTTAAATCGAAGATTTGTTGTCATTGGTTGTAGTTCCTTGATCATCACCAAACTTCGTATGTGTCCAGTGGTAGATCAAAGTATACTTTGAATCAGGATTTGTCCTATAATATTGATCAGATTTAATTGTCTTTTTGACTTCGAAATTTGAGTTTTAGCTTAGATAATGTTTGTAGTGGATCTGGATATCATACACCCCTCCCCCAAGCCAACTCCCCCAAACTCACCCAAGAATCTACCACACCTACCAGTAAATACTCTTTCCACCATGCCGCAGATGCCCCCCTCCCCACCAACCCACTCCGTCCTGGCACTGCACCATCACCCCACCCCATGTCAGGAGTTATTCAGTTATCACAGGGTTTGTCGAATAATGAATTAACGCAGAGACCAGGTTGTTTAACTTTAGCACGCGACATCTTACATGGATGCAAGGGGAGTAATCCAATGTGTTCTATGTGACGAACCAACCACGTGCATTGACAAAGACAAAGTAAGCGGGATAACTCTATTGTCGCAAAAATTCAGGCACGTATGGCATTTTTTCCCTTTCGATCATTTTTTGTACACACCCACCCCCACCCCCAAATTTTTTTCCGTTTTCAGAGTTTTTTCCGACCATTTTTTGACACCCACCCCCCCCTTTTAACACTAAAACAGAGATTTGCGGGGGGAAATTCACTGTAAACAGCTGTATATGAATTTCTGTGCATACTATTTATCATGGATGTTAACATGGACATGTAAATAGGAATGAGTCATTTTGAGGTCATTCGGCCAAAAAAACATGGCTGCCAGCGGCCATCTTGGATTTCAAAATTTGCAACAAAATACAACACGATAACTGCCTGCAGTCAGTTTACAGTTAGAATTACATTATTTCTCTCATTCAAAGTGGGTTTGAAGCCCAACTCATTGCCAAAACACTAAAAAACAAGCAGGAATTTGTTTTTTTAGTTGCGGAAAAAATTGCTTGTTGGTGGCTTAGACCACCCACCCACCCCGGCATACGTGCCGGATTTTTTTTGTTCACCCCCCCCCCCCCCCCCTGCTTCAGTTACCAGAATTGATTATTTGCCCAAAAATAATACTAACCACAGTCAACTATAGTATAAAATTGCCCGAAACGTGTTATTTATCAACATTTTGTTCAACGAAATATGGCCGGATTGTAAAATATATTAACACAAAGCCACTTGATTTTATGGTTATCCATCTTCTTCCACAATTTGGTCTGAACTGTCGCCTTGACAAAATTTTGCCAGGCGGAAAAAAAATACTTATCTCGAGAAATAACAAATTTCAAAAATCAATATCTGATCACTCTGAGCTTTGATGGGTGCATGGGTTCCTCGACTCGAATCGAATATTTTTTACCCCAGAAGCCAAAGAAATAGTAATTTGGGAGCATTAAAATTTTATTATAAACCAAAGCTCGCTGCTGGTATAAAAAATGAATTGAAAAATGAATAATATTTTCAGTCGGCATAAAACAAATGTGTTGGTCGGGAGAGGGGAACAAACAATCTTTCAATTATGGCTCTGCTTGCAGCCATTGAAGTGAATATTGAAGCTACATAAGCTATGTGCATTGCACTTCTTATCTTTATGTTATGTCAAATCTCCTGCATCACCTACTTTGTGTTGCTGAATCCAGAAAGCGGGTGTACTGGCAGTGACACCTACCCTTCGAGTTTTTTTATGAGCCCATCTCGTGATTGCTTTAGAATGTTGAGTTGAAATTTCATTCATATTATTCAATGTGATAATCGGAAGTTCATGCAGAAACTCCTGACTGTGTCGCAGTTAAACACTGATTGAATATGGGTATACCATTAAACATGGATGTTAGAGATCTTACAGTGACTGGTTCAGCGCTTTCAGCACCCATCTAGTTTAAACAATATTTATTTCTTCCCTGAGGTATATAATAAATGTGCAGCATGAAATCAATATATATGTAAATGTTGAATTATAGGGAGGAAGAGGATTTGGCAACAAGCAGGGACTCAAGGCCTTCAAAGTGGGTCTATGCGGAATAACATATAAGTCAGTAAAACAAAGTTACTATCATCAACAGTACATGAAAAATAGATTGATTTTGTTCTCATTTTCATTATTATGAGATTTCACATGTCAAAACCATTGTTATGTGAACATTACTGTTACGGTGGAAATACTGCTAAAACTCCAATAAGATACCAAAGTTTAATCAAAACGTGACAGCAAACATTGGAAAAGGTCAAAGCATTGAAAAATATTCTGAAAATTATATTCAGACCAAAATATTTGAACACGGTTAGCTAAGTTTGTGTACAAATCACTGTAACAGTTTTGTTTACATACATGTAACAATAGTTTCCACGCAAAATGCTGCTTTGAATTAGTTTGACCTACCAGAGTTCAAATAGGAGAAAAAAATAATAATTCAATATACATGTACATGTGTATAACCATTTGGGTCAGCTTCAATTTAATCAAACAGTTTCATTCTCTCACATAGACTCATGTACAGTCGACTCCCAGGCCAGGAACCAGCCTAGAGGCCGACTTGGGAGACAGGAACCAACCTAGAGGCCGACTTGGGAGACGACATCTTCTCCCTAAATTGTGTCACTTCTCCCTAATTTTGTCCCAGAAACAAGTGACCTCTCTCATATATACAAGTATGCCTATGTGACCCGCCATATCAAATCCAGGCGGAAGTCGGGATTTTTTTCCCTGTGCCAATGCATTCTCTTATATATGCGAGTCGACCATAGGTCGCCTCGCATATATAAGAGAATGCATTGGCCTACAATTTTTTATCATGTTTTTTAAATAAATGTTTCTTACAATTTTTAGGACATAAAATAAAAAAACATCCATTACCCTGCAGGGAGCCCCACATATATATAGAAGCATATAGAAGAGTGTAGTCTGCTCATGTTTGTCTGGGGCTCTGTATGGGTGAAATTATAAAATTGTTAAAGAATACAAGAACAAATTTTTAAAATTGTAAAAAATTGTTAGGCCAATGCATTCTCTTATATATGCGAGGCGACCTATGGTCGACTCGCATATATAAGAGAATGCATTGGCACAGGGTAAAAAAAATCCTGACTTCTGACTGGATTTGATATGGCGGGTCACATATGTCACTACAGCATATTATTTAAACTGTATTTTATGATTATAATAGTGTTTTTACTCCATTTAATGGTTTGATAAATGGGCTATTGTATTGCATAATACTTAGTTGATAATAAAATGGTGATGCTGGGGTTTAAATTGAACTTGAGACATCATGTCTTCTCCCTATTAACAGTCCACTTCTCCATAATAGTCAAGTAGGGAGAAGTGGCTTCTCCAAATTTGAAACCTCTAGGCTAGTCCCATGATCCATGTTTTTTTTTAAGTCCTCAGTGGGGTATTTGTTGATAATCCTGAATCTATAACAGATTCATGAGTATCAATGTTGAATTACATAAAACCAGCACCACAGAAGGACTTGTCATCATTTCATACAATCACCAAGTAAAGAACCAACCCTTTGAGCAATTTCCTTGCATCATGTTTCTTAATTGAGGGGCTAAACACTTTTAACCCATTCATGATGGGAACTGTACTGGTGCAGCATTAACCCTTTCAGTGCCAGGTCCGATTTTTGTATCAACCCATATACCCTGTGCCAATGCATTCTCTTATATATGCGAGTCGACCATAGTTCGCCTCGCATATATAAGAGAATGCATTGGCCTAACAATTTTTCATCATTTGTTATTATTTTTTACAATTTTGATAATTTTTTCTTGTATTCTTTAACAGACTTATTTTGTAGATTTAGTGCCAGGGAATCTAACGTTTTTTTTTAGGGCCGATTTTACAGACTGTAAATTAGGGCCGATGAGATCGGCCCCTGGCAGTGAAAGGGTTAAAGGCCCTGCACCAGTGCATTCTCTTATACCTGCGAGTCTTTCATAGGGCGCTTCACATATATAAGAATACACTGGCCTACAAGGTCATGGTAAATATTGTTAGGCCAATGCATTCTCTTATATATGCGGGGCGCCCTATGGGCGACTCGCATATAGAAGAGAATGTATTGGCACAGTGTTTTTGCAAAATTTCAAGAAGCTCCAGTCAAGAAAGTGTTAATTGGGTATCTGTTAGACAAACTAAAGTGGCAGAGATTGAATTGTACATCTGTAGAAATCTTGTAAGCTAGCTGGTGACTCATAATATGTCAAGCCTGGATATAGTGTTTCTGACATGTGGAGAATGAGGTCCCCAGAGGGTGAATTTAGTGGCGCTATCCTGCACAGCAGGCCAGCATCACTAAATTCACCCTCTCAGGACTGGGGACCTCATTCTGCTTAGGTCTCATCTTCTGGCAAGTATCTATAGAGTCTTAAATTAACACTGTTTTTAGTTACTTTTTCCCTTCTGTTCAGTTTCTAGATCCCCTAATTTGCTAAAGATAAAATGGATAATCGAGATGACTAATGGGTGAACATCACCAACATCAACTGGGGAACTTCAATCTGATCCTAGGTCTCCCATAGCAGTTGAGACCTAAGCTGTGCGGGATAGCGTCACTAATTCACCTCCTGTGGACCTCATTCTGCAATGTCACACACTATAATGTCTATATCTAGTCTTTGTAATATGTCTTCATATGGTATGATTTTAACTCCTCTTACAGTTCAAGATACATGTCACATAAGTCTAATGTGTCAATCCAGATTAGATCATGCCATGAACCTCTACTGAGGCTGGCTATGGGAGAGATCATATTCCACCTGTTCAAAACCTGGCCCTTTTTGATGTTCTGACAGGGAAGTTTATAACATTATCTGAACTTTTCCATGTAATAAATAGGACTCCTTCTGTACTTTTATTATCCGTTATCTGCTTATTTTTCCTGAAAACCCCTCCAAATGAATAATAGACAGTCCAATGTAAACGTTTCTAACTGAGTAGGGAAATCCATATAGTATAGAAACGTGGGAATGGGGCCAAAAAGAAAGTTATCTTTGAAGATTATAGGCCCCCCCTCTCTTTGGGGGGGGGGGGAATATTTGGACAAGAAATACACTCTCTCGTTAATTCTGGACTCATTATGTAGATACATAAGGGCCAATGAAAATGCTCCTCTAATATGCTTTGAACATGCAAAGATATGAGAAGATGGCATTATCCATTCATTCATTTCCCAGGTACCCTGAGACATATTTTCGAACATTCCTAGGTACCATGTATAGCGTTTCAAAGCTACTCTAAACACGATTCTAGGATGACACTGACCCCACCGGCGTTTGTGATGCTATACATGTAGGTAGTACTGGGTATAACACTCGATCCACGTTAGTTGTAATATGTTAGGCACCCATGTGGCATCCATGCAATCAGGTATCTGGTGCTGTCTGTTGAAGATTAACCTGCCTTCCCAAGCAATAGCAACTCAAAAAAGATAATATGAATGGCTGCCATCTGTGGCGCATGGCCTTAAATGTGATGGAGCCCTTGGACATAAAAAGCAGCGGGCCGATCATGACCCAATGGGAGAAATTGGGGAAACTAGGGTGAGTAAACACCAAATACTTCACTATCGAGATGGGAGTTCAGTAAATGTTGTCTTGAAATGACTTAATCCCCCCTCTCACTTGCAATATCAAGCTCTGTATACATGAATGAGGGATGTTGGACAGTTTAGGAGACACCATTGCAGTCAACGGAGACTACGGATTATTGAGTTCTCAAATCATTTGTTAAACATTCCAGCACGCAAAAAAAATCTGCACATTAGCTAGTTTCAACAGTTCAGTTGGGGCCCAGAAAGAGAGAGAGAGAGAGGGGGCAGTATTTTACCTCATTTACTTTGTAAGGTTCCCTGTCAAAACTGGAAAAAGTTCCGAGGTTTTGTACTGGTGGAATATGATCTTTAGGGGCGTTAGCCATAGTAGAGATTCAAGGCATGATCTAGCTAGCACCTGAGGTGCAACTTCTTGTTCATTCTCCACCTGTCCCGATGATAAGAACCAACATCAATATCAATTCTCATCAGGAGTCAAGTCAATCAAGCAATCTTGATAGTTGAATAGTAATAAAGCCATGGATCTGTTAGGGAATGACAAATGCTTGATGGGTGATAATGGTGGCAAAAACAACACGTGGGTTAATAAACTGCTGCATCCTTCTGGCATTCTGTGAAGAGCAACAGTCAGTTGTACTAACCAAGTCAGTGTGATAATCTGTAGAACATCCACAACCCACACACACCAAAATTACAATCCTGACACCAGTGATATATGTGAACAGGCCTATTACCTTTTCTTGTGCAGCAGTTTAGAATTTATTCTGACTTTTTATCTTACTCAGTAGGTACCCCCATTATGCCGGTTCCTCTCCAGTAGTCAAGCTTTCATCCAGAAAACTATTTCATATTTTAATGTTCGCATAGAAAACAACACTTGTGTGTAGTCGTTGTAGTTTCATTCTCGTTCGGATCAGTGTTTGGAACTTATTGTGTCATTCTTTGTGGGATGATCCCGATTCAATATGCAAGAGACGGAATCTCGTGGTGGAATATTAACCCTTCGTGCTCCGATCATCAGATAACATTATAGGTGGTGGTGGTGTCCTTAACACAAAATCATCAAACATTTTAAATTAGATTTGCTTCAATAATTTTGAGCTGCAATATCTATATTTACTAACAGCTTTCGTTATCAGTCATTTCTGAATAATATTGCTAACATGTTAACTGATTAAACTACTAAAAATGTATTCAGGGTTTCAGCCAAATTTTTCTCAACTGGTTTTGCTTTTTATTTAGATTTTAGCAAATAAAATAACATGTTTTAAATGAGTCTTGATAACATATTATTATTTGTTATATAATATTCTATCCATTTATATGATATAATTTCATTGGCAAAGAGGAATAGCATTACTTATAGCACTAATGTTTAAATAACAAAACTTGCATTGTTTGGTATCTATAAGTCTAATTTACATACAATGTACTACATTTAGTTTTTAACATTTTTAGTAAAACATAGACAATCAGATAATCAATAAGATTGTGTATGTTGTTGTGACTGTAGGTCTGGAGTCCTGAATACATCTTTAGCATTAACTGTTAACCCTTTCTATGCTAAATAGATTCTCTCAGTCAGTTATAAAGTATACATTGGAACAGTCTATTATTCATTTAGAGGGGTGTTCAGTTAATACAACTAGAGGACAGTGCTATAGAATGCTATCTATGATAAGATAAGGCCTGTTAAGACCACCCCATGTGTGCCGATCGGTGTATTGCTGTGGGTCGGTGTAGAGCTGTTAACCGCGGGAACTCCCGTACGAGGGGTAGATTGGAAAACGTGGTTTGTCAAAGCAAAGAATGAAAATTTCTTAACTGTTTTTTTGCATTAATCATCGAACAAAGGACCCAACAAACAGTAAGTATGATTGCCTAGTTAATAATATCGCATAATCGCGTCCCTTCAATACTTTTACCACAGCTTTTGCCTCGAAAAAGGTAAAATTCCTGTTTAAATCTCCATAACTTTTGCAAACCAAGACCTTTACTTCGGGAAACCAATCGAAATTATAGGCAAATATATTGAGAATCAATTTGAGTGTGTAAACCAAACCATCAAAGCTATATTTCTTGGTGAAAATTTAGTTTGACGGAGGGCACTACCGAGAAACAATGGCACCAATATAGCACGAGAAGATCATCTGATAGTTACGATTTTACTGCAAATGGACGGGAAATAGCAAATTATTGACATTCCAGTTTCATTGAAATTTTAATGGAATTTGAACTAAATGCAGCTGTTACCTTATTCGATGATCTGTTGGAATATGCAATTGATCTAATATTGATATGGCATGTATGTAATAACCTACAACATTGTATTTATTACCTATCTAGTATATATGTGTGATTTATACAGATTTCCCAGTTAATTATCAGGTAGGCCTATATATGTATATTGTCACTGCCGAAATTGACGTCATTTCCCCTTTGATGTTTAATTTCTTTTTGTGAAATTTCGTGCATAAATTGTCTTTTAAAAGTTGTTCCCAACAATTTAAACCACACATCAAGCTGCCAAATTTCTAGCTGGGATGTGTAATAAACAGAATAATCAACAGGCTGCGATGATTACGTGATATAACGCACTCAGTAGCTGTACTAACTTGTAAACTCCTTCATTCGGGTTTCTGTCAGGTCCATCCACCTTGTGACGTATATCACGTAATCATTGAATCCAGTTGATTGATCTCAATATAAGTAAGTTCCATAGTATTCATTCACATGGTGATTTCTCTCATCGTTTCGGGGATGGTGCAGGCGTTTAAATGTTTCACTGTGGATCAAAGTGGACGAACCTGAGTGACATTGTAGATCGCAATGTCACAGATCACGGACAATGTGAGTTGCGCTATTTGGAAAAGTTTTTGGACCATGCAACAGCGACAGAGAAATACGCGCTGAAAGTTCATCGTGGTGTCATTCCAACAGACCTAGTTTCAGAGGGGAGAATGGTCGATGTTAGGGACGAGTCAATATTCACTGTCAATGTGAAATCGAAAGTAAAAAAACACAACACACCTGTCAAGCGAAAACTAAACTATGAATCAGAACTAGTTGTTGAACAAGAAGACAGTTCAATGGATGATACCAGTGGCAGTAGTATCCCAATAGACGAAACGGAATTTGAAGTTCAGATTGAGGAACTAACAGACCTGCTGCCAAAAGTGCTACAACAGTTAGAAGGTGAGGAGCATGTCGATCTGTATATGGAGATGAATCGACTGATCGCTCATGGCTCACTGCCCTTAGACAATATATCTTATTTGTTATTCTTGGACTTAGTCCGGTTATTTTCTTTGCCAACTACTTCGATGATGCGATTTCCAAGAGAAACCAAAACGTTCTGGTTAGCTGGATATCGGCTATTTCGAGGAAAATGTCTTCGTTTCATGAGGGGTCCTCAACACATTGGCGACATTACTCAAGGATTAACCGAGAAAAACTACTATGACCCTCTAACAGCTAAGCTGAATTTTGCCGTAGGCATACCTCATAGACTCAACCTTATGACAAAGGACCAAGAATCTAAAAAAGACCAAGAATCTAAGGGTTATCTTCCTGGTATTCGCCAAGACGTTATCCAGCAAGTAGCACATACTGTGCTTGGAAAAAAGCAATTTATACAATACGAAACAACTATGCATGGCTAAGTCATAATAAAACGATATTTGCACCTGACGTAAATGTTTATACGATATGTTTAGTCATGATCAATCAGTCCCATATATGTTCGAAGAATGTCCTGAGAATAACACCGCCTAAACCTGTTAAAATACCAGCATATATGAAGGTTTAATTTCAGCTATCATCCGATCTTTGATAGCTTTTTCCCGGTCATACCATGTTTTCTCATTGCTATATTCGTGCCATTTTTTCTCGGTAGTGCCCTCCGTCAAACTAAATTTTCACCAAGAAATATAGCTTTGATGGTTGGGTTTACGCACCCAAATCAATTCTCAATATATTTGCCTATAATTTCAATTGGTTTCCCGAAGTAAAGGTCTTGGTTTGCAAAAGTTATGGAGATTTAAACAGGAATTTTACCTTTTTCGAGGCAAAAGCTGTGATAAAAGTATTGAAGGGACGCGATTATGCGATATTATCTACTAGGCAATCATACTTACTGTTTGTTGGGACCTTTGTTCGATGATTAAAGCAAAAAAAACAGTTAAGAAAATTTCATTCCGTTTTTGACAAACCACGTTTTCCAATCTACCCCTCGTACGGGAGTTCCCGCGGTTAACAGCTCTACACCGACCCACAGAAATATACCGATCGGCACACATAGGGTGAGACTGCATTCCCTTTCTAATGTAACATTTTGAAATTTATATATGTGTGGCCAGCAATGTTAAAAATGCATAATCTGATTGAATGTCCCTCAATTACTATTTATTTGGATTCAGGGGTAAAAAATATTTGATTTGAGTCGAGGAACCCACCTATCAAAGCTCAGAGTTATTAGATATTGATTTTTGAAATCTATTAGTGGCCCAGTACAGTGGCCCAGTAAAAAGTCGACGAGCCGATGGTCTCGGACCAAATTGCAGATGAAGATGGATAACTCTAAAATCAAGAGGCTTTGTGTTGATAACAAATCCAAATTTTGTCGAACAACATGTTGATAAATAACACGTTTCAGGCAATTTTTTACTATAGTTGACTGGTTAACATTATTTTTGTGCAATTAATCTATTCTGTTAGCTGAAGCGGCATTTAAAAAATGTTGTTGTTGGAATCTGATTATATAGAGACCATCCATTTAGATTGAGTACCTTTAACCTTGAAAATTATGGGTAATCTGATCTGTATCTCTATTAGGTCATCAATGATAAACCAAAGATACCTCATGGGGGGGGGGACATTTCTCAAAAGTTGTACACAAGTTGTCCACATGTGTAGCATTTCACATATTTCCTTCTGTATTAAAAACCAATGATGTATATTTGCTGGATAATGCTAGTGTCAGCTTGTGATACATTGAAATCAAAGGTTGTCCTTCCAATGGAATGAAGCGAAGACATTAAAAAAATTAATTCTGCTTTTCATTTTGGCTTCATAATCTACATGTAATTTCAATCTTTCTGTCTTACTGAACAAAAGCTGATAGAAATCTTGAAGTAAGGCTCCAGAACATCAAATTTTTGTCATGTGTCCTGAATTGTATGGTACCAAGAGATGTCTAATCATCTAAAATGTAATGTAATGTAATGTAATGCACATTACACTATGCTCTACCACGTTGCTTCAGACTAGGATAAATGATGAAAACTCACTGTTCGATTTGTAAGTTTATGGGGCTGATGAAGGGGGTCTAGACATAAATGGAGATATAGCAACTCATTGGAAATAACACTCTTTATTTCTTCTCTTCAGTACCACTAATATATTAACACTTCTATAACTGGAGCTTCCTGAAATTTTGCGAAAACCCTGTGCCAATTCATTCTCTTTTATATGCGAGTCTCCCATAGGGAGCCTCACATATATAAGAGATTACATTGGCCTAACAATAATTACCTTGTCATTGTAAGCCAGTGCATTCTCTGATATATGAGAGGCTCTCTATGGGGTACTCAAATATATAAGAGAATGCACTGGCACATGGTCTTTAACCCTTTGAGTGCCAGGTCCGATTTTTGTATCGACCCATATACCCTGTGCCAATGCATTCTCTTATATATGCCAGTCGACCAAAGGTCGCCTCGTATATATAAGAGAATGCATGGGCCTAACCCAAAACAAACAAAAAATCTTTTTTTTTAGGGCACTCTACAGACCATAAATTAGGGCCGATGAGATCGGCCCCTGGCACTAAAAGGGTTAATGTTGCACCAGTGAAGCTCCGGTCATGAAATGGTTAATACCTTCTAACTCATACCCTTGTCCCCCTAACTCACAGAAATCTGTAATATACGTGTATTATGTGTGTGATATCATGATTTAGTTTTATTATCTAGTGGCAGCTGCAGATATATCACACTTAACACATTACTAAATGAATGTTTTAGTACCTCCCTCACATTAATATCTTTGTACTCTGTGCTGTTCATACTAAATTGTTCTACATTGATCTGGGGTTTTAAATGTACCATTCATACCTAGTGAAGCAGTTTTGCCCCTGGACTTCTTTTTATCATTCCCTTTCAAGTCTGAGTTTAGTGTGCCTGTCATTTGCGGAATGAGGTCCCCAGAAGGTGAATTTAGTGATGCTATCCCGCATAGTGGGCTAGCATCACTAAATTCACCCTCTGGGAATCTCATTCTGCATGGTCATATGCTATGGGAGACATTGACTCAGAATGAATTAAGTTCCCAAATCAGCCCAATGGTGAATATTGTGATATGCACCCATTGGGCACCTCATTTATGCAATTTGGGGATATAGATAAACTAAACTAAACTAAACTAAAAATGAAATAGAATCTATGTGAAGAAATTTCTATAGAAATTTGATAATCAAGAAACTTTCCAGAGAAGGTGAGACCTAAGCAGAATGAGGTCCCCAGAGGGTGAATTTAGTCATGCTAGTCCGTTATGCGAGATAGCGTCACTGAATTCACCATCTGGGGACCTCATTCTGGAAATGACAGACACACTAAACTCAGACTTGTTCCCTTTTGATATCAAAGTCTGAGGATCTAAAACTTCCCTACCACACAACATGGTCATTTAATAACTGTTTCTTAGCTAAAGATGCACTCAGGATTCACTAATCCAAGATACGTTAGATATCCAAGCCTGGACATAACAACATTTTTGGTGTTGGACAAAATACATTGTAAAAGGCACCAATTAGTTTGTACTGGTCATTTGTGCATGTCAAATAATTTTTACGAAGTGTTTGCTATGAGTTACAATTCACCTCCTCATTGCAATGTCATCACATTCTACCAGAGATATCTCTGGTTGCGCAGTTGCTATTCTATTTTGAAGAAAAAAGACCATGTTCTGCTTTTGCAATAGCTTATCAAACTTTCTGCCAGTATTTGTTCCTGCATAATTTTGAGTATCGCATACACTGTACTTCATTGAAACCAAGTTCCTTCTTGATGTCATCTGTTTATATTTTGATATAGGATGTTTATCATATTCCTGCTTAGTGTGATCTTGCTGAATTAAGCAACTATAGTAATGCCCTAAATAATTGACTCCTTAACCACAGCAGAATTATGGGTAATTTTACCGGATTTAGTCGGAAATATGACTTGTTGCCATTCATCGGAAAGCTCTCAGTGAGAGCTTTCCGATGAATGGCAACAAGCCATATTTCCGACTAAATCCTGAAAAATTACCCATAATTCTGCTGTGGTTAAGGAGTCTATTATTTAGGGCATTACTGTACTAACACATACCAGGAATATGGTTCACATCACGTTTGTTGCATGTTTTACACAGTTCCTTATGGGAGTGCTTTAAATTTTACCTGACTGAGATTGAGCATGAGTTGAGGCATGACTGAGCATTGATCAATAAAAGGTTCATATTTCAATTCCGTCAAGTTTATAATAGATCATATATCTCACTAGTGCTTCAATGTAATTGATTATTCAATATTTTCCAATTGATAAATAATATCGTGCCTTTCAAAATGAGAAACCTAGAGTGCCATTTTAAATAATATATGAGGGAAAGTTATGACAGTTTACATGTACTTCTGGGTAAGGCTTGGACACAAATGTCTAAATGACAGTTTACATGTGATTCTGGGTTAGGCTTGGACGGATATGTCTACATCAATTTAAAACATTTAGCGGGCATCAGGGTTCTAGGAGATCCATCTCGACCTTAAATTATGTTCTTGAACAGACAATAATGAAGAAATTTTAATGTTAAAGTGCTGTTTGAATGAGAACAAGGAAGTTAAATAAGATAAGGTAGTGTTTCTAAGATCAGCATGACAGTTCTCAGATCCCATTATGATTAATGATTAATTAACAAAAAATGAGTGCATTCTGGATGAATCAATAACATTGTTTGCATGTTACACCAGTGATTGATTTTATCGTTCTGCGAGGGATAAGACACCATTTTAGCCTTTGCGATATTGATACTTTAAACTTATCATCACGCACACCAGGCCGACCTGTTACCCAGTAGCATTGGTGATTGGATAGACCAGGTCTACTTCCTGTGCTCACTTGATGATAGTATCTCAAAGCTTTAGGAACTATAAATTAATTTTTATTCTGCATCTTGGAGTAGCATCTTTTATCAATTAAGATATAAAGGATCATTAACTGGCTGATACCTGGGCAGATCTGCACTCCCTCAAGGTATTAACACTGTGAAAATGTCCGCAAATGTTAAAAGACGTGAGATTTGTATCAATGTTGAGGATGTTGACTCAAAGCGGATTTCTTCAGAAATTATTCTAGTCCCTCGGAAAGAAGTTCACATTGAGATTAATGATCATTCGCCGTACTCGTCCGTGATGGGGGTGGATACCAAGCAAGGTCACTCTCCCGGGGTCAAAGCTGTCAAAGAGGTGAAGGAAACGACCACAAATCACACGGAAAGCAATCATTTCGATGTCAATAGGAATATCAAGCTGGGGGATGACAAGCCTTATGAGGATATAGAGTTCGATGAGAAACCTCCGCCACCTCAGAGGCAGCCTCAAGTTACTGCCAATGATTTCGATTACTCAAGGTGAGTTCACAGGATTGACAGGTTCCGAAAAGAGCTGTAATAAATGACTTGATATTAGCTCTTTCTATACTAATTGTATTCTCCCACTCAGTTATAAAATATTACATTGGAATTTTCTGTTAAGCCTAAACAAAATAGTAATGTTTTCAGTAACATAGAGCGAGAAAAATATGGGCGGCGGCCGGAAATAATTTTGTTCTGTTTTTTAATTTTTTTGTTGAAAACTTCTGTATGACCATGTATGGAATAGGTTCATTCTGAACAATGTCCCTGGCAACACAAATAATATATCAAGAGTTTACGATGGCCATAAAATTCCTTTGGCCAATTTTTTGGCCATTGCTGAATTGTTTTGGCCATTATTCAGAAACTTTGGCCAAATTGATAAACCAAAATATAGGACCATTGAGGAAACGGCACACAATGAACACATTACTGTAGATATTGGGAGGGATATTTAATGAAGGCTGGTTGAACCAGCCCATTTTCACCAGGGCGCCACCATCTCAAAACACTGACTTCTGGTAAATAAATAATATGGATTAGCGACGGATCAGCACAGTTTTACTACGATAGGGGGTCTATAAACACAATTTTTTGTTTCGATTATGCCTGGTTATGTACTTATTTTTTTAATTTTAATTTAGTAGGGGCTCAGCTGAGGGGCTGACTGGTTACTGGAATCATCACTATTTTTTAAAGCTTTAGTTAAAACCCCATGTTTGTCTGAAGCCTTGAATTATGCTATTGTTTGTTACACTGTAAGTGTGCATAATTTGGAGGCTCAAATGTACCATGCACCCATCGCATGCTAGATTAAAAATATATATATATATTAGAGATACTGACGTAACAGTCAAAATCTAAGGGCGTTATTCAACATACTACAATTCAGCATCTTCCACTTTTAATTAATGGTTTTATTCGTTGTCCTTTCCAAAACTTTGATATTCAAACTTAGAGTTAATCCTTTCTGCACCTGGCTGATATCTTGATTTTTCATAAAAAAAATATATAAAAAATTAATTAAGCTTCGATATCAGATACAAACAATTGAATTAAATATACAATGATAAAAAATTTGATAATCAACATTTGTATCAGACGTGGTTTGGATCATGATGGGGTTTCACTAACTGCGTCCATTGGATCTCTCATATGTTATGTGATTTTGCTAGTGGAGCATTTATATAACAGAGAGATAAAGACAGGGAATAATAATTCCCTGCTTTGATAACCTATAAACTCAAATTGGTATGAAGTTACCTGTATATTAATAGGTGAACGAATAAGTTAATGATGTCAAATACTGCTTTTGCTCACATAGGATAATTATTAGTTTGACTGTTATTGGAAGTCTTTGACCCACAGTATGCTTTATTACATCAATGCAGTCATGATTAATTAAGCCAGAAATCACAGATGTAGGCACATTTTCTGGCTGGTGGTTCAGATCAGCCAAGTTCACTCATAACTCCATCACTTCTGGCGATCTGGTCCTGAGCCAACTACGTTACCATTCTTGTGGATGTTTTTTAGTTGAATACTTCTTAATTATATTAAGTAGCAGCTTAATGATAAAGCAAGGGAGGAATGCGACCAATTATTGTACGTTTTGCCACTATGGTGGGATTAGGGCTGGCTAAAAAATATACCATCGTAATGTTGCCATACAACTAGTACTCCGAAACATGACTTTGTTGATTGGAATTTGTCTACATGGGTAGATGAGACATTTGTATTCTATTTATTCTTCAACTCAATGTGTTAACTTGAATTCATGGATAACTCCCTGGGTTACACAGGGTTCAGACACTGGTCCATAATCCTGGAAAAGTTATGGAAAAATCGAAAATTTTGTTTCCATTGCATTGAAGTGTCTGGAAAATGGCACCTATTTTCTACCCCACAATCCCTCCAGCATATTTGTACCTTCGCCAGAGACTAGCCTAGAGAATTCAAATTTGGAGAAGTGACTTCTCCCTGGTAGATTATTTGGGAGAAATGGACTGTTTTATGGGAGAAGTCATAAAGGCTGAAGTCCACTTTACACTCTAACATCACATTGCTGTGATCTAATAAGTATTGTTTAATACAAGAGCCCCATTTATAATACCATTATAATGAGTATATATGGAACATTATAATCAATAAATATACTTCAAATATGCATGTTTTAAGATATAAGAGAGAGAAGCCACCTCTCCATTACATTGGGCAAAAATAGGAAGAAGTACAGTAATGCTCTAATTAATCAATTTCCTTAACCACAGCAGAATTATGGGTTACTTTTCAGGATTTAGTCGGAAATATGGCTTGTTGCCATTCATCGGAAAGCTGTCGCCGAGAGCTTTCCGATGAATGGCAACAAGCCATATTTCCGACTAAATCCTGAAAAGTTACCCATAATTCTGCTGTGGTTAAGGAGTCGATTAATTAGAGCATCACTGTACATGTAGCACATGTTATGGAGAATATGTCTCCCAAGTCTCTGATCTTCACCTCTCAGGTGTATCACACCAACCTTTTTATACGCCCTTTTTGAAAAAAAGGTCGTATTATTAAATGTTGGATAAGCGTCGGGCTAACATTAGTAACATTGTAAATCTGATACTGAACTACAGATGCGATACATGTCCCAGATATCCTCCCCAAAAAAATTGCTTTATAGAATAATCTGTGGGCACAAGACTAAAGCTTATATTGAAATGTGTGTATTTTTGGCTTACTGAATAAGATATGTTCAGATTCCAGGTCAGTGAACAAAAAATTAAAAAGGATTATTGTGTATAAAATACACAACTTGAATGAGAAATACCACATTCAAAATGCTATATTTGATTATTGAATGTTCTCAATCTATTCATGTCATATAATATAAATGTTTTAAATTGACAACGAGGATTATTTTCTTAATTTTCCAATAACATTGTTTGGTATTTATAGGTATAATTTGTACATGTATGTTACATTAAGTTTTAAACTTCTTTTCAGTGAAACAAAGCAAAATTGTTTGTAAAATTACATTTAGTATGTTGTTGTTGTAACTGTCGTTCTGGAACCATGAATATATCTTTAATAAAGCTGCCGAAAAGCGTGTACAATTTTTTGG
Organism: Siphonodentalium dalli; assembly: GCA_032622095.1. Lineage (NCBI taxonomy): Eukaryota > Metazoa > Mollusca > Scaphopoda > Gadilida > Siphonodentaliidae > Siphonodentalium > Siphonodentalium dalli. The sequence continues at coordinate 52,520,501 of CP136064.1, read as the reverse complement.
CAGCATGCAATGTAAGCATCTGTCAAGATCAGCCATTATTCCCATTCCTCGACTATATTAATGAATTTCATTCCCAGGCTCCTGAGCTTTATCCACAAACAATTTACGTAAGGGCGTAGGAATCACTAAAGAATAATGTTCCTATCAGAATCATTACAATCCTCCCTCTTATTATATTGATTTGTGATGCTCTGACAGAGAAGGATTATGTGCTACAATGATGTATGACTCTTGTCTATGTACCAGACTGCTCTACTGTAGGTTAAATTAATGACTGCACATGCATGTAGTAATTGGGGTGACTTTGATAAGGTAAATAGCCCTGTTCTGGGTTCAGTGATGACATAGAAGATTAATTCAGGAGATAGTTAACCTTCTAACTTACTGTTAGATACTCCACTGATTAGTGACTGATAGCAGTGTTCTTATTAACTTGGACTTTCTGTATACTGCAAGGTGAGCATGCATGATGAGACTTTAACCTGGGTAGCTGCATGTACTGTATCCCTCCCTTTACCATAACCTTCCTACATGCCTTGAAAATGTCGCTACAAGATGGTATCTGCTCTCATAAGCTGTAAAAACTGACAAGTGTAGCTGTTCTGTAGCAATAATGTGCTTAAAATAAAATAGTGATGTTTTCTGGTGACCCGCCCACTCAGAGTCCAGACTTTGGTCCCTACTAATTTTATAGACACTGTATAAAAATCAAATAAGCACAAAAAAAAAAAAATCAGCGGTCAGATGCTCTTAGCCCATTTAAATATAAGCATGGGTATATGAGAGAAATAAACAATGAAAACACACCCCACAGTTTGGATCGATAAGCCTTGCCTTGTGTATTTTGATGTTGCGTTTTTTTGACGATCGTTCTTCCGTATCGTTTCTACAACACAAATTTTGCCTTATTTTGGATGCATGACGATAACGTGTGATCACCATGGAAGCCCTGGTTGAGTCTGGGATATTTGGCACTCGGGACGTCGCTGGAGGGTTTGCATTGGGGGGGGGGGGGGGGGGGGGTCTGCACCTTGGAATTTACAACTGCACCCCACCCCTTGAACCACTCCAAACTCACAATTTTCAATTTTGCGTAATTCAATTTTTAGATTTCTAGATCTCAAGATTGTAGTAAACGGTGCTTATCAGTTATCGATCTGCATTATTTGCACCAGAAGTCAGTGTTTGAAGATGGCTCATTGTCCTGTAATATTATTTGTGCTGCCAGGGGCATATATTCAGAAAATAAATAAAAAATGAAAAAGTTAGTTTGCACCCACCGCCCCTACTTTTTACCCTTTGTTACTGGAAACATCACTATTTTTTTTAGGCCTTGTGAAATTGTAAACCAAAAGGACAAAATAAATATTTTTTTGCAAATCTGCTCTTGTTGAATATTCTCAGCTAATAAGTTTACTGAAATTACACATACTGATATTACACACACTGAAATCACACATACTGATATTACACACATAAAGATTTTAAATTGGTGGAAAGTAAAGAATATCCGGGTCTTTGATCAGAGGGACATACACAGAGTAATATTTTCTATGGAGAGGCAGTAGTCACCCACCTACAGAGTTCACCTACACTTTTCAAACTCTCCAGTCTCCACCAGTGACACTCTCCTGAGCATCCAATGTTACAGGCTGGTTTGGGAAACCATAATATTTCAATTATTGGCTCCACCTTGGCAGATCTAATTTTTGAAGCATCCAGTACTGCAAGTTTAATGTCTTCCTAATTGGTTTCCACAGGAGAGAGGATGATTTCTGTACTCTAAACCCATGTTGTATTTTTTTAATGGCCCGCCATATGGAAGACATATTGTCTTAGTGCATTGTTTTCAACAACTCTTAATTTATTACTCAAGGTAATTTTTTACAGGACAAAGTGTACCTTACATGTGTGCCAAGTGCACTTAAATCAATTACAGGTATGAGTCTTCCTTACTGGAAACTTCTCAAAAATTTTAATTATGAATTTCAAGTGTAGACATACTCAGTTTATCAACCTCTGTTGGCAGCAAACTGCATGACCAAGGAAAATTGTAGAGCAATGGACTGGCCTAACCACATGATAGAGTTATCCCCCTTTCCCTCACTCTGCTGGTCACAGAGTTTGCAAGAAATACACTGCCCCAACTTGTAACCCAAATTATAGGTTATCGCAACAGCTTAATTTTTTTCAAACCAGGCAATATACATTTTCACTACATATATTGTGACCCGCCATATCAAATCCCAGTTGTAAGTCGGGATTTTTTTATCCTGTGCCATTGCATTCTCTTATATATGCGAGTCGACCATAGGTCGCCTCGCATATATAAGAGAATGCATTGGCCTAACAATTTTTATCATTTTTTTAAAATAAATGTTTCTTACAATTTTTAGGACATAAAATAAAAAAACATCCATTACCCTGCAGGGAGCCCCACACATATATAGAAGCATATAGAAGAGTGTCGTCTGCTCATGTTTGTCTGGGGCTCTGTATGGGTGAAATTATAAAATTGTTAAAGAATACAAGAAAAATTATTAAAATTGTAAAAAATTGTTAGGCCAATGCATTCTCTTATATATGCGAGGGTGACCTATGGTTGACTCGCATATATAAGAGAATGCATTGGCACAGGGTAAAAAAATTCCGACTTACGACTGGATTTGATATGGCGGGTCACATATCGATATAATAATAATAATTGATCCATTTATTTTGGGCAAGCGGCGCGAAACAGGCGGTCCGAGGCAAGCAACCGCCCTCGCGTCCGCGGTTTCCCACTCTTTGGGCGAAAAGCGGGAACGAGAAATCTCCCGTCGGGGAGTGAGATTCGTGAGTCGGGCCTCCATAGTGCAATCCATATTTACTACAGAAGGATCTTATACATGATTTATACATTTTATGTGAGAGAATTTTTCTCATGGTCGGTCGGGCAAACTTCGGGAACTACACTAATAAGCTGCATTATAAGCATGATCACAGTGCTTTGTTGTTTCATCCTCAATGGCTGGTCTGTACATGTAGAACTATTCTTGATACTCATCAGTAAGTGCCTCAAATCAATTTGTTTCCACTCCTGACCCCTTTTGCAGCCTCATATCACCTCATATCATATTCAAACGTGTCATATATCTTATACATTGTGTTATGTTTGATTTATCTGAAAATGTCTAGTGGTGGTTGGGAAAATTAGCATAGATGTTGCTATCATATAATTTGTAATCTGACAAGGGAAGTTGTATATATCAAGACAAGCAATACATATGAAAACTGCTTGGTGAAGGGAAAATACTCTTGAAAACTTTTTTTTATAACATTGATACTCCAGAGTGATCTCAAGTATGACATATCCAACACTAGATGGCTTCAATGCAATGGTTATCTTCACATCTCTCTGATATTTACTACATGCATAACAAACGAGACATATCTCCGCAATCTTGAATAGTGATGTTTGCACATGCCCAGCGAGTTTGTACCGTTTTACACTTGACAATAATTGTCGTCCTATGCTACAATGGATATCATATTTGTTTGACCTCCCACTCATTAATATGCAGATCCCATGCTGATAGATATTAATGGTCTATATTGTCCCCGAGTTCATGCTTGGATTGTGTTTAATATAGGTTACATTTTCCGTGGGGTGTATAATTTATTCGTGTGTCTGATGTGTAGCTCATGTTCCACTACCTTTTATTATTATCAATTTGTAAAAGATTATATCATTATTAATGGTGTTTTTGCTTTCAAGAATGTCGTCTTTGTTGTGAAGTCGTACAGTCCGGATCAGATTCATAGTATGAAGTAAGCTCAATATGTTTGTTTAAAAATGTGTAAAATATGCTGCATATTATATTTCCATTCATGGCTGTTTATTAAAGATGTTGTTTCTGTTCCAGTCCACAATCTATAATACAACAACACCCCAGTTTTTATAACACCCGATTTCAAGACTACAAATAAAAAAATTTGTGAATAAAACACAGACAAAACTGAATATTGGGTATATTAGGTGTCTATAAAGGCATCATAAATTGGTTAATTCATGATGTAGTCAAGTAAAATATCTGAATCAAAATGAAATTTTGCCTTCACAAAGAGTACTGACAAGATAGAGTACTCCCTCTTGCTTCTATGAGATCACCTGAAGTTTCTGTCCTAAAAATAGCTTGTAATTCTGTCCCCAATGTTTTATGTATTATTTCAGAAAAATTGAAATTAAATTAATATTAATGATAGACGCATTTTCAAATTTATGTTTATGATTTTATATTGTGTAAGGGAGAAGTGGCTTCTCTCTCGTATACTATCAAAAAGCATATTTAATGTGTATTTACTGACTGTATTGGTGCACTTAGTCATTTTAGTATATTTATAAATGGGCCCCATGTATGGTATAATTGTAGAACATAGAAGACTGATGTTGGGGTGTAAGTTGAACTACACACATTATGACTTCTCACTGACAACAGTCCATTTCTTCCTGAATGTCAAATAGAGTGAATTGAATTTGAAACTTCTAGGCTGGGCCCTGTTATTAAAGTGAATAGAATATTGACCAGGACCATTAGTGTACACAAGCATGGATAAACATTGGATTTATAGTGTCAGACATTTGCAGAATGGGGTCCCAATAGGGTGAATTTAGTGATGCTATCCCGCATTGCTGGCTAGCATCACCAAATTCACCCTCTGGGGACTTCATTCCGCTTTGGCCTCAAATTCTTTGAACTAACTCTTGTCTAAAAATTTACATAGTTTTAGTTATTGCTTCTGTTCAGTTTCTATATCCCCTAATTTTCACAAGATAAATTGCTTAATCGAGGTGACTTCAATGGGGGATCTCTCTCTAACTTCAATCTGATCGTGCAGGATAGTGTCACTAAATTCACCCTCTCATTCTGCAAATGTCACACACATTATGTCCAGAATGAAAGATCAGGTAATTTATTCTGAGGTATTGGACAAGAAATTTATGTAGTATTCATGCTTCCCTATGGATGGACCATAAACCTGCATTTGTCCGTCTTTATCGGGACTCGCTTAAGATTATTCTGGATGGGTAGAACTGACTTGTAGGAGTTAAAAGCTGTTAAATAACCACAAAGTAATTATTAAAATCTTCTTATTAGTTGCCTTGTAGTAATCACCCATCCAGATGTTGTGAGTATCTTGGTCTGCTCCTCTCATCAGACCATCATACTCTTGTATGTGGTTAACTCTGAGTGGGTGGAGGACATAAAGTTATCTCCTCTGTACTTCTTGGTCTTCATCAAGGTAGTAGTACTTCCCTACATAATCAAGCTTTAACTTTGGAGTTTATCTCTGTAGTGGTAGTATATGTACTATGTGGTAAAAAATAAGTACTGTCTGTCTACCATGTCAAGTGTCAGGAGGTTTCAACCCTTTAACCCTTTCTTTACTAAATAGATTCTTCCACTTAGTTATAAAGGTATACATTGGAATGATCTATTATTCATTTGGAGTAAAATGAGAAAAAGACAGGTAGGCAAAAAGATAATACAAGTGCAGAAGGATTCCTATTAGTTGATGGGAAATGTTCTGATAATAAGTTCAACAAACGACTTATTATCTGAACATTTCCTCAGTGAACTACTAGTCAGGGAGTGATTAGTATAGAAAGAGTTAATAAACGCTCACTGATAATCAATGACATGCATGATTCCGATTCATTCATTTGTTCAGCTAATAAGTTTCATGAACAGACTTCACATATTATCAGAGCATCCCTAAACAATAATGACTTGAAACCCTAAGGTGTTTCCCTCCTACCATAATGTATATAACCCAGATCCCCAATCAACATGTACATCTTTCTTATTTTTCTGATGGGTGTTATGCCCCTCTCAGGTTCCCTGCTCTGTGAGAGGTGGTTGGGGTGGGGGGAAGAGCCCAACCCATCCCCTCGTGTTTCACTCCCCCCCCCCCCTCACCTCCTCTCATCTGACAGACATCCATAGACATCAGTTGTAGAAACTGCTAAATGTGAGATTTAAAAAAACATAATTAGAATATTAGATAAATAAAAGTTGACATCCATGTGGTCTTGGTACCAGTTTAACCCTTTACCCAACAGAACGGCCCTGTGCCAATGCATTCTCTTATATATGCGAGTCGACCATAGGTCGCCTCGCATATATAAGAGAATGCATTGGCTTAACACATTAAAAATTATAAAATTGTTAAAGAATGTAAGAAAAAATGGTAGGCCAATGCATTCTCTTATATATGCGAGGCGACCTATGGTCGACTCGCATATATAAGAGAATGCATTGGCACAGGGCATAACTGTAACCATCACAATGTGGTTAAGGAGCCGGTTCCAATGATATCCATATTTGTATGGTTTTATTGAGACAGACCCAAGATATTTTAGGCTGTTGAAGCTTTATTTGGCCGGTTTGTTGGGTAAAGGGTTAAACAGCACATGGTATTAAAGTTAACAGGCTGAAATATGACTTTACAGTAATTTACTACAATGAATCCCCACACCATGCAAAAGAAAACATGGCTGGATATTTGAATCCTGTGATGATCTGCTGGTGCAGACTCTGTTTAGAAAAGCAATAAACTCACTTTGAGGTTTTGTTTGAGGGAAAATATTTTCATTTGCAGATAAAATATCTGCTAGCAGGTCTGGGAGACTGACCAACTTCTGGCAGTCTGAGGCAGTCCTTCCAGGCCAGAGAATAAGGTGCCGGACATTTGCAGAATGAGGTCCCTGGAGGTTGAATTTAGTGACACTACCCACCAAATTCATCCTCTGGGGACCTCATTCTGCATGGCCTCATCTGCTATGGGAGACCTACACTTTATTATGCTCACAGAGCATTCCGATGAATGGGAACAAGCCATATTTCCGACTAAATCCTGAAAAGTTACCCATAATTCTGCTGTGGTTAACCCTTTGAGTGCCAGGGGCCGATCTCATCGACCCTAAACCTACAAAATAAGTCTGTTAAAGAATATAAGAATAAATTATTAAAATTGTAAAAAATGGTAAAAAAAAACAATTGTTAGGCCAATGCATTCTCTTATATATAAGAGAATGCATTGGCACAGGGTATATGGGTTGATACAAAAATCAACCTGGCACTCAAAGGGTTAAGGAGTTGATTATTTAGGGCATTACTGTAGTCCCTCTAAGAGTATGACTAATTACTGGGAGTCTGAGTTATTGTTCCATCCTTGCAGAGATAAACACCAGGGATTCTGTGGTTGTACTAAGGAATAACAGCTACCTATGTACTCATTAAATAATTAGGGACAGTGGGAAGGAAGCACAGGTTCGTTTGTTGCTGAGCAGTAGGTGCTTGACTAATGAGAATCATAAATAAGATGCACTATGCAGGAAGAGTAAGGTGTTTTTACACTGCACTAAAAATAAATGAGAGAGATGAGAGGCCATAACTTAATGTTTAGAGCCAGTCATTTGTTTAAATCAGTCTGATATTGTTGATATTTTTTTCTGAAGGCTGGAAGGAGGAGAGTCTAGCAAATTACTCTGGGACCTCACTTCTAATTATGCTGACTAATATTCTTACTTTTTGCACAACAAGCAAAGTTTCTGATACACATGCACTGTATTATTTATGCTGAGACCAATATGCATTGGTAACCCTTTTGTGATGGTAGCTGCACTGGTGCAGCATTAAAGATCATGTGCCAGTGCATTCTCTTATATATGTGATTCCCCCATAGGGAGCCTCGCATATAAAAGAGAATGCACTGGCTTACATGGTCAAGGTTAGGCCAATGCATTCTCTTATATGTGTGATTCTCACATGAGGAGTGTCACATATATAAGAGAATGCACTGGCTTACAAGGTCAAGGTAAATATTGTTAGGCCAATGTATTCTGTTATATATGCGAGGCTCAGATTGAGCTCAATCCACAGACATACCAGTTGTTCACCAGAGTATATCATACCTGAAACCAACCTGGTTTATTTACTATTAGACCCCAAATATGAAAATTGTTACATTATAAAAAGTCAAATATACACAGGCCCCATGTGAATTTTGAGGGCATTAAATTTCCACTACTTTGCATATAATTTATTAGCCATCAAATTTCTTCATGAATTATATACCATGTAGTTCTCTTTCTGTTTTAATCTCTAGATCAAAGATTGAAAGTATGATCTTAAAAAATAAATCTGCCACTGGGCTCTAAAGGCATGTTTATATGATACCCAGCCATCCCGGCCAGCCAAACAAGTCCGGCCAGCCAAACAAGTCCGGCCAGCCAAACAAGTCCGGCCAGCCAAACAAGTCCGGTTAGCTGGTCCAGCTCACTCATTTTAACACCCTGTAAATAACTGTCCTGTTCATCAATATTGTCCAGAGGTAAAAGAGATATAACTAAATATATGTTTATTCTGAGTATGACTGTAGAACTACCATATAACTAAAGATAAGTTTAGTCAGTGTATTCTGAGTATGACTGTAGTAGTACCATATTTTATGATGAGTTCTTCATAGTAGCTCTTATTGTATAAATATTCTGGTGTAAGCCAGCCATGATATATATCTTCATAGTATTTTACACCCTATGTATCACATGGTTCCCTGATCACTGGCAACACATGCAAGTAAAATGCAATATCACATGCAAAATATGCTCTCCTGATCCCTGCTGTCGTCATGTGCGTGTGTGTCCATTACCAAAGTACACAATACATTGATAGTTTTATTGCTTTATGAGGATATTGTCCGCTAATTCTTCGAAATTCTTCATATAAGTAGGCCAGGTGAGATAAAATAGCTATCAGTGGGTGGAGCCTCTAACTGTCAAAAGAAATGTCATCTTTGACAATTGAATACATTTCTCAAATTTTACTTGCCCAGTGCATTGTCACTTGTTTAGATTCAGCATAAGATTTTAGCAGTTTATTAATTTGGAATATCCGTGGCGTGCATCGTCTTACATGAGTGCATTTTAACTTTGCATCCTGTATCTGTTTCTGCACACATTTCACGGAGATAAGGAACTTTCTGGAATACTCCCTCTGTCTCAGTTTGTATCTGGATCTTTAGGATAATCTCGTCTGTCATTTTGAAATTTTTGAGTTTACAATTTGGATATGTTTCTTTGCTCTGACTCGGGTATCATTATCAATTAGACATCACGATAGCCATACTTTGATATGATCTGATTTGATCTCTTACAATCTCTATATGAAATTCATTTCTATTCAATTGTTTTTTGACATTTATATGCTGTGTATATGTATCAATATGTTGTTAGAAATTTGTTCTTTCTTACACAAGGTGAAATATAATCTAGCTAGTTCCACACATGTACTGAATGTTAACATTTTATTAGAATTTTAAATTGGTGCAGATTAATATTTGTAAGGTGTTTTCATTATATCTGATTCTGCGAATGTATACTCCAAACCTTTCTGCATGTAGCATACCAGTATTACTCTATATAGCAAAGATGGCATCTTGCATAATGAATGCCATGAGGACACTACGTTTTTGCTCATCCCTTGGCGTTTCTCTGCCTTGGTATACTGCAAGTTACTTCCTTCATATGGACACTCAACCTTCTTACATATCAGAACTCTTTATATATAAATGTAAGCTCGTTCATGTTAATATTCTGACATGGATAGTTTGATTCCAATTCATTCATTTGTAGGAATTTAAAAAATGTTCAACAAACTGTCCGAGGCTGTTGAACTTAATTATCACTTTTCACCCACAAATGAAGAATTTCTCTGTCTGTCTTCTGCTTTTTCATCTGAACCTCCCTGCATATGAACAATAGACCAATCCAATTTATACATTAAGAACTCAATGGGAGTGTCCATTCAGGAGTAAATGGGTTAAGATGATGAAACTTGCACACTATTATTAACCATTTCTTTATTAAATGGATTCCTCCACACAGTTATAAAAGTATGAATTGCAATGGATTCCTATTAATTTGTGGGAAATGTTCAGTTAATATGTTCATCAAATGGCCTATGGTCATTTGTTGAACTTATTATCTGAACATTTCCTAAGGGTACTACCTTATTCATCTATGAGTGTTTGGTAATGAAGGGCTATTAAATAGCTATAGTCCTAGATGTCTTTGAATTTGGGCAAACAAGCATTAAATCTGAAAATAAATTATTTACCTTAGCTCTTGGGTCATGTGTGTCCTCCCCTCGGTCGAGGTGGTCCGATTGATCTAATTGTTTATGGTTGAGATAAGAGATCGTATCATCACATGGGTGATTACCTCCCTTTCATATCTGATTGCCGCCTCAGGTGAGGATCGTTCGATAGTAAACATTGGATTATGCAATGACATAATATGGCATATAACTAGTAAAATATACCTGTCATGAGCGATCATATTTAGTGTTTATCTATTAAGTTTTTCGGGTTATATTATTCATTGAATCGAGATTTATTACCTTTCCTCATGTGTGATATACACCTGGAGTTATCTTATCTCAGGCTCTTAGCTTTATTGTATCCAACATACTGTTGTATATTTCCATGTGTGTTCTTCTAACTTGAAATGCATATTTCCGTTGATTTGGACCTAGTTTGTGATATTTCTACCAAATGCGTGACATTAGGAATTGCTTCTCAAATGTTCTCTTTAACCTATCTTACCAATGGATTTATTTCTTTCACATATGAAAATCTCATATGGCATATGTTCATTGCCTGTGTCATGAAAAAGAATGCTTTATAATCTTACTTTAACCCTTTACCCAACAAACCGGCCACAACCGGCCAAATAAAGCTTCAACAGCCTAAAATATCTTCGGTCTGTCTCAATAGAACCATACAAATATGGATATCATTGGAACCGGCTCCTTGACCACATTGTGATAGTTACAGTTATGCCCTGTGCCAATGCATTCTCTTATATATGCGAGTCGACCATAGGTCATATATAAGAGAATGCATTGGCCTAAAAAAAATCTTTTTTTAACACTTTTTACCATTTTTTCTTACATTCTTTAACAATTTTATAATTTTTAATGTGTTAAGCCAATGCATTCTCTTATATATGCGAGGCGACCTATGGTCGACTCGCATATATAAGAGAATGCATTGGCACAGGGCCCTTCTGTTGGGTAAAGGGTTAAAGGAGTACTGTAAACTAAATCTGCCCATCTATGGGACCATCTTCTATTCTACTCAACAGAACATATGCAAGAAATGAATGAATTTGAGTCATGGATGAGTGCAAATTGCTCTATGAACCACGCAAACAACATGGCAATTATTATGAAAATTAGTTCATGACTCGAGTCATTAACTCATTTATGACTCGAGTCATTAACTCATTTTCATTATAATTACCATGTTGTTTACATCGTTCATAGAGCACATGATTATTTATTTATATATAATAGGAGATGGTCCCATAAATGACTGGAATTTGTGTACAGTCCCCCTTTAATTGTGACAAATATTCAAGTGTGTTCTTCTGAGTTGAGGGTATTTGAGGTGAACATAGTTCGTGATATTTCCACCAAGTGTTTGGTTTTTCCTTGATGTCGGAATGTCTGTGATTGAAAAAGTTGGCGATTTCTACATGTTTTTCGAATGTTCTATTTCTTCACTGGGTTTATTTGTTTCACATATAAAAGGGAAGTAAATAATCATTGAACATGCTATAAGAATGCTTCAGTTTCCATGACTTTTTTGTGATTTGCCACAGTGATGTTGTTAACCTCTCTATGGTTTATAGAACATATTTCTATAATTTCTATCTCATCATGTCGAGGTTTGAAACAAAATTATTAGCGATGTTTAAGAAAAATCAAACAAAATTTTACTGTCAAAAATAAATTCAGTTACTGTAAATAATTGTTCAACAGCAAAGCATATTTTTCGTGTGATTGATGAAAGCATGTTCACCTTTGAACCCTTATTGATGTGTTTTGACGTTTGTGTGACATATCTTCGAACCTTTATCGGGCCTCGCCTTTAAATCATGTCATTGGTGGTTTAATGACAGAATCGTGAAATTCTTAAGAAGTCAACATTTGAGAAAAGATTTCCGCAAACGAATTGACACCAGTGAATTTAATACACCTTTTAGGCATTCAAACTTGTCATATTACTATATAATAGATTTCAATTCCTCCTATTCTAAACCCAGAGAAAAATTACTTATAAACACTAAAGAATGTTGGTGTGTTCATTTTATGATTAATAGTCGGAGGTTAGTAAGTTGTTTAGAAACAATTGAGGTGCTTATACCTTATGTACTCTCTGCCCCCTGTAATTTATATATTAGCCTACCTGAGCTGTCATGCTGTCATATGGCAGTCACCCATCGTGAAATAAGCTCATGTAAAATACAAAAACCTTTTATCTTTGTCATAATTCAGTGACTGAAAATGAAAAGCCTTTCAAATTTATATAGTGTGTAATATATCTATGTCATATGCGACCTTTGAATTGTGGAGACGTAGCTGAAGCTACCTTGAAATGCCTGGCTTTATTTACTTTAGTTAGATTATGCAACAAACCCTGTTATATTAGTCTTCACTCCGGAGAAATTTGGCAAAAAACCCACATCAGGTGCAGCGGCTAATCTAAAGCCAATTTGGTTTCTCCTTGGCTTGGTTTACTATTGGATTAATTACGATTATAGTGATTACGTTTATAGTGATTCCGATTATAGTGATTACGTTGCTGTTGTCAGTTGGTTTTCAGCAGATTTATTCAGGGACTTTACCATTGGTAATCTTCAGTTATCTTGATTGTGTGAGCGATTGAGTACATGGCTGTCATGTTTTTTGGCTCGGAAGTTTGACTTTCTTATTCGGGATATTGTTACTGGGACCTGTTTCTCACTTTGGATATATATTTCAACTGTTTTGTTCTGCTGTGTGTGTGTATTTTTGTTTTTCGTGATTATTCAAAAAATTGGCTTAACCCTTTCATGATGGGAGCTGCGCTGGTGCAGCATTAAGGATCCTGTGCCACTGCATTCTCTTATATATGTGAGTCTCCCATAGGGAGCCTCACATATATAAGAGAATGTACTGGCTTACAAGGTCAGGTAAATATTGTTAGGCCAATGTATTCTCTTGTATATGCCATGATCCCTATGGGAGACTCGCATATATAAGAGAATGCATTGGCACAGGGTTTTCGCAAAATTTCAGGAAGCTCCAGTCATGAAAGGGTTAAGGATCAGGATACCCCATTTTTTTGCTAGGAATTCTCTTATATTGTTGTGAATTATTTAACAACATATATTGCATATATACATATGCAATATATGTTGTTAAATAATTCACAACAAAATAACCACAGAATTATGAAAAAACAATTGCCAAATGGCATATGGCAATTGTTTTTTCATAAATTAAATTAATTTCATCAGATTTCATTGGTAATTATTGGGGTCTCCTAATCATTATAAATGATATTAAAATCCGTTCTTCTTTCACATGGAATTTATAGATCCACTACAGCATCCTAACATTTGAATCAGTCATTTTACTTTTGTTGGATCTATTTGAATTAACCCTTTACCCAACAAAACGGCCAAAACCGGCCAAATAAAGCTTCAACAGCCTAAAATATCTTCGGTCTGTCTCAATAGAACCATACAAATATGGATATCATTGGAACCGGCTCATTGACCACATTGTGATGGTTATAGTTATACCCTGTGCCAATGCATTCTCTTATATATGCGAGTCGACCATAGGTCGCCTCGCATATATACGAGAATGCATTGGCCTAAAAAAAATATTTTTTTTACCATTTTTTCTTACATTCTTTAACAATTTTATAATTTTTAATGTGTTAAGCCAATGTATTCTCTTATATATGCGAGGCGACCTATGGTCGACTCGCATATATAAGAGAATGCATTGGCACAGGGCCGTTCTGTTGGGTAAAGGGTTAAGAGACTGAGCTCAGGCATGAAAATATAGTGCTGGACATTTTGCAGAATGAGGTCCCCAGAGGGTGAATTTAGTGATGCTACCCCACACAGTGGGCAAGCATCACAAATTTCATCCTCAGTGGACCTCATTCTGCATGGGGGGAGGGTGGTCCTTCTATGTGCTTTGTATATTATCATATCACAAATATGCTTGTGAAACTAGATCTAATCCTTTGAAATTTCAAATTGATCATGCACCGAACCCCACTTTTCATCAACATCCTCAAACCACAGAAAAATCACAGCCACTTGTAGATGTGAAGTGGTGTTTGATTCTACACCCAGGCTACAATTACTAGATGCAGTCTTCTTGTTTGTGCTGTAGGTGAACAATGTGGTTTGAGTGGCGAGACATGCCTTGTGTGGGTCCTATGCATCACATGCAGCAAGTTATCTCATATCCTTCTCAGATTCCACCACAGTTTATACAAAGAGTCACTTGAATCTTGCAATTGGAATGCTTGTGTCTGTCTCCTACGGCTAGTTTGTTGCATTCCTTTTTCATACAGTTGTACCTTTCTGTGACTGTCTTTAATATGTCAGTGGGATTCTGTCTGCACCAATTTTCAATTGAGGAATATGTGTGCCTGTCTCTAGATTGTCAAGTTACAGTTTGTTTCATTCATTACTGTACCCTTCTGTAGCAGTCTTAAATCACAACTTTGGAATTCTGTAAATTTCTGTTAGGAAAAATTTAAATCAAGGAATACTTGTGTCTCTCTCTTGCATCCATATTGTCATAGTTTCTTTCAGTCTTTACTGTACCCTTCTGTGACTACCTGTATTTTATTCAGATACCTGAAATTCTGTCCCTAACAAATTTTAATCCAACTTGTGTCTGTCCCATGCATCCAAATTGTCAGTTTGTTTCAGTCTTTACTGTAGCTTTCTGTAACCATCTTATGTCAGAAGGGTGGAACTCTGTCAGGATTTGCTTGCCATCATTAGATATACTAAATAGCTCAATTTGTTCTTTCCACGGAATACATCGTATAAACAATTATTCCTCAGGGTTTTGATTGGAATTTAGCAGCAGACGTATACAGATCTCATTGTTGTGATTCTTCACCACCGAATAGACATGAATAACATAATAACTGTGCAAGCACATCCAAGCAAGTTACATCTACAGGAACTTAACGCAAAAACTGAAAGTCCGTTGTTTCAGAGGCGCCGAGCAACTAGTAATTCACCTGTTAATGTTCAGCTTCAGGAAAATGGACCAACATTTAATTCCACCAGGTGAGTACAAACTGCCTGATGAATGCTCGGAATTGTATTCATTTAATTTTTATGATCTCAAATCAGATATATTATGGTACCCTAATATATATAAGTTGACACATTTCAAATTTCTCAACCATTCTCAACCACTAGTTTCTCACACGCTATGTATAACATGTTTAACATGAAGGGATTGTTTCATTTGCTGAAATAATTGATAGTTTGAAGCTGTCTGGCTTAAAACTTGTCCTCGTCCAAAAAACACACATGATCAGATTGGTTTAACCTGGAATAGATCCAGAACAGCGGAGGTATTCCATGTAGTTGGCCCTGTCCATCCACTCATTGGCTGCACGGATGGTGACAACTACACACGTTGTCTACTTACTGGATTGTCAGCGTTAATTGACATTACTGTAAGTTGACCCTCAAGTTTCACAACCATTCTCAACCACCTGTTGCTCACATGCTACGTATAACATGTTTAACATGATTATATATAGCATAAAACTGTACATCATTTCAATGAAGTGATTGTTTCATTTGCTGAAATAATTGACAGTTTGAAGCTCTCTGGCTTAAAACTTGGCCTCATCCAAAAAACATACATGATCAGATTGGTTTGACCAGAAATAGATCCAGAACAGAGAAGGTATTCCATTTTGTTGGCCCTGTCCATCCACTCATTGGCTACGTGGATTGTGACAACTACACACGTTGTCTACTTACTGGATTGTCAGCGTTAATTGACACTACATGTACATGACCATCCATTAAGGACAATGGATACTGACATCTTTCGGGAAATACTAGACAAATAACAAATATCTAGAACAAAATTAAATTACCATGACTGATATGTTCCTTTTGATGATTTCAATAAAGCGGAAACTTTTTCCCAAATTTAATAGCAGTCTGAAATTTAAAGTTGCCTATCACTGAGGTAAATATGTTATTTAAAGGGATACTGTACTCAAATGTTGTTAGTTTCTATAGTCTCTGAGTCGTAGAATAAGGTAACCAGTTTTCCATTTTTCAAAAGTCTGTTGAGAACGAAGTAATGTAATGGATGGCAGATTAGCCAGAATGTGAAAATACAAATTGTCGTTGTCGAGTAATTTTTGTACAGTTTTCAAGCAAATATCAAATAAATGATATATTATATGCATACTAGTCCCATACTTATTTAAGTTATTGTATAATCACTAGTCAGTGAGTGGCTTGAGTTTACGCCACATATCAACATAATGTCTTACACGATCATGTGTGCCACGCTTGTACCAATCCACTATCTGTCAATTAATTTGATTACGTCTTGTACATGGAAATTCGTAATATAATTTATGGTTCCAGCCATAAATTAAATTTATATCAAATTGTTAACTTTGATTTTAAGATAACCTATTGACCTGAACCATTACAGAATATATATTTGACTCAAATTACTTATTTTTCTATATATTATCGATATTAGATCGTTGTTATTACCGGGAATTTATTGAAAATGGCATACTGTACCCCTTTATGGGGAAAATTTTGTACGTTGACAAAATTAGTACATGTATATCTTCAGTTAGTATGTTAGCTATGTATGGTCAACTGAAATATTTTTCTCCTCACTTCTTCAAAAAGTGGCTTTTGCAGTAAATTGTTTTGTGTTGCCAGTTCTCAAGATACATGTATGCCGATACTTTCTGCTCTATAATTTGATCCACAGTCCTTAAGTAATTATGTTATGATGATCAATCAGAGGTCGAATTGTATTTGATTTGACTAATGAAACACTGGCTATAGTATGGCTGAAGGGGTAATGTTTCGCCATATTTTGGTGTAACCAGCTTTGTGAATTTGTATTTTGGGTACCCAGCTTGACCTTAGCAAAATTATGCTACCAGTACATAAATTATCATCATTCTTTAATTAATATTGCCAACAAAAAGCAAATATTAGCCAATAAAATTAATCTTAATGATAACTACCCATCTGAGATTTCGATAAATATGTGTGTGGTCAAATTTTTAGCACCTCAGATTGGTAACCAAGGCACCTTTCCTTAAAGTTGGGTTAACTACAAACAAACAACCTCCTCAGTTATACAATATAATATGTACAATGATTTTTTTCAACAATTTATATGAACTGATAGCTGAAATAGGTTTGAGACTGTTGTGGAAGTTTTAGTCATATAAACAAGCTGTAATTAGATGGATTCCAGTGTTAACGTTTGGCCATGTCTATGCTAAACTTGCGAGTTCCAAAGTCCACGATGCTAAAGGTCGTGAAGATCAACCCTTAAGGCATCTTTTGCCACTGAGGGGTACTTTTCCTTTTTCAACTTTTCAACATGTTTTCCACACTTTTTGCACAAAATTTGAAAGATTGATGAAAACCCATACACAGCAACATTCTCCCACCATTATAATTGTTTGGACACAAACACATTTCAGACTAGGAAACACCCACTCTTTTACATGCCATAGGTATTATATTTCTTGAATTTGTATTTGTAATATTATACCCCAATCACAAGCCAGAATTTTAAAAACTCTTATTCGAGACACCATTTAAATACCAAAGGTATGTAATTCTACTTATTTAGTTCCTTCTAACCTGTAGTTAGTAGGGAATTCTGAGATTGTTTCAAGATTGCACCCTTGAAAAAAATAATGTGGCATCTGTGCACTTCTAGGAAAGCTTGCATTCGATATACCTTGATCTACCTGAGGTTAATTTAGTCAGTCGTTGTGGCTGAGGAATTCTTCCTTGTCTTACTCAACAGTATCTTTATTTAACTCCTAAGTACTCCGCAAGGTATGACCTTTTCGCATTGACATACAAACATTTACTATGAGATGGTTGCTTTCTAGCCCTGTGCTATTTTCATTACTTTCTCCTTACATGTGGCCTCACCAGTTAATGGCCCACCACATTATTTAAGGAGTTAATCCATTACTGTTTACAATAGGGGTCCTTTCAATATTTGCTAGACACTGCAGGGTGGTGTCCCCTTTACTGGGTACACAAAGGATTCTTTAAATTTTAAGATTAGTAGACCATGGGTAGTGAAATTAGATTAATCAGTATGTAACCAGTCTAGCATGAATATCACTTTGTACTTGATTCACTTTCACCTTACCACAATTTAATATCTTATGGTTAGGATTTAATATCTTAATGTTAAGTGGCCTGCCTACTCAAATTATGCTTTAAGCTACACATTTTGTGGCCAAGTGTGTGATCTTTTATAATCCTAATTTATATCCTAAAACTAGATAATGTTTTATCGTGATGTGCAAAATTGAATGGGAGCAAAAATGCAAACTATTCAAGTTATGGTTCTTCTGCTTGTGACTGAAAGGCAGGGACTAGCCTAGGGGTTTCAAATTGGGAAAAGTCACTTCTCCCTGTTTGGTTATTAGGGAGAAGTGGACTGTTAACAGGGAGAAGTACAGTAATGCCCTAAATAATCGACTCCTTAACCACAGCAGAATTATGGGTAACTTTTAAGAATTTAATCGTAAATATGGCTTGTTGACATTCATCGGAAAGCTCTCAGTGAGAGCTTTCCGATGAATGGCAACAAGCCATGTTTCCGACTTAATCCTGAAAAGTTACCCATAATTCTGCTGTGGGTAAGGAGTCGATTATTTAGGGCATTACTGTAACAATGGTTGAAGTTCAATTTACACCCCAACATCACACTTCTATGATCCGAGAAGTATTATGCAACACAAGAGTCCATTTATAAAACCACTTAATGAGAAAGCATACCATTATAATCAGCAAATGTACTTTAAATATGCTGTTGGGCCATATGCATACTGGTATATGAGAGAGAAGTCACTTCTCCCTGGGACAAAATTTAAGGGAGAATTAGTGGCACATTTTAGAGAGAAGATGTCTTCCAAGTCGCTATGGACTGGTCCCTGCTGAAAGGTGTCCGCCATTTGATAGAAATCACTTTAATCAACTACAATAAAAGTGTGCCCTATGACCTGGAACTAACAAAATATATACAAACAAGGTAATGTCATATATTGGCCCATGGCAATGTAATGTTATGGTAATGAGCATAATCCGAACACATTTATGCTGAAATATAGTCAGAAGTTATCTCTTACAGCATTTTCCAATCACAGGATTTTCTGACTGTCTGACAAAGACATTTTCTAATGAAAACTTTGGCAAGATTGTTAGAGAAAACTATCAAGCATTTCGGCAGATATGTCGTAAAATGTAATCCGAATATAAGTGGCAATATGCTTATCACCACAAAACTAATGTGTTGTTGGCCATAAATTTGTATGAAATATTGCCTTGTTTAAAAAAAAATCGGTCATTTTGATTTCGTTGTACTCAACAACTTGTTACATCGTGATTCATGGCAGTGTCATATACTCTCAGGTGCCTAATAATCGTCATGGCCTAATAATAGTGATGGGTGCCGATTTAGGCTGAAATTAATAACAGTGACGGCAATTTCAGTCTACGTCTCAATGCCAAATAATAGTGATAACTGGGAAATTTCTCCAACATTAATAACTATGCTGACACTATTATAGGAATCTGAGAGTATGAATCATTTCTGCAATTTTTATTTCGAGTTGACTTTTCAGACCATGTGATTCCTGCCCATGATGAAATTGTGCCAAGAACTCCTATAAATTATATTATAGGTATATGACTTTCTTTCATCTGGTATACATTCAACTGGTATACATTCAATGGGGGTTGTTTCATCAAAGCATACAATTGTAACGTATTGAGTATTCCATATTCCAATTTACATTTCACTATGCATGCATCAAACCTCTACAATACACACACTTTAATGTTTGAAAAAATTAATTGGATGAAAGTTAACAGTTATAAGATTATCAATATGTCAAGTGAGATATTTGAACAGTAATGTTAGTGTACTTTGGAAAGTCTAGACTCAGATAGTCATATGTATTCAGCCTTCAGATATATGATTCAGGTTTGCAGTAGGTAAATTTTATTTCACTTCATGCATAGTGGCAAATATACAGAAGTATCATAGGAGTCTTTACCAATCTGTTTGAATAATATTAAACAGTATTCCTCATATCAGGCTATTATATGGTAATAAATACAGGATATATCTGTCATTGCGGACAAGCTCTGGTTTGTTTGAGCAGGTTTAATAGGAAGTAACAATCTGAGATAAGAAGCTCATCATATGTCAAACATTTTGTTTACAGTTCTAAATACTGATACCATTGTATGCAAACCTCAATAATCCTTTGTATATCAAGTTTAGTGCATAAGAACGTACAGTAAATTTAAAATGCCCTACCATTGTGTAACTACAAAATCTGACAGGTAGTCTGATTTGCTATTTAAAATAAAGAGGTCATTCCCCAACCCCACCTTACAAGTGAGAAATTTCATGGAAAAAAATAGATTTAAATAAATGCTATTCTTTGCTTAGTCATGTGAGAATATGCATGTCCTTTGGACTAAGGCCAAAATAAAAAAGACCTGTCTTTCTGGTGACCCGCCCACCCCTATTCCAGCGCCTCGGACCATTTTCATTTTATTGATTTTGCCAAATTAGTACGCATCCGATTTTATTTTGGTGTAATCCGATTCATTTCCGTGTAAAATGGACACATTGCGTGAATTGTTAAACCGCAAATTATACCACACTTCAATTAGGTCACAGCTGAATCAAACTAATTTTTTCATGAATGTTTTATTGAATAAAACAATTAATTTCACTATATTCTAATATTACGTACTTAGTTTTATTACTTTATAGTACATTAAAAACAAGGAGAATTAAGCAGTCTGGGGGGGTATTCATATTTATTTTGTGCAAAGTTGAAAATAAAATGAAAAATTTAAATAAAATGACAAGCCACCCCCCACCCCATCAGAGGGATGTAATGGAGTGTTAGGTATTTGCGCTTAAACGCAAATAAATTGATAGACACATATTTGTGCCTAAGCACAAATATTTGCGCTTAATGATTTATGCTTAAGCACAAATATTTGCGCTTAAGCGCAAATAAATAATAAATGTGAAAAGGGCCTCCCATACTATTTCCGCTAAAGCGCATATGATTTGTATTTAAGTATAAATGATTTGCTCTTAAGTGCAAATGATTTACACTTAAGCGTAAATGATTTGCGATTAACCCTTTGAACCCCAGCGGCCGGAATACCGGCCGCTGCGTGAACCTCCATATACCCTAGCGGCCGGTATACCGGCCGCTGAACCGGTCATTATAACGACCGCCACGTGTTTATAGTTAATAGCTATGCGATTCAATAACAAATCGACGTCTAAACTCTAGTTATATATATCAAATATAAAAAGCCTGTTCAAATTATATTTATATGGTGAAGGGCCTCGATCGCATATCAAGTTGATTTCTT
Source organism: Siphonodentalium dalli (assembly GCA_032622095.1). Taxonomy (NCBI): domain Eukaryota; kingdom Metazoa; phylum Mollusca; class Scaphopoda; order Gadilida; family Siphonodentaliidae; genus Siphonodentalium; species Siphonodentalium dalli. Next base: position 52,498,918 of record CP136064.1, on the reverse strand, counting down.
GGCGCATGCGCAGAGCAGCGAAATGCGAAATAAATGGTTTATAGCGTACTTATGCACGACATACCCACTAATATATGTTTAAATGGCCCCATAGACATCGGCGGTGGTCATGCAGGGTGTGTATATGGAATGTCTACCCGCTTTAGTATCGGGTAGCAATATATGCGCATGCGCAGAACATAGGTTGTAAATGACAAAAACATGCATTTTAAGCGAAATGTGGTGTTATATATAGGACATATAGCTGCATCATAATTGCAGTTTCTTGCTAATGCCGGGTAGTTGTCTGGTAACCATTACTACGGATAGATTGGGTGGCAAAGTGTCCTTATAATTTTAAAAATCATAGAATGGTCCATGCATAACATACATATGTGTGCACAGTTTCAAACAGGTGCCACCATTGAACATATACAGCATTATGCGACTAGATATTGTATACATTAAGGGAACACTACCACTTAATGGTTAGTGCAGTGGTGTCATCCGTTCATTTGTGGTACTCGATTAGCAACCGTTGCTACCTTAAATAATTAATTTCATTCGATCTCTCTTAAATTCTTGTCGGATATATCTCAAATTTCACATTAGGGTATTATCGTCATCAAAAACACAATCACTGGCATTGAGTTATGACATACCATGCTATAATTGCCTTTTCCAGTCAATTCGGGGTAGTTGCCTAGCAACCGTTACCAAGACGCTGCCTCGTGGCAAAGTCTTCCGATTTTATAATGATCAGTGATCAATGGGGGGACCTGTAAATTTTCATACCTGTGTCACAAATTAAACATAACCAACATCATCCAACAATACACTATAAAATTTAAACGAAAATCCCACGAGGAGCCCAGGGTCAGGGTGTCGGTCGTGGTAGGGCGTCAGGGTTCAAAGGGTTAAGCAGAATCAGAATAAATGTGAAAACGGCTTCTCGTATAATCGCTTAAGCATAATTCATTTATGATTAAGTGTAATTAATCTATCAATGAAAATAAATGACCAGTGAGCTTAAGCGTAAATCAATTACGCTTAAGCACACTTTAATCAATTACGCTTAAGCACATGCACTAGTCATAATTCTATTACTCATAGGAGTAATGCTTTATCTACATCATGCGGTTAAGCGTAAGTGAAGTACGCTTTATATGTGTGCATTACACCTGAGTGTAATACATTACGCTTAATTGTAATTCACTTACGCTAAAGTGCAATTAGCTAATACATGTGAAAAAGGCTTTCCATTATAGTTATCATCCATCAGAATGAATAGTGCTTACTAAAGCTTGACAACAGAATTTGCCATTAAAAACATTTCATGGCCAATGAGCTAACAAATGTTCTGTACTGGCATATTGAATCCCAATTATTTGTACTATTGTACAGGTGTAATGTAATTAAACAGTTTTGAGTTACAAAAGTAAGACAACTCTTTCTGCACGGTACTGTGCTTGCGGCCAGATTGATGTAAAAATTCGGTCAATGCGCTTACAATTTTCTATAAATAGTAACATTTTGGAATTATTACCTCTCGATCACTGTTCGATTATAATCTTTGCCACTAACTCGGCCAATGTTCTTCCGTTTGTGATTTCACGCAACAATTCCCTTTCTATTCCTTCCCTGTCGAATTGACTACCGATTGCGATGTCAATTTGTTTTTCGCTTTAATATTCTGATGTGCATGACGCTATTCCAGCGAACGGTCATCCTCCCTAGAAGCCATTTCTGAGAACGAAACCCGATTCAATCCCAATCGAGTCGGAAGTGCTCGGGCATTTCCGTGACTGCACAAGACAAAGCATCGGTTTGTTTTTTCGTGTTATTATGGTGAGATTAATCGGGACGATTGATGAATATAAATAGTTAGCCGAATGGCCGTATAATGTGTACAAACTGACTTCAGGATGGGGGATTTCGTGTATCTGAGTTATTTTATTCACTCTTCCCACAGAATGACGCAGGGAACTCAATTGTGAGGTTCAATTTACGTTTCACATCACTTTAAGCTACCAGAATGACAAGTATTCCTCTCAGGAAGATAAAAATAAAAATGCTGTTTTAGCTAATATGTGAGTTAATTTTTACCAGTTTACACAGAATGAAAGGGCCTCTTTGCCAAACAACCCCCCCCCCCCCCCGATCCAGTACTGTAACCCCTGTGTAAATATCCCCATTATTTGACCTGGAAGTGCTGAAAGAGAAGAGTCCATAGTCTATTGGTTTAAAACAAAATAGACCATATGTAGAGCCCTGTGAATGGAGCATTTTTATTTCAAATTGAATCTCAAATAGAATCAGACAAATGATTCCGATTCGCATTGAATCTCGAATTGAATCAGGCATAGCAATACTGTAGATATCATTTCTCACTTCATAACGACGATGAGTGATCATCAGTATACAATTTAAATATTATCTATATAAAATGGATCAAATGCCCATCTAACCAATTAAGTGAAGATATTGCGGCCTTCTCTGCTATACAATAATGAAACAGCATCAGAAGCAATAATGAATCCAATAAGTAATCGCATTCACGCAGCTGAAGTTCAACACATACAGTAATGCTCTAAGTAATCGACTCCTTAACCACAGCAGAATTATGGGTAATTTTTCAGGATTTAGTCGGAAATATGGCTTGTTGCCATTCATCGGAAAGCTCTCACCGAGAGCTTTCCGATGAATGACAACAAGCCATATTTCCGCACTAAATCCTTAAAAAATTACCCATAATTCTTCTGTGGTTAAGGAGTCGATTACTTAGGGCATTACTGTATATGAAATTTTCATAAATCAGTTGCACAGCTGCTTCGGTATAGTCTATAGTATAGCTTAGTCAACGACAGTGTTATTTGTATGGTCTTTTGTTGGCACCATGATGTATCTCCCAAGAAAAAGCAATGTGGTCCATTGAAGTAATTATAATGCCACTGTTTCGATAGAATTCGAATCAGGACAGCTGATTTCGAATTGAATCAGATGAAAGATTCCAAATTGGATCGAATCAATTTGATCCACAGGACCCTAACCATATGGTTGTTAGGCCCTCCCCAACTTGGAATAGTCACATGATCCCTTATAGAGATAAAGATTACATGGCAAAAATTCATTACTGCCCCTACCCCTGTTCCCCCTGCTCTATCACACCTGTTTATGCCTATGTAAAATAACTTTGTTTATATTTGTCTTGCCACTCAGTTGAACTCATTTACTGTTGACTCAGATGGCTTCTGTCCAAGAATATGTGTTGTGTTTGAGATTTTAATTAGTGAGTTCTCTGTGGAATTAGACCCTGCCAGCATTATGGTTAGGCAGACAATAGATCCCTGCAATTACTGGTGGTCAATGTACATCAACAAGAACATGATGCTAATGAAACATGTTCTGAATGTAATATGAGGTGACAACCATGTACTCCTGAGATTCCAGCTCTGTACCTGGATGTCCTGAATGTAGGTCTGCACACAGTACTTAAATGTGGAATGTTCTCAGTGCGTACTACCATGTCACACGCATATGATTATGGATATCTCATCATTGTGACTTCAATAAGACAATATACATCTTGTGTTTACCCATATAATGCTTTCATTACCTATCTCTACATGTATCTATTCTTCTCCAAGAAGGAGGTACACAATAGATATATGTACCAGAAATCAGGGATGTACCCCTGAGAATGGTGCAATTACCTGTCGTCATTGTAAATCAACTCTAACATGAATCTAGTTAAATGTGTGCTGATGTGATAAGAAGTGAATACCAAGAACTATGTGATTCAAGCTCTCTACATGTATGTGGATATGTCAAGACACACAGTACTTAATGCAGAATATCAGCTCTCAGTACCCATTACCTTCTCAGCTCCATATGGCTATCTCTACAATAAGACGTCTTGTGTTTTAAGCCATATAATGCTATCATTGCCTGTCTAGATATTCTTCATTACCTGTCAGTCCAAGTCGTACGAAAACCAGCTATGATAATGGGATAGCAAAATGCTGTTTTTTGTCCGAGACCGCCCCATTACCATTTGTATGACATGAGTTATGCGTTAGTGACCAGCTCACATATAACAACAAAATAAATGTAATCAAATATCACAATTGCGACAAAAAGAGCATTTCGCTATCCCAATATCTTAGCTGGTTTTCGTATGAGCAGACTTGGACTAGTAGGTGGTATACCATAAATATATGTTCCATAAATATTATTGGACAGTAGATTGGTGCAATAATCAGCGGTTAATATGCAAATGCATGCACATGATTCCAATCAAACGTGCTCTGAATGTAATATGATGTGGCAGGGGTGTACAGTACCCCTATGGTAAATGTGCATCAACTCTTAACACCTTTCTAATTAAACATGTGCTAATGTAATATGAAGTGACAAGCACACCCTTTGTGATTCAAGCTCTCTGTACCTGTCCTGAATATGAGTATACTACTCAACAGAATACAATACTTAATAATGCAGGGAAACAGCTGTCAGAATGAGCTGTAACAGAAAACAGCAACCCATGGCAAGTTCTTTGCATTGTGAAAAGTGTATCTTCCGGGTGCTTGTGGAAGAACAAGAGAGAGGCAGAAGAGCATTTTTGGCAATGCAAATACATTAGTATAGGTCATAACTGTGAGCAAGGATAAGGGGTTCTGAGGCACATCCCCGAAGAAGCATATTTTACACTCACTGTTATACCTCTCCATGCGTACTACTGACAATATTTCACTGTCTTGAGCATCCTAAGTGCTGTCGATGTGAGGCTCTAAATTTGTCTCGTTTCAAAGCCATGGCTTCCCATGTTTTTTTTGTCTCTATGTTCACATGTTCAAGTTTGTATTTTGTGTAATACTGGCAGATTTTTGTTCACTTATTTTTGTCAGAAAATAAACTTGTATTAACCCTTTGAGTGCCAGGGGCCGATCTCATCGGCCCTAAACCTACAAAATAAGTCTGTTATATAAGAATAAATTATATAAGAATAAATTATTAAAATTGTAAAAAATTGTAAAAAAAATAAAAAATTGTTAGGCCAATGCATTCTCTTATATATGCGAGGCGACCTATGGTCGACTCGCATATATAAGAGAATGCATTGGCACAGGGTATATGGGTTGATAAAAAAATCGACCTGGCACTCAAAAGGGTTAAGAGTCATCATTAAGTCCATTATTGAACTGAAATCTTTGATCCTGGCTTTTAGGTTTTAACACATTCATTGCCGACTACAAGTTATCTCGTACCTTTTGCTTGTAATTGAATGGGCATTGGCTGTGAACCTGTTAAGTGATTTTGACACCCTAACACATTTTTGGCCTAGCTGTCTATGCCTTGGAAAACCTTCACTAATATTCACTTCGCCAGGGATAATTACCTATTGAAAGGGCATTCAAAAATTCGGTCACAGAATGTACCAAATGCCCTAACTATCATGGGGTAATTATCTGACAGTTGCCTCTCTGCACAAAATCCTGTTAGGTGATTGGTCAATTGGTTCATATCCCAATAAAACACACCACAACACGAACCGATATCACATTTTGTTGACCTAGATGATTAAAAGTGCAAGACAGAATAACTGGGCATGCTTTTTAAGTGTGGGGCCATAGATTAATCGATCGATAATTCACAGGTAGAATATTTGGCTAACTTGCAATGTTGCCTGGTATATTATAAAAACTGCAGACAGATATTAGAAGAAAAAAATACAGCTTCCTTTACACATATTAATAATGACAAAGCTATATAAACAGGTGTAAAAATAAGAAATTAAAGTAGTTTGAGTATGTTTTATTGAGAGGTGTATCACTGGTGGTTGGAAAACATTTAGTTTGAACCAGGAAGCCCACCAGCCAACAGCTCTATTCCCTTCAATAAAACAAACTCAAACTAAATTAATTTCTTAAATAATGTGAAAGGGGAAATGTGGACTGTGTTTTAAATGTTATGAACAGCTGGTTATGAAGGTACTGAACCCTAGCTTTCCAACTAGATTATTTTAGGGCAGATCTTGATGTAAAAAGAGGTAAAAGATTTGTAAGATGATGGTGGACATCAGAACAATTCTTGCCCTGCTTTCCCCATCATTTTGGATTGCCTTGACCCATATTCACTTCATGGTATGAACAGCTGGCCCTTCATGAATGTGATTCAGCCTAAATGCTGGGTAGCTGTCTGCCTTCAGCAATCATTGACTGATGTGCTGCTTGCTATCTTTATTCACAATAATTAGTGAAATCTCTCTGGTTTAATGGACCATCAAGCATGCTGCTAACAAGGAGCACATGGCTCACATCATCTATAGGCATCCAGGCTCACATCAACTATACCCATCCCGCCCAGTAATTCTACAGTATATTCAGTCATTCTGCAGTAGTATAATAGTAATAACCGAATCATGCGTCTGTGTTATTAATAAGAATTCATTGGTTGTCTTGCTCTTAATAAACATTATGTGGTATGATAGTACATACATGTTAAAAAATGTTAGTCATGAAAAGAATTGTAAAGATGTTTAGGCAGAGAGAGGTAGTATGGACCAAATGATCTAGATGCAGATGTTGAATGGTGATTTTGCTATGGACCATTATCGTCTTGAACACACGGCTCTGTTTTAATTTACTTATGGTATATGTAATCGGGAAGAGTGAATATCGGAACATTTATGGTGAAGATTTTCAACCCAAGTTATCATTGTTTGGCCTTGAGAATTTTGAGAATTATTATTTGCTGTAATTTTGCAATGATTCCTGTTTATGGACGTGTCCAAACTGTTCTTGTATTCTACGTGTACATGTACTTACAGTTTTATTACATGCTGAGGTGTGTGAACAAAATATCTCTATAAAGTATTCTGGGTATCGACAAGATACAGGTTACCTGGAGTATCATAAAAAATAGGTTACTTGGGCATATTTATTATCCATATCCTACATGTACAGTAATGCCCTAAGTAATTGACTCCTTAAACACAGCAGAATTATGGGTAACTTTTCAGGATTTAGTCGGAAATATGGCTTGTTGCCATTCATCGGAAAGCTCTCAGGGAGAGCTTTCCGATGAATGGCAACAAGCCATATTTCCGACTAAATCCTGAAAAGTTACCCAAAATTCTGCTGTGTTTAAGGAGTCGATTACTTAGGGCATTACTGTATATGATTATTGTTGGAACATTTAAATTATAATTCACATGGGGTCTGCATCAATTTTTGGTTTGATAATCTTTTTTGAAAATTACTATAGTCAAGGTACACTAATGGGTGAAGCATATATATATATATTTTTTTGGGTTGAATTTTTTTGGGTATGCTTAAGCATGCTATGGCGAATTTAAAAACAAACTGGATAAAACATTAGGGGCATGTTATAACTCAAAACTATCACTAAGTATTCATAGCAATAAGTTTGATGCCCATGAAAAACGTAAGATTCCCTGGCACTAAACCTACAAAATAAGTCTGTTAAAGAATATAAGAAAAAAATATTAAAATTGTAAAAAATTGTAAAAAATTCTAAAAAATATGGTCGACTCGCATATATAAGAGAATGCATTGGCACAGGGTATATGGGTTGATACAAAAATCTGACTTGGCACTGAAAGGGTTAAGACTGTTATCTGGCTTTAAGTTTGAGCTAAGTCTAGGTAGAACATGGATGGTAGCAAAATGGCTCAAAGTCAGCAGGCTAGCATCACCAAACTCATTCATTGGGGACCTCATTCTGCATGGCCTCACTGCTATGTGAGACCTAGACACAGAGTTAAGTTCCCAGATGGTGAAGATGGTGACTTGCACCCATTGGGCGCCTTGATTATCCATTGTGTTTCTGCCAATTTGGTGTTGTAGAGAAACTATTTAAAACTAAAAAAGAGAAATAAATTTTCTAAAGATTTTTCTAAAGAAACTAAAAAACTTTGAATTTAATTATAAAGATATTTTCCAGAGAAGATGAAGCCTAAGCAGAATGAGGCCCCTGAGGGTGAATTTAGTGATGGTAGACTGGAGCTCATTCTGTAAATGTCCGGCACCATATTTTGAGGCCTGTCAAAATCCATTTTGATAACCTGCAATGAGGCAATATTTACTTGTGTCAGTTGATTCCCCCTGAAGAATTGTTGTTTGCCTACCAATGTAAGAAGCATAACTCTATTTTATAAAATTTATTTATGCTAAATATTTGTGGCCTCAAATAGCTTTGCACTTGTTTCCTCTTCTCTTCATGTTATTGGCTATGTTCCATCCTTAGTACACAGTCAGCTTGTCTGGGATATGGAGGTACTGGTTTGAGTGCCTCAAGAAGGCGCTCTAATTGTGAATTTATAAAAAAAATCTCAATTTCTAACTATCAATTTGAAGGAAAAAATCATTATGTATGCTTATAGTATTATAACAACAAATGTTTACCCTCATAATATGAGGGGGCCTCGGTGGCTCAATCGCTTAGGGGTACAACTCCAAGCCGTTTTGCCTTCCAGCGCTGGCGATAAGGGTTCAAATCCACATGTTTCCATCGCGGACTTTGTAACTCGAAATCGTTATCTGGGAAAGTTGTCAGTTACTTGCCGATGGCCGGTGGTTTGCTGCACATGGTCGACGAGTTTATCAGCCATTAAAATCACTGTTAGATTAGCCGTAAGTGTGCGGATTTCCTCCACCATTAAAACTGGCAATGTCGTGATATGGCCTTAGTGGCTAAAGCGACATAAAACCCCAATCAATCAATCAATCAATCATGGTCTATATCTGAAAACATGAATGTTTTACTCAGGTTAGTGAAACATTATAAACTAGCTGAAACAGGCTCCTTAATTTTGGGAGCCTTTATTCAGCGGCGTAGGGCCTGGGCTCCAGAGAGCGCCCTCTTTGTGTGCTTTATTTGCGCACATTTTGACTCAGGCTTGCAACCAACTGCTTTACTTGGTCTACATGACCTCATTCGCAGATTGCTGGTTTAACCCTTTACCCAACAAACCGGCCAAAACTGGCCAAATAAAGCTTCAACAGCCTAAAATATCTTCGGTCTGTCTCAATAGAACCATACAAATATGGATATCATTGGAACCGGCTCCTTGACCACATTGTGATAGTTACAGTTATGCCCTGTGCCAATGCATTCTCTTATATATGCGAGTCGACCATAGGTCGCCTCGCATATATAAGAGAATGCATTGGCCTAAAAAAAATCTCTTTTTTTAACACTTTTTACCATTTTTTCTTACATTCTTTAACAATTTTATAATTTTTAATGTGTTAAGCCAATGCATTCTCTTATATATGCGAGGCGACCTATGGTCGACTCGCATATATAAGAGAATGCATTGGCACAGGGCCCTTCTGTTGGGTAAAGGGTTAAACAATGTTTTTTCTACCCTCAATACATGTATACATCAAACAATACTTTGAACATTATTATTTAGATTATTTTTGATAATATAATTTAGTTTAGAGGAGGTTGAAGAGGATCTAACAACAAATGGGTCACCGTTAATCATAAGTTATCTCATCAGAGAAGATTGCTGCTTCCAGTAGAAGGGTACAATCTGCGTTCATCACTGAGTTAAACCCACTGCTTTATATTTATACGGTCACAGATACATTGTCCTATGACATGATTTCAATTGAAATAAAGCCATGTAATAACAGATCTGACTACAGCATTTAAATGTGACCTATTCTTTAACCGTTCCATGACTGGAGCTTCCAGGAATTTTGTGAAAAACCTGTGCCAATGCATTCTCTTATATATGCGAGTCTCCCATAGGGAGCTTCACATATATAAGAGAATACACCGGCCTAACAATATTTACCTTGACCTTGTAAGCCTCTTGTAAGCCTGAGAGTTACATGTATCTTATATATGTGTGGCTCCCCATGGGAGACTCAAATTTATATGAGAATGCACTGGCACGGGATCTTTTAATGCTGCAACAGCACAGAACTTAGTCTGATAAATGCTAGTGATGGTGGGCTAGCATCACCAAATTCACCTTCTGGGGACCTCATTCTGCTTTGGTCTCATATTCTGGGAAGTGTCTATAGTATCAAATTAACATTGTAGAGCAGTTGAGACCAAAGCAGAATGAGGTTCCCAGAGGGTGAATTTGGTGATGCTAGCCCACTGCGGGACAGCGTTACTGAATTCATCCTCTGGGGGACCTCATTCTGCAAATGTTAGACACACCAGACAGGCTTGATTATTCTCATACCATGAATGCTTTGTATATACTCTGAAACTTCTAAACCATTTGATATAATTTCACTAAATGCTTTAAACTTGCCATATTGCAGTGGGGCTATGTGCTCTTTGTGTTGACCCTATCAGGATAAAAGTAGCAATGAATCTGAATGAAAACTCTTTATTGTTGCATGACGCAGACATGTATTTTTTAGGCTTCAATTCATTTTGATAGTCCTTTGACAGCATGTAATGTCCATATATGAGTCTAATATATATTCATCCAACTATTTGGGTACACAGATACTCAACAATAGTGTGAAATTAAAAAGATATTAACCTTGGAGATTATATGTTGCTTTAAAGATACGGAGAAAGAGTTTGGGGTTGGTACATATGGAAAATAATTAAAGTTGGTTAAACTAGAAGATTTTGTCAAATTTATTATAAAACACAATTGAGAACATATCATTTAACCCTTTCATGATGGGAGCTGTGCTGGTGCAGCATTAAAGATCCTGTGCCAGTCAATTCTCTTATATATGCCACATATATATAAGAGAATGCACTGGCATACCGGTCAAGGTAAATATTGTTAGGCCAATGTTTCTCCCTAATGGAGACTAGCATATATAAGAAAATGCATTGGCACAGGGTTTTCGCAAAATTTCAGGGGGCTCCAGCCATGGAGGGGTTAAATGTCATTTTATACAGGAGCTTGAAAACTATGTATGGTTTTAAGTTCAGTGAATATGTGAACACTAAATTGTGGGAACACATCACTTCTCCTTCCCAGTGTTTGCTTCCCATATCTGCCCCACTCCTAACAGGTAGCAACATAATTATCTTGTACCATAAAAAATAACTGAAACCCTACTTTCACACAAGGCTTTCATGTTGAGGAAATATAATAGAAAGTGCCATCAGCATTTCCATCAATCATCCTTTATGATTGAATGAGATTTTGGTCTGAGTACATCAGCATCCGATGAGGAACACATGTTATATCCATGTGTAAGGGCCACCTGTAGGTATATAAGCCTCCAGGTACAAAATACCTCCTGTTTGTTTATGTTGAAAAGCTCCATATTCATAATTTGATAATGACAAACCGATATGCGCTAACTTCTTTCTCAACGAAGAAATAATTTCCGGTTAAATATATGTGTTATTAAATATTATTTTTACGTCAAGTTTACAAAATCCCACTTATATATATAGTGAAAATAAGCCTAATTGGTTACTCATTCATAAACGCTCTTTATGGGAAGTGACTCTTAAAGACATATTATGAACTTGTTCGGGTGCGTGAAACCGATAATTTAGTATCCAGGCGCTTTGCCAACTGGAGGAATGTACCATTCTACTAGAATCGCCGAAAATCTGAAGCAAATTGACCATATCACTCCATAGAAAACATCGTCCGAACTACGCTCAAATGTAAATTATTACTACTCGATTCGGGACGCATCTATCGGCGATAAACTAACGAAAACGATTTCGCCACCGAGAGTCACTGCATTTAATTAATATATAAGAATGACGGTGTGTGTTGTCAATTTGGATATAATATTTGTAAAAATTGTTACTTTGAACAAGATTATTCTCCATGTATATATTCGATCACCCTACGGAGTGTTTCATATCACTTTAATGTCTACAGTGAGGTCATAATACTTAGCCAGAAAGCAAAGTAATACTGCTTCTTTTTAAATTTTTTATCAGAAGCATGAACCACATGAAAAAGAGTTCTTAGGTTGACCCTTTCTTTAATAAATGGATTCTCCCATCAGTTATAAAAGTATAAATTGGAATTTGGAATAGTCTATTATTGATCTGGAGGGGTGTTCAAGAAATATAATCAGATGACAGGCAAACAAATACAAATGGTGCAGAATGTATCTTATTTATTGGTGGGAAATGTTCAGATAATAAGTTCCAACAAACTTGTTGAACTTATTATCTGAACTTTTCCTGAAGGAACTACATGTCAATAAGTAATTAGCAAAGACAGGATTCAATTTCATTTTTTCGAGCAGGAAAAACATAGAGATAGTAAATTTATAGTATCCAATCACAATGGTTTATATTTAAAGCATCGGATTTTGTTTAATGCAGTGTTTGAGTGGAGTTTCCATATTAAAAGAAAAACTGATGTGCTCTCTATAATCTTGCATCAGTTTGACCAATTCTGTACTTTGAAAAATAATTTAAAGTCTATATTTTCTTATTAAATATAATTTATTTACTTGAGGCTTGGCAATGCTCTCCATTGGGCCTGGTATTATTCTACTGTCTGCGTTTGAGATCTATCTAAACATAATGCAGCTTCCATAGACTGACTCTTAAAGCCGATGTGTCAGATATACTTGCCTTAGTGTACTTTTCTAATGATTTAATTGACAGAACTTAGCATATCTATCTTCAGACAGTCTGACTCATCTCGGAAGTATACAGTACTTTTTATTCTGAAGCACAAGGCCTAATTACCGGAACAGGAGGACTCAAAAGAATAAAGTAACTTAACCGTTTCTATACTAAATTGATGAGTAGTTCCCTTAGGAAATGTTCAGATAATAAGTTCAACAAACGACCACAGTTGAATTTATTATCTAAACATTTCCCACCAATGAATATGAATCCTTCAGCATTTGTATTAACTTTTCTTAACTGACATCTGCTACTCTGCTAATTTATCCAGAAAACCCCTCCAAATGAATAATAAGCTGTTCCAACGTTTAATTTTATTACTGACAGGAGAATCCATTTAGTATAGAAAGGGTTATTCAACAGTGTTCAAAATTCAAAAAAAATTGCGACATAGAAACTTCTATTTATATTTCTTGAAAATAATATATAACATCACACTGAACACATAAATAGTTGTATCCCAGGTGGATGGCCTAGTGCCAATCAGCGATCTGTATGTAGCTCTGCAGAGCAGGTAAATTGGTGCATGCTTCTGCTTTGTGAATCCCAGTGCCTTGGTGTTACACAGCCCCATAGAAAGGGTTTTGATGTCATCACTAGTAATTAGTTAATTGGTTGTGATCCTTTGTTGACTCCTTTGTGGACAGAGGTGCTGTACTGTTCTTGGTTATTGGATTCTTACAGTACATTTCTGGTTGATTACTAGTTGATACTTGATAAACTCATGTACTGCTACAGTTGAGTTCAAAACTCTTTTAAGTGGTTATCTCCACAGGCTTGTTTTTAGAAATGGATGCTGATTCTGAATGATGTAAGTTGTATTTTACTTGTGTACAGTGAAGACTCATTATTTTTATTCTGTGTAGTTGTGGCTATGTCAGTATATTGGCTATGTACAGTAATGCCCTAAGTAATCGACTCTTTAACTACAGCAGAATTATGGGTAACTTTTCATGATTTAGTCGTAAATATGGCTTGTTGCCATTCATCGGAAAGCTCTCGGGGAGAGCTTTCCGATGAATGGCAACAAGCCATATTTCCGACTAAATCCTGAAAAGTTACCCATAATTATTCTGTAGTTAAAGAGTAGATTACTTAGAGCATTACTGTATGTTGCTAGTGCTGAGTGTTTCTAAGAGATAATAGGCTCACACTATGTCAGTACATTTGTTTGTCATAGATTCAGCTGAAACTTTATTTGTATAAAACTCCATTATTGAGGCAATGAGAAAATTGAACATTCCACCCTCACATCAAGTTATAATATAGCTGGATTATTTAGGCCAATTTGGTCTGAGTTAAATCCACACTTTTAGACATATTATGGATTTGTTCGGTGCCTGAAACTGATAATTTAGTACTCAGGTACTATGCCAATCTAGAGAATGTAGCATTCTACTGACATCGCCGAAAAGTTCAAGGAAATTGACATACCACTTCATAGAAAACATCATCTGAATGAAGCTCTTAACCTGTAAACATTTACATCTTGATTCGTGATGCAACTATCGGCAATAAACTAACACATATATATGATTTCGCCATCGAGAGTCATTGCATTAAATTATTATATAAGAATGATGGTGTGTGTTATCAATTTGGATTAATATTCGTCAAAATAATTACTTTGAACAAGATTATTCTCCATTTCTATTTGATCATCCTGCCGGAGTGTTTCACATTACTTTAATGATTGAACTTACATTGTTACTCGTCGAAACCATCTCATATAATAATGGACTCATTTCGTCCATTATATAACTCATACTTCATAGAAAACATCATCTGAATGACGCTCTTAACCTGTAAACATTTACATCTTGATTCGTGATGCAACTATCGGCAATAAATTAACACATATATATGATTTCGCCATCGAGAGTCATTGCATTAAATTATTATATAAGAATGATGGTGTGTGTTATCAATTTGGATTAATATTCGTCAAAATAATTACTTTGAACAAGATTATTCTCCATTTCTATTTGATCATCCTGCCGGAGTGTTTCACATTACTTTAATGATTGAACTTACATTGTTACTCGTCGAAACCATCTCATATAATAATGGACTCATTTCGTCCATTATATAACTCATACTTCATAGAAAACATCATCTGAATGACGCTCTTAACCTGTAAACATTTACATCTTGATTCGTGATGCAACTATCGGCAATAAATTAACACATATATATGATTTCGCCATCGAGAGTCATTGCATTAAATTATTATATAAGAATGATGGTGTGTGTTATCAATTTGGATTAATATTCGTCAAAATAATTACTTTGAACAAGATTATTCTCAATTTCTATTTGATCATCCTGCCGGAGTGTTTCACATTACTTTAATGATTGAACTTACATTGTTACTCGTCGAAACCATCTCATATAATAATGGACTCATTTCGTCCATTATATAACTCATGCGCGCTTCCGATGACCACCGTAGTCCACTTTTATTTTCTGGCATACCCAACTTTGTAATTGTGACATATTTCGGCCTGGTCGTAGTAAATCTTTCTCTGAAACATTTCACTGTGCGCTCTCAAAATGCTTAGCGACATTCACAGATCAGAATCACTGTAATTTTACTTTTATTTAAACAATAAACCATATATGTATCTGTACCTATTGTTGATTGCTATATATCATTGACTGTTATCACCCTATGTTAGTATAGCCAACTCCCCTCATTAGCGGGAACTCAGGGACTATATACACTATAAAATATTATAGCTTAGTGGATCAGATAAGAAATTATAATTTTTAAGCTACACAGCTACTAATAACACAATACCATAGCTTGATGCAAAATGAAGAGCGTTGACTAAATCACTTCCCGAATCATGCCTCGTAAATTTCATATCACGGTGTACGGGGTAACATGTACCTGTACTACAATTTGGGCAGCATAACAATAAGATATTCCCATATCCCTAATACATCTTGGTGCTATGTTCTTTTTCCGTCATAGTATGCATACATTTGTTTTATACACATATCACGTGAAAATTTTCATATATGACGACAGAATGATCGGCCGTTATACTATCCTGTATCCTTTGTTGACCTGTAGATAGCCGAGGGGTCACTCTCGGTTACCAGTCGATCCTTCATACTAGTATTTTCCTGCTAGTCCGGTGGGTCGGTGTGGTGCTGTCCACCCAGTTTGTAATTACTAGGCCTTGACATCCCCTTTGCCATAATGGCATAAACCATAAAACATTTCTATTTGATCATCCTACCAGAGTGTTTCACATCACTTTAATGATTGAACTTACATTGTACAAATTTATAACATGTAAAAGGCTACTATTTTGTTATGATCTGTGCATTAACCCTTTCTATACTAAATGGATTTTCCCATTCAGTTTTAAAAGTATGATTCATATTGATTGGTGGCAAATGTTTAGATAATAAATTCAACAATCTGAACATTTCCTGGGGGAACTACTTGTCAATATCAGAGTAGTTAGAATCAGCAAATATAAGTTTATCTGATCAGACAGAATTGAGTCATTAAATAATTATAATTTTATCTGATCAGACAGAGAATTGAGTCATTAAATAATCGCTTACTACTAGAATGCAGCACTGTTTGTCTCTTGACAGTTAGAGTATTCTTAAATAGGCCTAGATGGTATTCCCCAAAATACAGTTGTAGCCTAAGATAGCAAAAATGCACACCTTGCCACAATACCACAACTGTGCCCTAAAAGTTGTACCATGTGAAATCACTTCAACTAGAAATAATGGGAATTTTATATTTATATCACTTTAATAGATCCTTCTAACTTTATAGTTTGTATTTATGTTAGTATTATATCATAAATGTCATTACTATTTGTTATATTACCCTATAGCTATCATGATTAATTGGACTACATGTACTTCGATTCATGACTCTGTTATGCCATTTATGATCACTTGGGAGTACATGTATTTGATTCATGGATTTATTATTCCATCCAGGTCTGTTGGTTTATATAGAGAGCTACCAATCCTTGTGACTAATTCCTGGTTCCATGCACACAGCTGCATTATATACATCTGATGGTGAGATTGGATGTCTATGATAAACATGTTTATATCTCCATGCCAGAGGTAATCGATGTTGGAGAGTAGTTGGAAGTGAAACCACTGTACAACTGGGAATATCGTTTTTGGAAATTAACTCAAGGAATCTAGTGTATTTTGCATATTATATCTCCAATGTAGTAATGTGTATTTTATGTTGTATTTTTCAGTACTAGTATGTCGCTTGGCAATGCGGTTTGCCGCAGGTGTGGAGAGGGATTCGGTCCAAATGATGAGATAGTGAACACCAAGGGAGAAGTGTGGCACCCGCCTTGCTTTGTGTGAGTATACTTTAACGGTTTAACCCTACCATGACGGGAGCTTCTTGAAATTTTGCGAACAAACCCTGTGCCAATCCATTCTCTTATTTATGCGAGTCTCCCATAGGGAGCCTCACATATAAAGAGAATACATTAGCCTAACACTATTTACCTTGACCTTGTAAGCCAGTGCATTCTCTTATATGATAGTGGCAATTTCAAGATGACTGAATTATTTTACCAATGACCCTATTAGACTAAAAATGAGTCTACTCCTTTGCCATCTGCAAAGTTCTCAGAGCGTTATTATCCACCGATGTTGACATATGTCTATTCGTACAATTTCCGCCATTCCCGCAATATGCATAGGTATTAGAAGATGCTCAACAATGAGAGTTTAATTCAATTTACCAATCCTTGTGCCCTCTGATTCCTTCAATCAATTACACCCTGTGAATTTGGGATTCATAAACTTTGCAGATCTGAAAGTGTGGTACACTTCAAGGATGCCCAGGTCCGATTTTTGTATCAACCCATATACCCTGTGCCAATGCATATATAAGAGAATGCATTGGCCTAACAATTTTTCATCATTTGTTATTATTTTTTACAATTTTTTACAATTTTAATAATTTTTTAAAAATCTAAAAAAAAAAAAATATTTTTTTTTATAATTTTTTTAGGGCCGATTTTACAGACCGTAAATTAGGGCCGATGAGATCGGCCCCTGGCAATGAAAGGGTTATTAAGACATAATTTGGTTTCAGTGATACCGGTATGAAATTCCAAATTTTCAATTATCAATAATACCGTAATCATTAAAAAGATAGATTTACATATTCCAACAATAGATTAGTTTGAATGTGCTGTACATGTACATCAATATTACTCCAGTCATGGAACATTAATTACCTCCCCTCACTCTGGATGAAGCAATCCAAGCTGTGATGAGCTCATCTGGATTAGCATACTGAAAATATCCATTGACTCCTGATCGGGTACTCAAATAATTGGCGAAACCCCCATAATAACTTATCGCTTGCCAAAGGCAACCAAATCAGAGTTAGTAGTTTTTTGGCAGGGTGGGATTCAAGTTCATGACGAGTTGAATGCTATTAACCACTGAATCACTGCACCAGCATTTTTCTAAATTTCTCCAAGTTCTATTGTACTGCTATTACCTCCTACTCCGTTGTCATGTTCTAGTAAATCTAAATCAGGAATAAAACATCTGAAGCATTAACTTCTAGCAATACCTTAACCCTTTCAGTGCCAGGGGCCGATCTCATCGGCCCTAATTTACGGTCTGTAAAATCGGCCCTAAAAAAATAAAAAACTTTTTTTTTTAATTTAGATTTTTGAAAAATTATTAAAAGTGTAAAAAATTGTAAAAAATAATAACAAATGATGAAAAATTGTTAGGCCAATGCATTCTCTTATATATGCGAGGCGACCTATGGTCGACTCGCATATATAAGAGAATGCATTGGCACAGGGTATATGGGTTGATACAAAAATCGGACCTGGCACTCAAAGGGTTAAGGACTATATAAGCTGTTTACATTGCCGTCAATCAGATAACTATATACCGGTAACTATAGCAGGAATGATTCAAGTCTCAAACTGGGTCCCATGCAGCCAGAAAAAAGTACATATCAGTGAGATTACAAAGATGCGGAATTTCTACTCTTTGGCATCTCTTCCAAATGGGCTTTCAACCTTTCTAGTAGCGATAAGCTTGGATTGGTGTTATATGCAGATAGGGCTCGAAATGTTCCAAATTTATTTACCATCTGTCTTTAAAATTTCATCTGTGCATAAATTTTCCACCCGGTACCCACATGTATTGATAAGTTGCAATGTCCAATCATCTGCATGATTAATTCAATGAAAGACCAGGATGTCAACAATCAATGCCTAGAAATTTCATTAGTCTGAAAAAGCATGTGAGGTACTTGAATAATAACAAGCCTTGAAATAGGGTCTGTCATTTGCAGAATGAGGTCCCCAGAGGGTGAATTTAGTGATGCTACCCCGCATAGCGGGCTAGCATAACCAAATTCACCCTCTGGGAACCTCATTCTGCTGAGGTGTAAGCAGAATGAGGTCCCCAGAGTGTGAATTTGGTGATGCTAGCCCACTATGCGGGGTGGCATCACTAAATTTACCCTCTGGGGACCTCATTCTGCAAATGACAGACACCCTATTTCAAGGCTTGAATAATAGTTGAATAACTTTGTTGATGCAGAAAGGACTGCGCAGCATTTGACCATGTAGAAAACAGGACCTCTGATAAGTAAACAAATTGTCCAGATACACAAATATGTGCCTATAGGAACAAAATCCACTGGAGAGTTATTTTCCATTTCGACATAGAATCGTACATCCTGGGATGCGTCTTTTGTCCGAGCCTCTATTCCGTCATTTTCCAGTCAATTTAAAAAAAAATTAGATGTCAACCAGCATGGGAAGCTGTGCACCTACGATTTTGAGTTCAGTTGGAGTCATTTTGGCAGAGTTATTGCCCTTTTTCGACATGGAATCGTACATCCTGGGAGGAATCTTTTGTCCAAGGTTGTATTCCGTCATTTTCCAGTCAATTTTTTTAAACTGGGCATAGATGTCAACCAGCATGGGAACCTGTGCACATACGATTTTGAGTTCAGTCAGAGTCGTTTTGGCAGAGTTATTGCCATTTTACGACATAGAGTTTTGACCCTTGGAAGATGTGAACATATTTGGTGAATATTCACTTTGTATCATATTGTTGTAAACAATTCCTCCTACAGTTTGTAGTACCGGCATAGGGATCTGAAACCCATAAATCCTTCAAACCTGCCACCTTCGTCAGGGGATATTTTTGTCAGCAACCTTTTATTAAGTTTAAATAACTAAAAGTGGCAGTCTTTGCAAACTACTAGTACAAATGTAACAACATACATGCAACATGTGAATACCACTCATACTGGCTCACAAGTTCTCCACAACCAACAAGAACTCACTAAAACTCAACAAAAATAATGGGTCGGAGTTGGGGCAAAAAACTTGCACAAATGCAGCTTCCTTGAAAAATTAGGCATAAGTCCATTCATTTCTAATCTCTCCCCAATGGTGCCCTGTCTCAGTTGTTTTGCAGTCTGTATACTCAGATGCACTTGTGTAAGTGCACTGTTCAAAGAGGTATTCATGACAGAGAGCACAAACTGTGATGGCATCAAACATCACAAATGATCAAATGACTTGAATGCGGACAACATGTTCTCATTATTAACATCCGGGTACTGTGACTTTTTGGAAGCTCTACCTTTTTCCTGGAATTTAGATATTTATAGATTGACCTTCACCCTTAGTTACCTAACCTACATAAATTTAAAGGTCTCTATTCCGAGAAGCAGGTGTCCAGAACAAACATTAGTTTGACAAGTTTATATTTTATGGAATAAAAGAATGCTGTATTAATTAATGTTAAAGATGCATAATCCGATTTAATGCTCCCAAATTACTATTTCTTTGGCTTCGTGGGTAAAAAATATTTGATTCGAGTCGAGGAACCCACCCATCAAAGCTCAGAGTGATCAGATATCGATTTTTGAAATTTATTATTTCTCGAGATATGTATGTACATGTACATGTATTTGTGTCCTGGAAAAAATCATCAAGGCGACAGTCTCGGACAAAATTGCGATGAAAATGGATAACTCTAAAATCAGGTGGTAACACGGCCAAATTTCATGATAATCAAGTGATAATATTTCGGCCATATTTCGTTGAACATCATGTTGATAAATAACACGTTTTGGGAAATTTTATATCATAGTTGACAGTGGTTAGCATTAGTTTGTTGTAATTAATCGATTCTGATAACTAAAGCGTATTTTGAAGAAATGTTGTAACTTGATGATATTGGGACCATCTGATCGGATTCAAGCCTTGAAATAGGGTGTCTGTCATTTGCAGAATGAGGTCCCCATAGGGTGAATTTAGTGATGCTACCCCGCATAGCGGGCTATCATCGCCAAATTCACCCTCTGGGGACCTCATTCTGCTTACACCCTATTTCAAGGCTTGATCAGATTGCGTAACTTTAATCATTCAATATTCTCTGTTAGGAAAATTAGAACGGAGAAATAGGGACTATTTGGAACACCAGCAACAATTTACATTGCAATTCTAAGGGGCTCAAATATTATACACACTGACTACATCGTTGATCAAATTCCAGTGGCTAAAACGGCTGACAAAGAAACCCATTTGTTTTATCATGTTAACTGAACTTAACCAATACGGAACCATAAATTACAACACCATCCATCTCTAGAATCCAATTCGTCACTATGTTTTGCATGTTAAGATAGCTTCTTTAGCTTCACCCCTAGTCATTTATTTAATCAGCTGAAGCTGGGAAATAGATTGGATTGAGTGTCAGTTAGATGTTTTTTTTATAATGAGTTCTTTACAAACACCTATTTCATATCTATTCTCTACCAGACTCCTTCCTCTATTTAGAGAGAGGTGATATCTCATTGTGATCTGGATCTGGTTAGAACATTTTGAATAAGATAAGTTCAATGAAAGACCTGGATGTCAACAATCTTATTAACCCTTTACCCAACAGAAGGGCCCTGTGCCAATGCATTCTCTTATATATGCGAGTCGACCATAGGTCGCCTCGCATATATAAGAGAATGCATTGGCTTAACACATTAAAAATTATAAAATTGTTAAAGAATGTAAGAAAAAATGGTAAAAAGTGTTAAAAAAAGATTTTTGTTAGGCCAATGCATTCTCTTATATATGCGAGGCGACCTATGGTCGACTCGCATATATAAGAGAATGCATTGGCACAGGGCATAACTGTAACTATCACAATGTGGTCAAGGAGCCGGTTCCAATGATATCCATATCCATTTTGCGAAAACCCTGTGCCAATGCATTCTCTTATATATGTGAGTCTCCCATAGGGAGCCTCGCATATATAAGGGAATACATTGGCCCAGCAATATTTACCTTGACCTTGTTGGCCAGTGCATTCGCTTATACTAGAGTATGCGAGGCTCCCTATGGGAGACTCACATATATAAAAGAAAGCACTGGCACAGGATCCTTAATGCTGCACCAGCGCGGCTCCTGTCATGAAAGGGTTAATAATACTTTAATAACTTTGTTGATGAAAAAAGACTGCATTTTGAGTTTTACCATGAAACCCTGCCACTCCATGTAGAAACAACGACCTCTGGTAAGTAACAAATTTGCCAAGATACATTAATCTGCAGGGACCAGCCTTGAGAATTCAAATTGGGAGAGGTCACTTCTCCTATTATATTATATGGGAGAAATGGTCTGTTATCAGGGAGAAGTCATAAAGGCTGAAATTCAATTTACTCCTTATCTTCACATTCTATGATCCAATAAGTATTATGCAATCTGAAAGCCCATTTACAATACCATTATTATTCGTGAGAACACCGTTATTATCAGTAAACCGACTCAAATATACTGTATTGAAATATGAATGAGAGAGAAGTCACTTCTCCCTAGGACATCAATAGGGAGAAGTGGCACATTTTAGGGAGAAGATGTCTCCCAAATATAGGCTGGTCCCTGTGAATCCGTTACACTCTCCTTTTCCATGGAGTATAAATCTGTGCCCGTGGGAACATATACTTCATCACTATGTTTTACATGTTAAGATAGCTTCTTTAGCTTCACCTCCAGTCATTTATTTAATCAGCTGAAGCCAGGTAATATATTGCATTGGGAGTCAGTGAGATTTGGAATGATCTGTTAGTGTATTTTTGTATAGGAGAGCCCTGTGGAATGCAGACAGCCTTGCACATCACACTGAGTGATGCTTGGTTTATAAAATAATTACACAGGGAAGGTGTGCCAACATTCCTATAGAATATACATCATTCTGTGCATACAAAGCCACCCATTCTCTAAATCCTGATGCTATCTTTTTCCTAAACAACCACTTGTAGGGCAATTCTCTACATAACTGTGTCAGCGATTGAAATGTGATGAAAATGCGAAATTTTATGACCTAGCTTTGTTAATTACTTAAATTTCACTTAACTCAAAAGAAGACTGCACCAAAAGTTCTAAATCTAGAGGTTTTATAGTCCGATGTCTACTTAAGATTTTTTCTTTCTCATTATTATTACTACATGTATCTGGTTCTTTATATATACATGTGAGCTTATTGTACCCTGAACAAAATAATTCGGGGGACTATAGAAATCAGCTGTGTCCGTGCATAGCTGTGTCCGTGCATGCATGCATCAGTCCGTCCATCCCGGATCGTTTCCGGATGATGACTTTAGGTTTAGTTATCAACTTGATTTCAAATTTGGTATGTGGATTACCCACATGAAAATACAGGTCAAGTAAGAATTCAAGTTTGGTCCGACCATTTTTGCCGTAGTTATGGTCCTTGTCGACATTGAATTAGCTGATTATTTTGGTTTCCAGGTGATAACTTTAGTTTTAAGTTTTCTGATTGGTTTCAAATTGTGTATGTGTGTTAGCCACATGACAATACAGGTCCAGTTAAAATTTTGATTTGGTTTGCCAATTTTTGCCGGAGTTGCATGTGGTCCTTGTCGACTTAGAATTTGCCGATTATTTTGGTTTCCGGGTCATAATTTTAATATATGTTATCTGATTGTTTTCAAATGTGGTATATGGATTAATCAAATGAATTAAAATACAGGTCGAGTTCAAATTTTGGTTCCGTCTGCTTATTTCTACCAGAGTTATGGTCCTTGTTGTTCAAATGAATGTTTTCAAATGTGGTATATGGATTACTAGTATACTACCGGTATGAAAATACAGATCAAGTTTGAATTGAGGTTCGGTCCGCCCACAATTATGGTCCTTGTTCAATTATAATTTGCGAATATGGGCCTATAGTTCAAATCTGGGCTACGTCCGATGAATTTTGCATGACAACTTATAATTTGAGAATACATCCAATTAATTTTGCGTCTGTCATTGCATGATTCCGAAAAAGTTAACCTAGACAGTTGGAAGCAAAGTTTGATTCAATGGTTGTTATCATAATCAAATATTAAAACGCTACTGCTCACATAAAGCCACCTTATTCATACGCCTTTTATTGTGATTAATTTTGTTGTTGCATATTTTCGGTTGAACACTGGGGATATGGCCGGGGATGCCGGCAGAAAGAAAGGGCAGCAGGGGCGAACTAATTATATACTCAATATAACATGATGAAAATGTATAGAAATGCAATTCTTAATAAAGCTGATACCATTATATAATATTTGGAATGAATTTCTCTGTATCAACAAAAAAATGAAACAAATCGTAAATTTAACTGAACAACTTTTGAAGTTCTTGATTCAAAAGTGGCCAGATAATGAATATCAAAGGTGCCAGAACTCACAGCTCATCAGTTTCAGCAAGCCTTGAAATAGCGTGTCTGTCATTTGCAGAATGAGTTCCCCAGAGGGTGAATTTAGTGACGCTACCTCGCATAGCGGGCTAGCATCACCAAATTCACCCTCTGGGGACCTCATTCTGCTTACACCTCAGCAGAATGAGGTTCCCAGAGGGTGAATTTGGTGATGCTACCCCGCTATGCGGGGTAGCATTACTAAATTCACCCTCTGTTTTGAAAATTTACAGGCATGTTTAGGATAAATTCTAGTTGGGATCTATCTAATTAGCATGGTTTTCGATGAAAAAGATGGCCACTGGCCACCATCTTGTATTTTACTCTTTGCATGACTAAAGCCTTTGGCACACATGGACTACAGACCACATCCACATTTTGGATTTCACATTTTAATCCATCGACACATGCTGCAGCCCATATTTATTGGAGAAATGTTTTGAAAATATACAGGCATATTTAGGATCCCTTCTAGATGGGATCTATCAAATTTGAACAATTTTCGATGAAAAACATGGGTTCCGGCAGCCATCTTGGATCTTACTAAATGCATGATTAAATACTTTAGCACGCCCTACAGGCTATACAGCCAACATTTTTCATCCAATTGAACCCAAACTTCATATGGCTCTTCGGGCTGACCTCTGGTATTTCTTAAACATTTAACTTTATGAATTATTATCACTCCATTGACTGTATTGTATGACATTATCACCTCTCCAAGTTGAGCTACAGTGTCATTGACACTTTCATTAGTATATGGCATCCACACATGTAGTCGGGAATTCCCAAACAATATGATGCATGAAAAAAAAAATCAAAGTTGTATTGGAAATAATTAAAAAAACAGAGCTAAATACATGAGATTTGTCACCTCACACAATGTATGCATTATATATATCATTCTAATCTGTCTTGATTTCTTTGTTATAAGTGAGATAAAGCACAACCTACCTGGACCAGATTTTGTAACATTTCCTTTAGAACTGCAGATCACTAAACAACATGTCCAAAATAAGCAGAACATTTGTTCATTATGCTGATAGATTTTATCCAACAGTAAAAAGAAGTAAAAATTGATTTTGTACATGTAACGTACCCTGCAGAGTGTTGACAAGTGATCCCATCTTCATAGGAATCCAAAAATCCCTCCTCTGTGACCCAGACTCCATTCCACAGTGAAATGAACCATGGTTAGCATGTGCAGCTTGTTTTAAGATTCAAGAAAGAAAATTAGCAACACAAACATTGCATCATTATAATCGCATATTATTCCAGGATGCTACACAAATGTTGAAAACACATGTCCAGGTGGCAAGTCTGAGTTTAGTGTGCCTGTCATTTGTAGAATGAAGTCCCTAGAGGGTGAATTTAGTGATGCTATCCCGCATAGTGGGCTAGCATCACCAAATTCACCCTCTGGGGGACCTCATTCTACATGGCCTCATCTGCCATGCGAGACATAGACTCAGATTGAAGTTCCCAAATGGTGAATTTTGTGATGTCCACCCATTGGGAACCTCGATTATGCAATGTGTCCTCTGCCAATTTGGGGATATAGAGAAACTAAACTAAAAACGAAATATAATCTATGTGAAGAAGTTTCTATAGAAATTCGATAGTAAAGAAACTTTCCAGAGAAGATGAGGCCAAAGCAGAATGAGGTCCCAAGAGGGTGAATTTAGGGATGCTAGCCCACTGTGTGGGATAGCGTCACCAAATTCACCCTCTGGGGACCTCATTCTGCAAATGACAGGCATACTAAACTCAGGCTTGTTCCAGGCTGCTACAAGAATGTTGAAAACACATGTACAGGTGGAGATCATTGAGTCCTTTGTTTATGTTCCAGTTCTTAATTTATCCAAGCCTTTGTGTTCTATGTGATGATTCGATGTGGTGTATGCTATGCTCCATTTATAATCAGTGTACATGTAGTTGTGATGTTTCGTGCTATATTGTATAACGCTCTCCGTTTCAGGTGCGCACAATGCTTCCAGCCATTTCCAGATGGAGTATTTTATGAGGTATGTGTTATTTTATAGCATATATATGGTCACGCATAGAAATAGTCGAAATATTGTAAATATGCTCGCTATTTGTTCTGGGAGGGCTAATATGGAAGTTTAGATACCATCCATTATACTTGAGCCCTTTCTATACTGAACGACTTCTCTCATTCAGTTATGAAAGTATACAATGGAATGGTCTATTATTCATTTGGAGAGATGACCAGGAATTATTAGCAGATGATGAACAGATGAAAAGATAATACAAGTGCAGAAGGAGTCTTAGTCATTGCTTGGGAAGAATTCAGATAATAACTTCAACAAATGACCTTATTATCTAAATTTTCTAAGGGAACTACTAGTATTTGTCAATGAGTATTTAGTATAGAAAGGATTCTCCGATCACTTAAGACAGGGAGCAGCCTTGTGAATTCAAATTGGGAGAGTCACCTCTCGAGACCTCTCCCTATTAGATTATTAGGGAGAAATGGACTGTTATCACGGAGAAGTCATAAAGGTTGAAGTTTAATTTAAATGTACTCTGAAACATCACCTGTCTGTGATTAAGTATTATGCAACACAAGGGGCGATTTATGTGAGTGTCGTGACATAAATGTCAAACACAAAAATAGGAACGTGCTGTGATTTGGTGTGCAGTTTCCATCATTTACGATTATGGAAAGTGATGGAGATGCCATAATGGATCAAACCTGTCAAGCTGTTTGTGTAAACATTGTTTTTGCTTCAAATTTACTTTTGACATTGAAACATATGTGTGATGTTCCAGGCATGATAAAAAGCTAATTCTATGGAGTCAGTATTAAGGTTTTTTCGATATTCCCCATTATATTTTTCCACTAGAAATTTCCAGAATGTCAATGACCCTAATGACCTCAATGATATCATTCAGCAGTGAAGAGGTTATATTTAGAGACTCCTTGCGTGGATCCAGATTTGGTAAAATTGGGTTGACCTGTCTTGATCTGTCACCATGCCACTTTTTCTTTCAGTTTGAAGGAAGAAAGTACTGTGTACACGATTTCCAAGTGCTGTTTGCTCCTTGCTGTGGAAAATGCAGTGAGTATAGGCCTCCAGCTCTCATTATGAGCATTAGTTTTACTAATACATTATAATTTATCCAGTAAAAGTATTGCATCCAATGCTCGCAATGCCTGATTACAACATATAGGAATTAATAAGTGCTTGTAAATGGCATGAGTGACAAGCATAGTACAGTAATGCCCTAATTAATCGACTCCATAACCACAGCAGAATTATGGGTAACTTTTCAGGATTTAGTCGGAAATATGGCTTGTTGCCATTCATCAGAAAGCTGTCACTGAGAGCTTTCCGATGAATGGCAACAAGCCATATTTCCGACTAAATCCTGAAAAGTTACCCATAATCCTGTTGTGGTTATGGAGTCAATTAATTAGGGCATTACTGTATTTCTGGAAGATTTTGTATTGATTGATTTGTTGTATAAAATCTTCCGTTTGTGTTCAGGTTGATTTATCTCTTCCAATAACAAAAGTAGAAATTTAATTGTGTCATATTGACTTGGTTAGTTGCTTCTTCTATAATATTACTTTTGTGCGTCTTTGCAAATGGAGAATGAGTCAATAAATTAGCATATATTTGTGCTAGTTTGGCCACAGTGATGACGCAACATTCAGATGCAGCAGTTATTCTTGACAATTTAAAATAATTTCTTTTTGGTGAATCATGGTCATAGATTTATTGCTAATGATTTTGCTATTTATTTTTTTAACGAAAATTGGTCCTTCCTTCATTATTACTTCAATTATAGTAGTTGTTTACTTCCCATTTTGCAGAGGAATTCATCGTTGGGCGTGTTATAAAGGCCATGAATAACAACTGGCATCCGGACTGCTTCCGGTGTGAGATGTGTGTTGGGCCGTTAGCAGACGCAGGATTCGTCAAAAATGCTGGAAGGTGTGTACTCCTTGTTCCCAACAAAGCGTGCTGGAGCAAGAGGGGCAGCTGTCCACTTGCCCTCAATCAACAGGCAGTCTCTTTGAAAAGCCGACGAAAATTTTACATTGTTTATATCTCTGAATATCTCATTCATAATCAGTTACTGAATTGATGGGATTCCCTCCATTTCATTGGTTAGCGGCAAAGCACGCGCCTGATTTCATTGGTTTATGGCATAACAGATCACTCCACAGATCAGAGGTCAATGACGTGTTAACAAGTTTCCCACGCATTGTCAAACTCAAATATTGTTTGAAAACTGAATACAGGCGATATATCCATAACTCATTTTACTCATCGCAATATAGGAGAAGTCATCTTAAGTTTTTATCAGTCAACAATATTCGTAACTGATTATTCTTTCGCATCTTGTTGTATCTATAACTATTCTAAATACTACGATTCTCACAAAAATTTTACTATGCCAGGAATGCACTCCATATTTGGAAATGTTTTATTACGTCATGTTGGGAATGCTGCGTCGTTGTAGAAATGGAATATAATGGACACATCTAGAGACGTGCATCTGTTAGGATTATCATCGGCTTTTCAAAGAGACTGATCAACAGACATATAGCTAAATATGTGTTTATCCTTCAAAAGTGCTTAAAATGCTGTTCAAGTAGCAAAATTTCGATATTTTTGCTAATATCTCTGCCGTTTTTGAGAGTCCTTAACTTAGTTGTTTCCAGTGTCCTTGTCTCAAAAAAGTCACGTTTACGCAGTGTTTCTAGCCATGTGGTAATTCACAGATTGGAAATCTTCAAGCAGAAAGATTCTCTCCTCATATTTTCTACATTTGATGACATCTACTCTCCTACAACTGTCAATAAACCTGTGCAGCGCTTTGATCACTTAAATCCATGAGATTATTTGATATAATCTGAATCAGAGTACCGGTATTCAAGTGTTACTGAACCCTTTCTATACTAAACATTCATTGATGAGTAATTATTCCATAGGAAATCTTCAGTAGCTCGTTTGTTGAACTTATTATCTGAAAATTTTCCACAATAAACAGGACTCCTTTTCCACTTTTATTATCTATTGTCTGCTTATACATGTATTACCCATACATCCCTCCAAATCAATAATAGACCATTCCGATGTAGACCCTTTTAATTTGGTGGGAGAGTCCATTTAGTATAGAAAGGGTTAAAATTCAGAGGCCCAAACATTTTCTGAATATGACATGAATACCTGCCATTGATCTAGCTCACAGATGTCATTGAGTCAGAAGACTTTACAACTTGTGTCCAATATTCTATGATTGTGAAAACATATTGCCGATACATAATTTCAGTGACCCACTTACTGATTAGGTGTGAAAAACAACTTAGCTGCTCTTGATCAAATTATAATTAACAATGATAATTGAAAACTTCCAGTAAAATGATGAACATACTTCTTAAGATAGCTAGCCCATATGTTGATTACTCATAAAATATAAAGGAATACATTTATTGCCTTTATGTGTACATCAGTATACGTGAGTGTATGTTAGAGACGTGTTTACAGGTTGTTGTTGTCCTATTACAGAACACTTCACATACTATGTTTTCTAATTATTACAGAGCGCTGTGTAGAGAGTGTAATGCAAAGGAAAAAGCAAAAGGTCTTGGAAAATATGTGTGTCACAGATGTCAGTAAGTATTAAGTAATTTTCGCCAAGCTCGGGTCATGTGTAGGTAACAGGCAGGTGTATGTACTTGTGACATCACACATAATTTACTGTCTACCGTGAAGGTGAAATTTTGGGCGCCACCACTTTTTTGGGAAAAAAAATCATGTGACTTCCGGCAGTGGTTTCACAAAAGCCAGAATTGCCAATGAAATGAAAATTTGCTACTTCACAACTTCCAATATGTGACAATGGACAATTGAAGTATTTATTTATTTATGAACAGTAAGTTGTTATGAATATGCCCTGAATATATTCATATTAGATGAGTTTTATTTGTTAGCTAAATGAAAGCAGTTATGACGTCAAAATCGTCATTTGTTTTTGGGAGCCAGAATCCAGACAAGACTGCACTTTTCATGTCGTCTCTGCGGACAACTAATTTCGCCTCGCTATAGACGATCCTTCACGAGGTCCTTCTCCTTACCATTATCCAGGAAATTTGTTCGGAGTTCAAAAAATTTCCGAAAGATGCATATAAATCATGTCAGGGATGGGGTTTCATTGAAAACACAATTTTACTGAGGAATGTATGTGGAAACTTGGATTATTAGAATGCCTTATAATTAACTGAGAGAACAAGCTCTCTTATTCTCAATACAATAGACATTTTTAACCCTTTGAGTGCCAGGGGCCGATATTATCGGCCCTAAACCTACACAATAAGTCTGTTAAAGAATATAATAAAAAATATTAAAATTGTAAAAAAAATAAAAAAAAAAATATTGTTTTAGGCCAATGCATTCTCTTATATATGCGAGGCGACCTATGGTCGACTTGCATATATAAGAGAATGCATTGGCACAGGGTATATGGGTTGATACAAAAATCGGACCTGGCACTCAAAGGGTTAATCAAAGAGTATTACCAATGACAGTGTGTCATTTAGTTATGTCTGCATTTGAAATTCTTTGGTGTTTTTGTTTTTTACCACTGAAGTGCATGTCACTGTCACACACAAATAATTCTATAATCAAACTAGTAGTTTAACCCAATTAGCACAGATAATTACATCAGCAGCAACTAAACAACTTCACAATGTTATTATTTTTCTATACATGTTAAAAAACGTTCGTTCGATATTACTAAGATCATTAGTAGTGCAAGAGAGCAGCTACCTCAAGGTCAAGTTCTAAACAATGACTAATGAGGTGTAAGCAGAATGAGATTCCCAGAGGATGAATTTGGTGATGCTAGCCCGCTATGCGGGGTAGCATCACTAAATTCACCCTCTGGGGACCTCATTCTGCAAATGACAGACACACTATTTCAAGGCTTGCTGTTGAGATTGACAAATACTATACTTGACCCACAAATTCAAGTTCCCATGAAATGGCCTTTTTGTGAGAAACCACAAAAATTATGCCGAGGAAATAAAAGCCATTCACAGTATACAGTAATGCCCTAAATAATTGACTCCATAACCACAGTAGAATTATGGGTAATTTATCAGGATTTAGTCAGAAATATGGCTTGTTGCCATTCATCGTAAAGCTCTCACTGAGAGCTTTCCGATGAATGGCAACAAGCCATATTTCCGACTAAATCCTAAAAAATTACCCATAATTCTGCTATGGTCAAGGAGTCGATTATTTAAGGCATTACTGTATGGTTATTTGGTTGATATTATATATCATTCTTATATATTTACATACTAAGTGTGATTATCACTAAATCCAGCATTCCGATTGGTCGGCGCCCACGTGACTTGTTGCAGTTATTTCTCGGTGAACGCGCAACAGCTCATAACTGCAACCCCATAATTACATCGATACGTCATCGATACCGGAAAGAAAAACGCGTAATGTTTTGGGCGCATTTGGACTTGCGCAGGATTGACTTAAATTAAATCATCAGGTTTCAATATAAAGAAATTGTTCCTGTTAACTTTTGCCAAAGGTGCTATGGGATATTTTGGGCTGGTTTTGTCACTATACACTTTTCGATTTAAACACAAAATTTACAAAAGTGGCTTTTTCGCTAAATGTATATAAATATAAGGATTAACTGTCATGGGTTTTACACAAGTTATGACCACTTACCTCACGGTTACATCTCCATAAAAACAGTCCACATGACAGTTAATCCTTATATAAAGTTGACATTACTAAGTACTGATATGACGCTGGACTCATGTCTCTACAATTTTTCCCAAATATTATATCTTTGTGTTGCTTTTATCTGTTCTAATTTTCATTTTATAAATTTCCATATTTATTTGCAGCGCAATAATAGAAGAAGGACATATTAAATTCCGAGGGGAAGCTTACCATCCATACCACTTCAACTGTAAATCATGTGGGTGAGTAACCACTTAGGACGATTCTATAGAAATGATCATGGCAACCTTGGAGACACTGACTTAGAAAGAGTCGATCTCAATCAGAATAAAAACGACATACCCGCTTCACAATGGACGTCAGTACATCCACAGGTTTCAGGACACTATTACGAATATACCCGCAAATTGTACCCACACGGGTCCCAGATTTGGTTATTCTTTGCGTAGTACAACACATACCCGCATTACACCATATTGACGGGCTAGAATAACATACCCACATGCACAAACTACCCTTTTTCATATGGATATCGGGACAATATATACCCGTAATTTGTACCCGCACAGGTCCTACCTTGGTTATTCTCAGCATTGTATCCAACATACCCGCAAAAACTACCCGCATTGTATCATAATGACGAGCGAGAATAATATACCCGCATCTACTACCCGCGGTCTTATCGGGCAAACATATACCCGCATTTTGTACCCGCATTCAACCTTCCGACCCACAGAGGCCCTCAACCTCCTGACCCTTGGATTTTGACCAATCAAATCAACGCTCTTCTATCACAGAGTATAAAAGGACGGGCATCATCCACTTCTTTCCACACCATCCTGGTCCTGACGAAGATATACCAATATCGAAAGCGCTAGACCATTTTATAAGGATATCCCGCTGATTGAGACCCTCCCTGGAGGTTCACCCTCGCATTTACTTTTAGAAAGAGTCAGGTTACTACGAGTTGGTCTGCTAACTCAATTGAGACAAGAACCAGTCTAATGCACGAAATTCGGAAACAACTGTCTCTGTTTTTACTTTTTAGATTTTCACCTCAAAGTAGATATAAATGCTGAGTGAAAGATCATTATTATCAAAGCTGTCATCTGATTGTTTTTGTGACTTTTCTGTGTTTATTGGCAAGCTTTCAATCCTCTTCTTGAATAGACTGGTTTATGGTCCAAATCGGTGAAAATCTCCAAACATCATAACCTGACACTCTTCAGAGATGTTCCAAGCGAACCAAGAGACAATGATCATCTTAGAAATATTCCCAGCAAATCAGGAGACATTGACCATCTTAGAAATATTCCCAGCAAATCAGGAGACATTGACCATCTTAGTGACCTGAAATAGTGGTCTAGTCAGTTGACTCCAATTTCAAATGTCTATAGTGAACTGAGTTTACAAGTGAGCCAGTATTGTACCACCATTGTTGTTACTTGTGCTGGAGCATCAAAGTTGGTTCCCTGTTGTTTGAATCAACCATAATGTTGTCATAATGTCAGACAATTTTAACTTTTTTCTCACTAAGTTTCTTCACCATCTTATTTCTTATTGCAATTTGGTTTCACACAATATAAAAGTAAGTTGGGCTCTACGTGCATTGTCACATGACATTGTGGAACACTCTGCTGGGAGTTAGTAGGTTCTGCCTACATTGTCACATGACATTGTGGAACATTCTGCTTGGGTCATTAAGTGGGAATACAGAATAAATTAGTTATTTTCCTAAATTTTATATCCAAATTGACAGCACACAACTTCATTCTTATATAAAAATTATTATGTCATGCCATGATCTCTACTCTGGCTAATGCCGGTAGAGATCATATTCCACCTGTACAAAACCTTGGAACTTTTTGAAGTTTTGACGGGGAACCTTATAAAGGCGAAAAAAATAACATGGGGAATATACTTAGTTATTATCTGTTCCTTAATAATGTACTTCACTGTAGGTGAAGGTCCCAACTTGAAATAACATGTACATGATTATCTGTGACTTTTGTGAGCCGATATCGAATAAACATTGAATTAAC
Source organism: Siphonodentalium dalli (assembly GCA_032622095.1). Classification (NCBI taxonomy): domain Eukaryota; kingdom Metazoa; phylum Mollusca; class Scaphopoda; order Gadilida; family Siphonodentaliidae; genus Siphonodentalium; species Siphonodentalium dalli. Next base: position 52,464,768 of record CP136064.1, on the reverse strand, counting down.
TAGCCAGGAGAAATTCTATAATTATAAGCGATGCACAGCAAAATCGCTCATGAAGTCACATAAATCATGAAATTTCAAGTTGGGACCTTCACCTTCAGTGAAGTACATATATATTAATGAACAAGTAATAACTAAGAAATATATTCCCTTCGTTATGTTTTCGACTTTATAGGTTCCCTGTCAAAACTTCAAAAAGTTCCCAGGTTTTGTGCTGTTGGAATATGATCTCTTCAGGTGTTAGCCAGAGTAGAGAATCATGGCATGATCTAATAAATTATATGCAGTGACTCACATTGGAGAGCTGTTTGTTTATGTGTGAAAATTTGTCCTCCTTTAATCCTTTCAGTGCCAGGTCCGATTTTTCTATCAACCCATATACCCTGTGCCAATGCATTCTCTTATATATGCGAGTCGACCATAGGTCGCCTCGCATATATAAGAGAATGCATTGGCCTAACAATTTTTCATCATTTGTTATTATTTTTTACAATTTTAATAATTTTTTCTTATATTCTTTAACAGACTTATTTTGTAGGTTTAGTGCCAGGGAATCTTACATTTTTCATGGGCATCAAAATTATTACTATGAATACTTGGTGATATTTTGAGTTATAACATGCCCCTAAGGTTTTAACCAGTTTGTTTTTAAATTCGCTATAGCATGCTTAAGCATACCCAAACAAAATTCAACCAAAATAATTTTTTATTTTTTAGGGCCGATTTTACAGACCGTAAATTAGGGCCGATGAGATCGGCCCCTGGCACTGAAAGGATTAAGGAGTAAATGTATACAATAGTGCTTAGTTCAGATGTTGTGTTTCCTAAGATTATACGATCGGCTGGATGGAATTTTTTATAATATTAATTGAATGCTACATTCTTTCTGTGCCTGCGTGCCCACTTATCAGTTTTATTCACTGAAATAGGCACGTAATATGTCTTTAACCATGTTGAACCAACATCAAGTTCCATAGAATGAAAACCTATCTTTAGTCTAAATATAGCAGATTGGAATGTGGCTACACATAGAGAAACAAGTTCCATAAATCTATGTCAACAGATGTGAGTTACTCAATCAGCAGTTAAAATGAATATGCAAGTCCAAATTGATTTATACTCTCCAATAGGAAGAAATTATTGGTAATAATAAAGTTTTAACCCTTTCAGTGCCAGGGGCCGATCTCATCGGCCCTAATTTACGGTCTGTAAAATCGGCCCTAAAAAAATAAAAAAATAAATTATTAAATTATTAAAATTGTAAAAAATAATAACAAATGATGAAAAATTGTTAGGCCAATGCATTCTCTTATATATGCGAGGCGACCTATGGTCGACTCGCATATATAAGAGAATGCATTGGCACAGGATATATGGGTTGATACAAAAATCGGACCTGGCACTCAAAGGGTTAAAATTGATTATAAGTGAGATATAATAACTATTCATCAATTCTAACCTCTGTTACTATGTTTTCAGTATCGAATTGAACACAGATGCTAGGGAAAAGAATTTGGAGCTATATTGTTTGCGGTGCCATGACAAGATGGGTATACCTATATGTGGAGCTTGTAGGTACGTCAAATTGAATTTCTAGCCTTTTAATGAAAAATCTCTGTTTTCTTATGTAATTACACAATTTAAATACATCATACTCAATCACAAACTTAAAAATCGCTAAGAAATTTTTGAACAATTTGTAATTCAGTATGATGCACTTATGCCAGTTTTATATGTCGAGCCAGACATGGGTCGCACCAGTCTAATCAGTGTTAAAATGATGATAGCGCGATTGGAGCATGACGTATAAAACCAACTGGCCCTTCAGACTTTCTCTGGCACCACCTGACGTGCTACATGTCAGGTGCCGACGTGTTACACATCTGTGGCTCGACACGGTTTTATATGACGTGCTAAACACAGGTCACGCTAAGATGATTAATGGAAAATCACTCCCCATTCAGGACCCCCTTTGGTGGAGAGAATGTGCAATTTGAAGTTTTTGCCATAATTATGTCATCTTGTCTGGCACATCGTATAAAACAGTGGATGTTTCACGAAATTGGGAATAAATATATTGCGAAGATATATAGGAAGGTTCAAGGGAGATGAATGATAAGATCCGATTTTAAAACCAACGAAATTGTTTCCGAGATTCATGCACTGTATATTAGAAGTATAAATAAATACATGTCTGACAATGCACTATAAACTGGCCCTCATTGTGCACAATGAGGGCCAGTTTATAGTACATTGTCAGATGACACTATCATGGCATATTTTTTTGAACTTCACAAAGGATATGATTTTAGCAGACGGCATTGTATTAAAAATGCTAAAATGTTCTAACTATATGATTATGGCACATGCCAGCTGGCTCGACGTATAAAAAAAAAACAGAGCATGTGCCATTGATGCGCCAATGTCGAGCCAAGCGAAAATCGCACGACCCGTGTTTGGCTTGACGCATAAAACGGGCCTTAAACTCTGTAAATATTAGGAAACTGGAAACTTATAATTATATGTCAGTGAAAAATATCAATCTGAAAGTGCATTTTGAGTGTGAAATATTGTTAAATATTGGGAACTTTGTTGAAGTTGCTGTGATGTCATGTGTTAACTGTGACAAAATTCCTACACTCAACATTTACTTCCGCCCTAATGTAGTTATCATATGTAAATAAATTATCCTTTTAGAAACCACTGCTAAAATACTATAGAAAATTAAGCAGATGTAATTATTCATCAATAACTTCAATAATATTGTTTGTTGCCACAACTAGGGTACAATACAGTAATGCCCTAAATAATCGACTCCTTAACTCAGTGAGAGCTTTCCGATGAATGGCAACAAGCCATATTTCCGACTAAATCCTTCAAAATTACCCATAATTCTGCTGTGGTTAAGGAGTCGATTATTTAGGGCATTACTGTAGTTAAGTTGTTGAACATATATCAATTATATATAAGAAATTTCAACCTAAAAGGGCTCTTGCATTGAGACTTAGCGAGAGTTCATTAATACGGTGGTCTGTGTGCTGATCTACAGATTCATTTCACACACAGCCTAAAACAGGCGAGAGTAATTGAAAATTCTTTTATGTCTAATAATATGCGTTGAAGAAAGCTTTCTTCCAATATCGAGTGAGTGCACACAATTATTGATCACCAGTCACACATTCAAAGTGGTCACGAGTTTAGGCTGTGATAAAAATTCAGCGAACTCGAGATAAACACTGGTGTCCATTGCGGTTTGCTGAATTTTTCTCATGTCAAAATTCCATGACTACATTGAAAATGCTTTCTATTTCTTAAATATTTTTATCCTAAGAAGTGTTCATAGAGGATTTTTTTATATTTTAACGCTGTCCAAAATTTAGGAAGATGCATGAATATTTTGTTCATCTGAAGCGACATATATCTAATCTATCCTTTGTTTTACTTGCAGGCGTCCTATAGAGGAGCGAGTGGTACATGCATTAGGAAAGGCCTGGCATGTTGAGGTAAATATGCTTGATTGTGCAAAGTTATTAAGCCTTCCATGACTGGTGCTTCCTGCAATTTTTCGAAAACTCTGTGCCAATGCATTCTCTTATATATGCGAGTCTCCGACAGGAGATCGCATATATATGTAAGAAAATGCACTGGCACAGGATCTTTAATGCTGCACCAGCACAGTTCCCGTCATGAAAGGGTTAAAAGGGATGGAATCTCTTCCAAGTGGCTAGGAAATTTGTGCGACATATTAGTAAAGCTAATGAATTTGTGCGATATATTAGTAAAGCTAATGAATTTGTGCTATATATTAGTAAAGCTAATGAATTTGTGCTATATATTAGTAAAGCTATTGAATTTGTGCTATATATTAGTAAAGCTAATGAATTTGTGCGATATATTAGTAATGCTATTGAATTTGTGTGATATGTTAGTAATGCTATTGAATTTGTGTGATATTTTAGTAATGCTATTGAATTTTGTGATTCAAAATTGTGGACATTGTGACTAGATTTCAATCTATGGTAAAAAGTAGTTATGGGTCAGATTATTATGCCCCCGATCTCCGATGGAGATTTGGGGGTATATAGTGGAGCCCTCCGTCCGTCCGTCCTTCCGTCCGTCCGTCCTTCCGTCCGTCCGTCCGTCCTTCCGTCCGTACGAACGTTTCAATTCATAACTTTGGTTTCGCTAACTCAATTCAGTTGATCTTTGGTATGCTAATAGACCAGCCAGGGGGACAAGATTTCCCCATAACTGCGGTTTCGTCCGCCCATTTTTTCCAGAGTTACGCCCCTTTTTGGACTTAGAAAATTGTCCGTACGAACGTTTCAACTCATAACTTTGGTTTCGCTAACTCAATTCAGTTGATCTTTGGTATGCTAATAGACCAGCCGGGGGGACAAGATTTCCCCATAACTGCGGTTTCGTCCACTGATTTTTTCCAGAGTTACGCCCCTTTTTGGACTTAGAAAATTCAGTTTTCTGTGGCATGCGAACGTTTCAACTCATAACTTTGGTTTCGCTAATTCAATTCAGTTGATATTTGGTATGCCAATAGACCAGCCGGGGGGACAAGATTTCCCCATAGCCGTGGTTTCGTCCGCCAATTTTTTCCAGAGTTACGCCCCTTTTTGGACTTAGAAAATTCAGGTTTTCTGCTACTTTTTTTGGTTTCCAGATGATAACTTGATTTTGGATTGTTTACTCATGAATAACATAACTTTACAAAGTGCCATTTAATAAGCATTTGCACAAAAATAAGAAAAATCCTCTCTGATTGTACAGTCGGGGGCGTTACCTCCGCCCAGCGGTGCACTTGTTATATCAAGGATGGAGGTGACATTTATCTATATGTTTCTGATGTCTCCAAAACTTGTGCTAAACATTTGATCTTGGATATTGATTTCTTGTGTTTACATAGATTTAGATCATATGATAGTCTGATGAGTTGTGTCTGAAATTCATCTGAATTTCACTACTGGTTAGATCCTATTGAACCAATAATTTGTTCAATTTAAGAGAAAAAGTAATACTTCAAAATGTTTAGCTATCATTTGCCCGTCGCTGCGTTCTGTACAGATATTGACTCTTATTTGGATTGGTAGGCAAAGCTCAATGGGAGGTGCAATGCTCAAATTTAATGTCAAGGTCATTGTACTGACATGGAATATATTTGTGTTAATTATTACATGTATTTATCAAAACAAAATGTTACAACAATGTTATCCGATATTAAAATACTATATTTTATCTCCCTTTCAGCATTTTGTTTGTGCCAAGTGTGAAAAGCCTTTCTTAGGAACTCGGCACTATGAGAAAAAGGGATTAGCTTACTGTGAAATTCATTATCATCAGGTAAATTAGACTCAATTTCATATATTCCTGGAGATCCATTGACTCAAATTCTGAAAACCATGCAAAGTCCATTTCCCCAACATATGTCTATAATAAGTTTATTAATAGATTCCATGTGATTTATTTTGTCCTCAATCACCCCATCAGGTAATACTGACATATTGTAATCACCCCATCAGGTATCACTGACATTGTAATCACCCCATCAGATATCACTGACACATTTTAATCACCCCATCAGGTATCACTGACATATTGTAATCACCCCATCAGGTATCACTGACATATTTTAATCACCCCATCAGGTATCAATGACATATTTTAATCACCCTATCAGGTATCACTGACATATTTTAATCACCCCATCAGGTATCACTGACATATTTTAATAACCCCATCAGGTATCACTGACACATTTTAATCACCCCATCAGGTATCACTGACATATTTTTGACTGAGTTTGCAATTGCCATTAATCACGTATAATTCACATGTTTGATTGTAGTTACCAATTACAGTAATGAATCCGAAATCTGAATCAGGAAACGGGTCTGTTCGATCTTCCTTTTCAAATATGTATGTCAATTATTTAAAACCGATTAAACTTTTCCCTGAGATATTAATTCAAATGCGAATAAAAAGGTTGCATGCGCGGGATTTCGGGACCATATGTGTAGGCCTGAGAAACAGAAAATTTACTTTATAATGTGGCCATACCATGTCAGTTTGCATTGGGATGTCCATAAATTGTATCACCAAGTGCATCTTCCTTGTCCTTTCGTACTAACCCCAGCAGTCCTGTATGCATGTTATCACGGTAACTTTTAATATGTATATTAATTTACAGCAGTCCTGTTTGCATGTTATCATAGTAACTTTTAATGTGTATGTTAATTTACAGCAGTCCTGTATGTGTGTACTCATAGTAACTTTTAATGCCATTTGATGCCATTTGACACTGGTCTGCTTTGCTTCATCATGTCCACCATCAATTAAATTTATTATGCTGGTCAGAACATACAAGAGGCCTGCTTTGTTCACGACAACTGGCATGATATAATTTTATAGGTTGGTGTGCTATTGCATTACATTCTAAATTTCCTACTCTTTACATTATTGATTCCATAGGTATGAACAAGCCTGGATATAGTGTGCCTGACATTTACAGAATGAGGTCCCCAGAGGGTGAATTTAGTGACTCCACCCCGCACATCAGGCTAGCATCACCAAATTCACCATCTGGGAACCTCATTCTGCTTAGGCCTCAACTTCCATGTGAGACCTAGGATCATATTGAAGTTCCCCAGTTGATGTTGGTGATGTTCACACAGTCACTTCGATTGTGCAATTTCTCTTCTGCAAATTAGGAGATATAGAAACAGAAGGGAAGTAGTAGCTAAAAACAATGTTAATTTGAGATTATAGATACTTCCCAGAAGATGAGGCCTAAGCAGACTGAGGTCCCCAGAGGGTGAATTTGGTGATGTCACTAAATGCACCCTCTGGGGACCTCATTCTGCAAATGTCAGACACACTATATCCAGGCTTGGGAATGAAGTGAAATATGAATATCAGAAGAAATTAGTTTACTTGTTTGTCAGCCATATGTGAATTAGAAAGCATATTTCCTTTAACCCTTTACCCAACAAACCGGCCAAAACCGGCCAAATAAAGCTTCAACAGCCTAAAATATCTTCAGTCTGTCTCAATAGAACCATACAAATATGGATATCATTGGAACCGGCTCCTTGACCACATTGTGATAGTTACAGTTATGCCCTGTGCCAATGCATTCTCTTATATATGCGAGTCGACCATAGGTCGCCTCGCATATATAAGAGAATGTATTGGCCTAAAAAAAATCTCTTTTTACCATTTTTTCTTACATTCTTGAACAATTTTATAATTTTTAATGTGTTAAGCCAATGCATTCTCTTATATATGCGAGGCGACCTATGGTCGACTCGCATATATAAGAGAATGCATTGGCACAGGGCCGTTCTGTTGGGTAAAGGGTTAATCTTATCCAGGGTAGGAAAGAAAACTCGGTCTGCAAAATAACCATCACATGTACTTTATATATGTATGACCTTCATAGAATATTTATCTTTTTTTTCTTTCAGCTGTTTGGTAATATCTGCTACGTATGTAACCAGATTGTTTCAGGGGATGGTAAGTTTCACATGCATAGTTAGTATCTCAACAAAGTCACTATATGTTGTCAAGACATATTTCTGGCTAATCAGATTTGTGGTTTCTGACTGGAGGCAGATTCTTTTTGATCTGATAGATTTTATGTGAAAAATATCCAGTATCCCAGCCGAATAACCCCAGTTGATTATCCCCAGCAAATGATGTTTGTGGCGTTATGTAGGATATCCACTTGCTACAGGTTTTGTTCAATCATCACAGGACAGATTAACCCTTTACCCAACAGAACGGCCCTGTGCCAATGCATTCTCTTATATATGCGAGTCGACCATATGTCGCCTCGCATATATAAGAGAATGCATTGGCTTAACACATTAAAAATTATAAAATTGTCAAAGAATGTAAGAAAAAATGGTAAAAAGTGTTAAAAAAAGATTTTTTTTTAGGCCAATGCATTCTCTTATATATGCGAGGCGACCTATGGTCGACTCGCATATATAAGAGAATGCATTGGCACAGGGCATAACTGTAACTATCACAATGTGGTCAAGGAGCCGGTTCCAATGATATCCATATTTGTATGGTTCTATTGAGACAGACCGAAGATAATTTAGGCTGTTGAAGCTTTATTTGGCCGGTTTTGGCCGGTTTGTTGGTTAAAGGGTTAAGACATCTTTCGAATTAAGCTACCTCAGAAAAATAAACGTCTATAGAAAGCCACCTATGTTGTTTATCAGTTCAATATTTAATATTTACGTATTTCTCTTTCCAGTATTTAGTGCCTTCAACAAATCTTGGTGTGTCAGTCATTTTGCATGTTCTATCTGCGACAGAAAAATGAGCCAAAAGTGAGTATTAAAACTCCCTTTTTCGCAATAACCTTAATACTGCATCACATGTTCATCGTATATGAAAATAAAACTGAGAGCATTCGTGATGTATGAAAATTATGTCAATCATGTTTTCAGCCAAATACAGTTAGCTGTAACCATTTTCCACTCATGGTAAGCTACTCATAGAAAATTCTAATTTACTTTTAGCCATCACGATATATTTGTTATATTCACTCAAATCCAATGCATGTATCTTGTTATTGAAGTTTATTCATCATTTGTTTTTCAGAACGAAATTTTTCGAATTTGATCTGAAGCCAGTTTGTAAGACTTGCTATGAGAAGTTCCCTGGAGAATTGAAGAGGCGATTAAAGAAAGCTTATGATGAAGCAAATAAAGCGTAAGTTTATAACTTGAGTTGAGATTTGCTGTATGGTAACCTTAGTGTTGTTTACTGTGAAAATGATTTTCAAAACTTTTATTACTGAGTTTGGTCTGGTTTTGGTCAGTAACAAATTAAATTTCTTTGGAATTAGCTCATCCTGTAAGGTTCATGGTGCATTAGAGCAACAGAAGCCGTCTAGTTTGCAAGTTTGTCAGTTGCTTTTTGGAGCGTCGGTGGTTTCTATGTGCAGCGGAGTGATTTCCAGGGGAAACCCTGTACATGGTCTTTATTCCACCCATGAAACTGACATTGTTGTGATGAGGCCCAGCAGCTAATGATGAACCCCAAACAACTTGAAAATGGACAAAGAAAATACTCACAGCCAAAATATGTACAGTAATGCCTAAGCCTTGAAATAGGGTGTCTGTCATTTGCAGAATGAGGTCCCCAGAGGGTGAATTTAGTGATGCTACCCCGCATAGCGGGCAAGCATCAACAAATTCACCCTCTGGGGACCTCATTCTGCAAATGACAGACACACTATTTCAAGGCTTGGTAATGCCCTAAATAATCGACTCCTCAGCGAGAGCTTTCCGATGAATGGCAACAAGCCATATTTCCGACTAAATCCTTCAAAATTACCCATAATTCTGCTGTGGTTAAGGAGTCGGTTATTTAGGGCATTACTGTAGCTTTCTGAATGCCTAATACATCAACTGAAAATTAAAACAATCTCCAATGGATGCAACACTCGGAAAGGGAAATGAATCGCAATTAACCTTTCCATGACTGGAGCTACCTGAAAATTTGCGAAAACCCTGTGCTAATGCATTGGGAGCCTCGCATATATGAGAGAATGCATTGGCCAAACAATATTTGCCTTGACCTTGTAAGCCAGGAAATTCTCTTATATATGCAAGGCTCCCTATGGTGCACCAGCTCGGCTCCCGCCATAAAACGGTTAAATAATAGTTATCTGTGGTATCAATTTATTATGATAGTTACTCACCCATGCATATGTCAAATATGTCAAAATCCTCATGAATTGGTCGAGTTAACATTACTTTCATTAATATATATCATGATAGAAATTGTGGCGAAATCAATGGATTACTATGGGAACTATATTTCACTGCTCTGGGCAGTAGAGTAAGACTGAGTAAGTAGGCTGAGATCTGCTGCGGGATTTGGTGCATTGATTGGATGTGATTATGGGGAAATTTATTGTTGTAGACGGTGACTTTCTTTAGAAAGGCGAATAATAAAAATAAATTCTTGATTTTTGAATGGACACCAAAAATTATTTCATTCGTGACCGATTCAGATGCTTATTTTCGCTCGCTAGCAGCAAGCCGCTATATATTTTCTTACTGTAAGCCCACACAAAATCAATTTCCCATTTCTCAGGCTCATGCACATGGTTTCCATAACCCACGCATGTAACCTTTTTATCGCAGTTTATATGTCGGAAAAAATTATAATTGGTACGAAATAATTATGGTATGTTTATACAAACTGAAATCGAACATACCTGTTTCCTGATTAAAATTTCCAATTAATTACACGACAATCATGATGAATTGTGTCTGCAAACTCATTCAAAAATGTGTCAGTGATATTTTATTGGGTGAAATAAATCATATGGAGTCTATCAACTAACTTTTGTGGTCATTTGTTTGGGTAATATTGGCCACGGGCAACTGATATTACACCAAGCCTTGAAATAGGGTGTCTGTCATTTGCAGAATGAGGTCCCCAAAGGGTGAATTTAGTGATGCTACCCCGCATAGCGGGCTAGCATCACCAAATTCACCCACTGGGAACCTCATTCTGCTGAGGTGTAAGCAGAATGAGGACCCCATAGGGTGAATTTGGTGATACATCACTAAATTCACCCTCTGGGGACCTCATTCTGCAAATGACAGACACACTATTTCAAGGTTTGTAGTGTGCCCCAGAAATAAATTCAATTATTTTAAAAACTGCGTGCTCGCATGCTTTTAAAATATTTTTGGCATGAGAAACTGGAAATTGACTGTGGCCATATACAGTAATGCCCAAAATAATCAATCCCTTAACCACAGCAGAATTACGGGTAATTTTTTAGGATTTAGTCGCAAATATGGCCTGTTGCCATTCATCGGAAAGCTCTCAGTGACAGCTTTCCGATGAATGGCAAAAAGCCATATTTCCGACTAAATCCTGAAAAATTACCCATAATTCTGCTGTGGTTAAGGAGTCGATTATTTAGGGCATTAGTGTATATGGTAGAGAATAAAAACATTGAGCTTCTGTTTTCTTTTTCAGACCAGCTACTACATGATCATAGCCTTCGACAGGGAAGAAGAACCATGTTTATCTCTGACTTATGATTTGTACCAAATTCGTTTCATATAATTTATAAAAAAAAATAACCCTGACAAATCTATATAATTTGATAACAAAATGATCAGTCTTGGCTCTGCTATGGACAATATCACCTTCTCGATCAATATAGTGCTATATGAGGATGTTTGTTTGGTGGAAGTTTAGGATGTATGAATGTAATTTGGTCATACAAATTATGTGGAGTGAAAAAACACTCAGCACTTAATTTTGTTCTTAATTATTTTCATAATCCATAAAATTGCACCAAATAAACATGTTGTTATATTTACACACTGTGTGGTCATGTTCCTGTAATTTGTTAAATTTTCTTATGTCTTTCACAAGAAAATGCAATTTCTGGATTGGATACAGCAAAGCTAATTCGGTTGGCTTCAAATGTTTGTACCAATTGATTGGAGCTAACGTTGTTTACAGAAGTGAATGATAGATGATTTTATAGTTTGTACGAGCAAAAAGCTTCAACATCCCATGGCAATAACAATGAAGAAAATAGGTCATATCAAGCCAAAATATGCCCACATTTGTGTCCCCATGGTCAGGCATTCAAGGTCTCGTAAACTGTATTTATATGAATGAAGTGATGTCACTTATAGCGATTATGTTAACAATAAGATCACAACTAGGTGTGCAAATATGTGCATTTGGATAACCCCAAATTAAAATATAGTTACTACACTACATCCTGGTGTGTTGCATCTCTTAAATGTTAATACATGTACTAAAAAGCTGAAGAACTGAAGCATATAATATGATAGATGTCAAGGTATCGTCCCAAACAAACTATTCCTGAATGTCCAGGAATTCTGGTAAGGACTCTGAATATCACAGCCACTCATTTAGTAAATATTTATGCTAATTTCTTTGTCTAACCCCTAATTGTTGTGAATCGTCACATGGATTTACATTCTACAGCTAAATATTCAATAATTAACAGAAGAAAAAAACACACGTTTAATTTTACCAATTTCATTGATCCTTTTGGATATTCGAAGGTGATACTCAGCATAATTTGTTTGGATTGATGTGTAATAAGTTTCTATTTCCTCAAACACAAATTTTATTGAATCTCATCCAGTGAATGCTTAACATTTGGGTAAGTCTAGTTTGGGTGACATTATTAACCCTTTCTGTACTAAATGGCTTCTCCCATTCAGTTATAAAGGTATACATTGGAATGGTCTATTTGTCATTTAGAGGTGTTTTCAGGATAATGTAGTAGACAACAGTCAGACTAAAAGATAATACAAGGGCCGAAGGATACATTATCATTGGTGGGAAATGTTCAACAATAATAAATTCAACAATTAACATGTGGTCATTTGTTGAACTTATTATCTGAACATGAGGGAACTACTCATCAATTAGTAATTAGTACAGAAAGGGTTAATGGTGCTAACTTTTTCGTTGAAAGAACAGATGAACTTGAACAGCATTAATAGTCTGGTTTACAAACCTATCGCATTTTTTACCCATATTGCAAAAAAATTACTTTATATTAATTGGTTTATGTTCATGTTCAATATGTTCAATATGAATGTGGTGCAGACAATATTTTTTTATTTATTTTTTTTATAATATTTTTTATTCAGGTCACAATTCATATCATAACAAGATGCAAATACATTATATATTAAATGATACAAAACATTTAAGTTTACAAAATCATTTATGTTTGACAAGTGAAGTTATATCATAAAATATATGTTTGGCTCTATACATCTATTTGGCTATATATTTATGGGCTGACTATGCAGTATGTTGCACTCAGTGTATTATAAATTTTCTTGTTGGTATAACTACTATATAAAGGAATTTGAAAAATTTCTTCTTTTTTTTGCAGACGATATTTTATGAGTCTTTTCATTTGCTTTCACCTTCTTTTCCATTAAATAACTTGTTTTATTTGGCATAACACCTCAATTTATTTCTATAATTTGAAATATACTTTTTGAAAAATTATTGTGAAATTAATGGAGTTTCTCTTTTTGTTGAGATGGTGATGGGTTTTGTTAAATAATTATTTTCTCTCCTGCATTCTGATGCATTTACTTTTTTTTTATCACAACCAAATTTTTTGTAAACCAGGCAAATAATATTGGAGTGGCCTAAAAAAAGAAATAAATCTGTACACGATTAAAGTGTTCATAGCAATAGTGTTGATCCAGACTGCGCCTGTTTGAAGTTATTTATTTAATGTAAACCAATTTTGATGTCAATTTATATTGGAGAATATTATGTTCTCCATTGACTTACTCAAAGGGTAGTTGTATATGTTAAAATACTTGTGTGTATATGGTGTATTTCATATTAGAAAATGTATATGGCATGCTTTTATTATCTAGAATTCAATGTATTTATTGTAAAATTCCACTGTTACTGCCAACTGTATAATATCATCTATTTATAAAGCATGGCTTTTGTTAAGTAAACTTCTAAATCATATAATTTGTGACCTTTGTTCATCTTTCCAATTTCCAACAATCAGGGCTTCAGCTCAGCAAAAGGCTGGTAAATTAATGTCTACAAAAGTTTATCAAATTTCTTCTTGTCCCCTCTTATGAATGAAAACCCCTTTGCTTGGAGCTAAACAAGACGTCTATGTTGATGAAAAATCTGACTTCAGCTTAAAACGAACATTCTAAGGATGGCCATTATCGGTTTGCCCTGATATCTGATGATTAATATCACTCAGTGATACTTTAACCCTTTCAGTGCCAGGGGCCGATCTCATCGGCCGAGATCGGCCCTAATTTACGGTCTGTAAAATCGGCCCTAAAAAACTCGACTTATAGTATGATGGGGGACGGTGGGCGGACGGGCAGGCGGGCGGGCGGCGTGTTTTGCTTATAACTCAACCGTTTATTGACGGATTAAAAAAATTTGGTGTGTGAGTACATATCCATGCACGTAAGCTGCAGACAAAAAATCGGGTTCGTCCGCACATTTATTACAGAGTTATGGCCCTTTGAATTTTCAGCTCGTTAGCGCGATAACTTCAACAAACGTTATCCAATTTGATTGAAATTTGGTATATAAGTGTCTTCCAATAATATCCTGGACGAGTTCGAAAACCAGCCTGGCCCAATAAAATTTGATAGAGTTATGGCCCTTAATTTGTCATTTTTCGTGAATTTTTAGCTCGTTAGCGCGATAACTTCAACAAACGTCCTCCGATTTGGAATAGACATACTTGCCAAGAATATTTCGGATGAGTTCGAAAACCAGCCTGGCCCGATAAAATTTGATGGAGTTATGGCCCTTAATTAGTCATTTTTCGATTTTACCTATTAATTAGTCTACCGATACTGATGCACACCAATTGGCGGTAGCCACCGGCGGTAAGCCACCGAAAACGAGACACAGCATCTCTGATGCCACCTCTTGTTTTTGGTATGCTTAAGCATGCTATAGCGAATTTAAAAACAAACTGGATAAAACCTTAGGGGCATGTTATAACTCAAAACTATCAACAAGTATTCATAGTAATAATTTTGATGCCCATGAAAAACATAAGATTCCCTGGCACTAAACCTACAAAATACTGAAAGAGTTAAAGAATATAAGAAAAAATTATTAAAATTGTAAAAAATAATAACAAATGATGTAAAATTGTTAGGCCAATGCATTCTCTTATCTATGCGAGGCGACCTATGGTCGATTCACATATATAAGAGAATGCATTGGCACAGGCTATATGGGTTGATACAAAAATCGGACCTGGCACTCAAAGAGTTGATACTTTAATATCCCCAGCAAATGATTGTTGGCGAGGGAATTACAATTGGGTTCTGGGTTCTTTCTATCTGTAACAACTTTGGACCTCTCTCTCTGTCATAGTTGGATTTCAATCTTTGTTATACTAATGAACCACAATGGTGAAGGGATATCCACATGGAGCGAAACCCATGAACCACAATGGGGAAGGGATATCCACATGGAGCGAAACCCATGAACCACAATGGGGAAGGGATATCCACATTGAGTGAAACCCATGAACCACAATGGGGAAGGGATATCCACATGGAGCGAAACCCATGAACCACAATGGGGAAGGGATATCCACATTGAGTGAAACCCATGAACCACAATGGGGAAGGGATATCCACATGGAGCGAAACCCATGAACCACAATGGGGAAGGGATATCCACATGGAGCGAAACCCGTTCCTTCATTAGTTGCAAAGTTATGGCCTTTACATTTAAAATTCATCTGTTCCAACTGTATCTCAGTCATCACTGGTCATGGTTGACTGATCTTTAGTTTGCTCATGTTTGACTGATCTTTAGCTTGGATCTCTGTATCTCAGTCATCACTGGTCATGTTTGACTGATCTTTAGTTATACCCCCCGCAACGAAGTTAGGGGGGGGGGGGGTATACTGGAGTCAGCTTGTCCATACGTCGTACCGTGGACACAAATTTGTCCAGAGTTTTTCTCAGTCGTTTTTCGATCAATTTTCGTGAAACTTGGCACAGACATCAACCACCATGGAAAACTGTGCACCTGCGATTATGACGTCTGTCGGAATTTTTTTGGTGGAGTTATGCCCCCTTTTTCGACTTAGAAATTTTCGCAACGTATAATTTTGTTCGAGCTTTTATTCCTACATTTTTCAGCATTTTTAGGTAATTTTTTTTTAAACTTGGCACAGATATTTAGTACCATGGGAACCTGTGCACTGCGATTATGACGTCTGTCCGACATTTATTGGTGGAGTTATCCCCCTTTTTCGACTTAAGAACATTTTTGCAACATGCATAATTTTGTCCGAGCTTTTATTCCTACATTTTTCGGTCAATAGGTTTAAGATTAGGGTTAGGGTTGTGCACCTGCAATGGGAACTGTTATTTTATTATTTTAACTAAATGTTTACTGACATGTGAAACATCTTAGTATTTTAAAAACACGGGGGGTATCCTTGGTCCCATTGGGACAGTCGCACCTCCAGTTTGCTCATGTTTGACTGATCTTTAGTTTGCTCATGTTTAACTGATCTTTAGTTTGGATTTCTGTATCTCAGTCATCACTGGTCATGTTTAACTGATCTTTAGTTTGCTCATGTTTGACTGATCTTTAGTTTGGATCTCTGTATCTCAGTCATCACTGGTCATGTTTGACTGATCTTTAGTTTGCTCATGTTTGACTGATCTTTAGTTTGGATCTCTGTATCTCAGTCATCACTGGTCATGTTTGACTGATCTTTAGTTTGCTCATGTTTAACTGATCTTTAGTTTGCTCATGTTTGACTGATCTTTTGTTTGGATCTCTGTATCTCAGTCATCACTGGTCATGTTTGACTGATCTTTAGTTTGCTCATGAGGCAGCATGAAGGGATCAATATCCACATGTACTGACCAGATTTTTTTTCGTTCATTTCTTATGAAATTATGGCGCTCGAAGGGCAAAATCCGTCATCTCAGATGTGAGTGATCTTTGGCTCAGTCATGAACTGCAATGGGATGACGGATATCCACATGCACCCACCCGGTTTTTAGATCAACACTGTTTTGTAAAGTTCGAGCTATTGCCGTGGGTTGGCATCCATTGTCCGTCTGTCAACAATTTCCTTTGGCTCACCCTACAGGCCGCACCCCTCATCCGATCATCACCATACTTCATATATGGATCTTCGGGGTGACTTCTAGATGGGAGCTATTGATTTTTTTCAAATTCAAATTTGAATCCATCGGCACACCCTCAGCCCACATTAATTGGATAAATGTTTTTGAAAATTTACAGCCAATGTTTAGGATCACCTCTTGATAGGAGCTATTAAATTTTTAGCAATTTTCAATTAAAAACATGGCCGCCTGTAGCCATCTTGAATTTTACTCTGCATGACTAAATCCTTTGGTACAGACCACATCCCTAACCAAACTTTATATGCATCTTCAAGGTGACATCTTGATCGCATCCAATGCTGTTTTCCGAAATTCTTTAAAAACATGGCTGCCAGCGGCCATCTTGGATTTTACTCTGCATGGCAAAATCCTTCGGCACAACCTGCAGGCCACATCCCTCATCCAATTGTCACCATCCTTCATAAGGATCTTCAGGGTAACCTGTAGATGGGAGCCAACGATATTTTCCAAATTTCGTTAAAAAACATGGTTGCCAGTGGCCATCTTGGATTTTACTATTTTCATGACTAAAATCCTTTGGCACACCCTACATGCCACATCCCTAATCCCTCATCCAAACTTCATATGGTTCTTTAGGGTGACCTCCAGATGGGCACCTGAAGCCATCTTGGGTTTCACATTTTAATCCATTGGCACACCCTGCAGCCCACATTTAGTGGAGAAATGTTTGAAATGAAATTAATTTTATTTACACAATTAAATACAATCCATTTACTGAAACTGTTTGACTTTCCTTCTTTATCATTCTATTGACTGTTCAGCATAACATTGTTAACGCCTCCCCAAGTTGAGCTACAGTGTCATTGGCACTTTCATTAGTACTGATACCATAGTATGATATATCCCTACCAAATAATACTGAACGCGTGGTTGGGGTCAATGGTGACTCAGTTAGTCAGGACCTGGCACAGATAGTGTCCACAGCCCGATTAATCAAGAGTTTTTTTTTATGGAGTTATGGTACTTTTTCGACTAAGAATTATTGCATGCTGCAATAACTCAAACATTTTTTTTTATCCGAATGGAACCAAATTAGGTATGTGAATTTCTCAGCCCACAATACAGATTGAGTTCGAATATGAGCTTGGTCCGAAGTTTTTTAAGAGAGTTATGGCCCTTTTTCGACTTAGAATCATCCAGAATTGAGGTTTCCTGATGATACAAATCACAGTTTTTGGGATGTCTGGAAGATAACTTTAGCAAAATTCAATAGACGTTATTAATATTTGGTCTTCAAATTTGAGAAAACCCAAGTCAAGTTCTAAAATGGTCACAGCCCAATGATTTTTTATGGAGTTATGGGCGGCCATTAGGTAAAAATACTTGAAATTAAAAGCAATAGGTGCTGCCTAATAATCAATAAGTCATTTCAAACTTAATAGATGCCAAATGAAAATTAAAAGATGTTGAATAACAGTATAACAGTCAATAAGTCAGTTCCAACATAACAGATGTCGTTTTTGTCCCCCGAAAAAAAGAATGGTTTCCGGATGATAACTTCAGTTTCGGTTATTAGATCAAAAGCAAATTTCATAGGTGCGTTTATCAGACCAAAATACAGGTCAAGTTCGAATATGGGTTTGCTCCTCCATTTTTGCGAGAGTTATGGCCCTTTTTTTACTTAGAATCTTGTAATTTTCTGGTTTCCGGATGATAACTTCAGTTTGTGTGATCATATCTGAACCAATTTGGTATGTGAGTTTATCAGCCCTATATGCAGGTCAAGTTCGAATATGGGTTTCCTCCGCCCATTTTTGCAAGAGTTGTGGCCCTTTTTCGACTTGGAATCCTGTCAATTTCTGGTTTTTACTTAGAAAATTTCTCACTTTTTCTGTTTCCGGATGATATCTCAAGTTTGGATCCTTTAATTGCAAATACCGTTTTAATGTGGATCAGTCATATCAAGATACAGGTTGAGTTCGAATTTGAGTTTGATCCGATGATTTTTCCTAGAGCTATGGACTTTTTTCTTTGGTTTCCGCATGATAACTCAAGTTTGGACTGTTCAATTGAAAATTCCGTTTTTTTTGTGAGTCATTGATATCAAAATACAGGTCAAGTTGGAATTTGAATTTGATCCGATGATTTTTCTCAGAGTTATGGACTTTTTTCGACTTAGAAAATTCAATTGTTCTTGTTTTTTCTTTGGTTTCCGGATGATAACTCAAGTTTGGATTGTTTAATTGGAAAATTCTGTTTTTTGTGTGGGTCGTTCATATCAAAATACAGGTCAAGTTCGAATTTGAGTTTGATCCAATGATTTTTCCCAGAGTTATGGGCCTTTCGACTTTGAAAAACATTTTTTATAATTTTCTGTATGAGGGTACCTTCATGGTGTAAACAACTCCTCCTATAGTTTTGATCGTAGATATTTGAAACTTCAGAGTATTTTTACCCACATATTGGAGATGTGCAACATATATATAGATGACGGAAAACTATTTTTTTACGGAATTATTAACCCTTTCGACTTAAAACATTTCAACATTTTTTTTAATATCATCGACTTGCCACGTTGTCGGCCGACCTTTTATTAAATGAATATACGTCAAATGTAAATTTACAAGTACAATGCCAAGAATGGCGTATGCCCCCTCCCCCTCCCCAGACGCTCAGTTTAGAGAGTGGGCAATACTAAATATTTGTAGGGATAGAGATTTTTTTTTATTTTCTAAACCAAATAAGTGGGTATACTTTCCCCTTAAACCTTTACCCAACAAACCGGCCAAAACCGGCAAAATAAAGCTCAACAGCCTAAAATATCTTCGGTCTGTCTCAATAGAACCATACAAATATGGATATCATTGGAACCGGCTCCTTGACCACATTGTGATGGTTACAGTTATACCGTGTGCCAATGCATTCTTTTATATATGCGAGTCGACCATAGGTCGCCTCGCATATATAAGAGAATGCATTGGCCTAAAAAAAAACGTTTTTTTAACACTTTTTACCATTTTTTCTTACTTTCTTTAACAATTTTATAATTTTTAATGTGTTAAGCCAATGCATTCTCTTATATATGCGAGGCGACCTATGGTCGACTCGCATATATAAGAGAATGCATTGGCACAGGGCCCTTCTGTTGGGTAAAGGGTTAAACTGGGCTATCAATACACCAAAGCACAGCAAAATCCAATGACTCACGTTACAAGCTGAAATTTTCATATGGATACAAAAATCAGAAATTTCCAAGTCAAACAAGGGCATAACATTTTTTAAGTCAAACAAGGGCCGTACATTTGGTAAAAATGAATAGACGATATCCTCCCTGAGCTGTGCTCTCACATTCCAAAGTACAACGAAATCCGATAATTAATACTCGAGTTACACAGGGGGGGGGGGGGGGGTGGAAAAAAAGTTTTTTTCCGGGCACGTATGCCGGGGTGGGTGGGTGTGGTCGATAGGACCAACAAACAATTTTTTCCGCAACTCAAAATTTTTTGCAATGAGTTTGGCTTTAAAGGTACTCAACCCGTAAAGAGGGTCCCCATCTCAACAGATTCCAACAACAACAATCTGATCAGAGGGTCCTATATTACTATTTCTTTGGCTTTGGGGGTAAAAAATATTTGATTCGAGTCGAGGAACCCATCAAACAAAGCTCAGAGTTATTAGATATTGATTTTTCAAATTTGTTATGTTCTCGAGATGAGTACCAATAACTGCCGTAATCTGCTCTGGATGTGTACTCCATATCTATTCAAACAGACAAGGATGAATAACTCTAAAATCAAGTGGTAATTTTTACGCAATTTTGACTGAGTTCTGGGCCAGATAGTATTCCCGATAATGAAAAATAATAGATTTCTAAAATCGATATCTAACAAATCTGAGCTTTGATGGGTGACTTCCTCGACTCGAATCAAATATTTTTGACCCCCGAAGCCATTGAAATAGTAATTGAGAGGAGTTTTATCGGGTTGAGTACCTTTAAACACATCTATATGTCAATATTAACATAAATGACAAATTTCATGATGATCAGACAAACAGTATAGCCTGAGTCGTTATTTATTGGGAATCTGGATACAGAATCTGGATTCAGATTATGGATTAGTCCCTGTACGACTTGGTTCGGTAAACGAACAGACCAGAATCAGTAAACGAACAGACCGAATCGTAATCTCGTGGTAATCCAGATTCCGATTCCGATTCCGATTACGGACTCAAATGTTGGTAATGTAAACAAACCGAGATTTCGCCACAGCGGAGTTTAAAAACACAATAAAACATAAGAATCCGTCTCTTGTGTACACATCATTGCAGAATATAAACGATCTATATCAAAGAATTTTAAACGCGGAGACAAATTTGTTTTATTGAGTGTAAACTGGGAGAATATTACTGAAATTAGCCAAATAATAACGCTATTGATAGTAACGCTGGGCGAGCATTTCGGTTGATGGCGAACTTGAAGCAAAGCATTGTCAATTTCATTGTCACTTTCATCATATCATGTTCATTTCATAATGCCATCCATAAAATACCGCCCGAACGCATGTCGATTTCAAATCCGGCGGATACGTCACCATTGACCGAATTAACGTGAACCTGCATGGATACGTCTTCTGCTTTGTTCGTTATTATATGTTCCTTCTTATTCAAGAAATAGTAGGATTATATTATATCGATGGATTATCATATATACGTATGTACTCTCTAGTCTTATATCAATTTCATATTTAAAATGTGTTGTTTCGTTAAATGCAGTCGTTTTGCACAATAGTCTCTGTATAGTGCAGAAACACAATCATTTGGGTGTGGTCCCAAAAACCATTTTGACACATCAGTTTTTACATTAGAGCTTTTGCCTGTACTGCTGTCACAAAAGACGACTATTTCACTCTTGACAATTGAATAATCAAATTTCCACAGTTTGCTATAATTGTAACAAGTTTCCAACAGTCTTTTCAACCCACCTTCAGAATACGACAGGATGCATACATCATCTGCAGTTGTTGGGCATGAACATGAAATGTTGTCTATATGAAGCCCTTCTGGTGAGCTGGCAAGTTCGTTCAGAAGGTCATCGATAAAGACGAGATATAGGAACGGTGATAGCACCTCCCCTTGATGAGTGCCTTGTTCAATATTAAATATATTAGACAGATGTCCTTGATATCTCACCATGCTTTTGATATCTGTGTACATAGCTGCAACAACTCTAAGCATACGCCCATCTAAGACTATCTGCATTAATTTATATAGCAGGCCTTGGTGCCATACCCTATCAAATGCCTTTTGTGAGACTAAGAATGCGGCGTATACCTTAGAGTTGTTGCTGTGTGCATACTGTACACTTTCTTGGAGGATGAAAGATGTGACCGTACAACCAACCCCTTTCTGGAAACCAAATTGTAGACGATTGGGGAAGCCAGCAAACTTATCAGAACTAAGTAGTCTTTCGAGAAGAATCATTTCAAATAGCTTATAAATGATTGGTAATAGAGTTATTGCTCTATATTATCCGGGTTGTCCATTGGTTTTGGATTGCCTTTGTATATAGGAACAATTATTCCCGTCTTCATGGTTGAAGGAATATATTCCAGGCGAAGCATACCGGAGAATAACTTACAAATTACTGCAGTTAGATCAACGGTGGCAAATAAGAGATGTTCGTTCACGATACGCGTGTGTCCGCCAGATTTATTCCGTTTGAATTGCTTCAGACTGCGGGTAAGTTCATCGGGTGACACATCTCTACAAATAGAGTTATCTCGACTGGGTGTCTCCGATGCTACATTCAGTTGAGCGGCTCTATTTTCCACAAGCGTCTCAAATGTTGGGACTTCGTGCATACTTCTACTGTACAAAGTTTGGAAATAGCTTCTCCAGCCATCCACTATGTTTTGGGGATCTCTGAAGATTGTGTTTCCGAACTTAATTTCAGACCCAGGGTTGGTACTGCATTTATTCTGAATCATAGTTGATTTCCAAAAAGAAGGTTGGTCATGTTTGGCGAGGTACTCAATATGTATGTGCCTTGTTTGGAGAGCGTCCACCGCCGCGCGATGTCGCCTCCGAAATAAGCGTTTTGAATCCCTATATGCTTGGAACGTACAATCGGTAACCCCTTTCGGGCGCCCTTTCGATATCCATCACCTCCGACATTGACGCATATCTGCATGTAAACTTTTCAGTTCTTGGTTCCAATAGGATTTCGAATATTTTTGCCTTTTCGTAAATTTTGGGCTCGCTTCACTTGCTGCAGAGTTAAGGATGTACACTATACATGCATATAATGCGTCAATATCTGAAGTGTTCGATATCCTTGTTTCAAGCTTCTGGATTTGTCGCCTTAATGCTTCCTGATATGCCGGTATGTTAATCTTAGACCAGTTTACGGCGGGCTCGGTAGGGGGTGCGTTGATCTTAGATTGGATAATGAATGACATTGTATAGTGCACAGGCCTGTGATTTGAAGTGTTTAGTGCTTCATCCGAAATTATTTCGATCTTTTCAACCAGATCCAATTTACATTGTGGGACTACTATGTGATCTATCCACGATGGAGAGTGTTCCGTGTTATATACGGCACGAACGAGTACTTAGGACCCATACATGTGTTTAATGTGACGAGAGATTGTAGATAATGTGAGTCCAGCAAAGACTTGAACATTTTCGACCTGTTAGCACGCTTGGGCCATTCTTTTTCTGCGTGTTCTATGTCAGGAAATATATGGGCATTAAAATCTCCCATAATGACAACTGTACCTTGAGACGAGTACTCGAAAATAAAATTACTCAGAGAGGTAATGCAGTCACTGTACTCTTCGTCAGTATAATTTGTGTTTAGGAGATATACCTCCACAATATATGCAAATTCTTCAAATCCTATATATATATTTTATATTATAATTTATATTTATGGCTAATAATATGATCTTGAGGGCGTTACCATTTCTGATTAATGGTTTTCTTGTCTTTTACTGGCCACCCGCCGGCCCTGTGCCTGAACAGGATCTACTGGGTCGACCATTTTGAGATCTGAACCTAAAACTTGCAAATACTAACATCTAGTGGTCTAACTGCAGTCAAATTCACTCACTCCGATTTAATTTTATAAAATTGATTAGCAGTTTTCGACTGACCACGGGGGCCTCCGGGACCAGGGCGCACCGGGATGACCATGGTTTGGACCGGTATGAGACATGGTCGACCCGCTGTGAGAGGTCCAATAACAACAAAATTCCCCACTAATAACACTGTTGGAATATCAAGCTACGAGAACAATTTCAACCTATTGTTGGTTTGAAGTTTCTAATTACAGGACTGTAACAGCAAACTAAATGAAGAGGTGGAAGTCTATCAAGAACTTGACGATGATTCAGACGAAGAGGCCTGATACCAGAATTTACTACAAACTGTTATGTTCAACCATATTCCGTTCCATGACAATAGTCTCGTTTTAAATTACAGTGACGTACAATCTGTCAAACATGCTGCTGTGGTAGCAGCACACGATTTCACAGATTGTAGGGGGGGGGGGTATGAAAAATAAGTATCTGGGGGGCATAACAGCCAGGTTTGGAGGTTTAATTATTTTACAAAACTGGGAAAGTTCTCAAAAAAGCAGCTGAAAAAAGTGGAAAATTTGGATACGCAACAGGATTTTCGTATTCAGTGAAGTCCAACTCGGTGTTATTGGTTGCAGGAAAATATCCCGATTTCTCTCCCCTGAATTCTTTGATCTGCGCTAGACATTTTTTTTCAAATTGATACGATAACTTTTTTTCTATTTCAAATATTTCTCAGCTTTAACATAGCTCTATCACGTGGAAGAAGCTTATTTAGTTTTTACACCCGCGGCGAAGCCAAGGAAATAGTCATTTGCGAGCGTTAATTGGGACTCGGGAGTATGCATCTTTAAGGGGGTGTATGTAGCACATTTAGTGTCCAGCGGCCACAGCGCTTTCCCTTCAATAAAATACACTCAAACTACATTCATTTATTAATTGAGAAGTTCAAATGAGTATAGACAAGACAATGACTAACTTGCATTATATAGCTGCGTCATGTCCCAGATTATGACCATGCTATAATTGCTATTGGGCAGCAATTGTGATACCAAGGAAGGAACTGCACACTAGATGTGATGAGAGTCTATGTCTCTAATGCATAAATGATGCATTGGGTTTTTAATTTGATGTTTTTTCCGCTCTGATTTGTGTCAGTGGTATTTGACCACAATACAAGTTCATCGAATGGATCTTCGCATTCTTATTACATTGTGAGTACATGTAGGTATTTAACAGTATAAAACACACGGTTTATAATATATTGTTCGACCAGATGTTTCGCGGCGTACGTTGTGATAAAATACAAGTTACTCAATGATATATTAAAGGTACTCAATCCGATCAGAGGGTCCCCATCTCAACAGATTCCAACAACAATCCGATCAGAGGGTCCTATATTACTATTTCTTTGGCTTTGGGGGTAACAAATATTTGATTCGAGTCGAGGAACCCATCAAACAAAGCTCAGAGTTATTAGATATTGATTTTTGAAATTTGTTATTTTCTCAAGATGAGTACTAATAATTGCCTTCAACTTCGTAATCTGCTCATGATGTGTACACCAAAACACTATTCAAACAGACACGGATGGATAACTCTAAAATCAAGTGGTAACAAGAAAACCATAGTCGGAAATGGTAACGCCACCAATATCATATTATTAGCCATAAATATAAATTATAATACAATTATTCTAAAAACTAGCTTTAAAATTTTATGTGGGAAATTTGCATACTTCCATATTTGAAGTTTTCCCGTTTCTCGTGTTATACATTACTTTATTCAAACTGTCTACTTTATTACTGATGGGCCCGACTTCGTCCGGGCTGTTTCCCATCTGATTTCAGGCGAAAGACGCGATTTGACCTTCAATTGACTATTTCGAAAGTCAAGGTCAGGTCAGGGTCATGTTTTGACCCGTCCAAAACACCCCCACCCGGAGACAAGTACCCCTAGGTATCAAATTTCGTCGAAATCCGTCCGTTTTACCCCACTTGACCTTTAATTAACAATTTTGAAGGTCAAGGTAAGGTCGGAGTCACGATTTGACCCGTCCAAAACACTCCCCTGACAAAAGTACCCATAGGTATCAAATTTCGTCGAAATCCATCCGTTTTACCCGATTTGACCTTTGATTGACCACATTGAAGGTCAAGGTCGAGCCGAGGTCACGATTTGACCCGTTCAAAACACTCCCCGGACAAAAGTAACCCTAGGTCTCAAATTTCGCCGAAATTTGTCCGTTTTACCCAAATTGACCTTGCATTGACAGTTTTAAAGGTCAAGGTCAGGTCGGTCACGATTTGACCCGTCCAAAACACTTCCCGGACACAAATACCCATAAGTATCAAATTACGTTGAAATCTATGGAAAGCCGAAGAGGACATGTTAGTTGCTAATTGCTAGATATACGACGCACGCCTTGTCGCGGTATTTTAAAGGTGTTTCAAACTAGGAGATAGAAGTATTCTGCGTTTCAAATGGTGACGAATTATAGTATTTTATTCAAATTTTATGGCATAAATTGTGATTACACTATAAACAAATGAATGGCTCGAAAATTAAGTGGGCCTTTAAACAAAGTGACTATGTAATGAGAAATAAGGTCATACGTAATGACATTAAACTCAAGAAAACCCGCGAAAACAAAACAAAATCACATTTAATGTTTTAAGTTATTTCCTTCATAAAAAGAATCTTCGTGATAATGAACCCTCTCAATACTTTAGAATATAGAATTAACCTTAAAATAACATAAACCTTCGGAATAGAGAACCTTCGGAATAACGAACCTTCGGATTGGTGAACCTTCGGAATAGCGAACATTCAGAGAAATTTCGGAATAGTGGACCTTCGGGATAGTGAACCTTCGGAATAGACATGCCCCCAATATTCATATTATATGCCCAGAGTTCAAAGGTATGGGCCCATAAAATTCTAAATTAGGCCCTTAAAATATTGAACTCCAAATTGGAGCCCACACAGAACATCCCTTAAGGCAACTGTACCTGTGTCATGTCCCAATGCGGGAGGGTCCATATATACCACAACATTCATATTATATGCCAAGAATTCAAAAGTATGGGCCCACGTAATCACATTAAATCTCAAGAAAACCCGCGAAAACAAAACAAAATCACATTTAATGTTCTAAGTTAAGTTATTTCCTCCTGTTTCTGTATTGGTATGCGCGCAAGATCAGTTCGGATGTGAGCGCACACTCCATAAAAGAATCTTTGTGATAATGAACCCTCTCAAATTAGTCTCAATACAATATAGAATTAACCTAAAAATAATAAAGACCTTCGGAATAGAGAACCTTCGGAATAGCGGACCTTCGGGATAGCGAACCTTCATAATAGAAACATGTCCCCACAATTACACCGGTGACGTAAACACACGTGCTAATCTGTGTCGTACTATCGTGACTCTATCGGTACGGTTTATACTCAAGTACGAAATAACCATAATACATTCGCCCAGTGGATTATCGATCGACCACAGCATATGAAAAACTCTACACCAGCTTACACCACAGTGTGGCGTAATAATAACGCAATTTTGACTGTGTTCTGGGATGGAAAGTATTCCCGATAATGAACAATAATAGATTTCTAAAATCGATATCTAAAACATCTGAGCTTTGATGGGTGGCTTCCTCGACTCGAATAAAATATTTTGGACCCCCGAAGCCATTGAAATAGTAATTGAGAGGAGTTTTTATCGGATAAAGCATAGAAGTATTTAAATAAAATGGCAGTAAGATTCCTATGACTTCGGTAAACAAGTTGTTTAAGAGTACATACGGTATATATATATGGATATTTCGTTTATATCGACCTATATTGTCCCAGTACTGTCAAACTAAGTATACATTTTAGGTTCAAATGAGCCTTGTTCGTTTAACCTAATATAGACCAGGCTATCTAATCACAATGCATAGCAGTCCGGTCATTAGCATGTTCTGTTGGACGATTTGCCTCATGTGCGATAATATCATGCACACACATGCGTGGTCAGCAGCATAAATAACGATATGCTTGATCTGTGCATGATAATTAATAAACATGTACCGCCAAACCGGAGATATTATTGAACGTTATATACAAACGCCCATTAACGAACATTTCATTAACCACGTGACAGAAAGTAGCTTGTAGCGTGTAATTTGGATTTTATAATTGCATACAATAATTCCATGACTTAACGAGGAATGCATGGTAAGCTATCATTCCATGACGACTTAACGAGGAAAGCACGGTAAGCTAAAATATCACCCTATCTCTCTCTCTCTCTCTCTCTCTCTCTCTCTCTCTCTCTCTCTCTCTCTCTCTCTCTCTCTCTCTCTCTCTCTCTCTCTCTCTCTCTCTCTCTCTCTCTCTCTCTCTCTCTATATATATAGCAGTTTTCACCTTCATATCTCCTTCTTTCCCACCTCTCTCTCTATCTCTTTCGCTCTCTTCTATCCTCCCCTCTCTCGCTATATAGAGCAGCTTTCTCCCCTTCTTTCTCACCATTCTCCCTTATCTCGCCCTATATACACACAACTATATGTAATTAAGACTTAAATATACACGTGTAACACAAGAGAGGCAAGATGGCGTAGATGGGAACTCATAGCTATTGACAACCCTTTTCCCGAATGAAGACACACATCAAAACTACCTTCCGCTCCTTCAAATTTAAAGCTGTAATAATATGTTCATATATGAATAGGATAAATTGCTGCATATTAGATTGATCAATCGTAACAAACAGACACGACAATAGGTCGTTTGTTGAACTTATTATTTGAATATTGAAAGAATAGGAATTCTCCTGCATGTTCTATTATCTATCGGCTGCTGTTATTTCCTGAACATTCCTACATATGAATAATAGACAGACACGACAATAGGTCGTTTGTTGAACTTATTATTTTAATATTGAATTAACTTCCTACAGAAATTCTATAGCCTATGAATTCTACAGGGAGAGTCCTCAATCAGCTCATAATGCCGATATACTCACAGCTGAAAAAGTATCTACTGACAATAGTCACATGAAGATCTGGACCCTAGAACATCGTCTATGACAACTCGAACTGGAAGTCATGAGACAAACATCGTGCACCCACCGCTGCCAATTACCACGGACCAGTCACAGAGACAATGCAAAACCAAACAGCTCCCGAAATGAACCACCAATCTACTGAATCACCGCCAATAGATGCCTGTACCGAATCAACTGTTTGCAAGAGTGTATCTACTAGCAAGTTATTACAGACACAACCAATCAACACAAGCACTTCAGAGGTAAACCCTGGTTTTAACACCACTCCAAGACCTATTGAGATCCATATGACTATGCCGCCATACGAACGACAGCCGAAACCTAAACCTAACCCTAAGCAGTCTTTTTTTGGCGACCGCCATCATCACCGGCCGCCACAACCGCGAATGCGACACACAAAACCTTCGAGATATGCTCTGTGGAACCACAGCAACATCCGATGATTGCAGCTCACCCACCAATAATCCAACACCATCCAATCCCACCACCTCTCCCGTTTCCAGTACCGCCCATTCCACACGGGAACTGGCTCCACCATCCGCCGCCATTCCAGATGGGCCTGATACGAGCCTCAACTTTATCTCCTACAAGATTGAGGGTCTCTCGTCCAACGATGAATACCTACAACACATTGCATCGAAGGCAGATGTCGTAATTGCCCAATAACACTGGCTGTACAACTACGAATCATGGAAACTTGAAGACATCCTGGGGGACTTTAACGCGGTAGTAAAATGCTCAGATGATAACGATATTGTGCTACCAAATCACCGTAGCAGAGGACAAGCCGGTATAGCTATGTGCTACCATAAGAACAGTGCCCAATACACATGGACCTACTTCCAGATGGAGGAAACAGACTCGCAGCTATAAGAATTAATGCGGACGTCCCTATTGTCGTCATTGGAGTATACCTCCCCAGCAGAGGTAATAATTACACCAGAAGTGACTACACAGCAATCCTTGACGAACTCATCACCATCGTTCGAAAATATTTCTCCTCGTCCCATGTTATCCTGGCTGGCGACTTCAACGCCTCGCTCCACAGAACCTATGACTGTACTCGAGATGCGGACTTTAAGAAGTTCCTGAATGAGGCTAAACTTCTTCTTCCAACATGCTGTCCCATAGAACCAACTTACCATCCCTATGACAATGTATCACACTCCCAGATTAACTACCTTTTCCAATCACACGACATCACCTGGAAATACCAGACCATCAAGAGAGAAGGTACTAACATTTCGATCCACGACCCTATTAATGTTTCCATAAACCTCCCAACTCAGAAGAGCTCAAGACCCACGGAAAATACTGAGCAGGAAAAGAATCAACTGGAGCAAAATAAATAAAGACCTATACTGCAATGACGTCACCGAAGCACTGGCCAACACCGCCGACTTAAACACAGGGGACGCTACAACTGAAGTAGTTGTCACAACTCTTACAAAAATCCTGAACGAATCCGGGCACAAACAGTGGGACAGTAAATCCCGTAAACCTAAAAGAAAAAGAAGAATCTGTTCACATTACATTACTATAGCAGTTAAGGACGCCAAGCATGCCTTTTGGGAATGCAAGAGAGCTGGAAGACCTGATAGTAACAAACACATAATTATACACCAACCTCAAGTTGAAGAAAAACAATGGAGATTATGGAATTAAGGGACACAGATGTCAAAGCCTTCTATCGCATTATCAGATCCCAAAGTTACCATAAAGCCAGTGGTACAACCCTCCTGAATGTCAAGGTCGAAGTCCTCAAAACCAATGAAGATATAATTAACGGTTGGGCCTCCTACTTCGAAGAGCTATCAACGCCACTTGAATCAAGCAACTTTAACGAACATTACAAACAACTTGTGGAAACAGACATATAATACTTAACACAGACCCTTATGGAAAATCGGGAAAGCATTCACCCAACAAACCCAGACGAGTTATTGCAATGTATCAAATCTGTCAAATCCGGTAAAGCTCCAGATGAAGATGGCATCACCATGGAACACTTGAAGTTTGGATGAGAAGACTTAATATCATACCTCTGCAACATCATCAACAGAATCTTTCAAGAAGCCAGGATTCCAGACTGCATGAATGGCGGACCAGTATGTCCTATATATAAAAAAAAGTGGCAAACCGAACGACGACCCAAATTCATACAGGAAAATAACGATAACTAACACAATTGGACAGACCGTCGAGAAGCTTCACCTACTGAGAAACAACAATGCAGTAAAACACTACAATCACCCCTCCAGAAAGGATTTACCGAGGGTGAATCACCGAACGTTGCAGCTCATAATAACTGAGCTAATAAACGAGGATAAGGAGCAGAAGAAGCCACTATATATAGCGTTTATGGATGCTAAAAAAGCATTTGATGTTGCCTGGCACCCTGGTCTTCTAAGGGAACTCGATAAAGCAGGAATCACGGAGACAACTGGCTCCTCTTTAATGACTGGTACTCAAACCTATACTCCACTGTGAATTGGAATGGCATGAAATCACGACAATTTATGGAACGCCAAGACGTCCGACAAGGGGGCGTATGGTCACCATCTGCCTATAAGGTCTTCGTTAATTGTCTGCTGACCCAATATGACGAAATCAGTCTTGGATCACGAATTGATTCAGTCTTCTGCGGTACACCTACTGTTGCTGATGCTGTTACCCTCGTATCACATGACCCAAATGAACTACAAGTCATGTTTAACATCCTAATGGACTATGCCAACCGTCTACGATACCTCATCAGCGAGCAGAAATCGTGTATCATGTCCATCAGCAGAAGGGACCCTGGATATACTTGGACTCTATAAGCGACCACCGAATGCAGACTGTGACCAAAGGTATTCACCTAGGCATCACAGTGGCGGTTCATCCAAGCATGTCACAAACTTGGTGGCACAAGAACGCATCTCCTCAGCTAGACGATGCTCATATGCCCTCCTACGTACTGGTTTTCATGGCACGAATGGCCTCAATCCAAACGTCTCGGCACACCTCTTACGCTGCTACGTTGTTCCCCGATTACTGTACGGCCTAGACGTAATAAATCTAAACAAAAAGGATATGCCACAATTGTAAACTTTCTACACACAGACTGCGAAACGCCTACAACATCTTCCAACAAGAACAGCTAACTGTGCATCTCTGCTTATGCTGGGTTATATACCGATAGAAGGAGAAATCCATAAAAGAACGCTTAAAATATATGGTAATATCGTCCGTAACACAGGCTCTGTGGAATGTCAGCTTGCTGCCAGTCAACTTGCGACCAAAGGCGACACATCAAACATCTGGTTCACAAAAGTCACCCGCCTTACCGAACTATATTACCTGCCATCTACGCATGATCTTCTAGCCTTCCCACCACCGACAGATCTCTGTAAGAACATGGTGGACACAACTATAGAAAAACGTTGGAAGGGGAGCCTTAAACGGGAAGCCATGGAAAAATCGACCCTAACACAATTGAATCTACAATACACTACTCCTGGCCATGTACACCAAATCTGGGAAGCATGCTGATCTGAACCATTCACCACGACTATGGCAGCACATAAAATGAAAATGTCAACAGCCACATATATTTGACAAAGACATCTACTACTACATCTACTACTACTGACATTTGTCAACTCTGCAACAAAGAACCAGAGTACATGCCTCACTTCATTGTAATCTGTGAAAGTCTCCATACTCTAAGAAGCCGCTTCATAACAGCCATAAAATAAACTCTGAACCAAGCTGGACTGAACCCCAATATACAGAGCCATTACCTTTTGAAACTGATACTTGACTGCTCAGCATTCGATATCCCAAAGTACTGCATGCTGAAAATTGAATCCATTACCAGAGGTTTGTGTTACCAACTACACCATGGTCGTCTCCGTATCCTGTCCAAAAAGAAAACTGGTGTAAGAGCTCCGCCAGTGGACCCTGGTATAGACAGTGACAGCCACAAGTTAGACTCGACACTACCTATATAGATAATTATACGAATTGCAGACTGAATATATATACTCATATCAAACCTATGTGCCCAAGAAGACGTGGTTACGTCCGCCCATAGTGACGGCTCTCCTGGTACAGGAGGAATGTATAGAGAAGGTAAAGGTAAAGACCCTTCCAATGTGTACTTTTATAACTGACTAGCAGGTGACCCGACTTCGTCCGGGCTTTGACCTTGAATTGACCATTTTGAAGGTCAAGGTCAGGTAGGGGTCACGATTTGACCCGTCCAAAACACTCCCCGGAGAAAATTACCCGTAGGTATCAAATTTCGTCGAAATCCGTCCAGCAGTTTTCCCGGCCATAGCTAACAGACAAAAGTCCCAAAGTATATATTAGATCATTTGTGGGTACCCGTTTCAAGGTGAAGGTCACCTCGGGCGGAAAAACTGACCCGATGAAAATCTCCCCCATTCCTAGAAACCCCTAAGTACGAATCACACAACACGCTCATGTCTGGACACAGATACAACACGCTCAAGTCTGGACACACACACGCTCTTTATCAACGACACTGCGGATACGAACGCTCTTTAACTATCACGCGATTAACCCATGAATTCCCATTGCGGTGGCGGGGGAATGGAGAAGGAGTAAACACTGCCCGTGGGTTTTTAACCTTAGATTGGAAGTTTGAACTCAATCGGTCCAGCCGTTTTCCTGGCCATAGCTAACAGACAAACAGACAGACAAACAAGCAGAAGTCCCAAAATATATATTAGACTAGCCGATGAGCCCGACGTTGTCCGGGCTATTCAAAAACCAAATTTCAAGTCGATAGCTCTACCCGTTTCCGAGATCTGGTCTGCGTATGCGCGAAGCTTGCGTCACACGGGCTCGGCGATCTGATAAAATTCGTATCCGGGGCAAGATACATTCACATACCAAATTTCAAGTCGATAGCTCCACCCGTTTCCGAGATCTCGTCTGCGCATGCACTGCACGGGCGTCGCACGAGCTCGCCAATACGACAAGGACGACCGCCTGGTCAAACTACACACACGTACCAAGTTTCGTTACGATCGGTCGAGAATCGTAGATTTGTATAAATGACATACAGACAGACATACAGACAGACAGACAAACAGAGGTCTTCAAAATATATAAGAGACTAGCCGATGAGCCCGACGTTGTCCGGGCTATTCAAAAACCAAATTTCAAGTCGATAGCTCCACCCGTTTCCGAGATCTGGTCTTCGCATGCATTTCAAGTCGATAGGTCCACCCGTTTCCGAGATCTCGTCTGCGCATGCGCGAAGCTGGCGTCGCACGGGCTCGGCGACCCGATAAAATTCGTACTCGGGGCAAGATACATTCACATACCAAATTTCAAGTCGATAGCTCCACCCGTTTCCGAGATCTCGTCTGCTCATGCGCGAAGCGGGCATCGCACGGGCTCGCCAATGCGACAACGACCACCGCCTGGTCAAACTACACACACGTACTAAGTTTCGTCCCGATCGGTCGAGAATCGTAGATTTGTATCAATGACAGACAAACATACAGACAGACAGACAAACAGAGGTCTTCAAAATATATATGAGATTGCGAGAATCCATTTAGTATCTCAACACTCTTTTAAACCGATAATATATCTCATTATGATTTCCCTCACTATATCACGGGGACTCATCCGGTACTCGAGAAATGCCGCTTTTCCGATTAATGCTACGCCGCTCATAGAGGAGCGGTCTTGACCAGAATTTTTTATTTTTTTTTTTTTTTTTTTTTTTTTACACACGGAAAAATTATATATCATATGAAAGTAGAAGATGTCGGCTTCATGTTCCACCCTGCTGTAAAATGTGAAAGTGGTGCCGTTGCCATGGAAACGGAATGTAAACAATGTAGACACATTTTGAGATAAAACCTTTTCAGCAAATGGTAAAAACTAATTTAATCCCATTCTAGGATAGGAACAGACGTTGAAGATCATTTGTTGATTATTTGTCCATTATAACCATGTTCCAACTATTCCAGTATTAAATAAGATGCACATGTAGGTTAT
Source organism: Siphonodentalium dalli (assembly GCA_032622095.1). Taxonomy (NCBI): domain Eukaryota; kingdom Metazoa; phylum Mollusca; class Scaphopoda; order Gadilida; family Siphonodentaliidae; genus Siphonodentalium; species Siphonodentalium dalli. Next base: position 52,429,922 of record CP136064.1, on the reverse strand, counting down.
AAGGGTCTTTATTGCCATTTTGGGGTGAAAATTGGTGATTTTTGCAAAAAATGCGATAATTTTGGAATTGGAGCATTTATTGGATACTACATTGGTTACAGTAATAATTTATGCATAATATGATGGCATCATATGTGTACTTAAAATAAATCTGGATAAAACTTGTAAAAAGGCCCAATACCCTGAGAAATACCTGTTACCATGGAAACGATATTTAAAAATACAAAAAATGCCGTTATTGGAAAGAAATGAAGTCCTATAACCCTTGCGACATAATATAACTTTTTGAAATTTGTTTTCTATGACATGCAATTTTAATCCGGACTTCTGTGTTGTGTAATTGTTGCAGTTTATTAAGCTGTTGTCATGGAAACGGACCAAATTTCGTCAAATAATGATGTTTTTTCAATAAAGCTGACATTTAAAGCATGTAATTTAAGAAGCAAAGCGTATTATGACAACCCGTTATAGATGTCTCAAAACCTGTTTCAACGATAACTATGTTCCAACTATTCAAGTAGTAAATATGAATCACATATAAGTTCTGAGGGTTTTAATGCCATTTTGAGGTGAAAAATGATGATTTTTCAAAAAAAAATTATAATTTGGGAATTGAAACATTTATTAGATACTACATTGGTTACAGGAATAATTTATACATATTATGATGGCTTCTTACGTTTGCTTCAATCTAATTTTGATAAAACTGCCGAAAAAGCTCAATACCCTGATAAATACCTATTACCATGGAAACGATATTGAAAAATACCAAAAAATGTCATTATTGGAAAGAAATGCGATACAAATTAACTTTTTGAATGTTTTGTTCTATGACATGCACAATTAATCCAGACTTCTTTGTCGGATCACTGTTGCGGTTTATTCAGTTGTCGTGGAAATGGACCATATTTTGCCAAATAATGATATTTTCTCCTATAAACCGGACATTTAAAGTGTTCAATTTGATAAATTACCATTATGTGAATGCACCCTGACATATAATATTCATCATTTTATTCCCAATTTCTCAGGTGTTTCTTTGGATTTGGACAAAAATTGTCTAAATAGTGATATGTTTTGCACAATTTGTTTTTATTTTATCGGAAATTGTGTGAAAAATTAAGGGTATATTTAAAAACCAACATCACGTATCAGGAAAATGCAATACTGCGGTTGGCTTTGATTTCGTTGGCATCAAATTTCGTGGTCTGTCATCAAAAGGCTTTTTCGTTGGTACATGAATTCGTGGATCAGATATCATTTTATGCACATCAACAGGTCCTACAATAAGTGATCTCACTTACTCGCGGCGAATCCGCCATTTGGTCTCCGGAGGTCAAAGTTAACAAGTAGCATCTATGTTTAGCATATGACTCCAGTCTGGGAATTACCAAAATAAAATGGCAACAGGTCGTTATCGTATCGCAGGTGCGAGAACTTCATAAAACTATTTAAACACTCACCCTGGATACATACGATACATAGGTTTCGCACAGTAGATGGATTGGATGTATCACGTATGTTTTTTAGTTATTTTTTAACGCAAGAACTCGCTATTTATCAGTAACTTATGGGAAGTTCGTTGACAAAAAAGGGCGTCTGAATGTCTGCATCGTTACCAGATCCTAACTCTATAGATGACATGGCCACAAAACAATTCTTAAACACGTAGTTGCACTCAGAATAAATGAAATTAAGCCATAAAATGTTGCTAAAAAATTCTCGCACTCAGCTGTCGAATGTTTACAAATGGTCGAAATGGATGCTACTTCTCAACTTTGACCTTTTACCGGCTTTTACCGGTGGGTTGGATAAAAAGCTAGGAATCGGACCATATGGAACCATCGGCCATCTTGAAAATCGCGAACCAGTAAAAAGGCTTATAGCAGCTGCAGCCAGCATGACATAACATTATCTGTGTACTATTGAGAAATTAGACCCCAAGGTATTCATTATCATAATAGCTACCAGCTTCATTTCAGACTTGGGCCAAGTTGGTATTTATTGTATTGTGTAGTCTGCACGTGGTTACTCGTAAACCAATATCCCTTTAAAGAAACCGTGCATTGAGCATTGTTATGCAAACAATCATAGCGAGATCAGATGATGTGTAGCATATCAGTTTTGTATTCGGTGAATATTGTATTGAAAAAGTTACGTTTCATCTCTTCTTCTGTGTTTTTCTGCATACATTTTGCAACATGTCGAAAACAGACGTAATGGCCGATCTCATTTCCATCTCTTCAAGTTATATTTTATGGGTATTTTGCTCATTCAACGCAAGAGTAAATTATTTCGTTGGTTGTTGAATTCGTGGTTGAGCAAAACCACGAAATAAACGAATAATAGACCCCCACGAATTAAAGGGATTTTACAGTAATAGGATTTCAAAAGATTCTCAGGTAATATATCCGGTTAATATATCAATATGTGGTTAGTTAATCAATAGATGCAGCTTCTTTGCAATTACTAGTATATGGAGCTACTTTGTCATATAATAGGTTAGTTAGTCAATATATGCAGCTAATTTGTCAATATATATTGTTAATTAAGTCAATATATGCAGCTACTTTGCAATTATATGCACTATTTGTCAATATATGTGGTTCGTTAGTCAATATATGCAGCTAATTTGTCAATATTCGTGGTTAGTTAGTCAATATGTGTAGCTCATTTGCCATTATATGCAGCTAAAATGTCAATATATGCAGCTAATTTGTCAATATATGCAGCTAATTTGTCAATATATGCAGCTACTTTGCAATTATATGCAGCTACATTATCAATATATGCAGCTACTTTGTCCATTAATTTGGTTAGTTAGTCAATATATACATCTACATTGTCAAACTGTGCAATTGCTTTGACAATATATGCAACTACTTTATGAATATATGTGGTTAATAGTCATTATATGCAGCTACTTAGTCAATATGTGTGGTTAGTTAGTCGATATATGCAGCTAATTTGTCAATATTTGTGGTTAGGTAGTCAATATATGCAGCTACTTTGTCGACTAATTTTGTTAGTTAGTCAATATATGCAGATTTTTTGTCAATATATGTGGTTAGTTTGTCAATATATACATCTACTTTGTCAAAATATGCAATTGCGTTGACAATATATGCAGCTACGTTATCAATATATATGGTAAGTTAGTCATTATGTGCAGCTACTTAGTCAATATAAGCGGTTTGTTGGTCAATATATGCATCAATCGAGACCCTACGTTTCACTTCCGATTTTCAAAGTTCGTTTTCACAATTATTTGACAGCAGAGAAAATAAGGTAATGCTTTTGGAAGCTAATTTAACGACACCCTATATGCGAGTTCCAGTCGTCCAGAGCTGATATGTCAACCAGGATATCACAGTGAATGCCTTGTTTTTGCATCTAAAAAGGATCGTCATTTTTTGTGTGCATTTATCACTAAAACAGTGTCAACAAAAAGTAAATAAATAGAGTATGATAATACTGTAATTTGGTTATCAAAACTTGTATTTTCGCAGATGGGTATATTATCGGACCAAAATCGACAGTTAGAAAGTGCTCTGAATTGCTACGTTTCTTTTCCGACAATATGCAACACATCATGTCCTCTTCCGATAAATTGGCTACGTTTCTGAACCGATAAATGTAGTATTTATTGTCTTTATGGACTCTATTTTTGGTGGTTTCCAACTATAATTCTCTTTCATTTCGACTGCTATTTGATCAGCGATTGAATCAGTTACATTTGCATATCTTTTGTTGATATTGTTTACTCTTTCAACGTGTATTAAATGATACAAAGAAAACAAATATAAATTTTGCCACATGTATGCACTCGTCGGACCTTTATTAAAGCGGTACTGCTTTTTTTTTTCAAATAATAAAAATCGGTTGATTTTTATTTTTGTTATATCAACATCCTGGCGTATGGTTGAGAAATGGTTTTGTTTGAACATATTTTATTTGACCCTCATTACATAATACATTTAACAAAATTAGAATATGAAATAAGATATGAGTTAATCAAAAGGGATGGGAGCACAAGTTATTCAACTTAGAATATTGCTCCTCTCCCTTAACAATATTGAAACGCAAATTATTAATTGTATATGGAATTATGTAGGACTCAATATTAGCTTATAATTGGTTACTGAGAAATGGTTACTCACATTCAGTTCTGAAAGTTTATATTGGAATGGTATATTCTTCATTTTCAGCCTTTATTTTTATCATTTTTTCTATTAATTTAATCGGTCAGCTCTTTAAGAAACAGATTTCTACCCCGCCACCTTACTGAGCAAATAAACGTGTATAACTTCTGCTCAATTCTAAACACAACGGATACTGTGCACATGAACAAGTTGTGTGGGTTTTTTTCTCAGAGTCATCTCCCACATTGAGGAACGAGGAATGAGAACCGATCGCTAACCCTCCAAATTACAATAAATACGGCTTATCACCGAATGTTTCTCATTCACCGCACCATAATTATATCCTCTAAATGCGTACCGAAAATCTACTAAACGGATTAAATACAACCCTGATACTTCGCAATACGACCTTTAGTCTACATTCCAACTGCTGAGACATACACTGGCTAATCATATGTACCAGTTATTTCACTGAGGAATATTCTCTGAAAGCTAAAACATTACCATTTTGTAAAGATTTCTTCTTTTTCTCTGCAATTATTGCAAATGAAACGTAGCAATTTCGTAAATGCGGCGTAGCATTAACTTTTACAGGAAAAGTGGAAAATCTGGAGTAGCGGATGAACCCCAGTGACGCTAATGAGGTCGTTGTCGTAACGTTTTATATATAAATGCACACCAGTCTCAGTCGGCGCGAGTTGAAATGTTACCGTAAATAATTGCCGTTTGCTTCAATTCATAACTATATTTCTTCCGAAGTTCTGATAAAGGCATTCTTTTATCACAATTACGAAACTGCAATAAAATTGGTCATCGATCGCATATTGTTCTTAGTATTAAACAGGGACCGAAAGAACTGCATTGTTGTTTGATCGATGGACGGAAGAAAATGAACTTACAAAAAATATCAACACGTGTGCATTTATGTAGAAAACAGTACGACAATGACCCCTGTCACATGACACTACGCGAGACTGGTGTGCATTAATGTATACAGAAATGCACACGGTGTGCATCTATATATAAAACATTACGACAACGACCCCATTAGCCCCAGTGACTATGAAATGTTATTGTCGGAAATGAATATATATGGATTCACGGACTCATGCAGTATGAGTGTGAATTGCTTCAAAATATGTGATTGATTCAGTGAGCATGAACAAATTCGCATTTATTATCGAAAAGGCCATGAGTCGATTAGAATGCCACACTGAGATGCCCCTCAACTCAGATCAAGCTTCCATTTCGGGGTTTGAACCCGCGCCAACACGTCTAACCCAGACTGCGATGATCTTATCCATGACATTAACCGCATCGGCTACTATACGGGACACCATTAAGAAGGAACCGCATCAGTCTGAACAAGGGTTCGAGTATTGACACATAATTGATCTACCAGCACAATGCACTTCCTCCGAAATTGGCACGAACTTCAAATGTGCTTGCTTTAGTGGGCGTAAACCAAATTCTCATTTCTTATCGAAATGGCCATGTATCCATCATAATGGCACGTTGAGGGAAATAAAAGGTTATTAGAGACCTTTCGCAAAACTCACGTTTACGATTACAGATACGGATAGGGTACTATGTCACCAACCTTTGTGTACTTTCTAATCGTTGTCGTATTTTACTATCCGTAATAACGGTTACGATTTCATGGTTTCTAATAAGCACAAATAACACCTGAAGTTTATTTTCTGCAATATATCACTCTACTCCGTTCGAGACTGTATGTGTATATCATGTAAACCATCCAGTTGTATTGAGCTACGACCTCGATATGCTGTTTAGATTGTCAATCACTGTACTCGTCGTCGTGAATCACGAGCTTCCCGCGAAATAAGATCGCTATTCACAACGGATAGCCATCGCTGACTGCGACACAAAGCTTTACAGTAAGAGTAGTGCACTATGAAACCAGTCGCCAAAAATACAGTATATAGTATGCGATGCATGATGAGTTTTTGAGTGATTATTATGTACACACTATATAGTGAAATTCAACAATTATTTAATTCGACAACACATGGTGGTGTCCTAACGTGTGCAGTTATAGAATGCCACAGGAGAGCGTAAAGAATGGCATACACGTATTAATGAAGAGTGAAAGATTTTGTGTTCTCATCCCCTTTCCCGAATTGAATAGTTAATTCAATTTAATAATATTCGGTTTTCGGTAGAAGTGGGGTTTTATATATCTCTCTCGTAGAGGCTGTAATGCAGGGCATATTAAAATTACATGGAATTCATAACCGAGTTCTAAGTTACATAAAGTACTCTTTCTGTCTGAGTAATCTGAACCTACCCTGGATCCCGATTCAACTGTAGTGATTTCTGCTCCTGAACCGTAACTAAAAGAATATTTGGCACACCCACCGACATCACCCGAGCTCAGCAGTCTCTGTCAGGTTTGTTCTTTGCATTTATTTCTAATTTAAAAAACATGCACGCGCAAATGCGGCATTTAAAGGTACTCAATCCGATTAGATGTCCCCATATATCATCAGATTCGAACAACAATTTCTTTTTTGAAATGCCGCTTCTGTTATCAGAATCGAGTAATTGCTAAAAATTAATGCTAACCAGTCAACTATATTATAAAATTGCCCAAAACCTGTTATTTATCAACATTTTGTTCAACGAAATTTTGCCGGTTTGTCATATATCTGACCAAAAGAAGCAACTTGATGCACATCGCTTCTGCCGTGTCGACTTTATTTCGATTTGGTAGTACCAAGTCAGGACTCAGAAGTGATGCACATCAGCGAGCACACCAACCTGATTTCCTGAGGCTAAACCCAAAGAGGTGAAGCCGAAATCGCATTGAAATCAAATCGCGGACTTGAAGGGGCTTGAACGATGGCGTCGTGGTTGATGTGAGGTCCAAATTCAGGAACCCCTCTTCCCATCAGCATAACGTCTATCTGGTCATTCATGCTAAAAACGAACTGAATTTCCACCACATATGACCTGGCATTTATACCTCTATTGCCACAATATATCACGAGAATCCCGGGTCGTACGTTGTGACTGGTCGAATTATTGACAACATTAGCAGGTCATGATTATCGCATTGTTGCAAATGACACGATAAGTGAAGTATTAAGGTACTGTATACCAAACACACGCTTTGAGTTGTAAAAGTGGTACGAAATAATGATCGTACGTGTTCGTCAAAACTCTTACGCGTAATCGTTTTGCGAAAGGACTTTTTGGCCATACGGATAGACTTACGACTACGAATAGCTATCCGTATTCGTAATCGTAAACGTGACGATGCGAAAGGTCTCTATTGTCGGAATTCAACACATATTACAAAATCGTCAATTATATTTTACTTTTAGATGCAGCTAGTTAGTTGCTAAATGAGACACTAATCATGGGGGAATATAATACGACCGGAGACAGGTAAGATTCCCAAATAGATTATCCATAACACTATCGCACGAATATGGCTCCTTGCCTGACTCCTTTGCAAGTGTATAATTTATAATGGGAAAATTGCTCCTCTGAAGATTGAACCCCACCCTTGCCATAATGCATTACTCCAGCAACACCGTTCGAACGTGCATCTAGGAATTCAGGGAATTCTGAAAAAAAACTATTACATTTTTTTCTCATACACATGAGCGGCGATGATCACCAGGAAAATTACAACTGCGCATGTATCTATTTGTGTCAGTTGTGTGCCAGCTGAAATTATAACTTTTAGAAATTCGGTTTGCACCACTCCTTGCTCTACATGGATGTTTCCAATTCAAACTCAAATGTTTCAAATTTTAAGAAAATACAATTAACAAATTGATTGTTTACTAAATTGCGCAGATATATGTTAGTGCAAATCAGTTATATTACTATTACTGATGAAAATAACAATGATGCACTGACTCAAATAATTTCATATCCACGTCAGTTAGCAAAATTCCTTTTTGACGCCTTTATGAAAAGAATAAAATGTCTCTAGAAATAACTCTAGGAATAGTAAACTCCATGTTATATATAATTGTAAAAGACCACTCTCATGATATATATGTGTTTTCCCCCTGGTATATACACACGGATGAACGATTAATCCCAAGAAATCACAGGATGCATAATTAATAAATATGAGCAGACGGCTGTCTCCGAGAAACCGATATGCCCCGCCCCTTAAGATTGGATTTGAAATAATCAATTTCCATTGGTTTGCATGCTCAATGCATTTTCCTCAACGTTATATGCCACAGAATTCGACAACATGCGTTATCGCACATTTTAAACCATATTTGAGTCGATGTTGAAGACGGATTTTCGAACATTCTCGAATTAATTTATTCCAGCTTGACAGACACAACGCTGGAAAAATATGAAGCAACTCTACTGTTTCTGTTTGGCTTTGCCGGGTTGTCCGTGGTCCTTGCATACCTGTATTTGTTCATCCAACGATACATATACAGAGACGTTGGGAACTTGGATAGTACGTTTGACGCGGGCGGCAACGTGAGCACCAGTCTAACAGCTGTGACGGTGGCGTCTCAATTCATGTGGCCTATAGACCTCTTGGCTAGCTCATCATTAGCTACCAAAGTGAGTAATAAATGACTATGGTCCCATACTGTGGTTGGGACATGTTGAGTTAACTATAATGTTGATAAAAAAATCCAATGGTGTTAAGAACAGTAGGACAATAGTGTCGTCATTTTTCGCAGTTTGTCATTTGCGTGATATTTTATTTTGGAAAAATCCTATTAATTAAAGTGATGTGAAACACTCCGGTGATTAACAAATAATAATGCCAAAATAAGTTATTTTCTTAAATTTAATATCGAAATAGTCAGAAAACAGCGTTATTGTTATAAACGAATTCCCTGCAGTGATTATTATTTGCGTAATAATTGCCGTAATGTTTATGCACAATAATGCGTCCCGATTGAAGAAAGTAACTATTTACATTTGTGCATTGTTCAACCGTTGTGTTCTCTGAAATGGTACAGTCGATGTCGTTGGAATTTCGACAATCTTGATTGCTACATTATTCCAAGCTGTATAGTGTTTGGATAGTAACTAATTGGTTTTATTCAATGAAATAAGTCCACAATATGTCTTTAAATATGCCCCCATCCAATTTTACACCATACAAAACCACCATCCGGAAGTTTTATATACCAGAAAATAATGAGATCTGAGTTGCGCCCATTAATATGAGCTTTTGGTGGCTTGATATCCAACGATCGCCACGTACAAAGAGCGTCCCCATTCCCGTCGCCAAAAGCGGCAAATAATATAGAGTTGTACATTATACGTGTCAAATCGGACCGTATAGTTTAAAGACAATTACTAGTAAGACCATTATGCAGGTGCCACTCTAACATAACATTTGACATGCATGGGTATACGACTAATGACTTGCCAATAACTTGCTGGCGAATACTTTAGTTCATCGGCTTATACTGGTAAGGGTAAATTTGATTTCTAGAACATCCGATTTCACTGAAATATAATACAATAACATTGACCGATGTATATGAAAAGGGATGACATTATTTTATCCATGCCACTGTGTTGGATGGAACTGTTACATCGGAAGTCATTCTATTCTAAAGTATACATTGGCATGATTAATCAACTTAACACATATTTGGGTGTGTTTACTTTGTTATTTCTATTCGTCATGGTCAGTTTTCACCAGGAATCCGTCCAAATATTAGTCATGATATTTTTCGAATAGAACAGATTAAATGGATATAGAACCGACCCGATTGAAATCGAATCGTCACAAATATCAAAATTCGCGGTCTCGGCGTCATGACTCGTGCAATGGACTTTCCGTAGTTATTATTTACGTTCTTACAAAATGTGAGATGAATGGTAAAATGAATTGCATTGTCACCTTCACGGAAAAAAATTTGAGTTTTACTTTTACAATTATTTATTCTTAATCAGATAAGAACCGTAAAACATTCCGGAATCGTCACAAACGATCAAAAAGAATGACTTCGGATGTAACAGTTTACACACAATGACTATTGCACCGGAACCAGAATCGGCAACCCGCAAATATTGCTTAAGTAAATTTGTAATTTTGTATATGTGCGTACTTTGTGCATGATTTGAGGGTATCGGTTCACTTCGCTTCTGTTGGCTTTACCATGAAATGTATTAGAGAAAATGTATCCACATGCAAGACAGATACTTTCTCATCCCCACTTACCGTCCATTTTTCACTTTCTCGATTTTTTTTGTAGATCGGCATCGCTGGCCCGTTCTGGTACACAGCAGGTTGTGTCTTCAATTTCATGATTTTCCCGTTGATATCAGTCAACTTCAAGACTCGCGCTCCCGGTGCGAAGACGTATCTTCAGGTAACCGAACAAATGTTCTCACCAGGGACGCGGAGACCAATTTGGTAAAAAAAAAAAAGTTGGAAATTTCATGCTTGCACAACACAATATTATTTGGAAATTTTACACCACACATAGGTTTAAATTGTTCTCATTGTTTGCTTTTCCAACCAGCGGTTCCAACCAGTAATTAACGCATGGGGAATCTGTTGTATTTAGACCAACAGTAGCATATGAGTTTCTACTCTTGGTAAACATTTCGGCCTGAAATAGCCATCAGTTTTCAAACTTAAAAACTCTGCTATTTCTATTTCCCCGAATGGGCCGGAATAGGCATTTTATACTATGATTTATACCAATGGCCATGTCTCTCATGCAATGTATACACAACGAACTCCCACGGGGACTTCTATTCGAAAATTAGTTAACTTCTAACACCCGCCCACAGTAACAAACATCTGTATAGTAATACAAATCCTTGTCAGAAAAGGCAGCATTTTAATTTGCATACCAGTTGTTTATCACATTAAAACATAACACGTAATCATAATAGAGTTACTCTTCTTCTGCGCCGAACGATATTACCTTGACAATTCGCGAGTCAAAATTATCCTAAAATGCATTCGTGCCCAAAATACAGATATTAGAGACCTTTCGCAAAACTCACGTTTACGATTACGGATACGGATAGGGTACTACGTCACCAACATTTGTGTACTTTCTAATCGTTGTCGTATTTTACTATCCGCAATAACGGTTACGATTTCATGGTTTCTAATAAGCTCAAATAACACCTGAAATTTATTTTCTGCAATATATCACTTTACTCCGTTCGAGACTGTATATGTATATCATGTAAAGCATCCAGTTGTATTGAGCTACGACCTCGATGTGCTGTTTATATTGGCAATCACTGTACTCGTCGTCGTGAATCGCGAGCTTCCCGCGAAATAAGATCGCTATTCACAACGGATAGTAATCGCTGGCTGCGACACAACACTTTGCAGTAATATATAGAAGTGCACTATGAAACCAGTCGCCAAAAATACACGACTGACATGGATTTGGTGGTACTAAAAGAATATGTGGCACACCCACCGACATCACCGTGTCGACTTTGTTTCGATTGGATAGGACCAAATCAGAAGTGATGCACATCAGCGAGCACAGCAACCTTATGTCTGATTTCCCCAAACCCAAAGAGGTGATAGGCCTGGATAGGATAGGATATTTTATTTCCAATACACATACACAGAGACGCGGCGACAGGGGGTGTCTCACCCTCCAACTTTGGTCAAAATTTTCAACAGTTGGAAATTTCATACCTGACACAACATTAGTTTGAAATTTTACACCAACAATAGGTTGAAAATGTTCTTGTAGTTTGATTTTCAAACAACTTATTGTGGGGAATTTATTGTTTTTGGACCAATATTTGCATATTTTCCTTCTTTTGATAAAAATTTTGGACTGAAATGGCCATCAGTTAGAAATTTTCCAACCTTAGGGGTGTCAGGTTGGAAATTTCCAACACTTGGAAAGCTTGTGTCCAGGTCCCTCCCCGTGGCCCTTCACCTAATGCGCATAAGATTGTCCACTTATAAATGGACAATCGGTACCTAAAATGGTCGTTAATAAATGGACAATCCGACCACGCGTGGCACGCGAGCTTGCGATTGTCCACAAAATCACGACATATATAGATAATCGTGCATGTTAGCTTCATATTAAATCTGAAGGGTAATAACTCTATAAAGAATGTACCTTTACTAAATGACGGAGATTTGTATGAGAAATGTGCAACACCACAACAGATAAACTTTTGTAAAATATAAGTCAAATTCTTCCCTTGGAGGTTTTGGGTACGCTCTTTAAAAACACTTCTTCAAATATTTCCGTTATTTCGTCAAAAACTTCTCTTCAAATATCTCCGTTATTTCGTCAAAAAAACTTCTTCTCATACAAATCACCGTTATTTAGCAAATTAACATTATTTATAGAGTTATTGCCCTTCATGCAGGATTAACAAAACATGTCTTCATTTCGTGGACAATCCCAAGCTCTCGTGCCACGCGTGGTTGGATTGTCCATTTATTAATGACAATTTTAGGTACCGATTGCCCATTTATAAGTGGACAATCCTTGAAGAATTGCCTGCCGTGGCCAGTCAAAAACTTCTAGTTAATTTAAGAAAATAATATTGTCCTACATTTGGTCAAAATTGTCACTGAAATTGTCATCAGTTGGAAATTTCCAACTCTATGAATGCTTGAGGCTAGGATTTTGCGATTTTCTTGTTCACGTTTAAAAAAAACTTTCACCCGGTGTGTCCTGGTCCCTCCCCGTGGCCAATAAAAAACTGCTAATGAGTTTAAGAAAACAATATTTTACTACATTTGGTTAAAATTGTTGACTGAAAATTTCCAAACTAAGGGAGAGTATGAGGTTTGAAATTTCCATCACTAGGAAAGCTTGAGGTCAGTCTAGATGCTAGGATTTTGCGATTTTCTTGTTTAGTTTTCACAATTTTCTCACACCGGGCCGAACAATCATGGTCGGCCCGGTGGGTCCAGGTCTATTGCCCGTAGTCGTGTGCACACCCCAACGGAAACCCTCTAGCCACGTCCTTGCACATACATATTACATAATAATGATGACAATTATGGATAATTCTGTCGTAAATTGTGGGGGATGGCATATCTGGCTAGACTGTCTTCCTGCCGAAATCGCATTGAAATAAAATTGCGGACTGAAAGGGTCTTAAAGTGGTGGCGTCGTGGTTGATGTGAGGTCCAAATTTAGGAACCGCTCTTCCCCCATCAGCATAACGCCTATCAGGTCATCCATGATAACAACGAACTGAATTTCCACCACATATGACCTGGCATTTATACCTGTATTGCCATAATATATCACGAGAATCCCGGGTCGTACGTTGTGACTGGTCGAATTATTGACAATATAAACAGGTCATGATTATCGCATTGTTGCAAATGAGACGATAAGTGAAGTATTAAGGGACTGTATACCAAACACACGCTTTGAGTTGTAAAAGTGGTACGAAATAATGATGGTACGTGTTCGTCAAAACTCTTACGCGTAGTCGTTTTGCGAAAGGACTTTTTGGCCATACGGATAGACTTACGACTACGAATAGCTATCCGTATTCGTAATCGTAAACGTGAGGATGCGAAAGGTCTCTATTTGCGTCGACAGTATATACTGCGTATTATGTACAGTGAAAACAAATATTGTATTATATGTCTGCGTATATGGGTGTTTACTTTCGAACAGCTGTATATATTCCTGCAAATTATTACCGCGACAAAATCCACGATCAATTTCCACTCACACGAGCGTGTCAATGGGGCGTGGTTTTGCTGTCTGCCAAGAACTATTTCCCCCGAGAAAACCGTTCGTAAACGTCTCATGTGTCACATTTTTCATCTGTATCAATTTAATTTCTCCTTGCATATTATAAAACTGTTTTAAGTCAGAGTTATTCGACTCGCTACTGGACACTCGTAAACTAAATGTTATCGGGCTGCGCCCTCGACCATCTAGTTTACGAATGTCCTCTAGCGAGTCGAATAACTCTGATTTAGTGGGTGTTGGACATTTCCAACAGTTGGAAAGCTTAATTAAGGTACCGGATGGAAGTTGTTTAAATAGAATTATGCACACCTATTTGGGGGTGGTGGGTGCATGTTAGACATTCCAATGTGAAATGGGGACCATATAGCCACGTCCCTGTTTCTCATCCAGAACTTGTAATCCTCAGCGTTTATTTTAAGCCTATAGCTATTGTTTCCATCTCATGCATTCCGGCAACCAAAATAGCTGGATAAATACACGAAATATCTCAACACACAATACACCGTATGTGTGTATCGAATAAACTCATAGAAGTTACAGTCTCAGAAGAAAACTCAGCTTAGAACATAAAGAGCGTTCTGCGTTAATCTTTTCCTAATATGGTAAAATAAAGAGCGTTTATATCACTTTTATGCGGAAAGTTGAAAACAGCTGATAAACTTCAATCGCTTTGATTGAAATTTTTTAAGAGTGTGTATTAGAATGTTAACATATTAATATACTAATTTATCACAAAATTTGGCCATAAAAGCAGTTTCATAATTATCGGTAATAGACACGTTTAATATCAGCGCGTGCGATGACGTCACGGCGTTCTTCAAATAACTTGCGATCGCTGTAGTTTATGATTGTTGTTTTCGATGAATATTGCGCGTTGCTTCGGGTTTATTTGATCATGTGATAAAGGGTATCTCACACTCGTCCTATTTTATACGTAATTTATCAACCTCTAAATTATATTTGAGCCTCGGTAAACCTCGGCTCAAATCGAATTTAGTGAACTCGGTTGATAAATTCCGTATAAACTAGAAACTCATGTGAGATCCTCTATATACAGACTCTACATACTCTTCAAGATTTACCAATTCAAGCTATTGAAATTTCAGTCGTCAATGGATCATCTGAGATGTTTGACTATATGCAAGGGTAGAGACCGCTAGCTGTAACTCATTTTTCTCTTCTCTCATCTGTATTATAACAAGTCAAAGGTACTCAATCCGGTCAGACGGTCGTCCCCATATCATCAAGTTACAACAATCAGTTTCGATTAATTACAACAAATTGATGATAACCACTGTCAAGTATGGTATACAATTTGCCAAAACGTGTTATTTATCAACATGTTGTTCGACGAAATATGGCCGTATTATCAATTGATTATCACGGAAATTGGCCATATTACCAATTGATTTTAGTGTTATCCATCTTCATCCGCAATTTGGTCGGTTTGACGAATATTTCACGGCGGAAAAAATTACACATCTCGGGAAATAACAGATTTCAAAAATCGATATCTGACCACTCTGAGCTTTGGTGAGTGGGTTCCTCGATTCGAATCAAATATTATTGTTATCCCCGAAGCCAAAGAAATAGTAATTTATGGGTGTTTATGTGATAACGGATCTATATATTGCGATGTGACAAATATGGAACCCAGCGATTTAGTCATCAACATCAGTCATATTTCAGATACGCGGCTGCTGCCCTATGGAATGGGCTACCGGAAGGTATGAAAGCAGAAATTTCATATTATTTTCCAGATTCAACGTCATTTTTGCTTGGGGGTCCCGCAGATGTAAATTATACGGATATATGTCGTTGTTATCACCAGTACACGTGTTGTATCTTTATATCAGTTTTTACTGGCTGACACATTTGTCCAGTCCATTCAAGATACGGGCGGTGTTGGCGGTGGGTATGCTGTTAAAATATTCACCTCAGTCAAAAACCGCCATAAACAGAAAGAATAGTAAAATATAGACATACCTTGTTCTTATACCAATCAGAAATATGGCATAACAGTATATTTTATTGTCAAATGTTTTTCCTTTGTTGTGTAAACACAAGCAAAAAACGTTACAGAACCTGGATTTTGGTTAGATCTGGATATGATAAACATAAATATCGTTATTTGTTACTGTTTTCCTGATATGGAAATAATAAAGAGCGTTTATATAATCTGTGTGTGATTAACCAATAGAATTGCGCTGTAGTATGTGAACGGAAGCAAAACTTTTGTAACACCAGCAGGCTCTTGTTTACGAACATCATCGTATGTACTTGACGACAATATACTATTTACGCGCTGATTATGTTTGGCATATGAACAAAACTATATATATTTCAATATTCCTTCTGTTGATGGCGATTTGAACAAATATGAATATTTGTGCAACGAACGCCGCCCATGCCTTTAACTTGTTTCCTTTGTCACTCTCATGGTATATATCAATTTTATTCATATACGAAACAAACTCATTCTGTTTATGTGTACACACATTGTTATGTAAATTAATTTGTATTTTAATTCTTGGAGAAACTTCTGTTTTATAGTTATACGAATCAAATTTAACCCTTTCTTTACAAAACACGTTAGGAAATGTTTCGATAATTTGTTGATTGTATTATCTGAACATGTCCCACCAATAAAGAGGTCAGGGTGAACCACCTATCGACCTATAATAGCCCGATCTGGCTAAAATATACCGTTTGGTCTTCTCAGCCAGCATGCATCTGGAATAGGGGAGTCACTCTAAATTGTTCTATAATTATCTTTCAACCAATACTTTGAAAAAAATAATTCTGATTTATTTTGAAACTATTGAAAGACACGGGATAATTAGTTACTGAGAATATTCAATATAAACATGTACAGATCTTCAAACACTGAGCACTATATCGGGAAGACCAATCGATCTATGTTACAGCACGATCGGGCTATTATAGATCGATCGGTGGTTCACCCTGACCTGATAAATGTGATTAATTCTGCGCTCGTATTAAATTTTCGTATGACTGTCGTCTGTTATTACCCAAACATCCATCCGAATGAATAATATACTGTTTCAATGTATACTTTATAACTGAATGGGAGTATCCATTTAGTATAGAAAGGGTTATATCATTTTACTGACTTCTTTTGAATTTCATAGACATCAACTTCAATTCTTCAGGTGATCTACGCGCGATTTGGGAGAGGTGCTCATATAGTCCTGAGTATCATGGCTGTAATCACCAATCTGGTGGTGATGGCGGTGTTGCTTGTAGCCGGACAGACAGCTATCCAGTCCTTCACTAAAGATGCCTCCAACGAATTCTGCTTACTAATGATGGCCGCCATTTTCGGAAGCTATTCATTCGTTGGCGGGCTTGGGTGTACATTCTACGTAGCATATTTCAACGCAGCTATTATTCTGTCGACAGTGATGCTCTTGGTGCTAAATGTCTTCTACATTAACCCGGACATGAACTTTGAGCGGATGTATGATTCCATCAAATCTGTTCGTGGACCAGATGGAAATGAGGGTAACAGTATGATGACTTTCATGTCTGAGGAGGCCATCATATGGGGCGTGGTCAGCATATTCGTATCTGCACCAATCACGTACTGCGACCAGGCAAACTGGCAGAGTAGGATAGGTAGGTAGAGAAGAGTCCATGCAAAAGATGAAAGAAATTTCCAACTAAGATTTTCTCTGGATCTATCTATCTTAATATATTTGAGAGGTTGAGCATATTTTCTTTTTTGTATTGACATTTATTAGCTAATTACACTTAAGGGTTAATCAGTTATGCTTATGCGTAATTCACTTACGATTAAGCTTAATTCACTTATACCCTTAAGCGTAATTCACGTAATTCATCTACGCTTAAGTGGAAATTTTCCACGTAGACAAAAGCGAAGACATTAAAGGTACTCAATCCGATTAAGCGCCCCTCAATTACTATTTAGTAGACTTCGGGTGAAAATTATTTGATTCGGGTCGAGAAACCCACCTATCAAAGCTCAAAGTGATCAGATATCTATTTTTTAAAAACTATAATTTTTCACCACCAAATTGCGGATGAAGATGGATAACTCTAAAATCAAGCGGCTTTATTGTGTCAGATATTTGACAAACCGACAAAATTCGTTGAACAAAATGTTAATAAATAACAGGTTTTGGGCAATTTTATACTATAGTTGACTGTGGTTAGCATTATTTTTGGGCAATTAATCTCGATTCTGATAACTGAAGCGGAATGATCTATATATGTCGGTGTAAGATCTGGCAGCCAAACATGTTTGTGTTTGTACACAATTTTGGTTTAAATTTACACCAGGTTAACTGTTTGGGATAAAATACGTCGCTCTAACGACTATGTTTTTAAAACAGTTCTATTTTACAGAAGTTCTTGGTATCTTTCATGCTATAATAGTATCGTAAATCAGCTTATAATTTCCAATGAGTTGATAGCTCTTGAATATTGCAATATATCACAATAATTGCTAATAAATACGTGATTTTATTTTTGATCTTCTGATGAAATTAAATAATTATTATAACTGAGTAAAATGGCCATATGGTCGTATTGGTATTTTTTTTTATCCGGGTCAATTTATTTTTGGTAACATATTCAAAATGCATATGTGCTTAGTATACCATGAATGCATGGGTACGACTCGACTATGTGATATTCGGTTTGGAGTGTCAAA
The DNA here is from genome assembly GCA_032622095.1 of Siphonodentalium dalli. Taxonomy (NCBI): domain Eukaryota; kingdom Metazoa; phylum Mollusca; class Scaphopoda; order Gadilida; family Siphonodentaliidae; genus Siphonodentalium; species Siphonodentalium dalli. Next base: position 52,411,386 of record CP136064.1, on the reverse strand, counting down.
TGGTTACTAATGCAACCATGGAATGAACCAGAACAAATTCACAACTCCCCTGAACTTCCCTCGCACCCACATTTGGTTTAACGTTTTCCCACTGATTACCCCAATATGTCCAAGAATTGGACAATTTCAACTTTACGTCATGCACCATGTCGCTTGGGGACTGTGGGGGATTCTAGTCTAACATTTAACTGAAATTATGAGAATATTCGACTCTGAGTTGTGGATTATGGTTTCACTCAACTATAAATGAGATTATTACTTATTCCCACCAGAGCTGCACGTTGTTGCGAATAAGGAGCTATTTCGCCTGGCTGATAAGCACCTATTATAGCATAAATTTTACAAATTTTAATATTTCTTACCGAAATGACAAATGTTGATGTAATTCAGTCTCATACATCTTGTTGAGTTGTTGATGTAATTCAGTCTCATACATCTTGATGTGTTGACGTAATTCAGTCTCATACAACTTGATGAGTTGTTGATGTAATTCAGTCTCGTACATCTTGATGAGTTGTTGATGTAATTCAGTCTCATACACATTGATGAGTTGTTGATGTAATTCAGTCTCATACATCTTGATGAGTTGTTGATGTAATTCAGTCTCGTACATCTTGATGAGTTGTTGATGTAATTCAGTCTCATACATATTGATGAGTTGTTGATGTAATTCAGTCTCATACATCTTGATGAGTTGTTGATGTAATTCAGTCTCGTACATCTTGATGAGTTGTTGATGTAATTCAGTCTCATACATCTTGATGAGTTGTTGATGTAATTCAGTCTCATACATCTAGATGAGTTGTTGATGTAATTCAGTCTCATATATTTTGATGAGTGGTTGATGTAATCCAGTCTCATACATCTAGATGAGTTGTTGATGTAATTCAGTCTCATACATCTTGATGAGTTGTTGATGTAATTCAGTCTCATACATCTTGATGTTTTGATGTAATTCAGTCTCATACATCTTGATGAGTTGTTGATGTAATTCAGTCTCATACATCTTGATGTTTTGATGTAATTCAGTCTCATACATCTTGATGAGTTGTTGATGTAATTCAGTCTCGTACATCTTGATGAGTTGTTGATGTAATTCAGTCTCATACATCTTGATGAGTTGTTGATGTAATTCCGTCTCATACATCTAGATGAGTTGTTGATGTAATTCAGTCTCATATATCTTGATGAGTTGTTGATGTAATTCAGTCTCATACATCTTGATGAGTTGATGTAATTCAGTCTCATACATCTTGATGAGTTGTTGATGTAATTCAGTCTCATACATCTTGATGAGTTGTTGATGTAATTCAGTCTCATACATCTTGATGAGTTGTTGATGTAATTCAGTCTCATACATCTAGATGAGTTGTTGATGTAATTCAGTCTCATACATCTTGATGAGTTGTTGATGTAATTCAGTCTCATACATCTTGATGAGTTGTTGTAATTCAGTCTCATACATCTTGTTGAGTTGTTGATGTAATTCAGTCTCATACATCTAGATGAGTTGTTGATGTAATTCAGTCTCATACATCTTGATGAGTTGTTGACGTAATTCAGTCTCATACATCTTGATGAGTTTTTGATGTAATTCAGTCTCATACATCTTGATGAGTTGTTGTAATTCAGTCTCATACATATTGATGAGTTGTTGATGTAATTCAGTCTCATACATCTTGATGAGTTGTTGATGTAATTCAGTCTCATACATCTTGATGAGTTGTTGATGTAATTCAGTCTCATACATCTTGATGAGTTGTTGATGTAATTCAGTCGCATACATCTTGATGAGTTGTTGATGTAATTCAGTCTCGTACATCTTGATGAGTTGATGTAATTCAGTCTCATACATATTGATGAGTTGTTGATGTAATTCAGTCTCATACATCTTGATGAGTTGTTGATGTAATTCAGTCTCGTACATCTTGATGAGTTGATGTAATTCAGTCTCGTACATATTGATGAGTTGTTGATGTAATTCAGTCTCATACATCTTGATGAGTTGTTGATGTAATTCAGTCTCATACATCTTGATGAGTTGATGTAATTCAGTCTCATGCATCTTGATGAGTTGTTGATGTAATTCAGTCTCGTACATCTTGATGAGTTGTTGATGTAATTCAGTCTCATACACCTTGATGAGTTGTTGATGTAATTCAGTCTCATACATATTGATGAGTTGTTGATGTAATTCAGTCTCATACATATTGATGAGTTGTTGATGTAATTCAGTCTCGTACCTCTTGATGAGTTGTTGATGTAATTCAGTCTCGTACATCTTGATGAGTTGTTGATGTAATTCAGTCTCATTCATCTTGATGTAATTCAGTCTCATACATCTTGATGAGTTGATGTAATTCAGTCTCATACATATTGATGAGTTGTTGATGTAATTCAGTCTCATACATCTTGATGAGTTGTTGTAATTCAGTCTCATACATCTTGATGAGTTGTTGATGTAATTCAGTCTCATACATCTTGATGAGTTGTTGATGTAATTCAGTCTCATACATCTTGATGAGTTGTTGATGTAATTCAGTCTCATACATCTTGATGAGTTGTTGATGTAATTCAGTCTCATACATCTTGATGAGTTGTTGATGTAATTCAGTCTCATACATCTTGATGAGTTGATGTAATTCAGTCTCATACATCTTGATGAGTTGTTGATATAATTCAGTCTCATACATCTTGATGAGTTGATGTAATTCAGTCTCATACATCTTGATGTGTTGATGTAATTCAGTCTCATACATCTTGATGAGTTGATGTAATTCAGTCTCATACATCTTGATGAGTTGATGTAATTCAGTCTCATACATCTTGATGAGTTGTTGATGTAATTCAGTCTCATACATCTATATGAGTTGTTGGTGTAATTCAGTCTCGTACATCATGATGAGTTGTTGATGTAATTCAGTCTCATACATCTTGATGAGTTGTTGTAATTCAGTCTCATACATCTTGATGAGTTGTTGTAATTCAGTCTCATACATCTTGATGAGTTGTTGATGTAATTCAGTCTCATACATATTGATGAGTTGTTGTTGTAATTCAGTCTCATACATCTTGATGAGTTGTTGATGTAATTCAGTCTCATACATCTTGATGAGTTGTTGATGTAATTCAGTCTCATACATCTTGATGAGTTGTTGATGTAATTCAGTCTCATACATCTTGATGAGTTGTTGATGTAATTCAGTCTCGTACATCTTGATGAGTTGTTGATGTAATTCAGTCTCATACATCTTGATGAGTTGTTGATGTAATTCAGTGTCATACATATTGATGAGTTGTTGATGTAATTCAGTCTCATACATATTGATGAGTTGTTGATGTAATTCAGTCTCGTACCTCTTGATGAGTTGTTGATGTAATTCAGTCTCGTACATCTTGATGAGTTGTTGATGTAATTCAGTCTCATACATCTTGATGTAATTCAGTCTCATACATCTTGATGAGTTGATGTAATTCAGTCTCATACATATTGATGAGTTGTTGATGTAATTCAGTCTCATACATATTGATGAGTTGTTGATGTAATTCAGTCTCATACATCTTGATGAGTTGTTGATGTAATTCAGTCTCATACATCTTGATGAGTTGTTGATGTAATTCAGTCTCATACATCTTGATGAGTTGTTGATGTAATTCAGTCTCATACATCTTGATGAGTTGTTGATGTAATTCAGTCTCATACATCTTGATGAGTTGTTGATGTAATTCAGTCTCATACATCTTGATGAGTTGATGTAATTCAGTCTCATACATCTTTATGTGTTGATGTAATTCAGTCTCATACATCTTGATGAGTTGATGTAATTCAGTCTCATACATCTTGATGTGTTGATGTAATTCAGTCTCATACATCTTGATGAGTTGATGTAATTCAGTCTCATACATCTTGATGAGTTGATGTAATTCAGTCTCATACATCTTGATGAGTTGTTGATGTAATTCAGTCTCATACATCTATATGAGTTGTTGGTGTAATTCAGTCTCGTACATCTTGATGAGTTGTTGATGTAATTCAGTCTCATACATCTTGATGAGTTGTTGTAATTCAGTCTCATACATCTTGATGAGTTGTTGTAATTCAGTCTCATACATCTTGATGAGTTGTTGATGTAATTCAGTCTCATACATATTGATGAGTTGTTGTTGTAATTCAGTCTCATACATCTAGATGAGTTGTTGATGTAATTCAGTCTCATACATCTTGATGAGTTGTTGATGTAATTCAGTCTCATACATCTTGATGAGTTGATGTAATTCAGTCTCATACATCTAGATGAGTTGTTGATGTAATTCAGTCTCATACATCTAGATGAGTTGTTGATGTAATTCAGTCTCATACATCTTGATGAGTTGTTGATGTAATTCAGTCTCATATATCTTGATGAGTTGATGTAATTCAGTCTCATACATCTTGATGAGTTGATGTAATTCAGTCTCATACATATTGATGAGTTGTTGATGTAATTCAGTCTCATACATCTTGATGAGTTGTTGATGTAATTCTGTCTCATACATCTTGATGTTTTGATGTAATTCAGTCTCATACATCTTGATGAGTTGTTGATGTAATTCAGTCTCATACATCTTGATGAGTTGTTGATGTAATTCAGTCTCATACATCTTGATGAGTTGTTGATGTAATTCAGTCTCATACATCTTGATGAGTTGTTGATGTAATTCAGTCTCATACATCTTGATGAGTTGATGTAATTCAGTCTCATACATCTTGATGAGTTGATGTAATTCAGTCTCATACATCTAGATGAGTTGTTGATGTAATTCAGTCTCATACATCTAGATGAGTTGTTGATGTAATTCAGTCTCATACATCTTGATGAGTTGTTGATGTAATTGAGTCTCATATATCTTGATGAGTTGATGTAATTCAGTCTCATACATCTTGATGAGTTGATGTAATTCAGTCTCATACATATTGATGAGTTGTTGATGTAATTCAGTCTCATACATCTTGATGAGTTGTTGATGTAATTCAGTCTCATACATCTTGATGAGTTGTTGATGTAATTCAGTCTCATACATATTGATGAGTTGTTGATTTTAATTCAGTCTCATATATCTTGATGAGTTGTTGATGTAATTCAGTCTCATACATATTGATGAGTTGTTGATGTAATTCAGTCTCATACATATTGATGAGTTGTTGATGTAATTCAGTCTCATACATATTGATGAGTTGTTGATTTTAATTCAGTCTCATATATCTTGATGAGTTGTTGATGTAATTCAGTCTCATATATCTTGATGAGTTGATGTAATTCAGTCTCATACATCTTGATGAGTTGTTGATGTAATTCAGTCTCATACATATTGATGAGTTGTTGATTTTAATTCAGTCTCATACATATTGATGAGTTGTTGATTTTAATTCAGTCTCATACATCTTGATGAGTTGTTGATGTAATTCAGTCTCATACATCTTGATGAGTTGATGTAATTCAGTCTCATACATCTTGATGAGTTGTTGATGTAATTCAGTCTCATACATATTGATGAGTTGTTGATTTTAATTCAGTCTCATATATCTTGATGAGTTGTTGATGTAATTCAGTCTCATACATATTGATGAGTTGTTGATGTAATTCAGTCTCATACATATTGATGAGTTGTTGATTTTAATTCAGTCTCATACATCTTGATGAGTTGTTGATGTAATTCAGTCTCACATATCTTGATGTGTTGACGTAATTCAGTCTCATACATCTTGATGAGTTGATGTAATTCAGTCTCATACATCTTGATGAGTTGTTGATGTAATTCAGTCTCATACATATTGATGAGTTGTTGATTTTAATTCAGTCTCATACATATTGATGAGTTGTTGATTTTAATTCAGTCTCGTTCATCTTGATGAGTTGTTGGTGTAATTCAGTCTCGTACATCTTGATGAGTTGTTGATGTAATTCAGTCTCATACATCTTGATGAGTTGATGTAATTCAGTCTCATACATCTTGATGAGTTTTTGATGTAATTCAGTCTCATACATATTGATGAGTTTTTGATGTAATTCAGTCTCATACATCTTGATGAGTTGTTGATGTAATTCAGTCTCATACATATTGATGAGTTGTTGATGTAATTCAGTCTCATACATCTTGATGAGTTGTTGATGTAATTCAGTCTCATACATCTTGATGAGTTGTTGATGTAATTCAGTCTCATACATCTTGATGAGTTGTTGATGTAATTCAGTCTCATACATCTTGATGAGTTGTTGATGTAATTCAGTCTCATACATCTTGATGAGTTGTTGATGTAATTCAGTCTCATACATCTTGATGAGTTGATGTAATTCAGTCTCATACATCTTTATGTGTTGATGTAATTCAGTCTCATACATCTTGATGAGTTGATGTAATTCAGTCTCATACATCTTGATGTGTTGATGTAATTCAGTCTCATACATCTTGATGAGTTGATGTAATTCAGTCTCATACATCTTGATGAGTTGTTGATGTAATTCAGTCTCATACATCTTGATGAGTTGTTGATGTAATTCAGTCTCATACATCTATATGAGTTGTTGGTGTAATTCAGTCTCGTACATCTTGATGAGTTGTTGATGTAATTCAGTCTCATACATCTTGATGAGTTGTTGTAATTCAGTCTCATACATCTTGATGAGTTGTTGTAATTCAGTCTCATACATCTTGATGAGTTGTTGATGTAATTCAGTCTCATACATATTGATGAGTTGTTGTTGTAATTCAGTCTCATACATCTAGATGAGTTGTTGATGTAATTCAGTCTCATACATCTTGATGAGTTGTTGATGTAATTCAGTCTCATACATCTTGATGAGTTGATGTAATTCAGTCTCATACATCTAGATGAGTTGTTGATGTAATTCAGTCTCATACATCTAGATGAGTTGTTGATGTAATTCAGTCTCATACATCTTGATGAGTTGTTGATGTAATTCAGTCTCATATATCTTGATGAGTTGATGTAATTCAGTCTCATACATCTTGATGGGTTGATGTAATTCAGTCTCATACATATTGATGAGTTGTTGATGTAATTCAGTCTCATACATCTTGATGAGTTGTTGATGTAATTCTGTCTCATACATCTTGATGTTTTGATGTAATTCAGTCTCGTACATCTTGATGAGTTGTTGATGTAATTCAGTCTCATACATCTTGATGAGTTGTTGATGTAATTCAGTCTCATACATCTTGATGAGTTGTTGATGTAATTCAGTCTCATACATCTTGATGAGTTGTTGATGTAATTCAGTCTCATACATCTTGATGAGTTGATGTAATTCAGTCTCATACATCTTGATGAGTTGATGTAATTCAGTCTCATACATCTAGATGAGTTGTTGATGTAATTCAGTCTCATACATCTTGATGAGTTGTTGATGTAATTCAGTCTCATATATCTTGATGAGTTGATGTAATTCAGTCTCATACATCTTGATGAGTTGATGTAATTCAGTCTCATACATATTGATGAGTTGTTGATGTAATTCAGTCTCATACATCTTGATGAGTTGTTGATGTAATTCAGTCTCATACATCTTGATGAGTTGTTGATGTAATTCAGTCTCATACATCTTGATGAGTTGTTGATTTTAATTCAGTCTCATATATCTTGATGAGTTGTTGATGTAATTCAGTCTCATACATATTGATGAGTTGTTGATGTAATTCAGTCTCATACATATTGATGAGTTGTTGATGTAATTCAGTCTCATACATATTGATGAGTTGTTGATGTAATTCAGTCTCATACATATTGATGAGTTGTTGATTTTAATTCAGTCTCATATATCTTGATGAGTTGATGTAATTCAGTCTCATACATCTTGATGAGTTGTTGATGTAATTCAGTCTCATACATATTGATGAGTTGTTGATTTTAATTCAGTCTCATACATATTGATGAGTTGTTGATTTTAATTCAGTCTCATACATCTTGATGAGTTGTTGATGTAATTCAGTCTCATACATCTTGATGAGTTGTTGATGTAATTCAGTCTCATACATCTTGATGAGTTGATGTAATTCAGTCTCATACATCTTGATGAGTTGTTGATGTAATTCAGTCTCATACATATTGATGAGTTGTTGATTTTAATTCAGTCTCATATATCTTGATGAGTTGTTGATGTAATTCAGTCTCATACATATTGATGAGTTGTTGATGTAATTCAGTCTCATACATATTGATGAGTTGTTGATGTAATTCAGTCTCATACATATTGATGAGTTGTTGATTTTAATTCAGTCTCATACATCTTGATGAGTTGTTGATGTAATTCAGTCTCATATATCTTGATGTGTTGACGTAATTCAGTCTCATACATCTTGATGAGTTGATGTAATTCAGTCTCATACATCTTGATGAGTTGTTGATGTAATTCAGTCTCATACATATTGATGAGTTGTTGATTTTAATTCAGTCTCGTTCATCTTGATGAGTTGTTGATGTAATTCAGTCTCGTACATCTTGATGAGTTGTTGATGTAATTCAGTCTCATACATCTTGATGAGTTGATGTAATTCAGTCTCATACATCTTGATGAGTTGATGTAATTCAGTCTCATACATCTTGATGAGTTTTTGATGTAATTCAGTCTCATACATCTTGATGAGTTGTTGATGTAATTCAGTCTCATACATATTGATGAGTTGTTGATGTAATTCAGTCTCATACATCTTGATGAGTTGTTGATGTAATTCAGTCTCATACATCTTGATGAGTTGTTGATGTAATTCAGTCTCATACATCTTGATGAGTTGTTGATGTAATTCAGTCTCATACATATTGATGAGTTGTTGATGTAATTCAGTCTCATACATATTGATGAGTTGTTGGTGTAATTCAGTCTCATACATATTGATGAGTTGTTGATGTAATTCAGTCTCATACATATTGATGAGTTGTTGGTGTAATTCAGCCTCATACATATTGATGAGTTGTTGATGTAATTCAGTCTCATACATCTTGATGAGTTGTTGATGTAATTCAGTCTCATACATCTTGATGAGTTGTTGATGTAATTCAGTCTCATACATCTTGATGTTTTGATGTAATTCAGTCTCATACATATTGATGAGTTGTTGATGTAATTCAGTCTCATACATCTAGATGAATTGTTGATGTAATTCAGTCTCATACATCTTGATGAGTTGTTGATGTAATTCAGTCTCATACATCTTGATGAGTTGTTGTAATTCAGTCTCATACATCTTGATGAGTTGTTGATGTAATTCAGTCTCATACATCTTGATGAGTTGTTGATGTAATTCAGTCTCATTCATCTTGATGAGTTGTTGTAATTCAGTCTCATACATCTAGATGAGTTGTTGATGTAATTCAGTCTCATACATCTTGATGAGTTGTTGATGTAATTCAGTCTCATACATCTTGATGTTTTGATGTAATTCAGTCTCATACATCTTGATGTTTTGATGTAATTCAGTCTCATACATCTTGATGAGTTGTTGACGTAATTCAGTCTCATACATCTTGATGAGTTTTTGATGTAATTCAGTCTCATACATCTTGATGAGTTGTTGATGTAATTCAGTCTCATACATATTGATGAGTTGTTGATGTAATTCAGTCTCATACATCTTGATGAGTTGTTGATGTAATTCAGTCTCATACATCTTGATGAGTTGTTGATGTAATTCAGTCTCATACATATTGATGAGTTGTTGATGTAATTCAGTCTCATACATCTTGATGAGTTGTTGATGTAATTCAGTCTCGTACATCTTGATGAGTTGATGTAATTCAGTCTCATACATATTGATGAGTTGTTGATGTAATTCAGTCTCATACATCTTGATGAGTTGTTGTAATTCAGTCTCATACATATTGATGAGTTGTTGATGTAATTCAGTCTCATACATCTTGATGAGTTGTTGATGTAATTCAGTCTCATACATCTTGATGAGTTGTTGATGTAATTCAGTCTCATACATCTTGATGAGTTGATGTAATTCAGTCTCATACATCTTGATGAGTTGTTGATGTAATTCAGTCTCGTACATCTTGATGAATTGTTGATGTAATTCAGTCTCATACATCTTGATGAGTTGTTGATGTAATTCAGTCTCATACATATTGATGAGTTGTTGATGTAATTCAGTCTCATACATATTGATGAGTTGTTGATGTAATTCAGTCTCGTACCTCTTGATGAGTTGTTGATGTAATTCAGTCTCGTACATCTTGATGAGTTGTTGATGTAATTCAGTCTCATACATCTTGATGTAAATTCAGTCTCATACATCTTGATGAGTTGATGTAATTCAGTCTCATACATGTTGATGAGTTGTTGATGTAATTCAGTCTCATACATCTTGATGAGTTGTTGTAATTCAGTCTCATACATATTGATGAGTTGTTGATGTAATTCAGTCTCATACATCTTGATGAGTTGTTGATGTAATTCAGTCTCATACATCTTGATGAGTTGTTGATGTAATTCAGTCTCATACATCTTGATGAGTTGTTGATGTAATTCAGTCTCATACATCTTGATGAGTTGTTGATGTAATTCAGTCTCATACATCTTGATGAGTTGATGTAATTCAGTCTCATACATCTTGATGAGTTGTTGATGTAATTCAGTCTCATACATCTTGATGAGTTGATGTAATTCAGTCTCATACATCTTGATGTGTTGATGTAATTCAGTCTCATACATCTTGATGAGTTGATGTAATTCAGTCTCATACATCTTGATGAGTTGATGTAATTCAGTCTCATACATCTTGATGAGTTGTTGATGTAATTCAGTCTCATACATCTATATGAGTTGTTGGTGTAATTCGGTCTCGTACATCTTGATGAGTTGTTGATGTAATTCAGTCTCATACATCTTGATGAGTTGTTGTAATTCAGTCTCATACATCTTGATGAGTTGTTGATGTAATTCAGTCTCATACATCTTGATGAGTTGTTGATGTAATTCAGTCTCATACATATTGATGAGTTGTTGTTGTAATTCAGTCTCATACATCTTGATGAGTTGTTGATGTAATTCAGTCTCATACATCTTGATGAGTTGTTGATGTAATTCAGTCTCATACATCTTGATGAGTTGTTGATGTAATTCAGTCTCATACATCTTGATGAGTTGTTGATGTAATTCAGTCTCGTACATCTTGATGAGTTGTTGATGTAATTCAGTCTCATACATCTTGATGAGTTGTTGATGTAATTCAGTCTCATACATATTGATGAGTTGTTGATGTAATTCAGTCTCATACATATTGATGAGTTGTTGATGTAATTCAGTCTCGTACCTCTTGATGAGTTGTTGATGTAATTCAGTCTCGTACATCTTGATGAGTTGTTGATGTAATTCAGTCTCATACATCTTGATGTAATTCAGTCTCATACATCTTGATGAGTTGATGTAATTCAGTCTCATACATATTGCTGAGTTGTTGATGTAATTCAGTCTCATACATCTTGATGAGTTGTTGTAATTCAGTCTCATACATATTGATGAGTTATTGATGTAATTCAGTCTCATACATCTTGATGAGTTGTTGATGTAATTCAGTCTCATACATCTTGATGAGTTGTTGATGTAATTCAGTCTCATACATCTTGATGAGTTGTTGATGTAATTCAGTCTCATACATCTTGATGAGTTGTTGATGTAATTCAGTCTCATACATCTTGATGAGTTGATGTAATTCAGTCTCATACATCTTGATGTGTTGATGTAATTCAGTCTCATACATCTTGATGAGTTGATGTAATTCAGTCTCATACATCTTGATGAGTTGATGTAATTCAGTCTCATACATATTGATGAGTTGTTGATGTAATTCAGTCTCATACATCTATATGAGTTGTTGGTGTAATTCAGTCTCGTACATCTTGATGAGTTGTTGATGTAATTCAGTCTCATACATCTTGATGAGTTGTTGTAATTCAGTCTCGTACATCTTGATGAGTTGTTGATGTAATTCAGTCTCATACATCTTGATGAGTTGTTGATGTAATTCAGTCTCATACATATTGATGAGTTGTTGATGTAATTCAGTCTCATACATCTTGATGAGTTGTTGATGTAATTCAGTCTCATACATCTTGATGAGTTGTTGTAATTCAGTCTCATACATCTTGATGAGTTGTTGATGTAATTCAGTCTCATACATCTTGATGAGTTGTTGATGTAATTCAGTCTCATTCATCTTGATGAGTTGTTGTAATTCAGTCTCATACATCTAGATGAGTTGTTGATGTAATTCAGTCTCATACATCTTGATGAGTTGTTGATGTAATTCAGTCTCATACATCTTGATGTTTTGATGTAATTCAGTCTCATACATCTTGATGTTTTGATGTAATTCAGTCTCATACATCTTGATGTTTTGATGTAATTCAGTCTCATACATCTTGATGTTTTGATGTAATTCAGTCTCATACATCTTGATGAGTTGTTGATGTAATTCAGTCTCATACATCTTGATGAGTTTTTGATGTAATTCAGTCTCATACATCTTGATGAGTTGTTGATGTAATTCAGTCTCATACATCTTGATGAGTTGTTGATGTAATTCAGTCTCATACATATTGATGAGTTGTTGATGTAATTCAGTCTCATACATCTTGATGAGTTGTTGATGTAATTCAGTCTCGTACATCTTGATGAGTTGATGTAATTCAGTCTCATACATATTGATGAGTTGTTGATGTAATTCAGTCTCATACATCTTGATGAGTTGTTGTAATTCAGTCTCATACATATTGATGAGTTGTTGATGTAATTCAGTCTCATACATCTTGATGAGTTGTTGATGTAATTCAGTCTCATACATCTTGATGAGTTGTTGATGTTATTCAGTCTCATACATCTTGATGAGTTGATGTAATTCAGTCTCATACATCTTGATGAGTTGTTGATGTAATTCAGTCTCGTACATCTTGATGAATTGTTGATGTAATTCAGTCTCATACATCTTGATGAGTTGTTGATGTAATTCAGTCTCATACATATTGATGAGTTGTTGATGTAATTCAGTCTCATACATATTGATGAGTTGTTGATGTAATTCAGTCTCGTACCTCTTGATGAGTTGTTGATGTAATTCAGTCTCGTACATCTTGATGAGTTGTTGATGTAATTCAGTCTCATACATCTTGATGTAAATTCAGTCTCATACATCTTGATGAGTTGATGTAATTCAGTCTCATACATGTTGATGAGTTGTTGATGTAATTCAGTCTCATACATCTTGATGAGTTGTTGTAATTCAGTCTCATACATATTGATGAGTTGTTGATGTAATTCAGTCTCATACATCTTGATGAGTTGTTGATGTAATTCAGTCTCATACATCTTGATGAGTTGTTGATGTAATTCAGTCTCATACATCTTGATGAGTTGTTGATGTAATTCAGTCTCATACATCTTGATGAGTTGTTGATGTAATTCAGTCTCATACATCTTGATGAGTTGATGTAATTCAGTCTCATACATCTTGATGAGTTGTTGATGTAATTCAGTCTCATACATCTTGATGAGTTGATGTAATTCAGTCTCATACATCTTGATGTGTTGATGTAATTCAGTCTCATACATCTTGATGAGTTGATGTAATTCAGTCTCATACATCTTGATGAGTTGATGTAATTCAGTCTCATACATCTTGATGAGTTGTTGATGTAATTCAGTCTCATACATCTATATGAGTTGTTGGTGTAATTCGGTCTCGTACATCTTGATGAGTTGTTGATGTAATTCAGTCTCATACATCTTGATGAGTTGTTGTAATTCAGTCTCATACATCTTGATGAGTTGTTGATGTAATTCAGTCTCATACATCTTGATGAGTTGTTGATGTAATTCAGTCTCATACATATTGATGAGTTGTTGTTGTAATTCAGTCTCATACATCTTGATGAGTTGTTGATGTAATTCAGTCTCATACATCTTGATGAGTTGTTGATGTAATTCAGTCTCATACATCTTGATGAGTTGTTGATGTAATTCAGTCTCATACATCTTGATGAGTTGTTGATGTAATTCAGTCTCGTACATCTTGATGAGTTGTTGATGTAATTCAGTCTCATACATCTTGATGAGTTGTTGATGTAATTCAGTCTCATACATATTGATGAGTTGTTGATGTAATTCAGTCTCATACATATTGATGAGTTGTTGATGTAATTCAGTCTCGTACCTCTTGATGAGTTGTTGATGTAATTCAGTCTCGTACATCTTGATGAGTTGTTGATGTAATTCAGTCTCATACATCTTGATGTAATTCAGTCTCATACATCTTGATGAGTTGATGTAATTCAGTCTCATACATATTGCTGAGTTGTTGATGTAATTCAGTCTCATACATCTTGATGAGTTGTTGTAATTCAGTCTCATACATATTGATGAGTTATTGATGTAATTCAGTCTCATACATCTTGATGAGTTGTTGATGTAATTCAGTCTCATACATCTTGATGAGTTGTTGATGTAATTCAGTCTCATACATCTTGATGAGTTGTTGATGTAATTCAGTCTCATACATCTTGATGAGTTGTTGATGTAATTCAGTCTCATACATCTTGATGAGTTGATGTAATTCAGTCTCATACATCTTGATGTGTTGATGTAATTCAGTCTCATACATCTTGATGAGTTGATGTAATTCAGTCTCATACATCTTGATGAGTTGATGTAATTCAGTCTCATACATATTGATGAGTTGTTGATGTAATTCAGTCTCATACATCTATATGAGTTGTTGGTGTAATTCAGTCTCGTACATCTTGATGAGTTGTTGATGTAATTCAGTCTCATACATCTTGATGAGTTGTTGTAATTCAGTCTCATACATCTTGATGAGTTGTTGTAATTCAGTCTCATACATCTTGATGAGTTGTTGATGTAATTCAGTCTCATACATATTGATGAGTTGTTGTTGTAATTCAGTCTCATACATCTTGATGAGTTGTTGATGTAATTCAGTCTCATACATCTTGATGAGTTGATGTAATTCAGTCTCATACATATTGATGAGTTGTTGATGTAATTCAGTCTCGTACATCTTGATGAGTTGTTGATGTAATTCAGTCTCGTACATCTTGATGGGTTGTTGATGTAATTCAGTCTCGTACATCTTGATGAATTGTTGATGTAATTCAGTCTCGTACATCTTGATGAGTTGTTGTAATTCAGTCTCATACATCTTGATGAGTTGTTGATGTAATTCAGTCTCATACATCTTGATGAGTTGTTGATGTAATTCAGTCTCATACATCTTGATGAGTTGTTGATGTAATTCAGTCTCATACATATTGATGAGTTGTTGAAGTAATTCAGTCTCATACATATTGATGAGTTGTTGATGTAATTCAGTCTCATACATATTGATGAGTTGTTGATGTAATTCAGTCTCATACATCTTGATGAGTTGTTGATGTAATTCAGTCTCATACATCTTGATGGGTTGATGTAATTCAGTCTCATACATCTTGATGAGTTGTTGATGTAATTCAGTCTCGTACATCTTGATGAGTTGTTGATGTAATTCAGTCTCGTACATCTTGATGAGTTGTTGATGTAATTCAGTCTCATATATCTTGATGTAATTCAGTCTCGTACATCTTGATGAGTTGTTGATGTAATTCAGTCTCGTACATCTTGATGAGTTGATGTAATTCAGTCTCATACATATTGATGAGTTGCTGATGTAATTCAGTCTCATACATCTTGATGGGTTGATGTAATTCAGTCTCATACATTTTGATGGGTTGAAGTTATGGACATTACTTCAGCCAGAAAATTAGTGAACATTATATTTATAGTGTGAAATAACCGTGGCTTGTATTTGATGCGCATGATTCACCCCTCTCTGTTAACTGGTATTTAGGATTCATGTGGGTTGGGGTAGGGGGCAATCTCAGATCTCCTCTGGGCATGTTAAATACTCATTGGACTGAGTTCGGTTAACACATTCAAATTAAAATTCGTTTATTCTCATTCATCATGGTATGAGATATAGAGATAACAACCTGTACATGTAACACACTATATATGTAATAAAACTATGGCGTTTATTCTGATACTGTTGGTACGTGTTTCCAAACGTTTATATATCAGGAATATGGACGGTTCATGCTATATCTTAACGGTTTAATGGGATTGGAATGGTTTGATTTGGGAGCGGTGAACTCGTTAAGTGGACGTTCGTCTTATATAATCGAAATGTTTGCAGGACTGTCACATTGTTGGAGTTTAAAAGGAGACAAAAACTATAAGTTCCAGAGTTTTCAGTTAATGACACTGGCGAGTTTTGTCTGCGTAATGAAATTCAACAATTCCATTCCAGTACTGAACTATCTTTGTTTTCCAGCCGCCAAACCTCTCCAGGGAGTGCTCGGTTTCGTCCTGGCTACGCTGATATGGTATGCGGTTCCATCCACTCTGGGGTCCACTTGCGGTCTTTATTATCTGTCGCTTGAAGCTAATGGTACTGTGGATTCACTGTCGATAGCCGATATAGACGCAGGTACATATACATTCAAACACACAGGAGTGAACTTAAAGGCCCACTTAATTTTCGAACCCCCCCCCAGATCACATTTAAACCAGATTGTAGTAAAAAGTGTATTATTTTCAATGGAGGGGAAATAACTCTATATCTTAAAGATATAGTTATTCCCCTTCCATTGAAATTAGGTTGAATTCTGTTGCAATCTGGGAGCCAAAATGGGGGGAATCTTTTTATGATTTCAGCTGTTTTTTTATTTTACTATGGGCATCTTCTGAGACGCAGATGTTTCAAATGGTGATGAATTATAGTATTTTAATAATGTTTTATGACCGTATATCAAGTCACTATAACAAAATAATCGCTGACTCGAAAATTAAGTGGGCCCTTAAAATGTCCTTGCTCTGCATTCCTGGCGTCGCGAGCATTTTGTGCGATGCGTGAAATATCAGCGGCTTCAAATTTTGCTCTTTCTGCGTTGTCGGTGACAAGGGTATCGAACGCGTCAGATGTACGTCATATATCTTGGTTAATCTGAAGTAAAATCGGAAAAATCTAAATCCTTTGACCTGAATAAGTCTTTCTGTGGTATATAATATCCATTTAACTTTAAAATATTCAGAGTAATTACGACAAATTTTGATCCCCAGAACCGGAACAGGATGTAACAATTAAAAGCGAGCACGATGTTATATGCTTCAAACATTCATACCCCTGTAGTGGATCGGCCAAATGCCAAAAAGTGGTCGGATACCCCTACCCTCGTCAGAACAATTTTTTTCTGGAAGGTAAATCTATATCATTTATGAAAATGATTCTTGGCCTTGCCGGAATTTGTGTAGTAAGACTATTTGTTATGCTATCCTACCGAAAAATGAGGCTATTTTCAGTGGTTGACCAGAAATAAACAATTGGTTTAAAGATAACCAAATCACAAAAAAAACAACAAAAAAACCCAGAACGATCTCTTTGTTACGATGGAGCACATGCACGGTGATACTAGATCCGAACTTGCTTATGTTTTCTGGTTTCTTTGAGATTTCGCGACGTTATGGTAGAGAATGTAACGTTCTGCGTTCAAAAAATCATGACGATACAGGGAAACTGTCGCACCTCAACTCTGTACAAAACGAGCACGCTGGACCTAGCGAATCTGATCATATATGTTTGGAAAGAGTGGAGTATTTGCTACGGGGGTGTATTAACTGTAGTATCCTGTCCCTAAAATATTGAAATAATAGGCAAAAATGTACCCCCCACCCCCAAATGTAATAAAATTCGAACATATAGCCATCGCATGCGATTGAATCCAAGAATGATAAAATAATGCGTAGTATATGCTTTTATTTAATGTAGAAGACACACATAACAGGTGTAGAATGCGAATTTCGATCCATATTCATTATTAGAAGAGCAACAAAATCCAATATGACGTCCAATATGGCGGTCAGTTTTAATTTTAAGACTCAGTGAAGGTACATATGCAAAATCCAGAAAAGAAACGTCCCCAGTGGTAAAATGTATATTGTTGTAATGGCTACATAGAATAACATTAATATAAAACATAAGTTTCACCATTAATACATCCTATCAATTGGTAAAATAATAGGTACAAATGTATCCCTCCGCCCAATGTCATAAAATTCGAAAAAAAAGTTATCGCTGGGATTGGAAGCACGAATGATAGCATAAAGCGCAGTATTTTGTTTCATTTAATGTAGAACACACATACGAATTGTGTGTTTCCATTATTAAATGGCGATTTATTTTGTTTGCGTGATGACGGAGACCAAAATATGGCGGTCAAGTAAATACAAAAAAAAATCAGATGAGCTTTGTCATGTCTCAAATTTATAACACTTCGTGAACAACACATACGGGAAAACAAGACTACTAACGTCTCCATTGGTAATGTGGTATGTAGTATGACATACGTCTCCATTGGTAATGTGGTATGTAGTATGACATACGTCTCCATTGGTAATGTAGTATGACATACGTCTCCATTGGTAATGTGTTATGTAGTATGACATACGTCTCCATTGGTAATGTGGTATGTAGTATGACATACGTCTCCATTGGTAATGTGGTATGTAGTATGACATACGTCTCCATTGGTAATGTGGTATGTAGTATGACATACGTCTCCATTGGTAATGTGGTATGTAGTATGACATACGTCTCCATTGGTAATGTAGTATGACATACGTCTCCATTGGTAATGTGGTATGTAGTATGACATACGTCTCCACTGGTAATGTGGTATGTAGTATGACATACGTCTCCATTGGTAATGTGGTATGTAGTATGACATACGTCTCCATTGGTAATGTGGTATGTAGTATGACATACGTCTCCATTGGTAATGTGGTATGTAGTATGACATACGTCTCCATTGGTAATGTGGTATGTAGTATGACATACGTCACCAATGGTAATGTGGTATGTAGTATGACATACGTCTCCATTGGTAATGTGGTATGTAGTATGACATACGTCTCCATTGGTAATGTGGTATGTAGTATGACATACGTCTCCATTGGTAATGTGGTATGTAGTATGACATACGTCTCCATTGGTAATGTGGTATGTAGTATGACATACGTCTCCATTGGTAATGTGGTATGTAGTATGACATACGTCTCCATTGGTAATGTGGTATGTAGTATGACATTTCATTACATTCACTTCATTACATTAGTCATATGAAACAGTAGTTCTGTCATTAACATATCTTTTAATTTGCGAAATATTAGACACAAAACTCAACAGTCCCTCAACTCAAAAGGTACCTCTGAGCATCGTAACCAAGAATAAAACAACAAATGCGCAGTTGTAGTAGGGGGGGGGGGGGGGGGGGTCTGAAAAAAAATTGCACATATAGGGCCCGAAAAGTTTTTTTCCGACCCCGACAGGTTGTAGGTGTCATTTTGTGCGACAAATGTGACAACCACACTCGCTATCAGAGGAATATTAAAAATAAAAGATGACCTCCCATAATATGGCTGTCATGTCAATTTTGCGAAGTACAAATGCCAGAGAGGCGACGTCCTTTTTTGATGCTTTGCGCTGGATTTGGAATGGTGTTGTTGAAGTGCCAGAAGTTTTCAGCAACCGTTCAAATGGTTTGTTTGTTCGCTGTAGTAGTTGATTGTAGGTATCTCGCGATAATTTAACTTTTCAATAATATTATTTTGGAAAGGAATGGCATTTGAAAACACGTATCTACAAATGGACGAGCAACATTTGTTTTTCTCAATCATAAGTATTACATGGCTGTGATAGCCAATCAATCAACTAGCGATCAGTGACTAAAGGTCGAACATGACTCCAGTGACGACATGTTGATAGAGACAGAGGTAAATTCGTTTCTAATTGCCACATTTTCATTGAATATGAGTCATACAATGTGGATCTATGCATTTACAGCAATTGGGTACTTGAACATGGTACTTCCAGGTTTTCTGGAGAAACAGGAAGGACTCTACTGCGTACACAATAACACAACACTATCATTATGTCCGTGGTTTTGAGTTGATCACATCACTCCGACTTACACTCAGTTACTTGTATCTTCATAAAAACACTCCAATAATGACGAAGGTGTTAGGAATCCAGATCAGCACTGATATGGTCCACGTTAAGTGAAAATAACTTTCGAATATCTGTGCACGTTTGGGGGTAGGTGGTTTATGTGTGCAGTAAATTGATTATGCTGGCCTAGGCGCCATAAACCAAACCATACACACAATTTGAATATCTATATATCAATGTTACTTGTTAACCCTTTCTACACTAAATGGATTATCCCACTCAGACGACATGCAGGTAATAGAGGTGCATAAAGGATTCCATTCTGTGTGGGGTGTTTAGATAATAAGTTCAACAGACGACCTGAACTTATTATCGCAACATTTCATAAGGGAACTACTCGTCAATGAATATTTATTATTATCCATCCCTTAACTAACACCATTTCCGATTGGGCAAAAGCCGCCACGTGATAGTCCTGGAAAAAGTCACATTGAACTCCCGAATGTCATATTGGACTCCCAAGTGTGCAATATGACTTTTTTATCGGGACTCTGTGACGTCACGAATTAACTTTTGCGAAATGAATCAGTGAAAATGTGATGAGCGCGCAACACTGCATGGTGGATTATCAGATGTTTCACTTCCGCATTGAGTTTTGTTTTTCATTTCCGTGTTTACTGTTCCAAATTATGCTTTCCGATGATCAATACAGGCTTTAATAGAGAATTAAGTGCCGACAAATACCAAAAGTAACCACTAAAGTTGTATTCCCAAAATTTGGATAAACATACAGATGGATAATAAAAATGTCATTATACAATGTTGTGTACAGTATGAGTTTTTCTTGTACTCGTCCAGGTTGTGGTGAAAAGTCATATTGGACTCGACACTGGCGTGTCTCGTCCAATGTGAATTTTCACCACAACCTGGACTAGTACAAGAAAAACTCATACTGTACACAACATTGTATAATAACTTTATAGTATAGAATGGGTTGCTAATTTCCCACAACGTTGATGAGTCCGGCTGAACTGCAATGATACTGGTAGGGAAAATTTATTCTGTTAAGAAAAAGTACCGTTATTGTATTTAATGTAATTTTTGCCGTGTTATGGAAAAGCCGTTATGTGTACGAAACATTGAAAAACGTGTATGTTATAATATGTTTTAATAATGGGTGTGTTGGTTGTCGCAAGCCTACCATAATGAAGTTGGTTATTTCTGTCGTGTTGCACGCAGAGCAGCCATTGTTGAAATAATTTAAATTATTATACATCCCTTAACTAACACTATTTCTGATTGGGCAAAAGCCGCCACGTGATAATCCGGGAAAAAGTCATATTGGACTCCCGAATGTCATATTGGACTCCCAAGTGTGCAATATGACTTTTTTTTATCGGGACTCTGTGACGTCACGAATTAACTCTATTGCGAAATGAATCGGTGAAATTGTGATGCGCGCGCAACACTGGTGGATTAGCAGACGTATCATTTCCGCATTTTTTCACTTCCGTGTTTACTGTTCCAAATCAAGCTTTGGGGAAATCAAAATACAGGCTTTATAGAGAATTAAGTGCCGACAAATACCAAAAATAACAACAAACGTTTTTTCCCCAAAAATTGGATAAACATACATATGGATAATACAACTGTCATTATACAATGCTGTGTACAGTATGAGTTTTTTTTTTTACTCGTCCAGGTTGTGGTGAAAAGTCATATTGGACTCGACACTGCCTGTCTCGTCCAATATGACTTTTCACCACAACCTGGACTCATACAAGAAAAACACACACTGTACACAACATTGTATAATAACTTTATAGTATATCGGTTCTTAGATGTTTCATACAGACACTGGCTTTTCTTCCATTCGTTCAGATTAGCAAAAATGACAACTTTAGTAAAAATAACGGAACATTTTCTAACAGCATCAGTTGGCCCACAAGCATCATCTCAATTCAGCAGGACCAACCAACACCATAGAACATTGGCAGGACCACTTAACCAAGGTATTCTACGGGGCTTCATCGTGTATTTGTTAAGTCTGTATGTACAATTGTAAACGTTTATTGGAACTTAATTTTGCATGCTTCTGAGAGAAATTTATTTGTCAGCCTAAATAATATTGCAGGTAGAATAACACCTTTGGTTGCGCAGTACCTCCTGGGATCAACCGGAAGTCTGATGGTTCTAACGGCGATCGCGATGGCGCTCATGTCCACGGGGTCTGGAGAGGTCATGGGCATTGCATCTATTGTTGTTTATGATATAATACAAATATACTTCATTCCATTCAAGTAAGTATATAGAAATTGATTCTATGCCACCAACAACAAATGGTAAATAACTTTATAATAGGGTCACTCTCACCAACGGTGGAAATGGGTACACAGGCTGATAGATCATGATATGAAACTCTCTATGTCTACGACCGTATCTAGATCATATTCCATCCATTCAAAATTTGGGAACTTTTGTATGTTCTGACGAGGAACTTTTTAACATTGAAAACACAACGCAGGTAATATAATTCTTTGCTAATTCTTGTTCCTTAAAGAGTCACAAAAATCTTCCCCAATATTGACTGAAGCAATAATATATATATATATATATATACGGCGGAATCCCGCAGATAACTATTTTTAGCCACAATTCCAATTTGCGCGACCCGATTGGTCGGCGAACTTTCGTCACCAATTTGATACGATTGTTTTTACGACTTGAGAATAATAACTCTCATTATAAAAACGAAGTAAATTAATTAAAACTTAATTAGTTAGAACGCATATTTGAATTAGATTTATCGGAGTTTTAACTCGGTGTATGATGTGTTGAATGGGAATGTTGGGTCCTCACATATGAATTCAACGATTATTGCCTGGAAAACTGTTCAAAAACTCGGTTCGAATTGAAGTTCTTATGATCGGGATATGTTGTTGACATTTTAATTGAATATTGTTAACAGCGGGAATTCTCAGCCTGATGACCCTGGAGAGTGACTCAGGTCTCAATGGGAACTGTTGGAGAACCTATCGTTCAAACACGCAGATTAAAAAAACAGTGTGGTTAGATAGCGTCAGAAAAACGTACATGTAGCAAGTGCAATTTGACACTATAATTTACATGTATGGCTTTGGACTGGACTGGACTGACCCAGTATTAGATATGTTGGGGGAAGGGTAGATCATGCCATGAATCTCTACTCTGGCTAATATGATCTAGGGCCAACCCCTTGACTATTTTGTGGTATTGCACCAGTCGCTGTTCTTTCCTTCTTTCTTCGATGGTTGTGAGCTTTAGCTCAGACGGCATGCCTGTGACTGATTTAACTTTTAAGAGGGAGGTCAAGTGACCAATTTTGAATGGGGATTTCCATGCAAATCTGGGGAGCAAAAGTTACAGAGTTGCACATACTTCTGAGTGACTTGATGTGGTAATGAAAACAACAGGTATTTATCTGGCGGGTCCGCTTGGAACTTGTTCCATTATAATGATTAATGTTGGTGTATTTATTTTTGAATTTTATATTGATTTTTCAAATGTAGGTCAAGTGATGTAATTCCAGAAAAAAATTCTCAAAAATATATTTATTGCAAAATTTTATAATTTACCAAGCGGACCCGCCAGATAAATACCTATTGTTTCTAATACCACATCAAGTCACACTAAGAAGTATGTGCAACTCTGTGTAACTTTTGCTCCGCAGATTTGCGTGGAAATCCCCATTCAAAGTTTTTCACTTGACCTCCCCCTTCAGCCCTTGTGATGCCTAAAATCCATGGCGGAAGACACACACTTCGCTGCTCTTTCCAATATGTTCCGCATCTTCGCGCTGACGAAAACTTCTTCTTATTTGATCGCGTTTTGCCAATTTAAGCTCAATATATCTGTCTTTTTCTTACGATTTTGTGAAGCCATGCAGGGATACCATCAATCTATTTATAGCATTAGATTGAGTCATCAGGGGAGATAAACCATGCATATAGTTTACAGAAGCGTTAGGAACAGATAGTGAACATAGGATTTCAACAACAACAACATGGTGGGGATGGTGTATGTTTCACTTTAATAATAATCTATTTCATAGTATACGTGGATGTCCGAATTCGAGATTGCACGATCTTATGAGTCGATTTCGAAAATAAAAGAAATAGATGTTTTATCTGCACTATTTTTTAATGTTATAAATATTCCTGTCAAAACATCAAAAAGTTCCCAGGTTTTGAACTGGTTGAGTACGATCTCTACGAGCGCAGCCACTAGTCTAGCCAGAATAGAGATTCATGACATGATTTAGACATGCTGGCAGAATATGGTTCTGATTCCTAAAAAATGAAGAATATATAAAAATTCACACTTCGAGATTATCTGAACAATAATGACACGTTTTCCCAGAGAATGCTTCCGTATATCTATATATTCACTTTCACCATCTTCCATTTCAGAGAAAAGGTCGATTTTCGCCATTGCATCTTCTGCGACAAACCAAAGCATTTCGCGGAAGTTGAAGATGTTTGCTCCTGCAAGAGTCCCCGTGAATGTATCGCTTGTGAGGATGACTTCAACAAAAACTCATCAGAAGAGAAAAAGAGGCTAGGGGTGCCTCGATTTACGTGCGAGATCCATGGTGATTTCCGCAGTTACCAACTCAAGTTGTTGGGGTATCGAAACTGGTGCATATTGTGGATAACAATCCTTATTATTCCGTATGGGATGCTGTTGTTCCAGACTGGAGTAGACCTCCATTATGTCTACTTCGTTGGCAGCACTTCCATCGTTCCCCTGGCACCAGCTGTAGTGTTAGTTTTGACGTGGAGCAAGACTACGGGGTGTGCGGTTGTTTCGGGTAAATTGACGTTTGTCGTTACTTATCGATAACTAAAATTTAACTTAGATCAAACCTTTTCTTTTATCAAATATGACTGAACCACGTGTGTGTGGGCAGGTCTGTGAGATGGTATAGGACTCGGCTCACACCTTTTCGATGTAGTAATAATTGTGAGCTGGCTAGACCTTGGCCCACATGCTCATACCTTCTGATCTATTTAATACATTACATGACACAGGGGAAATCATAATCAGTAATATATGTGTCGAAGAAATTGTACACTACATTCTAATCAATTCAGCATATATCTATTTTTTAAATTGTTTTTTATACACATTCAGAATGTTTCATCGCATAAGGAATCATCGTGTTGGTATATCTATTTGCAGCTTTTCATCCGTCCTGTTACCCGAATCTGATTGGTCAGGCAGTTCTCTGTCCTTGCTGTTGTAGCTGGTAAATTGGTTTGAAAGCCTTTGACAGCCCATGTGCCATCTATTTCACAATGACAGTTCTCGTATATATATATAGCCACGCGGTGCCACCCATGTTGCGCAATGACACACGAATATACCAATAAAATTACAGTGTCTATATTGATCATAGTGTCCTATATTTCAGGTGTTTTAATGGGCTTCCTAAGTGGATTGGCCGGACTTCTTGGAATGGGATCGACGTACGAGGGTGGGTTAGGAAACTTCATGAAAAACACGTCGAATTCTTACTCAGTTCTAGTCGCTGGTTCCCTGAGTGTTGGTGTGAGCCTTCTGATCACAATCGGTGTGTCACTGATAACTACTAAAGTCAAGACTACAGCGGACTCGGATCGCGAATGGGATAAACTATTCTGCATTGACAACCCACTCAGGCCATGGACTGACGTCTACAAGGACGAATTTCCGGACATGCGCAGAAACACCACACCGACTGCTAAAGACTTACACAAAGTGTTCAAACCGGCAAAGTACACCGCGATGGTCGGGACCGTTGCCTCGTTAGCATTTTTCATCGTGATTATTCCTGTTTCCATGGCGTCTTTGGGCGTTCTGAGTTCCACAGAGTTCCGTTACTGGCTGACAGCGGGACATGTATGGTGTTTTCTCAGTGGATTCGTAGTTTTCATATTCGCACCAGTGGAAGAAGTGATTAAAACAATCAAACAGATAAGAAAAAATGAGGAATTAGACAAAGAAACCAATTTCGAAGAGAAGGAACTTAAAGCTAGAATAATACATAATGGTGGAAATCGCGACGACGGACAACATTCGTATTTAGGATAGAACTTAGGGAGATAAATGATTTACCATATTTTAGAAAAATTCACTTGTGCTTGCGGCCAGTTTCACAAAGCAGAGTCTTAAGATTATCTTAAGGTTGACTGAATCTAAGACTTAAGTTAGATCATATGATATTACATAATCTTAAGTGGGAAGTTAAGTCACTGCGCATTTAGACTGGGTCGTGTCCATATGTTACAGATATAAGAGCAGAACATATTGTTTTTGTGTATGATATCTGCCTAGGTCGATGTCTCGCGAGTAGGTAGCAGAGCTCGAGTTTCTTAGCATATACTTAGATTGTATTGACAAAGCGGTTATCAATATTGGTGATGCATATGCCGGTGATCGTTTGAACTAAATTTTCGAGTTAATTACCATGCGCAATTGTATATATGTGATTTCTTTCTTTATTTTCTGCTGTCCATCTTTGTGAAAAAACAATACATTTTGTTTTTTCAATGTCCATAATACCATGTATACAATATCTTGGAAAAGAGAATAAAGCATATATATATATACACAGTGGGCTGTTTATAATAAACAACTCGTGTAACGATACTTAATTCATAGTTATATGCTCTTATGTATACCCCCTGGATGTGTATTATGATCATGTTTTATTTCCCAGTTAATAAAAAACTGTGATGCAAATGTATGACATATGTATGATCCGAGGTTCACGTGGTGGATTATGATAAGAAACCACGAGCGTTTGTTGTCTCTCTCTCGAAAAAAAAAATTCGGTGGACTATTGAATAAGCGGTGTCCGTCTGTCCACCCGTCTGCACTCATATAAGATCGTCTGGTGATTAGTTTATTTGTGATTACCCCCCCCTCACATGTAGCTATTAGGAAAAGCTTTATCGACCCCGATTGTGCGTGCTCCATAACAATTAGTTTTTTCTCGGCCTAATTAGGTTTGGATATCATTAAAAATACAATTGGTTTCCCACAGCTAGATCTGAGGACGACATCTTGTTTCACAAATCATGTGTGCATGTAACGGATAAATTGGTTTCTAAAAACATGGTTCCAGACCTACGGTTACAACAACAACAGCATAAAACATTTAATTTAACAATTTGTTCTGCTTTGTTCTGTTAAACAATTATTGGAAACAAATTATGACATGTAAAATGAACCTATACATACCAAACAATATCATTTGTTACTGAAAAATTTACAAATATTTTTTGGTGTCCCTCTAAAATATCAAAATTGTATGAATTGCATAGCAATTTCAATACGAAGCAAAATAGCATCTTTCTTGTAACACGTCTTGTTCCAAAAGCGTTGTTTTATACTAAATAAAAAGTAAAATGTGTTTCGTAAATAGATAGAACCGCATGAGTTATCGCACGAGATTTTTGGGCAGAGCGATACCTCGAGTGCGGGATGCAGTCCCGCACTCGAGGTATTGCGTTCCGCCAACAAATCGAGTGCGATAATTCGTCAAAATCCAGACACTCATGTGGTTCTATTTTTATTACATATCTCCATATCATAGTAAGTTGACTCACAATCGTACATCTCCGGTACAGAAAATGTGAATTTAATTGAGTTTTAACGGCATTTTAGGGTTAACGCAACAATCAGACAGGGAGCCCGTCTATCCGCGAGTGACCCTGACCCATCTTTAATGATGCGTTTGAAATTAAATTTTGTGCCTCGACAAACATATTCTTGAAATGAAACTACTTGAATGAATTATCTCATCGATTGATCGCTTATTGTTTCTTTATTGTCGTGATTGAAAAAGTTAAAATAGTAACGGCGAGAACCAGTCAAACAACACTGAATGAAATAGTTCCTGTCGACAGATTGCACTAGTGCGATTCTGAGAATTATCACACGCCTGGAAACTCGTGCGATCATGCGAATTACGTTGATAGATATGTAGTAAAGTTGTTTATTGGACACCCATTAGTTATTAATTATTTTTGCGAAATACAGAAGATTTCAAAACGTTCAATTAAAAAAAACTTGTCTTGTTCTTGAACAATACAAATCGATTACGTTGACGATGTCAACTTTAACATAAAGTATATTGACTAAAGTATGTATAGTCTACATAAATCACACGTTTGTTTAATTCAATAAAACAATATCGACCTAAATTTTAGTACATATTTCAACTTAGGGTGGATACACACATGCATGTAATTTCTGTATGTAAAATCCATGTATTTTACATGGTCACACCAATCATTGATAGCATTAGTCGCCTGCGCGCGATCGGGCAATTTCAACAGGCGAGACAAGTGAGCAGTTATAAGCCATTACCAAACTAACTGCTGTCAAGAAATTTCAGGCCAGTCGTAAATTCTTTCATGGATGCCGAAATGAATAAATCCTGTCTGATATCATTCTGTTGCTCTTTTTCACGAGTTTTAATTCATTTCGAAAAGTGGATTTGAGTCCGTCGATTTTATACTTGATTTGTTTCTCGTCATTTCAGGGTCATCCAAAATAAAAATAAAATGTGCAGAATTTGAAGCTCTTTTAGGGTGATTGTGATACACGAGTGTTTAATGTCCCATTAACAATCTGATATGGTGCTCTCGTGCCTTAAATAACAGGCATTGGAAAATTAACATTCAATTGGGATTCCCATGCAAATATCCATTACAGCGCCAAAAAAATAATGCAGGTACAGCGCTGAAAGTAAAAAGAGTGACACCCCCCCCCCCCCCCCCATTTTTCACCCAGAATTTACACAACAGTATATGTTTCTCAAACCAAAGATTGAACAAGTTCCTAACTGTCACAATTTTAGTTTGTACACGCTTAATTATAAATTTTTGAACCATAATCCATGATCGGGGGAGGGGGCTGGTTCTCGAAAGCTTCGAATAACTAAGGGATTTAGTTGAATGTATATCAGCCAGGATTATTTGGGCATGAACGTACAATATGTTTAACTTAAATATTCCATAGTTGTAAATTGTTCGCACACATATATAACACAAGAGAGGAAAGGTGACGTATAGTTGGGAACTCATAGAGCTAGACAACCATTTTCCCCGAATGAAGACACACAGCAACACCACCTTCTGTACTCTCAAATTTAAAGCTTTAATACTATGTTCATAATTATATGAATAGCATAATTTGCTGAATATTAGATTAATCACTCGTAGCAAACCAACAGACACGACAGAAATGACTGTCAACTACAATATTTATAAGTCAGGAGTGGCTTCGGGGCTTCATGGGTGGGGGGGTCAGGACTCAGGGTGCTGCATGCCCCCACCCCACCTGTGGAAGAAATATACAATGGTCAGTCCGGTGGCTTCCGGGACAATATAACCCCCCACCCATGTTGGGGATCATAGCCCATGCGTTGGAGAAATCCTGGGGCCATCACTGGTATAAAAATCAAGAGAAGACTGACAATGATTTTTTACATTTGGGCTATCGCGCGAACAATTATTTTAAGCGGCCTGATGACTTCGTTCAGTCAACGGCGCTCTGTGCGTTCAGAGCTTGTCTCACTGTGGTCAAACATATCCGCAATGATTGGGTTGTCAGTGGACACATATTACATGGTCTGTATGATCCTTGTAAAATGACAAATACACATTTACAGAGATTACATGCTTGTGTGTATCCACCGTGTGTAACCGGTGGTATATGGACGTATAACACACACACACGCGGGTTCTTCAAACCATTTAATTAAATCAGTCTGTAAATCATGATGAACATCAAGACGACAAATTCTCAGCTATCATCAATGTGACAATAACTCGCCATCTGTAACCTTCATGGTTCAAGCATAACCATCGCCAACCTATTTCTTGAAGTATAACTTCAAGAAATTACAAGAAACCAGACATCTTGTGAACGTTGTGTTAACCACAAGCCAGCATGCGAAAAATGGCTGCTCTCATATAACACGGACTAAGAAAAAGTAACTCTTTCAACGAAAGATAACTCTACCAATGAATAAACGATAACACTACCAATGAACGAGCGATAACTCTATCAACGAACGAACGGTAACTCTATCCTCAACAGGTGTCACTGTTGCTGTGCAGAATTCCCATCACCTTGAATTCAAACCTGATTGTGCCAGAGTTATTTCAACACCAGTTTAATAATATGTTTCATAACATAATGGGTATGGAAGAGTTAGAAGTTGTGCTGATGCAATAATTACAAAAAACTGGTATATTCATTCAGTCTATTATATCACTCTATTACATTCTCCCCTTCCAAATGAAAAATGGACTCCTGGACATTTAACTAGAAAGTATGAACATATCTGAATCATATGTAACATTCATAAATATAAAGTGTAATTAAAATCAGTAACACATTAGAACACAAGTATTCCAAACGTATGAATCTGTATAACATCTGAATTCCGAACACCTGCGCTTCATCAGATGGTCTATGAAAGCAGTTGTAGCGAGGCAGTCCTCATTGACATGTTTTCAGAAGAAAATGTCAAACAGACACACCCGTCTGAAAAACACTAAAATCATCAATGAGGAACAATTCAGAGATACTATTGTTCATCATTGTATTAACGAGTTAAGGATGTCAATTGATACATCCTTCGAGGACTTAGAAAAAACACCTTTGGCAGCTAGAGTTTCAAGTAATGAAGTTTTTACATTCCACGAAGTATCTGTAACCTGAGACATTGCATAGTCACCTGAAGATATCCATTTTGGAGGTCTACGACTACACGGTTGTCTAGGTACTGGAGGATTTTCACTTCCGTTTCCATTTGACTGACTTACACTGATATCTGGACTGACACTCACATCAGAACTATTTTGGATATCATCAACACCGGATTGATACTCTACTTCAACATCAGTCGAATTACTACTCATCTCTTCATGAACAGAATTATTTTCATTTTCATCCATACAACTTTCCGGCAACAGACTCAACGTCTGAAGAAGAATAATGGTCACCATCAGAGACTATACTTATTTCACTATTCATATCGGAAGTCTCTACATTGTGACTAGGAATCTGAGAACGAGCTTTCATATGAACAATGATATTCTCGTTTTCATCATCTGACAGAATTTCCGCATTTGGGTAAAAATCTACAGATTCATCGGAAGGTACCGTCCTCTTTTTAGGCACAGGACGCACTTTCCGTGGTGCAGGAACAGGCTTTTCATCACCAGTTTTAGGTGAAATTGAACCTATTGGAAATAAATGGTTTCAGTGCAAAGTCTTATGTTTAGAGTTATCAGATTCACTTTCTACTGTATACACTGGAATATCAGGATTGGGCTGCTTGACTACTACAAAAATATCATCTTCCCACTTATCGGCTATTTTATGTCTTCCATCGAATGCTAACGTTTTAACTAAAACACGATCACCAATTTCCAATGAAGCTACTTTTACGTTTGCCGGATAATATTTTCGCTGTTTACTTTGTGCTTTTTCAGTTGAAGTCTTTTATGAAATCCATAATGAATAAAAAATTGTGATAGAGTGCATTAGCAGTAGTTTTTGCTGTCATGTTTTTCGTTGGTATTGCTTGGGAATATTTGGTGAAATGATCAGTGATAACTAAAAGATATTGGTATCCACCTTTTGACATCTCTAACGTAAGATAATCTATACAAACTAACTCCATAGCATGCGATGTTTTTACAGACACTAACGGTACTCTGGTGTTTGTTGGGGATTTCCATTTTAAACATCGTTCACATGACTGGATCCAATTTTCTACATCCTTCGACATCCCAGGCCAATAAAACCGTTCTTTCACTTGTGAAATTGTCCTATCACGACCAGGATGACCCATATCATTATGCACAAGTTTGAGAATCTCATTAGCATATTTATTTGGCACTACAATTTGCTTTACTGTCTCATTATTATCAATGACTTCCCTGTGAAGAACACTATTATATATTTTCATGGTATTGAAAGTTTTATATAAGTAGACATGAAGTTGATTTCTAGGCAGATGAGCATATTTAGGTTTAATTCCACTATGAACGGCTTCTAACCAGTACTGGAGTACATGATCATTTCTTTGCTCTGGTTTCCAATCAATGTTAGTCATTAATGGAACAGAGTATGACAAAAATGAGTCAGAAGACTCAAAAGAGTCAGGAGATAACGATTCAGCTATGGGAACAGAATGAATGACGTTGCATATGGCTTTCACAGATTCAATACCTATTGTCTCAGTTTTATTCTCGTGAGGTCTGGATAAGGCATCTGCGTCCGCATTGCACTTTCCAGGTCTATATACAATATCAAAATTATATGAAGCTAATGCTGCTAGCCATCTGTGGCCAGTAGCATCCAGCTTTGTCAACACATATGTCAATGGATTGTTGTCAGTATATACTGTAAATTTGTTACCATAAAGATAGTCATGGAATTTTTCAGTCACAGCCCATTTTAATGCCAAATATTCGAGCTTGTGTACTGGATAATTCATTTCCGCTTTATTCACACTTCTACTAGCATATGCAATGACACGTTTTACACTATGTTGTTCTTGATACAAAATAGCTCCGAGCCCAGTCCCACATGCGTCTACATGCAACTCAAAAGGTATATTGTATTGAGCATAGCCAAGAATAGGTGGATTCATTAAAATTTCCTTTAGCTTACAAAATGCTTGCTGCTGTTCATGAGACCAACTCCACCGAGGAGTCTTTTTTAACTTCTTCCCTTTTTTAACATTATCATTACATAATGGCAACAACTGATTGAGGGGTCTGGCAATTATTGCAAAGTTCTTAACATACTTTCTATAATACCCAGCCAGGCCCAGAAACTTTCTGACATCCTCAGGACATTTTGGGGTGGGCCAGTTCTTAATTTTCTCAGTTTTTTCAGGATCAGCTTCAATACCATCTGCTGACACGATATGACCCACATATGCTACTTATTCTTTCAACAATTTACATTTCTTAGGTGACAATTTTAACCCACACTCTCTCAACCTTTTGAAAACATGTTCTAATCTCGATAAACGTTCTTCAAATGTTGTTGAAAACACTATCAGATCATCTATATAGATCATACATTCATTATGTAGCAAATCTCCCAGACATTCTTCCATTACACGTTGGTGAGTAGCATTTGATAGGCCAAAAGGGAGTCGATTGTACTGGTAGAACCCTAATGGACCAACGGTAAAAGCAGATCTTTCTTTGTGAGAGGGTTCCAACTCTATTTGATGATAGCCAGATTTCATGTCAAGAATGCTAAAATATGCTGACCCACTTAAACAATCCATCATTTCCTCAATACGTGGCAGGGCATATGCATCGTTAATTGTGCGTTTGTTCAGCAATCTATAATCGACACACATTCTTAGCTGGCCATTTTACTTTCTAACTAGAACTATATTGGATGCCCAAGGACTATGAGATTTCTCTATTACACCTGCTGACAACAATTCATTTATATGATTCCGAACTTCTTCAAACATCGACGGAGATATTCGCCTGTGTCGCTGTTTAAAAGGAGTATCATCTGTCATATTAATTCTGTGCTTAACAAGAGATGTGAAACCAATGTCTTGATCGTTTGTAGAGAAGACATCGTCATATGTTTTAACCAAGTTCAAAGTTTGTTCTAACTGTGAATTAGTAAGTGTGTTTGGCATGTCTATATCATTAATACCAGTTGTCTCAATAAGTTTCTCCTCGACTTTATCGCACTGTACAATAGCAGGTTGCACTTCACAAAGAATCGCATTAGATGGAACAACAATTGTTCTTGATGAGACATTAGTCAGCTGTATTGGTAAAGTTTCAATTCCACCATTACAATTATAACTGGAAACCATTGGAGTAACATCTAAATCTTTCATTCAATTATTTTGAGTAACGGGCTGTACTATGGCACACATAGGCTGATGTGACAACTTTTTGGTGAGGTAACCTCTGACAGTTACCTGACTGTTTGGGGGTAAACTGACATTTGAAGTATCAGCACTTTTGACTAAAGCTAACCGACTATGATTTTTGCATAAGGCACGTTGCCTTAAAGACATGCAGCTGAAAGCTGTATGCCAAGCTGACCTATCAACCTACTGTAAATATCTATTTCCACACTTAGCTATGCACTGATCAATCAAGACAGACAAGACATCAGCACATTCAACATTTAGAATTTCATTTAAAGATAATATTGGAGTGTTGAAATTGGATTTGAAAAAGGTCCAACTTATAGTGGAAACTGTAGATCCAGTGTCCAACAAGCATTTAGTTGAGATACCATTTACTTTGATAACAGCTTCAGCTGGGGAACCAACTAAATCAGAAGAATCAATCTTAGACTGATTAAGGGACTTTATATGTACAGATTTACCTATGGTCGTCCCCGCCCCATAGGCCGACGGAAGTTTTCCGACCTATGTCTCTCATTTCCGCGTCGGCGAATACTCATTTGCCCCACAATACAATATCTAGCAATGTGGCCAGGTTGATTACATTTGAAGCAGGTAATCTCTCATTGATTGGAAGCTCCATAATCATTATCATAAGTCTTTGGCTTTGTATCATCATTTTGGGAATAACTTGATGTTCGTTGAGGGATTGGGTTATTATAGTTATACCTACCATGCTGTTGCTGAGGGTTATAATTATACCTACCCGATGTTTGTTGTCCCAATTGTTGACTCTGATGCTGTTGCTGAAATTCATGTTGTTCTTTTTTCAAAGTTTTAACCTCATTCACTAACTCTCGCACCATTGATTTTAACTCACTAACTTCAGATGTATTTGATTGGGCTTGTTTAACAATTGCTTTCTTTGGTTTATCCCCATTAACATTAATCTGGTCGTGCTCAATTTGGCGCATCGCGACTCTCAACTCATCAAAATCTTTAATCAGATCAAACTTATGACCACTTATATCCCTCAAGTTTTGTTTTAATCGCCGCCAAAAAACTGTGCGCAACATCTGATTAGGATCTTCAGGGAGGTGCACATTCATATGTGTGGCCTTACTTAAAATGTCCTCCAATCTGCAAGCCCATCTAGTCACAGACTCATCATCAGCCTGCTTGGCACTATAAAATTGCGCAAAGATGGTCTCTTTAGATTCAACGAATCCATATATGCTGTGAAGTTTATGTAAAATTTCATAAACATCAGCACGGGAACCAAGTCGCATGGCTATTCTGCCTGCTTGCCCTTTC
This sequence comes from Siphonodentalium dalli, assembly GCA_032622095.1. Lineage (NCBI taxonomy): Eukaryota > Metazoa > Mollusca > Scaphopoda > Gadilida > Siphonodentaliidae > Siphonodentalium > Siphonodentalium dalli. The sequence continues at coordinate 52,376,075 of CP136064.1, read as the reverse complement.
GGCGACCTTCTGATGGCCTGATCAACCACATCACGGTCAGTATGTTGGGCCTTTAAACATGCTACCTCATATCGCCACACATAATACGATGCTTCGCCTTTCGAGTCTCCGAAAAACAAAGACAACCGCGGTGGTTTTGACACAATAAATTGAGTTTCAGAATTAATTGGAATTTCAGTATGTGGTTCATCTTTTATATTTTGCTTTGCAAAATCACAAATCCAGGCCTTCAACTCTTCTGCATTTGAAGCTCTTGGCTTGACATGTAGTTCTCCAAATGACTGAAGTAAGTCAGCGACTTCATCTTCATTCATAGCATCTTTATCTCCCATTTTGTATATTCAGAAAATGAACAAAATGTTCACAATTATCATACACGGGCAAAACTTACTACAATCCTTTTCAACCAAGTTTGAGCAAGTAATGATTCAAAATTCAAACTATAACTTGCCTTCTTATTTTTGGACTTCCTACAATTAACTAAGTCCAAATGACATTTGGGACTATTATAATTGTGACTTGAGTTATAATTGTGTATCCAATTATTCACAGAATCCAAAGATAGCTGTAGCTTTTTGTCATCATCTACAAAAATATCTGGTGTTTTGTGACCTTTGAATTCATTCCATTTAACAAGGCTAATTGGTGGATTTCCAAAAATACAACAGAAATGTTTGAATATCTACTCACAGAATTCACAATATGTTGAAATGAGTCAATTAATTTACTGGCTTTGTCTTCCTGTGAAGGTAAATATATGAAAGGGCCTTCTTTATACGACAGCTCACATGTTCCAAGCCAAATGACCAGTTTAACATCATTGAATTTATTTAATAAATGCAATCGTTTCTTTGTGAATTTCAATTGGTCTGCTGCCTTACCACCACTTTTGCACCACCATTCTATATCAGGATAATTCATGTGCAAGTTATTATATTCCTTTAACAAATATTTTCCTTTACTTGTGGTAACAATCACAAATTTTGAATGCTGAGAATGAAAATTGTCAACTCTCGCCAAGTATTTTAATAATCTGTGATCACTCATGAATGAATACAGGTTGGTACAAATACAACAGTCAGTATTAAATAATGTGCACAGTTGCCTGAAGAGGATAGGTCTTTAATATCAAGTATAAACTTATCGACTCATTCTATATTTCTATCAGTGTATTTCAATGGAGAAAAAATTTCACTGGACACTCAAAATGGCTCGTGTTTAAGTCATAATATCTAAATTTAAAACTACAAGTTAACACCACAGGCCTTCTAAACAGTGATAATTGAGTGATATTTTGGATTTTGAAGTAATTAGACCACTTACCTTGTATAGAAGTACCAGGTGTGCATCAAGCACTTGGGTCGAAATTTGGTCATGTCGTCATTGTCGATAAATAAAATAGGTTAAAGTCTATTTTTTCATCCAATTTACCATTAAACTGCGATGTTTTTACAGCAACTGGTGCCTCTATTTTTGAAGAAACATATGCCGTTGGCAGAATCAATGTATCTCACCTGTATCATGTCTATTATTCAACAAATATGACTTTTTTCTTTCAGACATTTTACATGGCGCATCGGCCAGAATCAGGACCGGTCAACGTCATCAATCGTTCTCAGCTACCTATTACTATTTCCTGATATGATGATGACGTAGCAATATGGCGACCAGCATGTGTCAATGAACCTGTAGTCACATGTCCTGATGTTATTAAAATAATTCACTTCATGCACTTGTCTTGTTCATTCATGATTAATGCTTCCACGTCCCAATGCCTAATATTTAAATCTCTACTCATAATCATAAGCTCACGATAAATTGATTAATGCTGCCACGCCCCTGTGCCTATGAATATGACAGAATACAACTAGCATGAATTCCACGTAATTTTATGCAAACTTAGTTCACAAAAATGGTGTACTCAACTTAATGACACATGACATCATAACCATACGATCGGCACTCACATATAACGATTTGCTAGTGTGCATAGCATGTACGGTGTTTTCATAACTCCTGAAATTTGACTTCGCTTCGTCTTCATAAATGTCACACTCTGTGAACAACGATCAACAGACAGAATGTTTAAGGCAAGCCAAATGCGGCCACAACATCCTACTTACTGGTCAGTGTGGCACTGGAAAAACGTATTTATTGAGGGAATTTGATCAGTTTGATTACAATTGCATGGAGCTACATTTATAATACCAGCGCGGACTCGGAGCCATGCACTATGAAACAACGTCAACCCAACCAAACCTAATGGATCCTAATGCGAACCATGCCAACATTATGCCTGCTTTGTGTGCTATGTCGCGTCGCTGTCAAAACGTCAATAACTTTCGCGGGAAAATGCGCGTGCCAATATGACGTCGCTTTGGATACAACATATGACGTAACATAACAGTTTACGTGAACATGCTTCTACTAATTTACTAAACTAAAGGAAAGTTTATTTAGTTATATAATAAACGTTCAAGATATTTACGATATGAATTATGTTGTTTTCGCGAGGTGGCTAAGGAAAATTTGCAGTTTTACGTAAATTTCCGCCATTTCCCGAATGGCATAGCAACCCGAGTCCGGTCGACAATATTTATGATTTAAGTAATGATTATTGTTCAAAGAATAAAGCATGTAATTGTTTAACGCAATGAATACTGTTATGTTGGCTATATGAAAAGTAACATTTTGTAGTTTTAATTTAATTGCAATGACGTTTCAAGATGGCGGCCCCTCAAATCCAAGATGGCGGTGCCCCTAATTCAAGATGGCGGCGACCATGTTCGAAAGCGAACTTAGTATAAGGACGACCTGCGCATATGTTGCTGCGCAACATATGCGCGGCTGGGCTGCGCCCAGCTGGTCGTCCTTAAAAAAAAATGAAACCATACGGGCACACACTTTTGTGTGACCCAAATGAAACGGGAATAAGTCAACCGATATTATTGATGACGTCGTGTACTCAAATATTCGCCACTATCGCGGACATGCTGGTGAACACAGTGGCCGAAATATAAAATCTAAAATGACGGATAATTCGAGAAGAGGGCATCCTACAACAATTTGGACAGCGGATTCGTGTTTATCGTAATTAGAAGCACATGTTGGAGTATAATATAGTGGTAAAATATAATATTTGAAAAGATTTGAACACTTTGAAAAATATTGGGTCGAAATTTGTAAATTTAAAACCTTTCTTATGCACTCCTGTTTCTTTCTTAGTATTTGATGCATTAAATTTCTATTTATTAAGATCTCAGTCACTGTTTAGAAGGCCTGTGGTTAACACAGTAAGGTTCAATCATAAATTGTTTACAATTACTGCATCAATATTCATAGTTCATTTCATTAATCAAATCCACGATTAATGTAGATTTTCCATTCAAAATAATAATATATTGAACAGATAGTTAATTTTTGAAGTTATTAATGTCAAACTTCTGAAAGTTTCTAAACACAACAGTTCACTGAAAACAGAATCCTGACGTCACAGAGTCCACTATTTCCTGGTGCAGAGAAAATTTAAGTAAGATATACTGCCCTGAAAATCCATCGACAATCACATTCACAGACGAAACATCGCCAACTATTTCTTGAAGTATAACTTCAAGAAATTACAAGAAACCAGACATCTTGTGAACGTTGTGTCAACCACAAGCCAGCATGTGAAAAATGGCTGCTCTCATCTAACACGGACTAAGAAAAAGTAACTCTGTCAACGAAAGATAACTCTACCAATGAATAAACGATAACACTACCAATGAACGAGCGATAACTCTATCAACGAACGAACGATAACTCTATCCTCAACAGGTGTCACTGTTGCTGTGCAGAATTTCCATCACCTTGAATTCAAACCTGATTGTGCCAGAATGGGTATGGAAGAGTTAGAAGTTGTACTGATGCAATAATTACAAAAAAACTGGTATATTCATTCAGTCTATTATATCACTCTATTACACTTACAAGCTACAATCGTCAGAGTGTGCATTAAACAAAGAACACTATTTTGTGAATTGCACTCATTTGTCGTGCCGCGATTTTAAAACACGAATATCTGGTTCTTGTTTTACCATCGCGTCACAACAAACTCGTGCAATAACGTTAACCAGTTCACACACTTGTGTCGTTCGAATCTATGTCTGAAACCCTGAATACATCTTCAAAAGAACATATTACGCTACGAGGACCGCGACACAAATAATTCGGTAAATCCTACCCACAAATAATAGCTAACCAGACAATCAAATTGCACTTTCAACACCGTTGGATAACATTTTAATCTTGAATCGATAATCCACGTCCAAAATTAATACTGATGAATATAAACACCTCACAGTAAGTATGTTCCCGTCTGACACAGTACATTATATCTCAAGAATCTTGAGGCCGTTGGAGGGAAATTTACATGTATATTCAGTAGATTGTGGTTAGTGCCACGCCAAAAAAAAAGAGTAAGTGGCAGCCATATACGGTGTTGCTGCCACGTAAACGTTAACACAACAGCCAATCAGATTCACTCTTAGATCGGGCTGTCGTTCAATCGGTAATTGTGAACTACTAGAGTTGGAATTGAGTAGTATGGAATCTTCCTTGGAATAAGTTATCCCTTGTGCCTCTTCCAGATATCCAATACTCCTTCTATGTCTATGAACGAAGACACTCTTGGAAGAGTGTAATCATTATCATAAACATCGAATTTCATTAGAATTCCGCACAGTTCTTCGACATTGGAGCTTAAACATTAACATCATTTCCCAATTCCCTGTTCAAGCTAGGACACATTTTACGATTTAAAAAAATACGTGACAGCAACCACTTCGTATAGGGCTGCTAAAGTGAGCTAATGTCAGCCCGCTGAGTGTTTGCTTTTGCTTTAACTTTGTAATCAAAGTCGCAAAAAACCGTTATGAGGGTAGAAATCTTATTTAAATACTAATGTGACGAACAGCTTAGTTCTGCATGCAACGTCGTGTGATGATAAGACTTGAGAGGCATCGTGCCTTCATTTTAATGAATGTTAACTGTATTTAGTACTGCCACGAGGCTGTCGGTTCAGTGGATGGAGGAATTTAGTATCATTATCACTCATTTATAGAATGGTTTCTCCCGTTGGTGCCACAGGCACCAAAGAAATGGCACCTGTCGTTAAACGAGCTTTCTAAGATTTGAACATGATCAAATGCCCAACATACGGGGAGCATCTGCAGCTACCGACGGCCATTGTTTACAGGTATCAATAATCCATCAGTTCAATTGTTTGCTGTTTATGGTCTATTCCTCTTTTCTTTTGTGGTTTTAATGATTTGTCAGATTTGGGAACTTGGGCTTTGAAAATATTCATGAACATGTTCCCTCTTAGAGAACGAAGTGATTTTTTTTGGAAATTTGACTCTTCCCATTCGATCTGTGTCAATTCAAGCATCTAGCGACTCAACCACATATAGCATTAGTTAAAAGAATGCTGGTCTCATCTATAAGATATTAACTTCCCAAAGTTACATAACATTCTGATTACCACATCTGAAAGATATGCTTGAAAATATCAGCAAGTGAGCTTACTTTTTTTTTAAAGTGTTTAGCAAAATTGCACGTTATTTTATATGCAGTGCATTAGATTAGAGAAATGCATATTATAATGTAAGTTTGAATTTGAGTAATTGTGTGTACAGTGTCCTTTTAATCATCTCAATATCTTCATTCTTGCAGTCTGATATTATTCATCTCAGAAGAACATATGTTATCTTTTCTTTTAAATTACATGCAGTCACTCATTACTGTATGCAAATAGTGGTATTGGCTTTTTGTTAAAAAAACAAAAACAAACAAACAAGAAAACAGTTTTGTTTCTCTGTTATTTTGCACTGTTTATTATACACTTCTTTGTTAATTGTAATATCATACCCATCATTAAAATCAATCATGTAAATAATTCGGCTTATAATACATTGTATTCAAGATGAAATATATAAATCTAGTTCAGTTTTTGAAACGATGCACACCCAGTGCAATACATATATATTTATATAATTTACAGTCGTACATACAAGTGCTTTGAAGTTAGGTAGAGCTCTATATAAATCATGAACAAATTAACAGACAACGATAAACAAAACGCAATATAATTGAAGAAATGATTAGTGTACACAACAAGCATTGCAAATTCGACGAAAAGACATGAATAATGAGAAAGAAGCTAAAATAAAACAAAAACATCACTTCAACTTCAGAATATATAACACACTATGAAATGTTCACAAGAACAATATTGATAAAAGTCCCCAGAATAAGGTGGTTTTATTGACCGGCGGCGTTTTAAGAAATGAAAAAAATATTCTCATCCGATTGTCAGTCACTAAACATAATAATTAAGGATCTTCGCAGTGACCATTAGATGGGAGCCATCAGATTTTTCCAAATTTGGAATATTGGCCATCTTGAATTTCAAATTTGAATACATCGGCACAACATGTATTCGACATTTATTAGAGAAATGTTTTTTGAAAATGTACACGCATGTTCAGGATCAATTCTAGATGGGAGCTATCGAATTTCAACGATTTTCCATCAAAAACATGTTAACTGCAGCTACCGATGGATTTTACTCTTTGAATCACAAAATATTTCGGCATGCCCTATTGCCAACATTCTTGATCCAATTGATCCCAAACTTTTTTATAGCTCATATGTAGGGCTAACCTCTAGTATTACTTAGACATTTAAACTTCCAGCATTCCTTATCGCTCCACCGACAATGAGCGAACTAGATAACAATATGAACTTTTTAATTTAAACTTCAGAATAATTTAGAAATACGTTTTCTACTCAAAAACATGTCAATTAATGTCCAATATGTCTGTCATACTTGCTGTGATGTACACCGATTTCTGCGAGGGTGGAGCAATATTTCTCCTCAGCGCCACTTAGGAAACGTTCACACACTGGCAAGTTTGCACGTCGTTTGTTGAAGACATTTTCTCATAAAAAACCCCATGATGCCAGCATATGAGCGACGACATGCATATACATGTACAACCCCTATGATGCCAGCATATGTGACCCGCCATATCAAATCCAGTCGTAAGTCGGGATTTGTTTTACCCTGTGCCAATGCATTCTCTTATATATGCGAGTCGATCATAGGTCGCCTCGCATATATAAGAGAATGCATTGGCCTAACAATTTTTTATCATTTATTTTAAATAAATGTTTCTTACAATGTTTAGGACATAAAATAAAAAACATCCATTACCCTGCAGGGAGCCCCACACATATATAGAAGCATATAGAAGAGTGTCGTCTGCTCATGTTTGTCTGGGGCTCTGTATGGGTGAAATTATAAAATTGTTAAAGAATACAAGAAAAAATTATTAAAATTGTAAAAAATTGTTAGGCCAATGCATTCTCTTATATATGCAAGGCGACCTATGGTCGACTCGCATATATAAGAGAATGCATTGGCACCGGGTAAAAAAAATCCCGACTTACGACTGGATTTGATATGGCGGGTCACATATGAGCGACGACATGCATATACATGTACAATGCATACTACCAAAGCTAACAGCACGAGAAGAAACATTTCGGTAGTTCCACATGTAACGGTGCTACTAACACATTAAAATACCTGTATGATTGATTCCTGCGGTATAATGTCAGTTGTCAGTCCGGGGGGGGGGGGGGGGGCTAATAGGGGTACCCTTGCAATGTTAGCAAGAACAAAAAGTGGCCGTGTAGACTCCAGACAAGATGGCGACCAAAAATGGCAACCAAATTTGGTAAAAAGTTAATTTTTATATTTATCCCGAACATTATTCTCTGCGTTTTCCGAAAATGTAGCAAATTGTGACTCACTTGGTTATTATACGCGTTAGACAACTGCATGTTCTATCTGGTTGTCCCAGTTCTATAGGGAGTGACTTATGGCCAATGGTGAGGTGAATATGTATACAAGGATTGACCATGACCATGTATGGATGTTTTGTATATGTACACAGGGGGGACTATATGTAGTATATGAGCATACATGTTGTCATGGGTGAGGGTATTTGTATGAAGCGAGTGGCTATTTGGCTTTAATAATGATTGATGAGGTATACCTGGAGTGACTCTATTGTCATTGTTGTGGTGTTTATGTATATCTTCAATGTCTATTTGGCCATGGGTATGGCGCATATTTATACAGGGCTGACGGTACGGCAAATTGTGAGGTGAATGGGTATACAAGGATTGACTTATGATCATGAATGTGGTGAATATGTATACAGGGAGTGAATATATGGTTATGGGTCATGTGTATGAGTATACATGGCGTGCCTGCATTGTGACTCTTGACCGTATAGTCATTTGTGGTGTGTACGGTATAACCAAGTATGGCTGTATGGCCATGGGCCAATGGTAATACATCCATAATACATACATACTAAATCGTCTGATTATTGTGTTAAAAAAACCCTCCAGATAAATAGACCATTCTAATGTATACTTTTATAATTGAGTGGGGAAATCAAGTTAGCAAAGAACGTGTTGAGCTGCATGTGAATATCGTGCATTTTATATACAGTTAAAAATGATATTCTATCACCCAAGAGCTCTCTTTGACAAAGCGCCTGCAAATTTATGACCCAGTGCGTGAACATATACAGCCTATAAGTTTAATAGCAGTTTAGACAACAACAGCTCGATTATCAGGCTTTCTATTATAATCTTTTAGAAGTTCTGTAGCTTCTGCATCTTGCGAATACGAACCAGAAGATGTTAAACGACCGTAACCGCTGTCGCTTGATACCTGTGTCTGTGTCCCTGTCCGTGAACCAGAGCCAAGCTGTTCTATCACTGAACCGTTGGTCTGAGGTGTCTTGTCTGGTTCGGCTTCCGGTCGTTTAACTTCAGATTTAAATTGATTACGTTCTCCTGTTTTCGGCCCCAATGATGGTATACGGCCATGTTTTGTTTTCGGTGCATCGCCGCTAACACTGGGAAGCCTTTGATAGAGGGAATACCAGAAGTTTCGTAACTTGCGGGAGCTCTTACAAGCATCACCCGGCCAGTCGACCTTGTACAACACTTTAGTGGCCATCTTCTGAAAGTTCCTCTGATAGTCGCGTATGTTTTCCTTGAGTTCTCCACATTTATTCTCGTAAGTGACGACGATGCAGTTTTTTGGGTTGTGTTGAGCGACCATGTCGAAAATCAAATCATGTTTCTCGCTCTTGATGTACGACGCCGAGTAAACCAGCACCACTGCAGCACTTTTTTCGATACCAGTTGCGATTCCAGTTAATTCCACTGAAATTGAAACATAACCCGGCATAGTACGACATTAGGCATCTCGTAGCACAATGCTTATGTTTTCAAAATGAGAGAAAACTCTAAGATAAGATGTCGGTTATTTCGTTAACTATCACTTTTTACGAAATAACGGCATGTCTAAAGATTCAAACCACAAAGGAACAACTCTCTGGAACAATAGAGAAACTATACTTGAAATGGTGGAAAGGTTTGGCGTTAAATTTTACAAACAAGCCAAAAGTTTCACCCAAGAGGGCTAATCCCTAATCCACACCCTCAATGCAAATGGAGGTCTGTCACCTAGTGTTCTACAAGACGTGCATTTTTTTGGCGAGATACAATCCATAATCTTTGCAATGGTAAGATAGTTTTATATTTATTAGTTAGATATGGCGCATCTAGCGATGCCCGTGTGAGTCTGCGGACAATACGATTAAATCAGAAAATTAGCGTGCAATTGTTGGTACGAATTATGTGGTTATGTTATACTTGAGCGCCTCATGATTGAATATTTTTTAATTTTTACACTCAAACTGTTCAAATATTCATTCGCCATTTTGACACCCCACCACATGCACATACACCGTATTGCTACGCCCCCATTCGTGATGTATATATACTCACACCCACTGCCACGCTCCGGTACGTGCTGTATATATACCCACACCCACTGTCACGCTCTGGTACGTGCTGTATATATACTCACACCCACTGCCACGCTCCGGTACGTGCTATATATATACACACACACCCACTGCCACGCTCCGGTACGTGTTGTATATATACTCACACCCACTGTCACGCTCCGGTACGTGCTGTATATATACTCACACCCACTGCCACGCTCCGGTACGTGCTGTATATATACTCACACCCACTGCCACGCTCCGGGACGTGCTGTATATATACTCACACCCACTTTCACGCTCCGGTACGTGCTGTATATATACTCACACCCACTGTCACGCTCGGTACGTGCTTTACATATACTCACACACACTGCCACGCTCCGGTACGTGCTGTATATATACTCACACCCACTGTCACTGTCACGCTCCGGTACGTGCTGTATATATACTCACACCCACTGCCACTGTCACGCTCCGGTATAAAGAGTTTGTAACTGTTCTCTGTCAACTTGGGATGGAGGCTGCGAACTACAAAGCTCCGGTTCTCATCTGTACTGATGATAGCAACATCATATTCATTTGCACCTGAAAGGGTTAGGACACGTTATAAAGCACCATTTAATGTTGGAAGTACCAAATTACACTATGGTATTACTCTACAGTATATCGCATGTACCATTCAGTGAAAATAGGAAGCTCCAAAAACAGATATATATCGAATTGGAACGGACATGGCTCATTCGAGCTTCCAACTTTTGTCTACGTAAAGATAGGTTGATACATGTACGAAATATTGATATACCGGCCTCATATGCTCTGAAAAAATACTTGCCATTTTCCAGCTGTTTTATATTTTTCACACAGAAGTGAAACAAATGCTCTTTATTTCTACCATATCAGAAAAATATTAACAAGGAAAAACTCCATGCAGTGCAAATGGCTGTTTTTGTTTGGGACCCAAACATCCTGTGAAAAGTTGTATTGTTTATGAAATCAATGCATCTTTTTGGGACATATAGTGCTCGTATAAAGATAGTTCAATTATTTATCGACCAAATTCGATACCAGGAAAAATTCAAAAGCGAATGTTATTATGTATATTTTGAAGCGCAAACCGCCATTGCCCAAGTGGCTTTAATTAGTCCAATAAATTTTTATGAACTTCTGTGCATATTTTTATCAGGAATTTATGGCAAAGGAAGCAGGAGAACGTTGGAACCTCAAACTGATTGCAACATTGATGTTACTTTGCATGAATAAGTAAATATCCATAAACAACATACACAAAATCAACAAGAAAAAGAAATTTGAGAAATAAATTAGGTAACATATTAAATTTATATGGCTTTACATGGATGTTTCTAAAAAAAAAAAATTAATTTCACAAGTCCTTCCATTTTACACACATTTAGTATATCATACAATCCGACCTTTCCCAGATTTGTTGAGTACTTATCCAGTTATGTGCTTCCAAAATTGGGAGTTTAACTAATCTCGGAACCTCAATTTATCAGAATTAGGTAAAATCCATATATACGCGATGGCTGTCAGAGCATGATAGAATCTAACATTTAAATAGCAATTATTCACCGTTCATCCACGTTAATTTTGATATAATTTAAATTTTAAATATATCATATTTTATACTTTTCCAAGAGGCGATAGGTGGGAAATTGAATATTTTTAATACAATTCTCATTATATCATGCAGTGCTGTGTAACAAATGGTTACCGAGGTTCGTCCATATTTTACCTTTCAGTGGTAGTTTTCCTCGCCATTTCATAACCCGAAGTTTTATATAAGGCCCATGCAAACAATAAATAGCTATGATGACAAAAACCATCAGGAGAACTGCTCCTGCAGTCGCCGCTACGGGAATGATGTACGACTCTGGCAACTCTGAAACAATGACACAGATGTATAACTATGAGTTTTCTTAAGAGAGATAGTTTTATTCCTCCATATCAGAAGATAATATGTTACAATCATACACAATTATATACATTACATGATATCACATTATAAAATATAAATAATGTCAATTCGTTGTCGATTATCATAGGAAATTAGTGTATATGCGAAAGTCATCTACACAACAAGCAAATAAAGCAGACACAATGTCTAAAAAGTTGTTCCTCGTCACACATGAGGCTATGTGTTACTTTAATGCATTGGTGTAGACACACATTGTCTACATTTGATTGTTAAAGGGACGCAATACCTTCGAAGTCGGTTCATATAACATAAAAGTCTGTAATACAACTATCATCAACAAGTATACACGAAAAAATAGACTCTTTTCTTATTTTATTATTAAAGACATTTTATGGACTTGTTCGGTGCAAGAAACGATCAATTTCGTATTCCGGCGATATGCATTCTACTAACATCGCCGAAAATCTCAAGCAAATCAACCGTACCACTCCATAGAAAACATCGTCTGAACTACGAGCAATTGTAAATATTTACTTATCAATTGGGGACGCAGCTATCTGCGATACACTATAACGAAAGCGATTTCCCCACCGAGAGTCACTGCATTTAATTAATATATAATAACTAGCAGGATTACCCGGCGTTGCCCAGGTTAAAGTGATGTGAAACCCTCTGCATATTGTGGATATATGGTGACAATAGAGGATACTCTTGTTCACAGCGTTACACATATTCTGATAAATTATATATCCAAATAACATCACAAAACATGATTCTTACACCCGGAATATAAGTAGTAGCTCAACTTGTCGGATCGGAGCGATTGCCATTTTGTTTATCGCGATTAATCCGTCCCACCAATAAAGAACTATTTATTTATTGACAACTGCGTATACTTCAGACGTTATAACATGAACAACACAAACACATTAGTTCGCAAAAATAAAAGACGACAATTGGGTTTTACATAGAGATGTATCAATCAATCTAGTGGGTTTGACTAAGATTTTTGAGGACACCTGGTTATCATATCTCCATGAAGATACAGATGTTTCAAATAAATGTACAGGTGCTCCACTGTTCATGGTGCTATATATATACTGGCTAATTATTCTCAGTTTAAAAGAAATGTTGCTATGCAACAGAGCGAGATTTTGAGTTGTTTATGTTAGGCGATGAGTCTGTTCTAAAACATGAAAGATATCCTCTGTATATTGGGCAGATATAACCTTGTCAGATGTCAGTATTGGATGATCATGAAAAGTCATGTGCCACTGACTCCGTTTTCTTTTATCTCAGAAGAAATTATATTTGACGGCACACTGTGGCCACTATTGTTGAACAGGCCTTATATACATTTCCGTATCTCTTGTAATTTTTGTGTGGAAACTATATTGAATGGGGCCGAGCATGAGCTATTCTAATATTTTAACATGCACCATTATCTTCCTCGTAAAAAGTTACCACTGTTAGAACGCCTTGGTGCCATCTCGATTGTACCCCGTGAAGTTATATATAGAACACATACATAGAGTCATTTATTTGCAAATATATATAAATAGATATATATATCTAGGCACCAAATGTGATGTTTTTAATACGCACGATTTGATTCCTCGTATCATTTGAGAAGAACCTGTATGAATTTGATGTTAATTGGCACTAAACATATTTCTATCAGTTTTGGTGACCCGCCCGTCCCTAGTTCGGACTCAAGCGGCGCCACATTTGACATCATTAAACCAGAAACTTAGACTCATTATGGAGATGAATGTATATAAAATTGTTGAAAATTGACGAGTATACAAATTCGTATCAAATTTAAGGTCCCCATTTCTCTCACCAAAACGGCACAAATTTCGCGTATTTAAACCACACGATTAGATTTCTCGAATCACGGAGAAGAATATGTATCAGTCTGGCGGAAATCGGCGCTAGACATATTTTTTTTATCAATATTTTGTCTCTCTCTCATCCTCTGTGGAACCCTGTCTCGAATGGCACCACTTTTGACATCTTTACACCACACAATTATGACTCCTGATATCATGGAGATGGTTATTTATAAGTTTGGTGCTAATCGGCGACTATTTTTTTTTATTATCAAATTTAGTGCCCACCCCACACCATCTCTCACACAAACAGCATCAACATTGCGTCTTTAATCACATGATTTGATTCCTCGAACCATGGATAATAATGGGTATCAATTTGGTGAAAATTGGCGCTAAAATTATTGTGTATGAATTCTGGTGCCCTTCTCCTTTTCAGTGCACCCCTGATTCGAATAACGCCAATTTTAACAGTTTTAAGCCACACCATTAGACTCCTCATACTATGTGGATGATTTTGTATAAGTTTTGTATTAATCGGTGACTAAACCAATTCTTATCAAATGTAATGCCTACCTACCCCAATCACATCCAAACGACACCAATTTGGCATCTTTAAATCATACAATTAGATTCATTGTATCATGGAGAAGAATGGAACCAATTTGGTGGAGATCGGCGCTAAAATTAGTTTTATAAATTTTGGGGCCCCTCTCCCCTTCCGTGCATCCCTGACACGAATGGCGCCACGTTTGACATATTTAAACAACACCATTAAATTCTTCATATCGTGGGAATGATTATATAAAAGATTGGTGGCAATCGGCGGCAAACATTTTTTCAGCCCCTCCCCTTTTCAGCCCCTGACAACAGTGTCACTTTAGAAAATTCTAACCCGCACCATTATCTTTCTCGTAAAAAGTTACCGCTAGTAGACCAGTTTGGTGCCCCTAGATGGTCCCTCGGCGCTAAACTTAGTTTATCAATTTTGGTGCCCCTCTCCCCTTCCGTGCATCCCTGACTCGAACGGCGCCACTTTTGACATCTTTAAACCGCACCACCAGATTCCTTATCTCATTATATATATATATATGTTTCGTGGCAATCGGCGACAATTTTGTTTCTGCCCCTCCCCCTTTCTGCCCCTGAAAACAACGGCGTCACTTTAGAAAATCCTAACCCGCACCATTATCTTTCTCGTAAAAAGTTACCCCTATAGTAGACCCTCCTGGTGCCATCTAGTTGGTCACCTGTGAATTTCTATAGAACACAGACAGACAGACAGACATTCGCAAATATAGATGACGGTGTGCGTTGTCAATTTGATTGTAATAATTGTAAACATTACTAGTTTGAGCAAGATTATTCTCCATTTCTGTATGATCACCCTACCGGAATGTTTCACACCACTTTAATAACCCTTCAATTATGAGATTTCGCATGTCAAAAAAATCGATGTTATGTAAATACACCTAATGCGCACACGATTAGATAGCGAAAGATACTTAATTGATTAGATTAATCACGATTAGATAGCGATTGATATTCAAACGGAGTAACATGTGACATGCGAGGTTATGATTACATTTCGTACCACGAGTTACTCGGAAGGGTGATAACTCTATATAGAACGTACTTAGACGAAATAACGGAGATTTGAATGAAAGAATTTACAACACCACAATTGATCAATTAAAAAAAAAATCTAGCCTCAATCCTAACCTAGCGTGCCACGTGTTGTTTCGATTTAAAGGGACGGGCGGCTTTCGTTGTAGGTTGTAATTTAGAAATATATAACAGTTATCAAGTTATGATAATTTCCTCAAGAATATACTAATAGTATAGCATAATGATGATATGAGTACAATAACATTCACAAAACACGCTTTTTGTCAGAGAAAATGTATAGGTCGAGTGTTGTTTAGTTTCTCGCAAAAAGCGCAGTGAAATTTTGTCTATAAGCAGAGCAGCTCAGCAGAGTCACGATATTGCGTAATTTCCTTATTTGGATTAATAATAGGTGCGTCTACGACTTACAACTCACAATAGTATCATTTGTAAATTCCTTATTGGTATGTATTATCATATATAGGTATGTGACGTAATTACCATAAGTTAGGAGAAATACCAACTGGATTGAAAAAATATTCATCTCTTTGCAAGAACAATTATATTATGTCACGTTTTCTGTCTGATCATTTCCCAATCATAAAGTAACGTGGATTAGCTGGGTTTGGATCTGACAGCGGCTAAAATGTGTCGATTAAAATAAAATTTGGCGCGATTGTTGATTGTGCCAACAATTTTATCTTTGCCTTCCACAGCTCAACGGACCATTTTCATTGAACGATCCCGTATAGTTTCGAGTGGTCGTCTATAAACAAATAGCTTTGTAACGTTTTTGATGTTTGTCTACATAACAAATCGAACAATAACATGCAATCTACGCAATATTTATGATTTGTATAAAAACAACATCTGTCTATTATATAATATTCTTTCTGTTTATGGCGATTTTAGCGGATGTGACCATTTTAGCAGCTAAACCCATCCACGACAAAGGCCACGTGATATAACTATTCGTCAATGAGTATTTAGTATAGAACGAGTTAAAGGTACTCAATCCGATAAAACTCCTCTCAATTACTATTTCAATGGCTTCGGGGGTCAAAAATATTTGATTCGAGTCGAGGAAGTCACCCATCAAAGCTCAGATTTGTTAGATATCGATTTTAGAAATCTATTATTTTTCATTATCGGGAATTCTTTCTGGCCCAGAAGACAGTCAAAATTTCGTTATTATTACTACTTGATTATAGAGTTATCCATCCTTGTCTGTTTGAATACAGTTTTGGCGTAAAATCTCGAGCAGGTTACCAAATTGACGGCAGTTATTAGTACTCATCTCGAGCAGTTAACAAATTTCAAAAATCAATATCTAATAACTCTGAGCTTTGTTTGATGGGTTCCTCGACTCGAATCAAATATTTTTTACCCCCAAAGCCAAAGAAATAGTAATATAGGACCCTCTGATCGGATTGTTGTTGTTGGAATCTGTTGAGATGGGGACCCTCTTTACGGATTGAGTACCTTTAAGTCAATTTACTTAGGTATTGAGGCAGGACAAGTATGAGCATATCACACAGCATACAAAAAGTTATAGGGCACACACAAAGTCAAATTTTTTTATAAACATACAGATTGATAATAAAAATGTCATTATACAATGTTGTGTACAGTGTGAGTTTTTCTTGTACTCGTCCAGGTTGTGGTGAAAAGTCATATTGGACTCGACACTGCGTGTCTCGTCCAATATGACTTTTCACCACAACCTGGACTCGTACAAGAAAAACACATATTGTACACAACATTGTATAACAAGAAAACCATAGTCAGAAATAGTAACGCCACCAAGATCATATTATTAGCCATAAATAGAAATTATAATATGATATAAACTAGCTTTCAAATCCCATGTGGGAAATTTGGATACTTCCATATATCAAGTTTTCCCCGTTTTTCGTGTTATACATTACATTCTTCAAGCGCTCTTTTTTATTACACTAGCTGGTGGGCCCGACTTCGTCCGGGCTGTTTCCCATCTGATTTCCGGCGAAAGGCGCGATTTGACCTTGAATTGACTATTTTGAAAGTCAAGGTCAGGTCGGGGTCATGATTTGACAGGTCCAAAACACTCCCCGGAGAAAAGTATCCCTAGGTATCAAATTTCGTCGAAATCAGTCCGTTTTACCCGATTTGACCTTGAATTGACCATTTCGAAGGTCAAGGTCAGGTCGGGGTCACGATTTTACCCGTCCAAAATACCCCCTGACAAAAGTACCCCTAGGTATAAAATTTCGTCGAAATCAATCCGTCTTACCCGATTTGACTTTGGTTGGCCATATTGAAGGTCAATGTCACGCCGGGGTCACGATTTGACCCGTCCAAAACACTCCCCGGATAAAAGTAGCCATATGTATAAAATTTCGTCGAATTGTCAAGGTGAGGTCGGGGTCACGATTTGACCCGTCCAAAATACTCCCCGGACACAAGTACCTCTAAGTGTCAAATTTCGTCGAAATCCATCTTTGATTACTACACGATCGCATGCTTTCCAAAGGGTGTGGTAATATCAATATCAGCACATGTGCTAATCTGTGTCGGACTATTTTATTCAGCGGGGTAAGACTTTTACATCGACCTAATTACTAGCCTAGTAACCAGGCCAGAAAGGACAGAATCTCTTGGGATATGCATTGACTGAAGCGCATTATGAAATTGCAAAGGAAAGTAATGGCGGCGATTCCAAATGTGAAAGCGAAGAGAACCCAACACATGACTCTGCTGTGGGGTATGTAATGACTGAGACGCGTGTTGAAATTTCAAAGGAAAGTAATGTACGTGACTCTATCGGTACGGTAATTACCCATAATGCAATCCCCCATTGGACAAGAACATAATACACCTGTGGCAATTACATATAAAATTATGTAGCTGCTCATGTCTCAGCCACAAATAATGATAATCCTATTTATTCGATCAACGTATTCGGAAACACACATCAATAGTACAACCACCGGCCCCTGGCACAAATTGGTCATAATACTAAAAGTACATATATATAAGACACAGGGGTCTGGGATTTTTATTATTATATTATTTTTAGGGTCACATTCCCCATTTTAAAGAAATAATACCAAGCTTCGTGAAAATGGCTTCAAAATCACTATTTTTTCAAAATACCAAATGTGTTGACAGGACTGCCCCTTCCTTAAATATTATAATAGTCTTCAAAACTAACATCCATAAAATAAAATAAAGCAAAACAAGTTTAAAAAATCTATTACCAAATTTAAAAAAAAAAGATAAATTAAAAAAAATCTGCCGATCTGCATGCCCGTCCGTTTGATCGCCTATATAATTTATAGCAAAAGTTATAAACATTATTAGCCCCCTTAATCCACGGGTTACGTGCATGCTATGACCCCATGTACACATTTTCAGAGGGGTTCAGTCGTTTTGTCGCCTTTTGCCTGACAGACACACGAACTCAACTCAATTTATTTTTATAATAGTAAAAGTTAATGCTAATATGTCACTCTACATTTGCGCGCCTGACACCCCCGTCAACAACCCCGTCATCGCCAGTGTATACCCGTGGCATCGGCACAGAAACTGGCCAACATCCCGCGACTGGAAGTCGCCTTGATATGAATCAAGCATAGTTCCCAGTTTTACTATACGAGTACGCTGCACTGTCAAGAATGGACAGTCCGTAGGTAAAATAAAGTCCATCCTGATTACGATACGGCAAACTAACTTCATTTTTATTATTCGATTAATACAAGTCGTTACTCTTTCCATCATTACTATCAACAAAACACGAATTATGCATACACGCAAGAAACAGGTCTGTTGTCTTGTGACAAACGCATGGCCAAATAGCCTACAGGTCTCTTTGAAAAGTCGACGAAATTTCTAACAGATGTACACATCGTTTATGAATTTCGTCTGCTTTTCAAAGCCAAAGGCGAAGCAGTTAACAAAACTCCAGACAGAGGTATCTCATCGTTTCGGAGCGATAGTGTAGAGGGCGCTTAATGGAGTTTGGCAGTTAACGCGTTCTGTGATAAACACAATCGATTAATTATCTTTATCCCAGCACTCTGAACCAACGGAGCATATCGGTACGATTGAGCCAGGGTACAAAACATAATTTTCCCACAATTCAACATCCCAGTGATACAGGCGAAATGAAAATCTGTAAAACAACTCACACCACATCCACATGTGGCGTAATAACTTTATATATGTGCTTGCCTATAAAATAGCGGAAATGATCGAAACGTAAATCGTCGTATGTATCTCTATATATATATATATATATTACAGTGAAATACGAACCAGTCCTTGCTTTCTTTAGCAACTTTAAGCCATATTAAGGCGCGTGTAGTTTTTGACTGAATACCTGAAACATCTCATGAGTGTCTGGAAGGAAATATCTAAATTTCACTTGCGGCTGTAACTCTCGGGAATATTCGATATTTCATTGAAAGTCAAAGTTTATTCACAAAAAACAAAACAAAACAATGATGGTATAGTATACAGAGATCTATAATATTTGGACATTTAGGAAACCAGCATGCCCGACGCGTATAGGTGACCCGCCATATCAAATCCAGTCGTAAGTCGGGATTTTTTTTACTCTGTGCCAATGCATTATCTTATATATGCGAGTCGACAATAGGTCGCCTCGCATATATAAGAGAATGAATTGGCCTAACAATTTTTTATCATTTTTTTTAAATAAATGTTTCTTACAATTTTTAGGACATAAAATAAAAAACATCCATTACCCTGCAGGGAGCCCCACACATATAGAGAAGCATATAGAAGAGTGTCGTCTGCTCATGTTTGTCTGGGGCTCTGTATGGGTGAAATTATAAAATTGTTAAAGAATACAAGAAAAAATTATAAAAATTGTTAGGCCAATGCATTCTCTTATATATGCGAGGCGACCTATGGTCGGCTCGCATATATAAGAGAATGCATTGGCACACGGTAAAAAGAAATCCCGACTTACGACTGGATTTGATATCGCGGGTCACATATGTGCATTTCCAGATACTCATGAGATATTTGGTATTCCAACACAAACTCTTATATACTCACTTTTTTCTAGAATACTTATGATTATGTCATCGGGCTTTTCTTTGTAGCTCGTTCCCAGAATACATTGCAACTGCTTCCCGATGTCTGATCTCTTCACTTTTTCAATAGTTAACACCGCTTTTATTTTATCTTTTCTGTCACTAAAACGAAAATATTTGAACAGCTCAAGTGTTACATTAAATCCTCTTCGGTGATTGGTCAACTGACAATTAGATCATGCGTTTTATATCCCAATAAAACACTAAACGCAAACCGACGTCACATAGTTTTGGCCTAGATGACTAAACTGGGCGTATATTTAAATACGAGACCATAGATTAATCGATCGATAATTTACATGTAGAATACTGGGCTAACTTACAGTGGTGCATGGAATAATATCATAAGACATTGATAATTTACATGTAGAATACTGGGCTAACTTACAGTGGTGCATGGAATAATATCATAAGACATCAATAATTCACATGTAGAATACTGGGCTAACTTACAGTGGTGCATGGAATAATATCATAAGACATCGATAATTCACATGTAGAATACTGGGCTAACTTACAGTGGTGCATGGAATAATATCATAAGACATCGATAATTCACATGTAGAATACTGGGCTAACTTACAGTGGTGCATGGAATAATATCATAAGACATTGATAATTCACATGTAGAATACTGGGCTAACTTACAGTGGTGCATGGAATAATATCATAATACATCGATAATTTACATGTAGAATACTGGGCTAACTTACAGTGGTGCATGGAATAATATCATAAGACATCGATAATTCACATGTAGAATACTGGGCTAACTTACAGTGGTGCATGGAATAATATCATGAGACATATTTCAGAAAAAAATATATATTTAGGAAACAGCTACACAGATATAAGAAATGAATGTAGTTTGATTGTGTTTTATTGAGGAGTATAGCGATGTGGCCATTGTAACACATTTAGAGTGAGCCGCGAAGTTTTGC
Source organism: Siphonodentalium dalli (assembly GCA_032622095.1). NCBI lineage: Eukaryota > Metazoa > Mollusca > Scaphopoda > Gadilida > Siphonodentaliidae > Siphonodentalium > Siphonodentalium dalli. Next base: position 52,354,733 of record CP136064.1, on the reverse strand, counting down.
AGTATATTAATAAGACAATCGTTCTGTTGATGCATGTAAATTATTGTAGATTGTCTATTTATGATTCCATACATTAATCAAACTTGCCGCTTCAAAAAACTTTGGAATGACGATTCTCTTTTTGTTAGAAGTTGAAATTAACAGCCGCTATAATCAATGATAGGGCAGATAAAGATCAAAATCGTAGTAAGTGCTAAAAAAAGACCGCCCATTATAAAGAGCGTTCGTTCGTGTGGTGTATACATACTGAAATAAGATTGGACGTCTGTCTGGCTTGCTTTTATTTCTACATTTTTTTTTAAACTTGGCACAGTTATTTAGTACCATGGGAACCTGTGCACCTGCAATTATGTATGAGGTATGTCAGACTTTTATATTGGAGTTATCCCCCTTTTTCGACTGATAACATTTTCTCAAAATGCATAATTTTGTCAGAGTTTTGTCCGGACGTCTTCTCAGAATGTTCTTGTTCAATTTGAATCCAATTTGCTACATCATCACTAATGTATAATGGGTAGGGACACACGGCCTGTGGGTAAGGACAGGTGTGGGATTATATCAAAGCATGACAAAACGAAGCCAAACCTCTTGCCAGGGAATGGCGTCACAATCTAAACGCTACAACAGGGGAGTGGCAACGAAACGTCTATATCATTCAGTATAACAACTAATCTCGGTTACTGCTATAATATTATTATAACAGAGCTGGAAGATGGCGTACATTGTTTTGTGATGGACAATACAACATTACCTAACATATTTGTCCCGGCTAAAACATACCCAATCAGCGGACTATGACTCACATGTCCCTTTTTATGTTCGTTTTGTCAGACTTTGATATAATCCCACACCTGTCCCTACCCCTTAAACATTAGTGTCAAGGTGTGAGAAAACTTGCACCACTACGTAAGCCACATGAGAACTACAACCAAATTGAATTCCACATGATTACCCGTTCCTTCTTCAAATAAGAATTACCATGCACAACAAGGGGTGTATACCCACTCTGCCATGATATCGACATAAAAAGGGAAAGACACTTCTTCCACAATGAGAATCATATAAGAACCACAGGTTAACCAAAATATGATAACCATAATCATGAGAACCGTCAGCAGGACTTGACACCCCCTAAATTCGATTTCCACAAATGAGAACCATATGACAAACCTCACACTCACAACCTCACAATGAGAACCATACCACGAGAACCACACGGGAAGACAGTTCAAGACACTTATTCCATCATGAGAACCATACATGAACCACATGTCCAACCAAACTATGAGAACCACACTCATGAGAACCATATCATCGGGCCTCCCCATTCCATAAAGAGAGTCATGTGCCAAATATCACTCTCGTAATGAGAACCATACCTAGGGAACCACATGCGCCAAAACTCCCTCTCACAACGAGAACCATAATGAGAACCATATAAGGAGAACCATATAAGGAGAACCATATGCCAAACCTCACTCTCACAATCTCACAATGAGAACCATACCACGAGAACCACACGGGAAGACAGTTCAAGACACTTATTCCATCATGAGAACCATACATGAACCACATGTCCAACCAAACTATGAGAACCACAATCATGAGAACCATATCATCCGGCCTCCCATTCCACAAAGAGAGCCATGTGCCAAATATCACTCTCGTAGTGAGAACCATACCTAGGGAACCACATGCGCCAAAACTCCCTCTCACAACGAGAACCATAATGAGAACCATATAAGGAGAACCATATAAGGAGAACCATATGCCAAACCTCAATCTCACAATGAGAACCATACCACGAGAACCACACGGGAAGACAGTTCAAGACACTTATTCCATCATGAGAACCATACATGAACCACATGTCCAACCAAACTATGAGAACCACAATCATGAGAACCATATCATCCGGTCTCCCATTCCACAAAGAGAGCCATGTGCCAAATATCACTCTCGTAATGAGAACCATACCATGGGAACCACATGCGCCATAACTCCCTCTCACAATGATAACCATAATGAGAACCATATGACAAACCTCACTCTCACAATGAGAACCTTATCAGAACCACATAACATTGAGAACCACACATGTATTCAAGGCATACGGCATCCTAGTTACCATGGCTATAGCCAATCAAAATGAAGATAACCTCACAATGCCTATAAAAGGCGGCTCATTCTGCATATGTTTCACAAACCACTGCTGGTCCGGAACGAGGAATCACTAGATTCGAAATGTGTAGACATATAGTATAGATTAAAGGTACTCAATCCGAACAGAGGGTCCACATCTCAACAGATTCCAACAACAACAATCCGACCAGAGGGTCCTATATTACTATTTCTTTGGCTTTGGGGGTAAAAAATATTTGATTCGAGTCGAGGAATCCATCAAACAAAGCTCAGAGTTATTAGATATTGATTTTTGAAATTTGTTATTTGCTCGAGATGAGTACTAATAATTGCCGTCAATTTCGTAACCTGCTCGAGATGTGTACACCAAAACACTATTCAAACAGACAAGGATGGATAACTCTAAAATCAAGTGGTAATAATAACGCAATTTTGACTGTGTTCTGGGCCAGAAAGTATTCCCGATAATGAAAAATAATAGATTTCTAAAATCGATATCTAACAAATCTGAGCTTTGATGGGTGACTTCCTCGACTCGAATCAAATATTTTTGACCCCCGAAGCCATTGAAATAGTAATTGAGAGGAGTTTTATCGGATTGAGTACCTTTAATGGATTAGTTGATTATTGGTATTATCCCCTGGATAATTGTATTCTCATATCCCCCCTTTTTTAAACAAAAATTATTTCAATATTTATTGCGATATCGGCTCAGAACAGTCATAGACAAGCATGTAATTTCGAGTTGGGACCTTCATCTTCAGTGAAGTAAATTCTTAAGGAACGGGTAATAACTGAGAAATATATTCCCCGCGTTGTTTTTCGACTTTATAAGGGTACGTTCATACGCTGGCAATATAGATCTGATAAATTATATGGCTTGAATAAGACTCTCTCTTAACTGCTCTTAATAATAATTTCTTGTTCCTGCCATATTCCTGGGATTAAAGGCACGGAGAATAATCTTGTTCAAACTAGTAATTTTTACAAATATTATATCCAAATTGACAACACACACTGTAATTCTTATATATTAATTGAATGCAGTGACTTTCGATGGCGAAATCGTTTTCGTTAGTTTATAGCCGATCGATGCGTCCCGAATAAAGTAATACATATTTACAATTGAGCGTAGTTCCGACGATGTTTTCTATGGAGTGGTACGGTCAATTTCCATATCAGGAAAACAGTAACAAATGACGCTCTTTATGTTTACCATATCCGGTTCTAAACAAAAGCCAGGTTCTGTAACTTTTTTTGCTTTTGTTTACACAACAAAGGAAAAACGTTTGACAATAACATATTGTTTATGCCATATTTCTGATTGGTATAAGAACAAAGTCTGTCTATATTTTACTATTATTTCTGTCTATGGCGGTTTTTGACGGATATTAATATTTTAACAGCATACCCACCACCAACGCCGCCCGTATCTTTAATACTTATGTATACATGCCAAAAACTGCGTACTATAATATATTTAAGCTGCATTCAATGTTCACTCAGCAGAGAGACGACCGCTCTATTATCTGGGGGGAGGGGGGGGGTCATTAATTGTTTCTATCCGAGGCAAACATCAATGGTTTCGATACATCTTCGCTTGGCATATCGATGCATATTCCGTATATATGTATTTTTAGTAGTAATCGACCTATAATAATCATCGGTACATGGATGAGTTTTCCTACTTTATTTATCTCTATTATTTTTAAACTTTTGTTGACATTATGTATGATAATATATAAATGTCTACCTCCAGTTCCACAAATTAGTGGACGGAGATAATACAGAATGGAATTGAATTGAATTGTTTACAGTGACATGATGACAGTAGTGAGAATTTTTAGAGCAAGATATTGCGAATATTTACGTCAATGTTTTTGACAGAAATTGTCTTCAGTTGGCAATGTTCCAGCCTTAGGGGCATCATTTGGAATCTTTGAGGTACCAGTTGGAAAATGCGAACCCAAAGGGGTGGGCCATGCTTATAAATACGTGCGATACGTTTTATTACTTCATAAGCAAAGCAAAGACTTATTCCAAGTCGAAGATACAATCCAGCATCAATTGACTTTTTAGCATTAAACAATAAAGAGCATTACTCGTTAGTCTATTCCTGATATGGTAAAATAAAGAGCGTTTATCTCACATCTGTTCAAGGAATTGAAACCACCTGGAAAATTGCCATGACGAATAATAAAATATGTCGTTTCTCTGTTAAAGGTACGGTTGGCCTTGGCGGTGGGTATCATGTGAAAATATTTCCACCCGTCAAAAACACAAGAACATCAAAATGTAAACAGTATGTTATTCTGATATGTTTAACCATTGTTATGTAAACAAAAGCATTAAAAGTAACTTTTCTGGTGTTTGTTTATATTATGATGGTAAACATAAAGAGCGTTCTTTGTTGGTGAATTCCTGATATGGAACTAATAAAGAGCGTTTATGCCATTTGTGTGTGATGAGCCAGTAGCATTGCGCTGTCCTCTGTAACCCAATCAGGCTCTTGCTTAGGTAAAATATAGTAGGTATTTATGATAACATGCTGTTTACGCGATGGTCATGGTATATATGAACGAAACTGTATGCGTTTTAATGTTTTTCTGTTTATGGTGTTTGGAACAAATATGAATATTTTCGACAATTAAGGCCTCACGTGCCTTTAATATATACTTTTGTGGACATGGTCTAATTATAACTATGTGACATAGTTGAAGCTTACTCTTCTATTGATGTGACGTTGAATCCAGGCCAGTCCGACGCAGGTGTTAGTTTTATTTTATCTTTGATCTTTTCTCGCAGCTTCCACGTCACTGCCCGACCATCGTAACCTTCAAGACACCCAAAATACCCCGAGCAGTTGATGGCCACGCGTTCTCCGATAACCACGTGTTGGTCAGTGGGCGTGTCTGTAAACATTGGACCGGGTAGATTGTCACAACCTGAAAGTATACTGGTATATGTGAACCGTGTATATCCCCACCTTTAAAGTTTATGCATGGTTTCCTATCTGACACACCCTCCATGGGCAACACGACCACTTGACCCCGAAGCACTATACTGTAAATCATTTACTTTGTATGCTTTGAAGTGTTGACAATAAAGAATCTTGAAAATATTGACCCCAATCTCCTTGATATTTTCGAGATGAGATGTACCGATTTCACTAGCCGCATTACGTCGAAGGAAACTAGTACTATGTTCAATCCAGTTCAATTAAAAAGAGCATATACCGTAACACGAACTCGACGTCACAAATTGTTGACCTAACCTGTCATACTCACTGAAAGCGGTCAGCAGAATAATTGGTTGTGCTGTTCAAAGTTCAACCGATATAATTGCATTTGAAGCCATTTATTTCTATCGATCACGACATCGTTGATAAGTGCTTGGAAATCTTATATTGGGCGTGGGCTAGTCTTAGATTCTCGGCAAAATTTGTGAAAATAGATAAGAATCAATCAGCTTTTTTTTATGGGAATTGATAATCAAAAAGCTATATAAATATAAGAAATGAGTTTAGTGGGGTTCACACAATGTGACCCAACGACCACAGCACCGTATCCCCAAAATGACACACACCCTCTACATCCATTTCGTAAATGACAATCAAATTAAAATATGTCTGATATCGATGCACGTCGTTTAGGCCTATTATGCTATGCTGAGAAATTGCACAAATAGCACAATATTCACCACCGTGGAAAGGATGTGACACTATATATATTGACAGCCTCCCAAAACGAGTTTTACGCAATTTTCCTCAATTGGTTCTAAACACACAGACCATACGCGTGTGACTTCGCGACAGATAAGCACTATTTATATTTACATTATTAGTATTTTAGCTCAGATGCCCTCGCATTCGTATCGCATTGTACAGTATGACGAACGGAAATTACTGCTAAGTGTGGACCCATACACCGATTAGTAATCAACAGTCAATTTATATATAGAGATAGGAAGACCATGCATCTACATCCTGAGTTTGCTGCCCATCCATATTACTTAGTTGGTTTAAACATATTTTATTTACTGATACTGTGCTATAAAGGGATCGAGACAGGTTTTAAATAATCTAAAAACGCATCTCTTCCACACATAAGTAACCAGTCCTGAAAATAAGGTGCCGGACATTTGCAGAATTAGGTCCCCAGATGGTGAATTTAATGACGCTACCCCACACAGCGGGATAGCGTCACCAAATTCATCATCTGTGTGGGGACCCCATTCAGCATGGCCTGATACGCTATGGGACACATAAACTCAGGCTTAAGTTCCCAGATGGTGAATATGGTGATGTTCACCCATTGGGCACATCGAGTATGCATTATGTCGTCTGCAAAGTTGGGGATATATAGAAACTAAACTAAAAAATAAAAACAAGCATTCTAAATAAGTTTCTAAAGAAACTAAAAAAACTTGTAAATTTGATCATAAAGATACTTTCCAGAGAAGATGAAGACTGAGCAGAATAAGGTCCACAGAAGGTGAATTTAGTCATACTAGCCCGCTCTGTGGTGTAAAGCGTCACCAACTTCACCCTCTGGTGACCTCATTCTGCAAATATCCGATACCATATGTTCAGGCCTGTAAGTAACACAAAAATTGCATATATATGCCTTAAACAGAACAATAAGAACAAAGAAGTTATTGTATGTCTATTTATTCTTCAACACGTTTTGTTGCTGCAATGTAATGTTGTAGTGCGAGGGTTAGTTCTGGTCTGGTCCAAAAGGCATCAAGTACCGTTGCGATTTGAAGCCTACTAAATTATACTTGACTTTCGGAAAGGCCATGCTACCGTACACTAATATTTAACGCGGGTCTCTCACCCATCAAAAGTAGACGCTCCCAGAAATGCTTGTTTTGTGGCTGGTGGACCATGCACCCACCACAACAGCCATCGTATCTGTAAAACATTTTGACCCCACCCCCGCATCACCAAACTATTTCTCACTTACTCTGCACCTTTAGATTGACGGTAGATTCGATTGTCAGACCGGATGTGACGTTGGTGGCTTTACATCTGTATTTCGTTTCGTCGACTTTTATCATCAGGTCGTTTATTCTCATCGTCTGGTCGCCGCGACACAGCTCGGTGCGGTTTGACCACGGGTACTGCGTCCATTTTCCATCTAGTAATTTCGACCATGAGATATGATCAAAACCTTTGGCACAGCATATGATGGTATGATACCTACCAGCTCGCCCAAACTGTTGCTCATTGAAATCCCTTGTAAATTGGAGAGGTCCTGCGTGGAGAAAATAATTATCTTGGATAACTTTACTGTTTTGTCGAAATATACTAAGTATTTTGGAGGCCAAATTCATATTTCACAAACAATGTCTCTTCGAAGAAATGTAATGTCTCTTGAAGGAAATATTTTTTATGAGATGAATATAATATTTTCAAGATAAAACCAATTTGAAAAATTTAAACAGTTTATACGACATTTTCGCGACTTCTATCCAGTTACCGAGAACATAACTAAATCTATCCTGTGTTGAACCTTTCTAAACTAAATGGACCCCCCCACTCAGTTAAAAAAATTCACTTTCGAATGATATGTTACTCATCTGGAGGGTTTTCGTGAAAAAAAGTAGACGATAGATAATACAAGTACATACTCAGTCCTATTTATTGGTGGGAAATGTTCAGATTAAAAGTCCAACAAACTACTTGTGAACTTATTATATGAACATATCATGAGGGAAAACTACTCGTCAATGAGTATTTAGGATTGAAAGGGTTATAAAAGCAAATCAAAGCAAATAGTGATTTCTGTTGAACTGGGCCATTACATACAGTAATGCCCTATTCAAGTAATCGACTCCTTAACCACAGCAGAATTATGGGTAATTTTTCAGGATTTAGTTGGAAATATGGCTTGTTGCCATTCTCGTCGAGTCGAGAGCTTTCCGATGAATGGCAACGAGCCATATTTCCGACTAAATCCTGAAAAGTTACCCATAATTCTGCTGTGGTTAAGGAGTCGATTACTTAGGGCATTACTGTACTGCCGAAATTGTATATAAGGTATTGGAAGTTTGGTAGATAATTGCAGTAGTATATCTTCAAATTGTATGTCCCCAGCGCAATGATAGTCCCACTGGAGGGGGTCATTACCGTCACAGTTCGTTGTTTGGTTAGATACACAGCTTCGCCTTAGTGGTGTTTTGAGAGAATTGGCACATCCGATCACATGATGCATGTGTAATAACTTGTTTACTAGACATTTATACAGTTTTTGTTTCGCCGGCACAACTCTTAACCCTTTGAGTGCCAGGTCAGATTTTTGTATCAACCCATATACCCTGTGCCAATGCATTCTCCTCGCATATATAAGAGAATGCTTTGGCTTAACAATTTATTTATTTTTATTTTTTTTTACAATTTTTTACAATTTTAATATATTTTATTATATTCTTTAACATACTTATTGTGTAGGTTTAGGGCCGATAATATCGGCCCCTGGCACTCAAAGGGTTAAGTTATGTGAAAATATATATTACCTAAGGCTAAATAAAACCACACCCCCACATATTTTGAAAGCTGGGTACACAAAACACCATAAAGTGGTGACAACCGCTTCAGCATTGTAGCCTTACCTGGTGCTGGTTCGTTGCTGCACAGGGACTGCATCGGGCATCCATTAACAATTGATAGGCATGCTGTCACAATAAGAAGATACCCATTTAATATATCCATTATTCCATTTACAATCGGCTCGTGTGATCTCTTTCAAATTGTCTTCGGATCCTGAAATAAAAGTTTCGAAAAAGCTCGACAGCGATCGAATGTTCCTTTCAATATATGCTGAAAATAATAGAGAACTTCTGTGGTCATATGATTAGAACTTGCTTTTTTGTCGGCATATGATATGGGAGGCTTCTAATCGTTCTGTGGCGCGCTAAGAACTGTGGAAGTATAACTGCATTTCTTACATTTTAATATATAAACTATCTTGTCAGCCACCTTGGAATTTTTCGGTTCTCAATAGTCGGATGGAATAAATTTATGGTTCACACACATAAACGTGCTTGTAGTGTTTGAAGCTTCATGTGTTAGCGTGTGTATGGAATCAAGACATTCATACGGCGAATATTATTGTCCCTCGACATTCCGTCGGAAGACTATAGTAATAATCCTCACCGAGTGTGCGACCGCAACTTTATCCGAGTCTGTATTCTGTAATTTTCTCTCATTTTGTTTAAAGTGATATGAAACACTCCGGTAGGGTGATCAAATAGAAATGGAGAATAATCTTGTTCAAAGTAGTTATTTTTTTTACAAATATTATATCTAAATTGACAACGCACATGCACCGTCATTCTTATATATTAATTAAATGCAGTAACTGCCGATGGCGAAATCGTTTTTGTTAGTTTATCGCCGATAGAAGCGTCCCGATTCGAGTATAGTAAATATTTACAATTTAGCGTAGTTCAGACAATGTTTTCTATGGAGTGGGGCGGTCGATCTGCTTGAGATTATCGGTGATGTTAGCAGAATGGTATACATTCCCTCAATTGGCATAGCACCTGAATACTAACTTATCAGTTTCATGCATCCGAACAAGTACATAATATGTCTTTAACTTGGCACATATATATCAACCGGTACCTGGGTACCTGCGCGCCTGCGATTTTGTGTTCAGTCAGACTCATTTTCGCGTGTTATTGCCCTTTTTCGGCATAGAATCTTACATCATTAATTGGACACATGCATCTTTTGTCCAAGCCTGTAATCCGTCATTTTCCAGTGAATTTTTTGAAAACTTGTCACAGGTGTTAACCTGCGAACCTCCGATTTTGAGTTCAGTCGGAGTCATTTTGGCAGAGTTATTGCCATTTTTCGACATAGAATCGTACATACTGGATTGCATTTTTTGTCGAAGCCTGTATTCCGTTATTTTCCTGTCAATTGTTTTAAAACTTGACACATATTAACCATGCAGCATGGGAACCTACGATTTTGAGTTCAGTCGGAGTCATTTTTGCCATTTTTCGACATGGAAATGTTTGAATTTTTTTTATTTTAGAGTTACTGACCCTGTCTCGACACATTGAAAATGTGCATCATATTTAGTTAATATGCACTTTGTAAGTTTGTATCATATTGGTGTAATCAATTCCCCCTACAGTTTGTAGTATAAACTACCACCTTCGTCGGGGTGAGACCTTAGTCAGCGACATTTTATTAGCCTATATATATTTATGGCTCCGTGCAGACTAACATTTGGTACCCGATTTACTTAAAGATACGGGCGGCATTGGCGGTGGGTATGCTGTTGAAATATTCACCTCCGTCAAAAACCGCCATGAACAGAAAGAATAGTAAAATATAGACAGACCTTGTTCTTATAGCAATCAGAAATATGGCATAAACAGTATGTTATTGTCAATTTTTTTTCCTTTGTTATGTAAACAAAAGCAAAAAACGTTGCAGAACTTGGCTTTTGTTTAGATCCGGATATGGTAAACATAAAGAGCGTTATTTGTTACTGTTTTTCTGATATGGAAATAATAAAGAGCGTTTATAACATTTGCGGGTGATTAACCAATAGAATTGAGCTGCGTTATGTAAACAGAAGCAAAACTTCTGTAATACGAGCAGGATCTTGTTTACGTACACCATGAACAAAACTATATATATTTTAATATTCCTTCTGTTGATGGCGATTTGAACAAATATGAATATTACTGCAACGACGCCGCCCGTGCCTTTAATAAGAGTCTATTGTATAAAATGACACACTTGTGCCGAGAAATTGTACATGAAATGACACTTTTTCTTGCATGTTTTATGATTAATTTATTTCCATGTATTTCATATAGTTTCGATGTTTTAGATGAATGGCAATATAGTGCAGCGGCCAAATCGGAAAAGAGCTCTAGTTTTCGAGATACCCCTACCCACGGTAGAACAAGTTAAAACTAACTTTTTTTGAAGGAGAAATATATACTGTAGACGAAAATGATAGTGAAAAATAACGGAATTGGTGGTGGCTATTCTCAAATTGACGATGAACGATACCCACCAGTGACTTTACCCAGAAATTAACGATTTTGGTAAAGTGAGCCCTGCGGCTATGTCCTAAGTTATTTTCCCACATTGTTGGTGTTAAAATGACTACAGCATACCATATCTGTACCTGATATGCAAGAAGTGTTGGTTAATTTGGATTTTCGTGCAATTTGGAGCCGAAACATTTATTTTTTGTTGAAAAATCGCTCTTTTTCAAAAAAATTATATTTTTCGAACATTATCTTAGAAAAGTATATTGCAATAACATTGAAATATTTAGTTCATATGGTGTACTAGTTATCTAGCAAGCATATGAAGAAATAAGTTAACAAAAAGTTTGAACGGTTTGCTAGATATTGGATTTTAGCTACCCCTCCCCCAAACACGTTTTTGGTCGAAAAATATACATATTTTTGATAATGACATTATAAACATTTTGGAATTGATCTGAATCGGACCCAATATGAATCTTGTACTGAAAGTCTTGTCCAGATATGCCGTTTAATCGATTACAGATGTGTTCAGGCTTTCATACCCCCAGTTACAACAACAACAATGATTTTATTGATAACAGGTAATTTTGCATGCATTAACATCGATGTTAACTACTAAAACCTTTGATATAAACAACATGTGACCAACTATATAATTCATATGGCTCAGTAGTTATCTGGACATCACTAGTAGAAAGAATTTGAGAGAAATTGAAGAATAACGGAATAGGTGGTGGCTATTGTCATCGACGATGCGCGACACCCTCCAGTGACTTTTTCAGAAATTAACGATTTTGGTAAAGCGAGCCCTGTGGCTATGTCCTAGCCTATTTGCCCATATTGTTGGAGTTAAAATTACTACGTCATACCATACCTCTACATGATATGAAAAAAAGTGTTGGTTAATTTATATTTTCCTGCCATTTGGAGCCAAAATATTTATTTTTAGCTGAAAAGTCGCACTTTTTCACAAAAATATTATTTTTCGAACATTATCATTCAAATGGATATTGTTATAATGCCCAAATATTTAATTCTTATGGTGAGGCAGTTATCTGCCAAGCATATGCAGAAAGAAGTTAACAGAAATTTAGAACAATTTGCGAAATAATGTATTTTAGCTATCCCTCCCCCAAACACGTTTTTGGTCGTAAAATTACATATTTTTGTTCAGAACTTTACCAAATTTCCCAATTGATCATACTGAGGCCAAACATGATTCTTTTGCTGAAAATTGAGCCCGGGGGCATTGCTTAAGTGATTAAAGGCGTGTTCAGGCTTCCAGACCCCAAATTACAACAACACCCCATTTTATTTGCTATTACACACAGTAAGTGTCGCATATCAATCAATCAATCAATCAATAGTTTATTCTCCAAAAAACAATAATGGTATACAGAGATTATAATAATTGGACAGGAGAAGGGAACCCAGCATGTCTGACGTATAGATGCACAAGTACTCCATTCTCGTTTAAGATAGAAATGCAGTAGTTTGAAGTTATGGCCAATTGAGTAATCACATTAAAACGTCCCCTCTCTGTCATTGTGGCAAATAGAAAAAGCATATCATTACTTTTTGGAATACAGTGGTCCTAAGACTGAACTTCTATGCGCCATACTGAATGTAATTTTATCAGAAATACTCTTTTTATGTAGAGTAACTCAGTCATCGCGAAAATATTAAAATAGTTGATGGGGTTCAGACATTAATCTCGAAAACAAAGCGATTTCCATAACGCTGCCATTTGTTAAAACTTCGTGAAAAGCATTAAAACCCCGCTGAGCGCGAAATTTACCACCACCAGATCGTCTGCAATCTCACGGCGACGGGCGTATCAATGACGAAAACAACATTATCTGCATGTGTTGCATTGCGTCCAATCAGCTCCAACGAAACTATGTGTATATCATTGAATTCAATCAGTTCCAACTGGATTACATCATAATTTTCCCCATACAATCTCTCCCAGATAAATTGTTTACCTCCGGATAGAACTACCACATACTTATATATCGCATAGTTTCGGCCATAATATATGTTGATATTGAATTCATAATCCCTTCAGTACATGATCTGTTCAAGACTTCAAATAGGGTAGGGGTACATACAACAGTGAACATTTGCCAGCCGCTTGTTGTGGAGTGCCACATGATGCAGACTTTCGGGAACCAACACATATGTATATTCTGATAAAAATTAACCTTTGGTCAATCCCTCAGTTAATATTGGAGTCATATCATTTCACCATGTGGTGTCTTCCAAGACTTCAAATACAGTAGGGGTCCTCAAAATTTTGCCTTTCTTATTTTCCAGTCACTTTTCGTTAAGTGCTCATTCTTTCAGATCTAAATCCATCTATTTACATTGTGTACGTCCTTGTACAATTAACTCGCCATTGTCCATACACGCAGTCAATGATGATATCGTTCCAGTCCGTGGTGTGTTCTAGTCTTAAAATTGGGAAGGGGGTAATACAAACATTAAAAAATCGCATTATTCATTTTTCAGTCGCTTTTTGTAAAGTGTCCCTGACTGTCGGGTATTAACCCATCTATAACACTTGTGTATTACTTTATAGAATAGCCATTTGTCCAGATCGTCCTTTGACCCTGAGGGCACATCCATTCAGTTCGCGGTAGGTTCATGGTTTACATGGGGTAGGGATCCCTTATAATTCGCCTTCATCGTTTGCCATCTGCTTTGTGTAAGGTGCCACGGTGTGTTCGCGAGACCATTGCATCTTTTCTGACAGAACAGCCATTCGGCCACAATCTCGGGTAATATGGATAGCTTATGCCTTGATCTAGTGGTGTGTTCAAGACTTCAAATAGGGATGGAGTCCCCTGAGAGTAAAATTTAGCCCTTTCATTTGCTGACCACTGGTTGTAAAGTGCCACAGGCTTTCGGGAAGCATCTCATCCATAACAGATTCGTATTTCCAGATAATAATCCCATTTGTCCACAAGTTCAGTTAACATTGAGTGCATATCATTTTTTTAAGACTTCAAGTTGGATAGTGGGGTCCTCAAGACATAGAAAATTCGCCTTCTTGTTTGCCAGCCGCTTTTTGTAAAGTGTTCCAGGATTTCGGGGGAACCAAATCACCCATATATCAATTAATAATTCCATGATAGCAATACCTTTCGATCACACACTCAGCTAAGTATGAGAGAATATAACTTCAGTTCATGCTCTGATCAAGATATTAAATGGGTTAACGGGGTCCCCCACAAAACAGTGAGTATTCGCCTTTCTCTTTCATCAACAACTTTTTGTAAACTAACCCAGACATTCAAGACCCTGATATACTATACTCTTTATATAGCGTCCATTTCTCAACACACGCAGTTAATAATGGAAGCACATCCTTTCGGTCCATTGTGTGTCCCAAGACTGCAAATGGGGTAGAGTGGCCTAAAACATTACATTTCGTATTTGCCAGTCGCCTTTTGTAAAGTGTTCCATGATTTCGAGAACAAAACCACCCAAATTGTAAATAATACATGAGAGCATATAGATTCGGTTCAGTGTGTGCTAAAGAGTTTAGAAGGGTTATGGGTACCCAAAACAGTGAGATTTCGCCTTCTCTTTGCTAGCCACTTTTTGTAAAGTGCCCCAGGCATTGGGAAGCCAGCCAACCCACCCATCGTGCACTGAAGAGGTATATTTCCTGAATTACATACCATTTGTCCACACCCCAGTTAATATTGAGAACATGCACATCCATTAGTGTGTTTAAGACTTTAATTGGGTAGGGTGCTTAAAGAAAATATTCAGCTTTGGTTATTGCCATCCGCCTTTTGTAAAGTACCCTATGATTTTGGGAACCAATCTACCCATATAACATGTATATTCCCTGATATCACTACCTTTCGTTCACACTGTGATTTAATAATAAAAGCATGAATATTCAGCGCTTGGTGTGTTCAAGAGTTTAAATGGGCATATAAAGGGGTCCCACAAAACAACAAATATTCGCCTTTGGAGTTTGCCATCCGATTTTCGTAAAGTGATAAAGGCTTTCGGGATCCAACCAACCCATCCATCAACATCATGTATGCGTCCCGATATTACTATTTTTTACCCACATCCTCAGCTAATATTTACAGCAATCATTTCAGTTCGTGAGTTGTTCAACTTTAACACTTCAATTGTGTAGGGGGGCCTAAAACAGCAAATTCGTCTTTCTTAGTTATCAGCCACTGTGTGTAAAGCGACACATGCACAACCCATCCATACAAATTATGTATTCTCTGATAGAACTACATTCCTGTCACACTCTCGGTTAATATAGAGAATTAGAGATCATATAGCTTAATTTCGTATTACGTTGAAGTCTTTAAATTGGGTAGAGTGTTCTCGAAAATATATAGCAAATTCGCCCTTCACATTTGCCAAGCAAAGTGCCACACTGTTTCGGGAACAAACCCATCCATAAACATTGTATATTTTCTTATGTAACTGTCCTTTATAATTACACGATTCTTAATATTGAGATAATATTTTTTCAGTTCGTGGTGTGTTCAGGACGTCTAATAGGACGGGGGAGCAACACTGATTTTGTTCTGTATGATTATGTTAGCCTATATTTAAATATGTGTCGTCTAGAACAAATAACTCAGTTGCTCAAAGTCGATATGTGTTAATATAAAATTACATGTCATAAATAAAATATTGTGTTGTTGTTGTTGTAACTGGGGGTTTAGTTGGAAACCCGAGGTCATCTAAAACCACGCTCGCGATGTCTACGGATCAGGTTTTCATCACACGAATAATGATTAGATGCTCATTAGATTAATTTAGAAACGTCTGTGTTGTTATCATAAATATGTAGTTTTTCTACCAAATCGCGTCCGGGGGAGCGGTACCTAATTCCAATATCTTGAAAACCGTAGACAATTTCTGTCAAATTTTTTCTACTTGTGGTGTCCAGATAACTACTGAGCCATATGAATTACATAGTTGGTCAATTATTGTTTATAACAAAGGTTTTAGTACTTAACATCGATGTTAATGCATGCAAATTTACCTGTTATCAATAAAAATAATTGTTGTTGTTGTTGTAACTGGGGGTCTGCACGCCTGAACACATCTGTAATCGACCAAACGGCATCGCTGGACAACACTTTCGGTACAAGATTCATATTGGGTCCCATTCAGATCAATTCGAAAATGTTTGTAATGTCATTATCAAAAATATGTTTTTTTTTTCGACCAAAAACGTGTTTGGGGGAGGGGTAGCTAAAATCCAATATCTCGCAAACTGTTCAAAATTGTTGATAACTTCTTTCTTCATATGCTTGTCAGATAACTACTTCACCATATGGACTAAATATTTCAATATTATTGTAATATCCGTTTGAATGATAATGTTCGAAATATATAATATTTTTGAAAAAGAGCGATTTTTCAACAAAAATTAAATGTTTCGGCTCCAAATGGCACGAAAATCTAAATTAACCAACACTTCTTGCATATCAGGTACAGATATGGTATGCTGTAGTCATTTGAACACCTACAATGTGGGCTAATAACTTAGGACTTAGCCGCAGGGCTCACTTTACCACAATCGTTAATTTCTGGGTAAAGTCACTGGTGGGTATCGTTCATCGTCGATTTGAGAATAGCCACCACCAATTCCGTTATTTTTCACTATGATTTTCGTCTACAGTATATATTTCTCCTTTAAAAAAAGTTGGTTTTAACTTGTTCTACCGTGGGTAGGGGTACCCGACCACTTTTTGCGTTTGGCCGCTGTACTAATAATTTTGCTACAGATTGACATTATTTGGTATATTATATATATATTTGTTATGTCATCTGTGCTAACCTTTTTCCGAACAAAGCAAAACGCAGATTATTTTTAATTAGATTTTCATACAGTTGTAAATCTGGATAATATGTTCATATGAGAACCTTCCCTACGTATGACCGGTGGATAATATGAACCTCCATCGCGTATGACCGGCAGATAATATGTTCATATCAGAACCTCCCCCACGTATGACCGGAGGATAATATGAGAACCTCCCTCACGTATGACCGGCAGATAATATGAACCTCCACCGCGTATGACCGGCGGATAATATGTTCATGTGAGCACCTCCCCTACGTATGACTGGAGGATAAAATGATAACCTCCGCGTATGACCGGTGGATAATATGAACCTCCATCGCGTATGACCGGCGGATAATATGTTCATATCAGAACCTCCCACGCGTAGTATGACCGGAGGATAATATGAGAACTTCCCTCGCGTATGACTGGCGGATAATGTGAACCTCCACCGCTGATGACCGGCGGATAATATGTTCATATGAGAACCTCCCCCGCGTATGACTGGCAGATAATATGAGAACCTCCACCGCATATGAATGGCGGACCATAAGTTTTTAAGTCTATAAACACTATTTGATTTGAATATTCTTTTGACTAGTCTTCCCATTGACATATTCATTCGTTCAAACCAGTTGATCTATTTTGTAACTTGGCTTTTAGTCGCCGGGCTCCGGCATATGGGCGTTTAGTCACAACTGAAATAAAAATAAGTGCGAATATCTTGGAGCGAATTTATGCAACAATTTCACCGCCTGGTGGACCCATTTGGAAAAAAATACATTCCCTGTGTCTAATCCTACATTTTGATATAATATACGCCCCATTATATTGAATATACCAGCTGAAATCGATCCTGTAATTGTAAACATCGAGTCTAGTTTTAGCTGTTTTATCGGCGCGTCTTTGCATGTTCGCCATTACAATATTCGCACTAAATCAGCCATATTGTAGCTAAAAACGAATGCACATTATTCCCCTACGTTATTTGATACCTAAAACTTGTTGTTTGCTAGCGTATTCATCAAGAAATCTAAATTCTAAACATTAATGTCGAACGCAGTTTTTCGTGTTTGTGGCATTTTATGTTAGGTCAGTTGTCGACCGAATAATGTAACTTTCGGTGTTCGGTCAGTGGCGGTGTTAATATGTGTGGATAGGGCGAATGTGGACCTTTCGTTAGACACCAAAAGGAGCTCTCTACGCGCTGTATTCCTCGAGATATCGGCCGTCCCACGCAATTTGAAAATCCTGTCCCGCAGATTGTCATTCTATCCCAAATTCCACCCCATGTTAGGTCAGTTGTCGATCAAATAATGCAACTTCTGGTGTCCGGCCAGTGGCGGGGTTAATATGTGTGGATAGGGCGAATGCGGGCCTTTCATAAGACTCCAAAATGAGCCCCCTACGCCCTGTATTCCTCGAGATATCGGCCGTCCCACTCAATTTGAAATTCTGTCCCGCAGATTGTCGTTTTGTCTCATATCCCATCCCATCCCGCAGATTGTCATGTCCCAAATTAAAGCTATATGTTTGCATGCAATAATTTTTCATTAAAAAGGCACCCCATTCTTGAATTTTCCAAAATCTCAATTTTAGTTTATCAATTTGCAGGAAAAAAATCATTATCCTTTACAATGTATGCTACGGTACTATAACAACATCTGTAAAACAAAGTGGTTTTAAAAAAGATTGTATGATGCGGTCATTTCAGAAATATTTGCAAAAAACGCACTGCATTATCTAGCTTAGGAATCCAACTAGAGGGTCTACATTATGTCTACTGTCTGAAATCATGACTGTCTGTGAGAAAATAAATAAAGCATTTTTCATTGCACATTTTTTTTTTTTTTGCAGAACTATTTTTTGGACGAAAAATCATCATAAAACGAATTAATATCTGAAAAGATGAATCAGTATTTAGTGTTGTCTGCCAGATTACTAAAAACGTGGTTGGATAACATTTATGTTGTTTTTCACACGATACAAATATATTTCTGCAAATGGCCACCAAATAATTACAATATGCAATGCAAAATGTTTTATTTATTTTCTCGAAGACAGTAATGATTTTAGATGGTAGACTGAGCGCGTGCACTATTTGGGTTCATAAGGGTATATTCATACACTGGCAAGTTTGCACGATATGGTTTGTAGGCATTTCGTCGTAGAAAACGATATGGTGCCATAATATGAGCGGAAATAAGCACAAAAAATGCATCCGTACCATAGCTATAACTATGTGCGAAGTAAAATATCTGTAGTATACCTGTAGCGATGTCTGTAAATAGCATGCAGTTATCTCACAAAAATAAATCATACAGATATTTGAAGGCAAATTCCAGTAGCACCGTTGCAAGTGGAACTACATATTACAGAATTCTTACTTTTCATGTCGTTCCCTTTGATAAAGATGCATGTTATATGCACATTTCAGTTCATATTCTGGCACCATAGGGTTATCTTTTAGAAAATGCCTGCTAAAAATGCCGTGCAAACTTGCCAGTGTATGAACATACCCTAAGCTAGATAATGCAGTGTGTGTGTTGCAAATATTTCCTATCAAACTCTCTATCAACCTACCTCAATTTTTTTTATTTTTTTATTTTTTTAAACCACTTGTTTTTTTTTACATAATTAGAAAATATTTCTCATATTGTGTATGAGAGTGAACATGTGTCATAGTACTACAGAAGACATTGGTTATAGAGGATAATGATTTCCCCCTTCAAATGACAGTTTTAAATTGAGATGTTTTGAAAATTCACGAATGGGGCGCCTCCTTAAAGGCACATATACGGATGGCCTAGGTTGTAGGTTATAATTTAGAAATAACAGTTACTAAATTATGAAAGATTATTCAAGAATACAGTATAGTATAGTGATAGTATGAATGTGATACTATCAACATAACACACTTTGTATGAGCCGAGCGTTTGGTTATATACAGCACTTATAGATGTGAGCGATAAGCAAAACACTCAACCTTCGTGGCGATCTGTTTAGGAGTGTGATTCACGGTGAGCTATTCAACACGGAAATATTGAGAGGCGAGGACTAGTACACGCTATATCAGTATAAGGTATAAAGAACTTGGTGGCATTTCTAACCACAGATCAAATAGTGGGGTCTTCCCGGTGTTGATTGTTTTGTTTATCGCATACTATTTGCGCACTGTTTGTTTACATAACATGTCGTTTGTTTACATATTACAGAGTACCAACATGACAATAAAATGCAATTTGCGCGATATTTATGATCGGTATATAAGAACAAGGTCTATAATACAATATTGTTTCTGTTTATGACTGTTTTAACGGATGCGATTATTTTAACAGCAAATCCCATCGCCAACGCTTACCGTATCTTCAAGTTGAACGTTATTTAATCGACTTATTCCGAGTGACACATCGGCTCACAAAAGTCACAGAAAAGCATGCAATTTCGAGTTGGGACATTCACCTACAGTGGAGTACATTATTAAGGAACATATAATTATTAAGAAATATATTCCCGTGTTGCTTTTTCGACTTTATAATGTTCCCTGTCTAAACTTCAAACAGTTCCAATGTGTTGTACTGGTGGAATATGATCTCTACAGACTACGGGCGTTATAGCCAGAGTAGAGATTCGTGGCATGATCTATTACTAAATGAAAATATACTCACTCACACAGGAGTGCTTATTTTTGGGCTCTTGGACTCTGGTGTTGATGATAGTGTTGACAAAACTTGTTCAAACATGTGGGGGTTCGATGTCAGTAATGTTGAGAAACTGAAAGTAATAAAATGTGTCGAGGCTTTGTTATTAACACGGAACTGATATGATCTAATGTAGTCACATGAATGTCAACAACATCGTATTGTCCTTGAATATTCTCTAACAATGTCATACCAAACAACCACCGTGAGGTCAAGCAAGGTGGTTGTACTGATACAGGTATTGTGCATATACAGCCATGCCAAGTGTTTGCTTTTGCATGTATTTCTCGGAAATGAGTTGTGTTGTATTGATATAAGTAAATAAAATATACTCACAAGATGAATTTATGGTGATTACACTAAACTTAGCTCGTGTTATCAAACAAGACGTCGTGTTATCAAGTTGTCCGCATTTCACAATCGTTATTGGTGCACCAAACACTGCACGATAGATGGCATGTCATTGAGCAGACAGCCATATATATAGCCTCCAAAACAAAATGTGGATCAATGTGTACTGTGCGGATTTTAAAATACATCCGGTATAGTTTTGAATGAGTTATACTGTGTGGTTTGGTATATAACTGCACGGTGGACTGATTTTCCTCGATTGTGTACGTACAGAGAAGCTAATTCATTGTTTACATATGCGCAATCATAAAGATGATATTTCAATGAAGCCTGTATCATATGTCGCTTTTTATATAGACTGAATCAAATAGATGCTTTAGAAGTTTTATTTGAATGTAATTTCATATGTTCAAAAAAAGTTATATTTGCTTATATAGGTGCATGTGTATATATAGACATGTTTAAGACGAGGTGTTATGTAATTGTAGCTCAATGTTTACGTTAAAGATGTTATATCGCTTATAATGTGTTGCACTACAATTTCGATTTCTGAATGTACAGTAGTCGAGAGCCCTTAAATTGTCCTTCCCAAGACACTTAATGTATATATAGGACATGCAGCACTATTATATGTCTTGGGAAGGACAATTTAAGGGCCAGACGCACGTTTTGTCAAAATTTAGTGGTATTTCAAAATGGATTTTCTCAAAATCTGCCAGGAATTTCTTTGTGAAATTTGGTTCGAGCGATTACTGTGTCACAATATTTAAGAACCATCAAACAATTGGATATAATAATGTCATTGACTTCACTTTTATGGCATGAAAAATATTTAAAATTTCACTATTTCCAGGTACCAAGAACTTCTGTATAATATATTTTTTTCACTAGTGCAGTTCATTTATCCATTGTATCATATCTGAAGATAATGAGAGGAGACTTAATTATTCTTGATTCATGACATTTAATGATTATTTTCCTTTAGAAAAGCAACTACCCATAAATCATTTTCTATATTTGAGAATTTCATGTCATGCCTTATTGTTGATCAATGCAAAATTGGGCTGAGGTGAGTTGTGGGTCATGGGTTCATAACCAAGTTAAAGCTGACCACCATATCTCTTTAAACGGTATCCTAATTCAGTTGATTGCTACATGCTTTAGTGGACCACACTGTCGCTGAATATGTCATTGTCGCATGGTTTCGAGCAAAAAGACACCCAGGATCTCTCAAACGCGCAAAAAGACACACAGGATGTCACAAACGTACAAAAAGACACGCAGAATCTCAAAGTCTCACCAAACAACGAGAATTTAGATTAGTCGTCTGCTATATATTTATTAATATTATTAATATAATTATTTGTTTGTGATCGGTGTAAAATATCAACGGAATTAAATGGACATATATATATATACCATCCGCTTTGAGTCTGACTGGCAGCGCAGTTCCGTAAATAGCAGACGAGTGGTGTAAATTCCCGTTGACTTTGAGATCCCGCGGGGTGTCGTTTTGCACGTTTGGGACACCCTATGTGTCTTTTTGCACGTTTGAGCGACCCTGTGTGTCTTTTTGATCGAAACCATGCGACAATGACCAATTCAGCCACACTTTATATCAACATTTGTTTTCATTAAGCTGGAAAATTGTGACTGCTGTATTCTTCATTATAATATATGGGGTAAGATGCTATATCATGCAATTAAAAATCGAACTCAACATTATGATACAAATGAAGCCTCCTCTCATAGAACCAATACGATAAGCTATTTGGTGATTAGTGTAAATATATTTATTCCAATCATAATAACATATATACATTTGACAAAAGTTTTGACAATAAAATAGAATAATATAGTTAATCGATTGAATGGAAAGGGGATTAAACAACAAGCCCATTGCAATGGCTTTTGTTAAGTTTGCTCCCCTTTTGTTTCGTCGCGCCCACTCTTCATTACGTGTAGAGGGGGGGGGGTCGGACGGGAAGGAATGGAAATATAATAATAGTATTCCCAATTCTCTCATAATCAAAAACACACTCGTTGCAAACGAGCCGCACCGTTACCGGACTGGCGTTTATTGGAGACACGAAAACTGCATACCAGTGGGCACATGGAACATTTACATGTAACACAATTTAACAAACTACCTGGTCTGCGACGACGGTCAGGAAAAACCACCTTTTTTTAAGGAGGAAACCTGTTTTCCGAAACCCAATCAAAGCCGCAGCTCAAATGTTCGGAAATTCATCTGTACAAATAATATCCTATACTATACGAGTATGACACTATGAGTATAAATACATATTGTTATGACTTTACATGCATAATCAATAGCCGTGTAACTTTCTTATATTCATGTTATAAACATAATCTACTCGTTTACACACACATATGTTTGTGCTCTGAATTTGAATATTTTGATATATAACTAAACTCAATGTGCTAAAAGTTTACGATATAAATCCGGCGAAGGCTAACGCTAGAATGTTACTCCACTATCACTGTGTTACTGACCACAGCTCATAACACAGCTCACAATCCACTCAACTTGGCCACTGCATTAAAGGGGTACTGTACGCCATTTTCATTAAATTTCCGGTGACAACAACGATCTAATATCGATAATATATAGAAACATAAGTAATTTGAGTCGAAGATGTATTCTGTAAACGCTCAGGTTAATAGGCTATCTTAAAATTTAATAATTTAAAAGTTAATAATTTGATATAAATTGAATTTATGACTGGAGCCATAAAATGGCGTCAATTAAATTACGAATTACCGTAATCAAAAACAGTAATTGAGGGATACTGGATTGTTAAACCCATCGCTTAAAATATTACGATGATACGAGGAGAACACTCAAGCCACTCACTGACTAGCGACGATACAATAACTTAAATGATTATATGGGACTAGTATGCATATAATATAACTTTTATTTGATTCATTTGGTTGAAAACTTTACAAAAATTACTCGACAACGACAATTTGTATTTTTGCATTCCGGTAAATTTGTCATCCGTAACATGACTTCGTACTCAACAGACTTTCAAATAATGGAAAAATTGTTACCTTATTCTCCGACTCGGAGACTATAGAAACCAACAACAACATTTGGCGTACAGTACCCCTTTAACGCTTATCGCTCATGTCTAATTGTTCACGCACTGTGAATACAAACTTTTTTCGCTATTCAAGCAAACGCGCAAAAGTATTAGTATTCCCAATTCTCTCAATTTGTTAATTTTTTAAATGAAAAAACTGGTAGTTCTCCCGAGTAAATGGTTGAGATGCACCCGCAAGTTATACACTGTCTTTTCCATAATTTAGCATCTGAACATAGCTGATTCCGAACTATTGCTCATGTCGTTGTGCGCTACCAACGTATAACCAGGGTTACTGAGTTCGACTCTAAGAGCCGAACTCAGTGGCGGTGGGCGTGCGCTGGGGGCGAGCAACGGATGGGCTGTCTTGTCCCTAATCGGATGCACACACACTGTTGTCTATTGTCTTTTATGTATGTATCGTATCATGTATTGTTTGATCCATTCTTTGTACCATTTCTAATGGTGGAAGAAATAAACTATTCTATTCTATTCTCATAATCAAAAACACACTCGTTGCAAACGAGCCGCACCGTTACCGAGTTAGAAATTTACAAAGACGACGGCTATCGAAAAAACCTTAGAAATGCAGATTGGGACAAATTCAGGGAACTCATTAACCTAAACATCGACAACACAGAAATTAATACTCCAAAGGACATCGAAATGGCAGCCAAAACAATATCTAATATTATTAAGGATGTCATTGACACAGCATGCCCAAAACAGAAAATTAAGCAAAACACTTGGAGGGTATCTAGGGAAACATTAGAATTAATTCACCTCAAACGCAAAACATGCAGATTAATGCAAAAACATCGAAAAGACATCGAATACAGGACCATGTACAACAACTTGACCAGACAAGTAAATAAAGCAGTTAAACGGGAATCTTGGGAAAGGGTAACTATATGTATACCGAACTCGGGAACAGACAATTAGATGGGAAATTATGGAAAACATTCAAAGTATTAACCAGCCAAGCTACCTCAAACAACAATTCCAAACCACTCAAAGACGAAACATTCACAAACAACAAGACAAAGCCAAAATTTTTGCGACGTCACTACAAAATATACACAAAACCCACACATGGGACCAATTTAGTGAAAAATTCCGAAAAGAAGTAATTGAACATGTAATCACCCATATCCAAGGCAGACGACAAGCACATTAGCAACTCCTATCACACCCCTAGAAATCCAAGAATGCCTTAAGCGTGCAAAACCAAACAAAGCCCCGGGGGATGACGAATTAACTTTTGGAATAATCAAACAGGGTCCTAAATCACTGTTCGATAGACTAGAACTTATATACAACAAATGTTTACAACACGGCTACTTCCCCAAATCCTGGAAATCTGATATCGGGGTAATGATTCCAAAACCGGGCAAGGATCACAGTGAACACATTGAAATAGGAATTGTCCTGTTTCGAGTTAGTGCTGCTGAATACGTACTTGTTCTCACGAAAGATAGATATTCCACGACATACTTTGATTATGAACACTCGTAGCCGTATGTGCCTGTTTAATTAATAACTTTTTGACGGATGGAACCAGTTAACAGCCAATGTGATTGACCCCTTCCCATAGCTTCTGACGCATGCAACTTACTATATACGAGCATAATTGTAACCACATAACACTCAATTATTGAAAATTCCCCACCACCACATGTCATCATTTCACGATCCATCTGTCCCCCACGTCTTCTGCTCTCTCACCCTCTTGCTCTCGCTCTCCCTATCTTTCCCTACATCATGCTATTCCTAACACTATATTCTTCCTTTTTTCATCCCTAACTCAAATTTAGTTATATATCTCCACTTCTCCTAAACCTTTATTTCAATCCCATCCCATCTGATCGATACCCCTCCCTCACTTATTGAGGAAGGGACATGTCGCCAAAGAGGAGAAGACTTCATATAAGCCCTCGGGCTTGTTGTCTGATCCTCATTTCCAAAATTAACTCTTATATGTTGTATATTTATGTCATTTGTGTATTATGTCAATTATTTGGTTTGGAAATAAAAATATGTTTACACTAAAATAGCTACCAATTTTAGACCCATCGGCTTACTTCAATGTCTGGGAAAACTTTTCGAACGAATTATCAGCACTAGAATATTAGCCCATTTAGAGAACCAAAACTTGTTCAATAAATTTCAACGTGCATATCGCAAAGGCAAAGAGGGAACCGAACATATCTATAGAATAGTAGAAGATATGCGCACAGCAATGGGCCGGGGGCCGCCATTTCTTGGATGTAGAAAAGGCCTTCGACTCAGTTTGGCACCACGGCCTTCGATACAAACTTAAAACAACCACCGACATCCCCACAAACATGTTAAGACTTATCTCCTCATTTCTCATGCAAAGATCTATCAAAGTAACGGTCGGGGAAGAAATTTCAGACAGCGTCAACCTTAAAGCTGGGACGCCACAGGGGTCCGTCTTAAGTCCGTTACTTTTTTTAATTTACGTCAACGACATACCCTACAATCCACTACATACATTAACCTAGAACAAATTTGGACTAAGTTGGTTTCTATTCCATTTTGAAGAGGAATATATCCTCTATAACATATCCAAAATCCGCTAAAATCCGCTTTGAGCATTTTCTGTAATACAAGATGGCGTCCATGATGGCAGTTGGTACAGAAAAATCCTGAATTTCGGTGGTAGGTGCGCCAACAAATACCAAATTAGTAATAAAATAAAATCCAACAAACAATCCTTAGTCGTAAACCATATCGGTAGAATGTCTGTCCAAAATGGCCGCCAAAATGGACAAAATCGAATGAAATTTACAATTTGCGGAAAATTGAATAGCTGGTTATACAAGAACGAACAGGCCGTCGAATTATACGAGGAAGAATGATTTCAGAGTATAAGGGGAGCTATTGATAATAGTATGTAAGAATTCTCTCTAATGTATCTCGCGAGAGAGCAACCGAAAGCCAGGTCTCATACAACGATTGAATGGAACTTTTTGGGCGCCAAGAAATAGAAGAATAACGCAGTTTTATCTGTACTGTTTATCTTGAATCGTGTAATATATGTGTATTAAAACAGTTAAATGTGATCTAATAGGGATGTACTCATTGTGTGACCTTTTCTAGAAGCAGAAATATATGTAATGAAAACAGTCTCACGAATGTGACCGATAATAATTTATTTTTGAATCTACAACACACAGTCTGTCAAAATTCACTACTATAGAACAGTATGAGAGCTATTCATATGGTACTAGGTAAAATGTGTAGATCCTATTGTCCGTGTCTTAAAATAGTAGTCATAGTTGCCTCCGGTCAAGTGATTAAACACGAATATTTCATTTTTATCACACAAATACATGGTGGTATACCATGAACGCAATTTATCAAAATACAAAGGATTACAATAGACTATCTTCAATAAATTCTCATCATAACCCAATTTGCCTACATACTCTATGGCAGAGACTGTCTTTATACCTGGAAATTATTTAGAGAACCAAATCTTTTTCAATAAATTTCAACGTGCATATCGCAAAGGCAAAGAGGGAACCGAACATATCTATAGAATAGTAGAAGATATGCGCACAGCAATGGGCCGGGGGCCGCCATTTCTTGGATGTAGAAATGGCCTTCGACTCAGTTTGGCACCACGGCCTTCGATACAAACTTAAAACAACCACCGACATCCCCACAAACATGTTAAGACTTATCTCCTCATTTCTCATGCAAAGATCTATCAAAGTAACGGTCGGGGAAGAAATTTCAGACAGCGTCAACCTTAAAGCTGGGACGCCCCAGGGGTCCGTCTTAAGTCCGTTACTTTTTTTAATTTACGTCAACGACATACCCTACAATCCACTACATACATGACCTGTTAGTCTGGTCGATAAACTAAACTTTTAGGGTCAACCTAGAACAAATTTGGACTAAGTTGGTTTCTATTCCATTTTGAAGAGGAATATATCCTCTATAACATATCCAAAATCCGCTAAAATCCGCTTTGAGCATTTTCTGTAATACAAGATGGCGTCCATGATGGCAGTTGGTACAGAAAAATCCTGAATTTCGGTGGTAGGTGCGCCAACAAATACCAAATTAGTAATAAAATAAAATCCAACAAACAATCCTTAGTCGTAAACCATATCGGTAGAATGTCTGTCCAAAATGGCCGCCAAAATGGACAAAATCGAATGAAATTTACAATTTGCGGAAAATTGAATAGCTGGTTATATAAGAACGAACAGGCCGTCGAATTATACGAGGAAGAATGATTTCAGAGTATAAGGGGAGCTATTGATAATAGTATGTAAGAATTCTCTCTAATGTATCTCGCGAGAGAGCAACCGAAAGCCAGGTCTCATACAACGATTGAATGGAACTTTTTGGGCGCCAAGAAATAGAAGAATAACGCAGTTTTATCTGTACTGTTTATCTTGAATCGTGTAATATATGTGTATTAAAACAGTTAAATGTGATCTAATAGGGATGTACTCATTGTGTGACCTTTTCTAGAAGCAGAAATATATGTAATGAAAACAGTCTCACGAATGTGACCGATAATAATTTATTTTTGAATCTACAACACACAGTCTGTCAAAATTCACTACTATAGAACAGTATGAGAGCTATTCATATGGTACTAGGTAAAATGTGTAGATCCTATTGTCCGTGTCTTAAAATAGTAGTCATAGTTGCCTCCGGTCAAGTGATTAAACACGAATATTTCATTTTTATCACACAAATACATGGTGGTATACCATGAACGCAATTTATCAAAATACAAAGGATTACAATAGACTATCTTCAATAAATTCTCCTCATAACCCAATTTGCCTACATACTCTATGGCAGAGACTGTCTTTATACCTGGAAATTATGTGCACTTAAATGCACTAAGGCCACATATACGCGAAACGTACGACCTTTTCTGCAACCGCATCGCCGCGTTTACCCATTCTCCCTAATGTTACACATATCTGCTGCATGCAAAGCCATAAATAGCAACATTGAGTGAATGGTAAACGCAGAACTAATAACTGTAAACGCTGATGACCTGATATTTAGCGCAAGTATGTGGGTGGCAATGGTAACATAATTTCAAACAACAAGATACTGACAACTAATAGTGTGTATTGCGGGGTACATATTCATGTTGTAAAGTGCCGATTGAAGTAATTTGAACATAATTGTCTACTAAGAAACCGGTTTGAGAGCACCATGAATATTAGTACTAAATAAAATGTACGACGTACAGTCTCTTCGATCTAGTGAGATATGGTACTAGTCTGTTGAAGAGATAAGTGTTTCTTGACAGTATAATCAGCATTACGACATACGTGTATGGTTTATTGTCACGGAGAGAGTTGAAAATTCTGGAAATATAACTAGTATTTACACAGATAGGGTTGGCTCTTCAGTTTCTGCTTTACATTCAATAATTAATCATCATTCCAAAAGGAAACTACCACGCACTGTGTGACAAAATATTACTTCGTGTGTTTCATGCCCAAAATAACTGTTTTTGGTCCGACTGTTGGATGTATTCTAATAAGAAAACCCGAACGTAAATCATTGGGTTAACGTGCGTAGCAGTGATCGATAAATCATTCAGATAGATCTGTTTTAATTATATGTGTACCTTTAAAGATATATAACAACATTCTTGTAAATTACAAATGTGTATTTTCGCTTATAGGGGGTTATCCAATATGTTGCTATCATCGTAGCATGGATTGTAGTTGCGGCCATTTTGACAGCCATTTCATCGCCGCGATTGCATTGTTTTCTGTCCTTGTCACTCTATTCGCCCCCTATACTCGTTTACACAAACTGGTATATATCGGATGGAGGATTAATGCGTTCTGGTGTCGCCGATGAGGGATATTGTAGAAAAACGTACTTCGCAAGGTCGAAAAATGAGCATTTTTAAAAATCTCTGTAAAAAAGTTTGCTCAAAGCGGATTTTAGATATGTTGTAGAGGAAATATTCCTCTTCAAAATGGAATAAAAACCAACTTAGTCCAAATTTTTTCTAGGTCAAACCTTTTATCGACCAGACTATGTGCCTTTGGACCACTGGGGGGGGGGGGGACCCCAAATTCAGATTACAAAAACAACTTAACGACCTGGAAGGGTGGTGTTCCAAATGGCGCATCAAACTTAACGCCAAAAAACCCCAATTAATCCTATTTAGTAGAAAACATACCAAATACAAACTTAATTTGTCCATTTACGGGGAAACTTTCGAACAAACCCAGGAGGCAACTCTCCTGGGCATAATTCTTGACTAAAACTATCTTTCCATCCCCATATTAAAAACATTTCAATCAGGGCCTACCAAAGAATTGGGCTATTAAGGATGCTCAGGGGCACATCATGGGGACTCAATCCAGAAACCCTGATTAATTAAGCTATATATAAGCAATTTATACGACCAATCATGGAATATGGGGCCATCATAACAGCTGACCTATATACCAAAATCTACACTCAACAAACTCCAAGTAATACCAAATAAAACATTAAGAATGACACTCCAGGAAAACATACGAACCCCCAGCAGGGCATTACATAACACAGCCTACATACCTTCATTCCACGATAAATTACAAACATTAGCCGCAAACAGTCTGATAAGACTACAAGGCAGCACCCTAATCGACGAACTAGAACTCAGAAAAACATTATTGACCAAAGACAAAACATAACAACCGGGCCGGCGAGTTCAGGGATGGTTCTGTGCTATGCTTGAATAATCCCCCTCAATGGTCACACCAACACTTCCCCAATTTAATAAAGACTTTCCAATCGATAATCAACAACAAACAAACAGACTTATCTCTCAAAACTCATAAAAAACGCGATGTCGATCAGGTTACTAACACAGTACAGTCACACGGATAGTAAGTACACTAATCAAACTCTCTTCTAGCTGCGCTCGGAACAACACCACAAACAGGTAATTATATAAGTCATCCCCACCTAGAAGACAGGTAATTGTGAATTATGTTTCCGAGGGCTCTTTGGTTCGTACTGGTCATCGGCAGGATATCACAGTGAATTGGCCACCCCCTCTTGCAGTAATGCAAGTCCTTAATAAAGTCCAACGCTAGAACTCAGTATAAACAACCCATCTCGTATGTATACTAACCCATGCATCCATGCAAAATCCGCAATATCGACCGTCTAACAATAATATCAAAACGTAGGGTAGCGGGCTCACGCCATAGATGGCTCCTTGGGCGCTGATGAATGTCCTCGGGCGGCATAGATACGCCTGTCGTGGCCGTATTGTATAAGCCATTGAGTAATTATCTCCACCAAACAACCAACTAACCTGCTAACCTTGTAAACTCATTACACTGATCAACAAATACAAAACCTGAACTCAAAACAAATTTACAAAAGCAACTACATATACAAATTTGAAAATACATGCCTTCACCCGCGCCTGTGCTTATGGGAGGACGGGTGGGACACAATAAATAGAAACACTACTTGATACTCCAAACCTTCAGAGACACACCAATCAACATTACATAGTCTGGCATCATCTGCATCCTCATCTGTGCACGCACCTAGCTCACAACCACAGGTCAACGGGTTCTGACACTCGCACAGGAGTAGAAGGCGGGCATTGCACCATCGAGGAGCCCCAACCGACCTTAAGTCAACCGGTCGACATTGCACCCTCTTCCTAGAGTTGAGCCCGTAGTACAAGCCCGTATATGGTAAAAGTATTAGAAGGAAATAGTCAGGATAAACCTAAACGAAGTTCATTTTTTGTACCGCAAGAAACTTCTGTCGATTAAAAGTAATTTTAGGGATGGTCAGGCCGGGGGGGGGGGGGGGGGTCTGGATATATTTCCCGACACAATGAGGGTGTGTGTGCCGGGGCCAGCTATCGGGGCGGGAAGCAATGAGTACTTCCATGTTTTTCCTTCACTGATATTTACTCATGTGCGTCCTCTATTAAAGGTACTCAATCCGATTCGAATGTCCCCATATCATCAGACTCCAACAACACTGCAAACATTTTGAAATGCCCTTCAGTTATCAGAATCGATTAATTGGCCAACAATAATACCAACCACAGTCAACTGTAGTATACAATAATTGCCCGAAACGTGTTATTAGTTAACATTTTTGTTCAACGAAATACGGCCGGATTGTCAATATATTTAACACCAAAGCCACTTGATTTTAGAGTTATCCATCTTTATCCGCAATTTGGTCCGAGAATTTGCCAGGCCACCAATAATTACACATCTCGAGAAATAACAAATTTCAAATATCGATATCTGATCACTCTCAGGCTGACCTTTGATGGGTGGTTTCCTCGACTCGAATCAAATATTTTTTCACCCACCCCCTCCCAAGCCAAATAAATAGTAATTTGGGAGCTTTGTCTGTGCAGGTCAAGTTCGATCTTCGGTTCCGTCACTCTGTCCACCTATTTTTACCAGAGTTATGGATACACCCCTGGGTAGGTTGGCTATTATGGGAGGCCGGCTTCATATTTAATAAATACAATATAACAGTGATATATTTAATTGTCAAATAGGAACGAGTCAACATTTCGGGATATATGGATATATGGATATATATACATAGTAATTTATTTAATAACACACATCAACAAATTCAAATAATGACATCAATATATACATTTTACATGATAAAACATCCGAATATTTATTGATTAATTTTTTTTGTATACCGTACTTGTGTTATTCAATTAAAATATTTATTTCAATTTCGCCTTTGTGTATGTATAAATTTTGTTATTTAAATGGATAATGATTCGCACCTTCGATGTTGTTGTTTGTTTGGAACTGGTGGTCAAATATGCACCATTCGCTTATTGCTATGCAGCTGTTGCTCATTCACTGATTCCCGATGTACTCAATGAACTGCTTCAGTTGATCGGTTCTGGCTCTGGTGGCTAGGCTGTTATATGTTGGTAGGATGTGGCTTGCGGGCAGGAAGGGAAAAGCTAAGAACTGCTGGATGTAAGCCTTGGTTGGGTTGTTGTTATTATAGGCAGTCTTTAGGCCGATCTCACCGACCTTCATCACATCCTGACACCACGGCATGCAGTGGAAAACGCATCCTTTGATGTCGCGCCCAGGAAGACTTCTCTCATTGCCTGCCATGCAGCTGTGAAATAAAAAATAAAGTAGGAGTGAGTATATGCGTACATATATATATAATATTTGTTAAACATTGTAAATGATTTTAAATGTAAAAGATAATTTTATTTTTATTATTTAACTTATTATTATTGAAAATCAGACTTTAACATTTAACATGCCATTGCTCAATGTGAAATTATTGACTGTGAAAAAACCTTACCGATCTCACAATCCATTACAAATGACTCAATGTCAGGCTCTCCTGTCTCCGCATCTGTCGCAGGAAAGGACCAGATAACACACACACGTTGGGCCAACGTTGGGCCAACGTCATTTCTATCGTTGGGTCAACTATGGCTGTTGCCGCTGGCTCGGCGTCGATTCGACGTCGGATCCCGTCGTCGACTCGACGGTGGTTCGACGTCGAGCCGACGTTGGCGCGCCGTCGGGCACCCGACGTTGAAACGACGTCGAACCAACGGTGTATTATACTATTAATACGACGTTGGGCCAACGTATTAATGGTAGAATATACCGTTGGTTCGACGTCGTTTCAACGTCGGTGCCCGACGGCGCACGAAACGTCGGCTCGACGTCGAACCACCGTCGAGTCGAGCCGACGCCGAGCCAGCGGCAACAGCCATAGTTGGCCCAACGTTGGATTCCAACCTAGGCCCAACGATAGAAATGACGTTGGCCCAACGATAGAACGGATCGATGCTCCATTCGTAGGAGCGATTTCCCTCACATCAGGGCGTCTTTATAACATTAACATCCGCTGAGATACAACATACCAATTTATACATACAAAGTTCCATATAATGTCTGCAACTTCAAAGTATTATAATTGGAAATATTATTTAAATTCACAAGTATAAAACTCGAAGAAAATGAAATATATAGAAAAAAATGTCTGCCGATTTAAATAAAGACAAAATGACATGCTATTAGTTGTTGATTTAAAAAATCTTGACCATCCACTCACTCTAAAGAAAATAAAGCTATCGAAAGCGCTACATATTTTTTGTTAGCTCATATATTCCTTTTCCATCCAGAAATGTTTATTTCTGCTCAATTCTGCTCATTTTGCGATTTTGTGCTCTCGATAATGTTGGGGGAAAAAATATTCAAACATTATATGTGGCTTTAAATTTTAGTCAGGTTATATCTTCTTCGAACATCATTATTCTGGAGGATGATCTGATGTGGATGTGCAAAATTTGAAACGGCCCAAAGTGCATATGATTAAATTAAACCTAGTAGTTGCTCGTTTACTACCAGTAATGTTATATATTTAGAGGGAACTTCGTGCATGGTGATAAAACATTTCACGTCAGAAAGAATATTGCGTTTTTGCATGCCGTTTTCAAAATAGTCCATGATACTATACTGAGTATATGCATTCAATATGCCAATTAATTTTATCTGTAAACATATTATGAAATGAGCAATTACACAGCTTATTTGTTTCTATGCACATACGTATGACGCTTCTTGTATACGTTGGGATGATTTATCTGGGAGAAATTAAACTCGTGGATCCATAAAAATTAATTTATGTATAGAAACCCAACATATTATATCAAATATAATATTTTCATGATGTGTCATGAACTGGATTCAGTGTCCTCATGCCATGGCGCATGCATATATGTATGCAGGACTTTGGCTTGTATGAAGCAACTGTTTCGTATATATAGATTGACAATCCGTCTGAAGAAATCATATCCCGAGAGAAAACATGTTATATTCACCTCCTTGAATATCTTAAATTTACCTACCTGCATGGGTTATCGTTATGATTAATTACGCCGATGGGGTCATTGTCACAAGGCTTCGGTCACATTCGTAGCCAGCTTTTTAAATCGTTCACAAATGTAGCCAGCTTTTCGCCGGCGATCACATTCGTAGCCAGCTTTTCTAATTCCATGCTTTATGTGGCGCGAAATATGACGTCAGCGCGTTCTTGACTAAAATGCCGACGTCATGCTCCAAAACTGACTTCGTTTATCAACTTATATTGGAATATAATTCGAGCATCTAACGACATTGATCGGAAACCTCAGGTTATTAGATGAACTAATATAAAATTAAAATTTATGTTGTATTTCATTCATCAACTCAGAAAAATGAGACGAACCTAATCTTGTTCATTGGGGCTCGCATGAATATGAAAAGCTGGCTACAAATGTGATCGCCGTAGAAAAGCTGGCTACATTTGTGATCGATTTAAAAAGCTGGCTACGAATGTGACCGGAGCCTTGTGACAATGACCCCATCAGCATTAATTACTGATGTAACTGCAACAACAAGAAGAACACACATCCTTTCAATGCCGATTATTGACACACCGATGCATGCCGAATTTTGGCATCTAATTGAATGCACAACACAGGCCGAGTAAGAATTTCCATCCAAGTGAATAACCATAAGCTGATGAATGTATGTCGTATACAGTTCTGTCGGTCGCGTTGATGTCAGGCGTGAAATACTATTCAAAATATAAAATCCGCTTGTAGTAACATAGCTTATACACAAAATGTCCAGATCCAGAAACAGGATAACATGTAGATTTTAAGAAGTCCTGAAAGAAACGGAGAATAACGTTACCCCAATGCATAGTTTGATGGACTTGAGTATATGTGCTGATAACACCGACGTCGGTTGGTCTCAATCAACCAATTGGTCACGGCTCAAACATGCTATAACTAGGCCTACCACAGGAGCTTGGAATTTGATCAAAAACCCTCTTTTATTGGCGGAACCACCACCCGGGACCGACCTGTGGTCCGGGGTGCTGGTTCCGCCAATAAAAGAGGGTTGTTGGCCAAATTCCAGGATCCTGTGATGAAACAGCTATTTGAAAACATGCTTTATTATAAAAATTATTGAAGTCAGCATTTGGTGACAAATCGGAATGAATATACAGAACGGGGAGGGGTTGAGAACGGGGGGGGGGGGTAATATGTCATGGACTTGGACAGAGAGCCTTCGTTGGTTGAGGTCATAAATTGCAACAACCCGCGAACCAATCTGTTTTCCAAACTTGACTAAGTTTCAATTGCTCTCCCTTCGATACTGAGTTTGAAATTCGAACACGTGCATGACCATTTAGATAGCTATATAATATAATTTGTAGAAAATAATATAATGTACTCAATATCACAAAGTTGAGAACTTAAACTATCCAGACGATCTCAAAAACATTCCAAATCTTGAAATTAGCTAACCCCATAATAATGACAAAAAGTTCAACAGTTGGCATTCCATGGCTGCCATGATATTTATAAGATATTTGAAAATGTAAACTATCGATTGAGTATCGAAATGATCTCAAACAGTTTTAGCCTAAGATATTCAACTTATAAAGTTATCGAAAATTCAAAATGTTGAACAGTTTGAGGGGAGGGGTGATACCTCATCAATATTGCGATCACCCTAATTATTTGTTCTAAGCCACATCCTCCTATTTAAGTGGGCAATTTGATTCTTACTGCCAGAGATATGCGGGCAAGGTTGTCCCACCCTTTCACTTTGACCAAAATGTTCAAAAGTTAGTCATTTCATGACTGACACGACATTAATTTGTGTTTAATATTGAGAATTCCAGAATGTTGAACAGTTTGAGAAAAATTGGGGAGGGGTGGTAACACCTCAAAGTTCAACCCCCTGTCGCCACATCCATTTTATTTACAAATATTACCATATTTATTCCAACCCACATTGTCACAGACCTGAAATCCTTACTGTCAGGGACGTGCGGACAGGGGGGGGGGGGTGACAACAGCATGTTGATAGCAGTCCGCCCTTCTGCTAAACTGCTCTATAAGTCTACTGGTTAGAAGTTAGAACAACAAACTATTTTAGTTGGTAGCTTGATGAGCCCCAATCCGTTGAATCCAAGTAAATAATTGATAGGAATACCCCAGACAAAGTATGGGATGGGTAATGTATATGTATATTGGTTAAAAATGCCAAAAGTTGTGCATGTCGCCAACATTTAAAATTACCCTACCCAATACAGGGTATATATTTCATCTGATTTTGCGAGAATCCATACATACTTTTTCACGAGAATCCAGGGTAATTTGCGAGAATATGCCTATTTACGAGAATCTACTAGTAGATTTGGATTCTCGCCGAAATATAGGCCCTGCAATAATGCTGAAATGGTCATTGTCACCCCTTTTTCGCCCAGTCGGCTACCTGGGCTACCCAGCTTCTTTTTTTTTTATTTTCAGTTGGGTACCCAGCTTTTTTTTTATTTTCAGTTGGGTATACTTTATGAAATCTCTAACAGAGCGTGATTTAATTAGTGAACGACGTCAGTGAAATGAACCTGTTCCATTTGTTATCACTTTATGAATGATATAGGCTATATTTGTCACGATGTTTAAAAATAATAGCGGAGAAGAGATGTAGGTCAAGTCATGTGGGTAGGAGGCCTACTGCAGTCTGATTTAACAAAGCTGGGTAACCAAATATAAATGTTACAAAAGCTGGGAACCAAACTGATAGTTTAAAAAAGTTGGGTAATATCAACTGAACGAAAGGGGGTGACAATTAATCGTGTCTAATAATGGGGCGTGTTCAATGTTATGTTTTAGGGACAAGTGGTGTTTAAAACAGGGCATTGAGGGCAACGTCCCTGTAGTCATTTGTCGTTTATGGGGAAGGCATCAATTCAAAATTTTACCTCAACCAAATACATAAATCCTAATATTGCTCAATACTACGTTCTTGTTTGCTATTCGACTAAATTCCAGCTGAAATAATTATTGTGACAACGTCATAACTTCCATCCAACAGCTCCAGTCATTTGAACATTGACACAATGTAATCAATATGACGTAATTCTTTGGCGTAAACAATGCAAAATGATACGCT
This sequence comes from Siphonodentalium dalli, assembly GCA_032622095.1. Classification (NCBI taxonomy): domain Eukaryota; kingdom Metazoa; phylum Mollusca; class Scaphopoda; order Gadilida; family Siphonodentaliidae; genus Siphonodentalium; species Siphonodentalium dalli. The sequence goes on along the minus strand of CP136064.1, from coordinate 52,316,542 downwards.
TGCACGTATTAAATGTAAAGTTTGTAAAATGAAATTATTTTTTTTGCAAAGTTCTATAGATGCATGCCCATTGCTGGGCAGCGGGGCGCATAACAAACATCATGTGACTTAAAATTGACTCCAGAGATTGTCGGTGGGTGTAAGAGGAGGAACTTGTTGCTTGTTTCACTGTTATGTGACATATGCAATAAATCAATAAAAAAAAAACAAACAAAAAACAGAACTTTGCAGTTGTCATGCCTGACACATCATTACTTTGTTACTTTATGTACGTATAGGTTGAATATGTTTTCATTGTGTGATTTTCCAACAATCAGTAGGAAATGTTTTGTTTACACCTCCAGTAACATATATTATTTCAACTTTTAGACTTAAAAATTGTCTGAAATTAACACCATTTGGAAATTTATGTTCCAGTTAAACCCTGGGTGCTGAGTGGTAAATTTCAATCCAAAAGCGGGTGGGGGGGGGGGGGGTGCAAATAGAAATTCGAGAAACAAGGAGTTTGGTGTCTGATTTAAAAGGATTCAGTTTGGAAATTGAATGTTCACACACCCCCCTCCCCCCGACAAAAATATCCTGTACCTACGTCACTAATTCGGATACCATGAATAGGTAGGCCTACATGTACATATATATATTTTGGAAACTAAAAACTTCCGAGGGAGGCTCGAAAGAGCAAATACTAGTACTAGTACACCCTTTCCTTCACCCCTCGATATACCATCCCTGCCATTAAGTATGTGCTAGTACTAGTAATCATACAATAATGGCCTGGTTGACAAATACACGAAACATTGAATGCATTGGTGGCATATTGTTTGGTAACTACTTTACATGGCCATTTTCCAGGTGTTCACATTTTTGGCACATAAGGGAAACGAACGCTCTTTATGTATGACATTTCTGGAACTCTCCGTGTAAATAGCTGATTTTTTGGTACCCAAACATCGTGGTCAATGTTGTATTTGTTATGACCTCAATGCATATTTTTGTGACATGTATTTATCGACTTATTTCGATGCGGGGAAACATTTCCCAAGTGAATATTATATAGAGCAAACCACGAAGTGGATTTAAAGGTACTCAATCCGTAAAGAGGGTCCCCATCTCAACAGATTCCAACAACAACAATCCGATCAGAGGGTCCTATATTACTATTTATTTGGCTTTGGGGGTAAAAAATATTTGATTCGAGTCGAGGAACCCATCAAACAAAGCTCAGAGTTATTAGATATTGATTTTTGAAATGTTTTATTAACTCGAGATGAGTACTAATAACTGCTCTGGATGTGTACTCCAAATCTATTCAAACAGACAAGGATGGATAACTCTAAAATCAAGTGGTAATTTTAACGCAATTTTGACTGAGTTCTGGGCCAGATAGTATTCCCGATAATGAAAAATAATAGATTTCTAAAATCGATATCTAACAAATCTGAGCTTTGATGGGTGACTTCCTCGACTCGAATCAAATATTTTTGACCCCCGAAGCCATTGAAATAGTAATTGAGAGGAGTTTTATCGGATTGAGTACCTTTAACTTTAAGGTACCGGTTTGAAAATATCGATTAAGGGCGGGTTGTTCAAATATAGTTACATGTAGTCATGTAGCCTACATGCACTTAGCATTTTGCAAACTCCATGTAGTATTCTACCCCATACCCATGCAGGGCGCCAATCGATGGGACTGAACTCCGTTTTGCAGCTCAGCATTTTCTTTAACGAAATGGGTGACTCATGGTGCAATTGTAAATTCCTATTTGGCAGTACACACCCCCCCCCCCACAGTTATATAGGCATGATAGGTTATATACATATAACTGGAGGTGGAATTGTGTCCACTGGTGTAGCCTAAACTTAATTAGGCCTATAGGCCTATTCATGGAAATCCACAATCAGGGACGTGACTAGATGGTTTCCGCGTTGGGGAGGGGGTTTCCACCTTGGAATTTACAACTGCACCCCTTTGTGGTTTAATTTCCCAAATTACTGCTCCGTCACGGTCTGGATGGTAGCATTATTCTATCATTGGTATCCAATTGTTGCCACGGCCAGGAGCGGAACGGAATACACTGAGAACATTTTTAGATCCTTTTAAACCTGAAATTGCAGACTCCTAACACCTAGACTGGCCTCAAGATTTCCAATTGTTGGAAATTTCCAACCTGAGACCCCCCCCCCACAACCAATCTAATTTTACCAAAATGTAATGTGCAAATGTTCTAAAAACAATTAAAAATTCTTGCAAAATCAAACTACGAGAACAATCTCAACCTATAAATTATAATAGTGTTGGTGTAACCGTGTGAAAGTTCCAACTAATGTTGTGTCATGTATGAAATATCCAACTGTTGACAATATTGCCATAGTTTGGCCGTGGTGGGAATGTGAGACACCCGTGCAACACCCCTGCCGCCTATAGGTCAACATGGTCGCTTTCGCATATCGCTGCTCCCAGCGCACTACGTTCATGATTGAGCTATTCCTGCCACCATGTCCCTAAATCCATGCATTACCATACATGGATCGTGAAATTTAGGTAGTAATTAAAATGCCATCACACGAAACTGACACAATTTTGTTTTAGTTTCTAAGAATTGAAGGGTTAAACTTCAAATTCAAACTTTAAGTTGCTTGTGTAGGAAATCAATTCGACGACGCACGCTTATCGTTGAAATTCAAATTATTCGACACGATAATCTCAACTAAAGTACTTACCGGTACTTCTTCGAGTCCATAACTGGCGTTAGGTGGTGCATTATCCAAATAATAATCCATTACATGAGATAGTGTTCGGTATTCGACGGATTTCGGTATTCGAATATTTGGTTCGAATAACGAGCGAATATTCGAATAGTATTCGAATATTTAGATAAATTATAAAATTATATAGATAACATATTTTGGAACCAATTTATTATTTAATACATGCTATACGCAAAAAAAAAGAGAGAAAAAAAGTATTTTGGCTTCATAGCAAGAGTTTATCTGTATATGAAGTTCAAGTAGTCAATGTCCCATGCATGGCTTAAAGGTTCTTGTTCAAGAAGTGTAACATCCGGACAGTCTGCGGCTTCAACCGGTTGCGTTTTTCAGTATATATATAGATCAGCCCTGCGGCCTTTTTAGTTTTGGCATCCAACGTGAAGTGAGTCCATATATCTGATTTCTTCGAATTTGACGCCATATTATACACACAAGTGACAACGCGCAAACAACACAAACCGGTGCCTTGTTAATAGGTCCGCTTCATATGACCGCATGCAATCACGGTCTGGTTTACACCTAGCCAATACAATTATTTCGACGTCATGGCGCCAATCAAATCAGAACGTTACAGTTACGTCATATTAATTCGTTTATGGTCAGTGGAAAATAGACTATTCTTTTAAGAGACCCTCAGACTAATAACAAACCAGAAAACAATTACCAAGAGATTATTCTCGAATATTCGAATAGTCAAATAATTATTCGAATATTTAGTTTTACGAGCGAATATTCGAACATTCGAATATTCGGACCGAACACTAACATGAGAATGATCACCCAAAATCAAATGCAAGTTCAGTCAATAAACCAGAACGCTATTTGAACAAGAAACACGCGACCTGTTAAGAATGACGTTACAATTACGCTGCGACGTAATCGACCGATTTCTCCGCACTGTGACCAACGTTGTGCCAACATTGGTCCAACGTCGACATCTAACGCACTTACTAACCTCACATATCGCCTTGTGCGTTACGTTTTCAACGTCGGGCCAACGTTAAACCAGCGGTAAAACACAACGTTGACCCAACGTTGGTTGCACAACGTTGGCCCAACGTAGCCGTGCTATCTGGGGGCGTGTTGGCGTGATTCTCAACTCAGATCAATCACCGTTTTATCTTGTTCAAACAAACATGCCAGAAGCCGTTCAGAGTGTAAAAAGGTAGATACATGTACCAATCTATATAGAAACATATATATACAACTTTATTATCAACTTTCTCACTGACAAATCACAGGTACGTATATTAAATCAAATCATAAGATCAAGATATATAATATAAAGTTACTAGAGCAGTGAGGACTACCCTTTATACACTTAGAGCAGTGAGGACTACCCTTTATACACTTTAATCAAAATATTAAATGCTTTATTATAATAATAAAATAACATACCAAAGAAAAATATATATAAACATCCAAATATCCTACTGATAAAAACATTTTTAGGTGAGACTATTCGGCCCAAACCATGGGCCGTACAATCCCGGCCGAACCAGCCCGGGATCGAATCGACCCCGACCCAACATTTCGTACCCGGGTACGAAATCGCCGGTGTTACCTCACTCAATGACAATCTGCGCTTACCGGGGTAGCCACTACCAAAACAATCCATGTGCAATTTTTATTCTTCAGTTTGACAGTTTTTCACAGCTTCCACGAACAAATCAAATAAATACAATGGACCAAAGTGATGCATTGGATAGGGATCACGGTAATCGACGACGAAGAAGAAGGGGGCAACCTATAGCTATAGGTCGACGAGTATCGGTACGTTTGATTTGATTTTTATTTTACTATTTTATTTTTAGTCAAATTGGTGAACTAATCTGTAACAGTGTAACTGTAACTAAGAGTAATCACTGACACTAGCTGCTGACAGTGACATCAGTCTCAGATCTGGGTGAACCATATTTTAAAATGAACGTAAGCATCGTATCTTTAGTATTACCACAGTCCCTAGGAATCACTGTTAGTTGAATAAAATATTATTTAATAATATTAAATCAATATATTATAGTTAGTTATTATATTAATATATAGACCAGTTTGGCAAGTAAAAATTTTGTATACTGCATTTTCATTGGCAGATGATTTGCAATAAAATACAGAGTACACATTTTTATGCCACACAAACATTCGCGAATTCTGAGTTTATATCATCATATTCCGTATTTTTTTCTTGAAACGATGGTGTATTCAGATTGTTTGTATCTTTGCCAACTTACGAGAAAATAGCTGTTAGTTACTCGAATATTCTTTCAGGTGCAAACTAGGTGGAATTCTTTACGATTTGGGAACACATGTCCATTCTCTAAATAGCAAATTACTTATTCGCAACCGGTATAATTTGTTAAAACACGTGTGACATGCAGCCAGTGCTCTGAGTACGAAATCGGCTTTGATTACCGGATTAATGGCTACAATGCTCAATTCTCATTCAGATAATTGGAATAGTACGGATTATGGTGCCACCGCCTTCCAGTTCTCTTGATTGAGAGCATTAATACACGTGTGCACGCGTGGAATATTACTCAACTTAATTTTACCTGTGATCATGTTCGTTGAATTAAAATCATATGCGACGACCATATTGGGCCAACATCTCCTTTGTCATTCGATTCGTGTTCGCTCCTCGTGTGCTGCACTGTTCTTTATTCACTGGTGAAGGTACTAGTTCTACATGGCCAGACCTGGAACCCGTTGTGCAAAAGAACTCATAGATTCCCTTCACGTTTCGCTACAACAACCGTGGGGTGAAGGAGAAGATCTTAACAAATATATAATCCTCAGCACATTGAGGGCGATGGAGTATCGAGTAGATAGATAGATAGATCTCTCGATCTTTTCGACCAATCCGGGCGCTTCGCGCCCTCCTACTCTCTTCTCTCTTCACAACTGGAAACAATATATATACCAACGGACAAAACTCACACGGATTAATCAAGGTTTTATCCGCCGGTCGTGGTTCTAAATGGACGTGGGGCATTGCTTCTTGCTTTGGTGGCATCCGTCTCATGCGCAGTATAGGCTAACACATATTGTGCATGGGTATATATGTATCAATCTCACAAACAATACAAGCGCTCTTCATCGGAATTATATAAGGCATTCAAAAGTGGGTTGTATGGGAGGGCCAAGGGCCCTTTCAAATCTTCCCGGGTATTATTACAAACTCCAAAGTTGTGGTGACGGTCTCGATCTGTTTGACCATCTCGGGCGCGAAACAAACTACTCTCATTATGTATCGCACGGGAAAGCAGGGTGTTCTACGCGTTGTGCATACGCCACAAGCACACACGCGACCTGTCTGCATCCTACCCTATTACCGACCAACTAGTTTTGCGATAGTAAAGAGCGTTGTAATAATAAATAAGCAAATTTTAACTTACCTAAGCAAAAACGTCTTTCCTGTCCCACATTGGCCCGTAACAATTATGTTATGCCCATTTAGCACTTGGTGTAAACAATACGCCTGTTGTTTGTTGAGATTCATTTCAACTTGACAGCATATCGGAGAGAAATGGTGATGTGGCGAAGAAACACACGCCCAAATGGTCAATCATGTCACGTGGAATGAGGTAATTAGTGTTAATGCACGCTTGTGTAATCATAGGGTCAATGAACGACTTTCATACCGGGGTGTACTAAAAAAAGAAAGAAGACACGAATAAGGCAAATCCAAAAAATCGAGATTAACATACCATGCCGACCCTATTTTAGTACCCTCCTAAATGGTTTTTTATTTGTATATCTTTTATGTAAATTCTCTCTTATGCCCGAAATTTATGTTTGGAAGAATAATATAAATAAAACTAATAAAATACTCGCCCTTCCGCCCCATTTGAAAATAAAGTTGAATGTAAGTACAGCAATTTATTGTCATCAGAAGACCGCTCCCAAATCAAAGGCAATTAGCATGCCGTCCAATTAACACCCACACTACCTAATTAACCGAATTGAATAGGGGCCGAACAAGCCAGGCCGAAAGAGCCCTGGACCGAAAAGTCCAAGGCCGAAAGAGTCCTGGACCGAATCGACCCGCTCCCCTCTGTATCTGTGATTGTTATGTGCTAGGAACCAAGACTGGATCCTGGATTTTACAGGACTTGGCAAATAAGAACATCGCGATGGTCGGATAAACAAATTTATATGTTTTGAATTGAATAAAAAACACCATTCAAATTTTAATTATCAACCCGATATCACCATTGCAACATTAGATGTCCGGGATCCGTTTCGTATTTTAGTCAAATGTTGCGAATTCGCTTTAAGGAAGTGTCAATAAGGAACTGAAGAGAGACACTACCGCGTCAGCAAAAAATGATTTTCACCAATTCCATAAATGTGAATTTATGCTGATATTTGGATGGAAAATCACGATTTATCTACATACAAATCAGACCAGGTAGAGTTGATATGACCCAACGAGCGCATTAAGAACTATTAACTTAATTGTCACATGTCAATTGTGGGGAGATAAATGCAATTTTTTCGAACGAAAAATCCAATTGTTTGTTTTAGTGATAGAGCACAGGGGGTGGTCTCTAGCCAATGAGATGATTGTTTACATAATAACAAAATCTGAAGTTGCCTAACTGCACCTGTTATCTGTATAGTGGAGGTAATGTATCTAGATCTATTTGTTATATTTTAATCAAATTTAATATTACATGGACAGTGATTCCTAGGACTGTGGTATTACTTTCAATCTTGAACTAGCTGAACCACCGATCAATCTGTAATTGATATTCCTTGCACAGTGGTCACTGTTGTAACTTGTAAGACTAAGTAAGAGAGGGAACTCTAAATTTCTAGAATATTGAGATTTTGTTTGTTTGAAAATTTGTGAATGTTCAGGATAATTATAGAACACAAGCCTTATCCCACGCGGTCCTCATAAAAGCCGAACACAACCGAACATAACCGAACACAAGTTCAAATAAATTAATAATGGGAAATGTAACAGATAAAGTTCATAGGCATATGCATTCATGTTCAAACTATTACTATACGAAGTTTGGTGGAGCTTGGGCCAATAATAAGTGAACGTTCAGACGACCACGATACAATTGTAAGTGGAAAGATTTCCGTCGTAGAAAGTAACCGGTAGTTGGACTGCGCATGCTCACGTCAAACAACCTACGATATCATAATGTACGACGACATCGCAATCGTCTGAACAATTAAACTATCGACGATCTCATCGGGCCCGATTCCTCCACTTACGATTGAATCATGGTCGTCTGAACGTTCACTAAGTGTTTTATTTGATGTTTTGTAAAACGCATTTTGTGTTCGGTATATATAGAAAAGCCAAACACAAGCTTCTGTTGGGCACTCAGTCACTGGTAATTAATTAAGCGTTTGAGATATATCTACATTTATATCTATATTTGCGAATGTATGTTTGTCTGTCTGTCTGTGTTCTATAGAAATTCACAAGGGACCACCTAGATCGCACAAAAGGGGTCTACTAGGGGTAACTTTTTACGAGAAAGATAATGGCGAGGGTTAGAATTTTCTAAACTGACGCCGTTGTTGTCAGGGGCAGAAAATGGGGAGGGGCAGAAAAAAATTTGTCGCCGATTCTGATTATATATAAGTTTGGTGGCAATCAGCGACAATTTTTGTTCTGCCCTCCCCATTTTCTGCCCCTGACAACGGCGTCACTTTAGAAAATTCTAACCCGCGCCATTATCTTTAACAATGCCCCGTCTACATTCTAAAATATAACTCTTCCAACACAAGCACATCCGTCGTCTCTCCAATTAATGTAAACATCTTATGTCTGTACTCAAACGAACCGTTTACTACCAGAGAATTGACCCAACAAACAAATATTAGGAAAAACCCATAACATCCCAAAACAGGATTTCCCCCAAAACACACTACGTCACAATACATCACATGACGATTGACCTACGATCCCACGCACAAACAATTAGATGAAACACAACCACGTGACACTCAAAATTGATACCATGCACCGTCCTACACAAACAGCTACGGAAAACTAAGTTTATACATTTACTCATGCCCACTACGGCTGAATATCTCTAAAAACAAAACTTGGAACGCAAACAAAACATTTACTAGGCAAAACAACCGCAGCAAACACCACATTTGTATACATACAAACATTCACAGTACGTTCCCTAGTACGTCACGGAAAGTACCAAACCGGGAAATCCCCTTAAAAGTTCCATTAACTTCTCAATCGACTTTCGAAATTGAATGACCAAAAAGTCAGTTTGAAGTAACCAAAAGTTATTTATGCAGTACATACATGTATGACACTCAACTCTTACTTATATATACTACTAGCCGATGAGCCCGACGTTGTCCGGGCTATTAAACAACAAAATTTCAAGTCGATAGCTCCACCCTTTCCGAGATCTGGTCTGCGCATGCGCGAAGCTGGCGTCGCACGGGCTCGGCGACCCGATAAAATTCGTATCCGGGGCAAGATACATTCACATAGCAAATTTCAAGTCGATAGCTCCACCTGTTTCCGAGATCTCGTCTGCGCATGCGCTGCACGGGTGTCGCACAGGCTCGCCAATACGACAACGACGACCGCCTGGTCAAACTACACACATGTACCAAGTTTCGTCCCGATCGGTCGAGAATCGTAGATTTGTATAAATGACATACAGACAAACAAACAGACAAACAGAGGTCTTCAAAATATATATGAGACTAGCCGATGAGCCCGACGTTGTCCGGGCTATTCAAAAACCAAATTTCAAGTCGATAGCTCTACCCAGCCCGAAATTTCAAGTCGATAGCTCTACCCGTTTAGAGATCTGGTCTGCGCATGCGTGAAGCTGGCGTCGCACGGGCTCGGCGACCCGATAAAATTCGTATCCGAGGCAAGATACATTCACATAGCAAATTTCAAGTCGATAGCTCTACCCGTTTCCGAGATCTGGTCTGCGCATGCGTGAAGCTGGCGTCGCACGGGCTCGGCGACCCGATAAAATTCGTATCCGGGGCAAGATACATTCACATAGCAAATTTCAAGTCGATAGCTCCACCCGTTTCCGAGATCTCGTCTGCGCATGCGCGAAGCTGGTGTCGCACGGGCTCGGCGACCCGATAAAATTCGTATCCGAGGCAAGATACATTCACATAGCAAATTTCAAGTCGATAGCTCCACCCGTTTCCGAGATCTCGTCTGCGCATGCGTGAAGCGGGCGCCGCACGGGCTCGCCAATACGACAACGTTCACCGACGTTGTCCGGGCTATTCAAAAACCAAATTTCAAGTCGATAGCTCTACCCAGCCCGAAATTTCAAGTCGATAGCTCTACCCGTTTCCGAGATCTGGTCTGCGCATGCGCGAAGCTGGCGTCGCACGGGCTCGGCGACCCGATAAAATTTGTATCCGGTGCAAGATACATTCACATAGCAAATTTCAAGTCGATAGCTCCACCCGTTTCCGAGATCTCGTCTGCGCATGCGCGAAGCTGGTGTCGCACGGGCTCGGCGACCCGATAAAATTCGTATCCGGGGCAAGATACATTCACATAGCAAATTTCAAGTCGATAGCTCCACCCGTTTCCGAGATCTCGTCTGCGCATGCGCGAAGCGGGCGCCGCACGGGCTCGCCAATACGACAACGTTCACCGCCTGGTCAAACTACACACACGTACCAAGTTTCGTCCCGATCGGTCGAGAATCGTAGATTTGTATAAATGACAGACAGACAGACAAACAAACAAACAAACAAACATACATACAGACAGAGGTCTTCAAAATATATATGAGATAATCCATTGTGACGTCACAGACAAACATGCACGTGAACTATTACACTCACCTAAAAGTACATGTAACCTTTGCCAAAAACTAAAAGCACATGTAACCTTTACCCAACAAACCAAGGTCAAGGTTAAGGTCAAGGTCAGACCAAAGGTCACCACCCGGTCATCCGGAATTTCTCAATATAAACCCGAGCACAAGACCTCGTCCCACTTATTCAGATAAAAATTATCAATTGCTGATCGTGACAAACACCTGAAGAGCTTAACCCAAGCAAAATCAGTAAACCTACTAAACTATAAACATAGTGAAGTATACCAAATACTTATTACCTAAGTTATCATACTTAACAAGCAATTAACTTACGAGCCTCAACTCTACAAACGCTATACTAAGACAGTTAGGCTTCCATTGCTAAACTTTAATCTTGTAACTAATCACCCTGACTACTTACTATATGACTACACAAATCACACCCACACAATCATCCAACGATTTACTGCTCACCACAGACACAAAAGTCGGAATAATCCGACACAGATGAACCAAACTCGAACAAGGATAATAGGAACGCAAAACGAAGGCGTGTCCTATCACATCCCGCCAGAAAACATGATACACCTCCACACATGGAAACCAATACCCCCCTTCACAAAAGTCCTTTATACAAGGCCAGGACCCATCTTTTTAAAACTCTTACAACAAGAATCCAACAACACATTAGGGATATACCAAATGCTCACTAAAGCTAGCCAGTAAACACATCTACCACTCACATCATGTCACATGTCTCAAACAATGACTCAGACATCGAGCACAATACTCGACGTCGGCGAAACAATATAAAACTGGATTTTCCAACTAAGGACCTAATATCCAGAGGGCATGAACAGGTCAGCCACCTTATGGTGAATAATATTAATCTCTAGTATGTATGCATGTTTATTTATTTCTCAGTAAAATATTCTGTACCAAAAGAGAATCATCGATTTCATCAACAAATTGAAAGATTTTACTATCACTTTACTTAAAAATTTTGGACACATTTTAACAATTAAATACGCTACGTCACTGGCTTGAGGGAAATTCCCATAATGATAATATCAGGGCGAGCAAGGTGTATTGGGAGTGTATTAGGGAGAGGACATACAGCAATTATATTGTGTTATTGGAATGTGACCTAACCCATATTAGTATTAAATTGGAAGTAATGCAGTGATGTGTTTTATTACAGTTTGCCAAGACTCTCAAGGTTTATGGAAACTATATTCTGATAAATCTCAGGACAACCAGATCTTTCACCACTAGATGTCTACAGACATTAAATGTGACCCGCCATATCAAATCCAGTCGGAAGTCGGGATTTTTTTACCCTGTGCCAATGCATTCTCTTATATATGCGAGTCGACCATACTAGTAGGTCGCCTCGCATATATAAGAGAATGCATTGGCCTAACAATGTTTTACAATTTTAATAATTTGTTCTTGTATTCTTTAACAATTTTATAATTTCACCCATACAGAGCCCCAGACAAACATGAGTAGACGGCACTCTTCTACATGTATATGCTTCTATATATGTGTGCAATGTGGGGCTCCCTGCAGGGTAATGGATGTTTTTTATTTTATGTCCTACAAATTGTAAGAAACATTTATTTTAAAAACATGATAAAAAATTGTTAGGCCAATGCATTCTCTTATATATGCGAGGCGACCTATGGTCGACTCGCATATATAAGAGAATGCATTGGCACAGGGTAAAAAAATCCCGACTTCCGACTGGATTTGATATGGCGGGTCAGAAATGGCTATTGGTTTTTCATTTTATGATCTTTTGCTGGAAATTCCCCCCTGCACTATTATTTTGGTCTGCACTTTTATTTGGAGCCCGAGAGTACCAGTTTTTTATGTTATCTACAGCAATTATGGATTGGGTTATTGGGAACTAATTATTACTATTTACTGATACAGGAGAGTAACAGGAATTCTGAACGAGACATGAGTCCTACAGCGACGCTACCTACCGCCAGACCTCCTATCATACTATCAAAACCTCTGTCAGAACAGGTATGTATTTAATACTTTCTTTATTAGCCCTTTCAGTGCCAAGTCCTACAAAAGAATGACCTCATTTTGGAGCCGCCAAATGACGAAAAAAAAAAGTAATCACCCCTTCATATTGTACAAGTTAATTTTAGCTATGAAAAGCTGTGGCAAAAGAATACGACACCTTGATCACATTGAAGACATTTTTGTGCGTGCGGATTGCGAAGACATCTGGAAAACACAGTTACCCGTTTCGAATTCTAAACTTCAATATATGCACAAAAAACTACTTGGCAATTTTTTTCTCCAGTGGAATAATGAAGTTTCTCAATCGTCACGAGGAGAATTTTATCGTAACCTGAAAAAATGTCCTTCGCTTAGTCGTTTTTATGTTGAATGTCCCTTTAATTCAATTATCTCGCTACAGAGAATTCGTACATCAAATCATAGATTAGGCATTGAGACTATGAAGTGGGCAAAATCTAAGAACCAAAAGAAAGGGATATCTGGAATTGGCTCATGTCAGTTATGTGGCGCCATCATGTGCGATGAATATCATTTTGTAATAGTTTGTCCAAATTTACGTGAATACCGGATGAAATATATTGACGAATCGATCTGGAAAAATCCATCGCGAGAGTCTTTTTATGGCTTATTAAATTCTTCTGACACAATGAAGCTAAACAAACTTTCAAACTTTATAAAAATCGGATTGAAACAATTTAAATAACTATTCAAATATTTGGCGATCGTGGTGCTTATATGTGTGTGCGTCTGTATGTGTGAACATGCAGACATACATATATGTGAAGATCACGTCGTAGATTCCTTATTCATAGTACAACTATGCATATTATGTTGCTATTTGTATGGTTTCTACGTGTTTTAGATATGCAAAATTCCATAACGAATATCGAGTGTGCCATAATACAATGTCTATGTGTTTATATATGTATATATATATGTGTATATATGTATGTGTATTTATATATATATGTGTATATATGTATGTATATATATATGTGTATATATATATGTATATGTGTATGTGAGGGTGTGTATGTATGTGTTTGTATGCATGTATATTTATACATATGTGTGTATGTTTGTGTGTGTAGGTATATGCAAGAGTATGTATACGTATATACGGTATGTGTGTATTTATAAGTGTGTGTATACATTATATGAGTCAATTTAATTACAGATAATAATCATGTACGTAATATTGGTACATCATCATTTACAACAACTTGGTTTCCAAAAAGAAAATGAGAAAACAGTACTATATATACTAACCATGATGTATATTTATGTAATTTCTTCTTCTTTTTTTCCCGGTTCGCTTAGAATCTTTTAATAAGTCTATCGAGATCTGTATTGTTCTATTCCGGACATGTTAATGCAATATTGGACCGTAACTGATTGTTATCTGCATTGTATTCTGTCTATGTATACCCCGGAAAGTTCTAATTTGTATATAGTGTATATATGTTTTCTCATGTACCATGTATTATAATGGCTGAGAATAAAGCATTACTTACTTACTAATGGTCTATAATTATAATATTCTTGGGGGGGGGGGGGGGGGGGGGATCGGGATGTTCATGAAATATAAGGCCAAACAGCCCAAAAAGGGAAAAAAAACTATGTTTAGGGTTTCCCTACCTACCCTAGAAAAGTTACCTTCTCAAAACTTTTTATTGGACTGTAGACACACATAATTATTTTTTGTTCAGTGGGAAGGGCATCAAAAGGTATCTTACCCATTTTTAAACTTCTCCTATAAAAATGTTTAGAAGTTTTATTGGTCTAGTGCTCTGGCTAATTTAAAGATAACAATTGAACCTTTCAATTAATCTGAATTATGAAGCTTTCTAGATTGAATTGTCAATGACCCAATGGAATTCACAATAAACAATTTAAAAAAAAAAAATAAAAAAAATCCCTACCTACCTAAGCTAATTATTTTAGACCATGTAACCCAAAACAAAGGTATTACTTTTTTGGCCTAAGCTGATGACAGACAGACGAACTTATAATATAAATTCAGAAAGATTTCTATTTATTGTAAGGCAATGTTCAGATAATAAGTTCATAAAATGACCTATGGTAGTTTGTTGAACTTATTTTCTGAACATTTCCTAAAGGAACTACTCGTCAATAAGTATTCAGTTAAGAAAGGTTTAAAGTGATGTTGAAAACTCTGCTGTTTTGACTCAGCATAATCTTGCATAAGCTGGTAATTCTCATAAATTTATATCCAAATTGGCACTTTGGCAGCACTCAACACTATTCTTACATGTATATATTGATTATATGCAGTGACTCTCATTGTCAGAATTATTACCATTTGTCTGTTGGCAAATAATTGCCCCGAATTAAGTAATTAAGTAATTATCTATAAATAATAATTGTGTGTACTTTAGACATTGTGTTTTTGAAACGGAGTGATTGAAATTGTTGGAATATTTGACAAATTAGTTGAATGTCACGGGAGCATCTCGATCTGCCGACGGCTATTGTGTCCGGGGTACCTGCACAAGGTGTCGATAATCCCTTAGTTCAATCGTTTGCCGCTTATAGTCTATTCCTCATTTCTTTTAGGGTTTTAATGGTTTGTCCTCTTTGCTTTTAGGGTTTTAATGATTTGTCACATCTGGGGTTTTAAACTTTGGCGCTGATTCCATGTTGATGTTAGGAAATAATCTGTGTCATGTTTTATTTATTTATTTATTTTTGCAAAATAGTTAATAACTAATTCAGCGATAGAATCCAATTATTCTAGAATGCCAATCTGGTTCTCACTGAATACTCTCTTGAAATGTCGAAGAGACGCGTTCACCACCCGATATTTTCTCCTCTGTGGTTGAACCCTGTCGCCGCCAGTAAGTTGCAGTGTGGTCGATTCTGTGCATGCCTGATCTTTCTTAATGTGGTGGATCATGTTTGGATATCATATGGATATCAAAGACTAAATAATCAAAATTATCAAATGGAATGCTCTTTATGGTATGGCGTTTATTTTTTTTCCGAAGAATGGAAGCTCTTTACAAGAATGTGTGTATGATACCTGCAGTACAGGTAATAATAAGAAAATGCATGAGTCGTATCTGGTCGGAATCAGCTAGATGATTGTGTTGATTCTTTGCAGAACAATCTACATGTATGTCGTTCTTTGTGTTGATGGGGACACCACATTCATTCTTATACAATACACCCAGTGGACATTTTCGGATCGACGTGATTTGATGCGGAATTTGAAGTCGTTAAAAACCAGGTGCTTGCCTCCTCGACCTTTGGGGTGAAGAATATATTTACTAAAAAACTTACCACGGTGAAGATAGGGAATTGAATATGATCAACTCTGGAGAGACATAAATAAATAATGTCCTTATTTCCAAACTATTTACATTTGCATTTTCATTTATCTTTACAGTTACATTTTAAGTGTTTAAAATCTCTTTCAAATAAATGAGTCTTTAGTCCAGATTTAAATTCATCAGATGGTATAAATGGATCAGTTATCTGGCAGACGGTTCCAGAATGACCGATCCCCAAAAATCCAGTTACAAAACAACAGTTTACTACTTTTTCACGGAGTGAACATGAAAATCACTCTTCTGACGACGACTCATTTGAAACGCATTCAGGCGGCATGCTAAAACAACACTGCATCGGGAGCAACTGTTATTTAATTAATACAGACTATAGGCGTGACGCTCAAACCTTGCGGTGATATTTTTGCCTGCTCGTCGGCAAAGTGAGAATAAGCCGAATGTCACATTCCTCCAGTTGGCATAGTGTCCAGGTGCTCACTCATCAGTTTGAACCACTAAAATAATCTCTAAATCATCGATAAATAATACGTCAAAAATGCTGTTTATTTATTATAAACCATTTTTTGGCAATGGAAAGTTTGCTCATTGGAATTTTTGTTACTCTGACAAATATTCAAAACGTGTTCAAACTTCCTGTTTTAAACTCAATATCTGGCAATTAAAACCTCATATTAATGGGCTTTTGGGTCCGATCTAATTATTAGCAGGTATAGAAAAACTAGAGATGATGTTTTTTTATGGTTTTATGGAGTCAAATCAGACAGGGCATCTTTAACATTGTCATCTACATAATTTGAGTTGAGAAAATCTTGAATACTAGTGAGCTCAATTGGGATATATTGTTTATAAATTAGGGGTTCCCTTGGCTAATAAAATGGCCAATATATTCAAAATATATAAAGATAATGTATCTCTTCTAGGCCACAATTACAACAACAACATAATTTTGTAAAAACCGTTATCAAGACTACAAGTAGGTTTTTTGTGTGAATAAAGTCCAGATAAAACTGATGACTGTGTATATTATTTTCTATAAAGACATAGTAAAGTTGTTTATTTCTGATGCAGTCGATCATAATTCGCAGTGATATCTCTTAGTTCAAATGAAATTTGCCTTTTTTGACGGTGTTAACAAGATAGGGATCTCTCTCTTGGTACACTCAGAATATTTTCACAAACTTTCTTTTCTAAAGTGTTATACATGTATTTCTCCTTCCAGCAACATCAGTCAAATGTACCTGTATCAGCCAGTGTATCACCGTCTCGACAGAAGCAAACCGATAAGCCTGTATCAGTACTGCGATCAGGCCGAGATGAAGTTAGAGCTACCACACCCATTCCTGTTAGTCAGCCTGCTGTTGTTATCCCAGGAGACATGGCACCACAGTCACCACACCCAACACACCGACACCCACCTGGCCTGCTCCCAGACAGTAAGTTCAAAAGTGTCTTTAATGCATTAACAACAGAATTTGTTCTCCCATTTAATTATAAAACAGTCCTATTCATTATTTGAATATTCAATTAAATTATTACAACAAGTCTCAACATGTATCTCCAATATTTGTCAGTCATTAATCGAAGTTACACTGAATATATGATGCTCATCCACCATTGGACACTAACTCAATGCTTCAATATATGGTTGTGAGTATGGCATATTCACATTTGAAAGAGCCAGCAATAGCATTGGCATGGTTGCAGATAAGTTTGTAGTACTATTCACCTATTCCCATATCTGTGGAATTGGTGAATATTATACAGTAATGCTCTAAATAATCGACTCCTTAACCACAGCAGAATTATGGTGACTTGTTGCCATTCATCGGAAAGCTCTCACTGAGAGCTTTCCGATGAATGGCAACAAGCCATATTTCCAACTAAATCCTGAAAAGTTACCCATAATTCTGCTGTGGTTAAGGAGTCGATTATTTAGAGCATTACTGTAAGTTACAGGGCAAATTGTTGCCGGATACGTTGTCATATGAGGTGAAGGGTGAAGCACCTAATATGTCACCATAGCCACAACTAAGAGTCCTGTAATGATTTTATCATGCTTTCCAGGTGAGAATTTAATTTACTTGTAAGAAGTTCATTAGATTCTAGTAAGTTAGATGTGTCGTCTATGGCCATTAACTTATGTGACATCACAGTGACGCGCCATGGGCATTGAACGTCAGTGCATTGAGGCACTGGTTAATCACCAGAAGTAGGACAACAAGAAAAACAAGATGGCATCTATCAACCCCATATGAATCCATATACCCCCTGTGGCTTTCAATATGGGGTCGGTGTTAATCAAAGTGAACCTAATATACCATCATCTCCTGTCAATAGATCTCCATTCTCATTGGTCAATCTATTAGGCCAGCATGATAAAACCAAATACAGTCCTCTAAATTGGCCATGGCAATGAGCAATATGTTGCAACATATGGAATTTAACATTAGTGATGAGCCGATAATCGGGAACGACAATCGGAATCGGCCGATTGTGGCCCATCGGATGACAATCGGTACTCGGGTTTGAACATCGGGATTTCCGATTGTCTAAATAATAAATAGGTGCTTGTTTTTCTTCAATGAACTGGTTTAAATATGATGATGTTTTGTTGAATAAATGACCTGTAAACATGGGGAAAGTGATCCCAAACACAAACTTGATATAAAGACATGTCCTCTTCAATACCCCGGCCATACCTGAGTCTATGTTTGAACAATATATAGTGGGGATCACCGGGAAGCACGTGACACTTTGTGTTATAGAGTGACGCTGCAAGCATGACGCCGTGATTGCGCATAATCATTAATTATTGGCATACCGGAACAGTCGTTTCAGTCGATTGATTTCATTAGCATTATGATGTACACAACGTACATATCATGGGACTCATGTACGACCATAGGTAACTTTATTGTTCGTCAACATGTAGACATTTTGATTTATGTCAGACTATCAAAAATCAAGATGTACATGTATGCATACGGATTACAACAGAGCTATCTATATAGTACATACAGCGTAACAGGTATAAATTATACTATAGAAACCGAAAGTGCATGTCACGTGACTTTAAATAGTCAAAGACAATGTCATTCCATCCAGTCAGCCTCGTGTGACGTCACGTATAGGTCACCACCAATGATTATTATGATGACCACGCTGAAATCGAATCGTGTCTGCGAAATTGACATGAACATGGTGTAACTTGCAACTAGTTCAGTCGGCTCATTTCCTTTGATGTGATGTCTTTGAATTGGGATCAAAGAAAAATGCCGTTTGATGAATTGTTATCAAAAACGAACCGTGGACATGTCGTCATGTCCATAAAACTTTCAAACAATTTGTTATGGAATAGCCTAAAATACATGGGTAAGTTGCCTGTATTCGATCACAAGTCCGCCCATGCCCACCTACATGTATATACTTACCCAAACATATACTTATGTATACTGTGTACTGGCATATTATTTCGTTTGTTGCTTGCTTCTATAATTCTAAGTATTATATAACACATATATAACATATATGCTGCTATAATTATTGAAATAATCGGAATCGGCACCTGAATCGGCCGATTGTGATCTCAAATAATCGGCAATCGGCGCAAGGCTCTATTTGACAATCGGCTCATCACTATTTAACATGCCACAGCACTAAATTTGCCATGGCTCATTTTTCCTATTTCGAGGGCTGCAAATATACCATAATAGCCTTTTCATGTTAATAATCTATTATATACATGTATTTTGGAACTTCTGTCCGTATGTATGTATGTGTGTCACTGTATGTGTGTTATAGACTCGAAAACTGCTTGACTGATCCTACTCAAATTTGTTATGTAGGCCTACTTTGATATGGGAAACAACATGGGCGGGTCCAATTTCACGTGCAACTGTGTCCTTTACCATGACCTCGCTTATATACGCTCATATAAGCATGTTTCTATATCTCGACCGATCCAACATGAGTTTGGTATGTAGGCCTACTTTGATCCCGGGAACAACATGGGCGGGTCCAATTTCACATGCGTCCATGTCCTTGACCTCGCTCATAAAGGCATGTTTCTGGACCTCGAACGATCCGACTCAAATTTGGTATGTAGGTCTACTTTGATCCCGGGAACATTATGGGTGGGTCCAGTTTCACGTGCAACCATGTCCTTGACCTCGCTCATATACGCTCATATGGGCATATTTCTTCACTGTATATTCTGTCCAGACGGAGGCGATCACAAAGAAATCCCTAAATAGCCCAGCACATCAGCTAGTTATTCATATTTTTGAAACATAACATTTTTTTATTGCTTTCTTACAGTTCCCCTGCAGACAAAATTATCAGCGCTGCCAGAGATGACTCGATCGATGAAACTCATTGATGAATCTCTCTTGTGGTGTGATTCTGCTACTGATGTGAGTGTTTGCTTTTACAATCAAAGGTTCCAATCATAATACATGTAATGCCCTAAATAATCGACCTCTTAACCACAGCAGAATTATGGGCAACTTTTCAGGATTTAGTCGGATATATGGCTTGTTGCCATTTATCGGAAAGCTCTCACTGAGAGCTTTCCGATGAATGGCAACAAGCCATATTTCCGACTAAATCCTGAAAAGTTATCCATAATTCTGCTGTGGTTAAGGAGTTCATTATTTAGGGCATTACTGTATATGTACTGTCTTAATGTTTACTTCAGAGGAAAATCGGCCAGACTATGTTGCACACTATGTTAATTAACCTAACCCTTTCCATACTAAATGGATTCTTCCACTCAGTTAGGAAAGGTCTATTACTCATCTGCAGGGGTTTTCAGGATAAAAAAGCAGACGACAGATAATATAAGTACAGAAGGAGTTCTATTTATTGGAGGGAAATGTTCAGATAATTAGTGTTGAAACAATTATCGAACTAATCAATATCAACGCGATTATTAAATTAGTCAATCCCAAAATCTGCTAGTCGATTAGTCAGAAAAAACAATCAACTCTAGGCTATCACGACAACAGTGCCGTTGCATGGCCATATTATCATGCAAACTGTAGGAGTTAACACATAATTGACTTGTTAAAGCCTTATTGTATTGTTCCTTTGGTGATGTCATCAGTCATGCACAGGCAGTGAACTCAGCGACCTGAACCGTACTGAACGCACGTGTCAGCGTGGTTTCTTTTATGTTGATCGTCAAAGACTTGAAACATTGGTGCTGACTGCTACACTGTCTATTCCGGTGTGACGCTATTGATCATTGATAACTTATCACTGTGGCATGTGCTGTGTGTAATACTAGAGTAGTGATGCAACAAAATGGCTTCAAGAATTTACAAAATGTCTGTTTACATCAGGAAACTCAGGAACCGATTGATGTTTGATCTGAAGTAAACGCTTGTAGAGCAGAACATTTTCATACAAAACAAAATTGTTGCACCGGTTCACATAGTTATTCAGCTGTACTTCAATTTTCGGAATCAAATTATAGTGAGTTCAACAGCATGTGTATCATCACTATCATGTAGATACATTAATTTTATGGTAGGTTGTTGATAGACCCTGGAACAAATGTCCTTCAGCAATATCTACATATAGCTTTTAAAAGCAAAGTAACCACTGACAATCAAGTTTTGTTTTGCATTTGAACATTCTGAAACGGAAATTTGGATACCCAAAACTGCGATGCCACAAGTCCATTTTACCAATGGGCATGGAAACAGGAAATTTTAGGAGGGTCTGACTAATCGACTAGCATTCGATTACCTGAAAATCCCTAACCTTTTCAACACTACAGATAATAAGTTCAACAAACAACCTACGGTCGTTTCTTGAACTGGTTATCTGAACATTTCTTAAGAAAGTATTTAGTACAGAACTTAATATCATTGTTTCTCAAAATCAGATCAAATTTACCTGTGTCACTCAAATTATTGAATTCACAATTGTGTTCAATTCTCAACATAAAACTTGATGAAAGTTTTGAGGGAATGGTGATAAGAACTATTTGTTTGCATAAATATAGAACACCTCAAATAAAGTGAGTTCCCCCTCATATAATACCCTATATCTCCCTATAATCGTGGCACCTCTACTATATCTCCTGTGTTATTTGTCCGACCATGTTGAAATTTTGAATGAATTGAGAATGCTAAATGCAGCACACCACTGTAGTTAATTATCCTGATTCCTGATAGTTTTCTAACCTGCTTCTGATTGTTGCTTGATTGGAAAATTTGTCTTTTTCAAAAATAAAACTTTCAACTTCAATCCTCAATGGAATCATGCGCTGATGGGTAAACTGACCTCATTTCTGCATAGGGTTTTCTTGAACATGACCATTTTTACTCCAGGAATTTATATGCTTTTGAGCTATCCCCATTTCTTGTCCACTACAATCACTTGAAAGCACCCTGCCCCATATGGCAGACCAAGAAATTGTTATCACCATAAATTTATTGAAGGCAAACAACCCGTAAAGCAGGTCACTTGAAGTATAGGTTTCTCACTGTATGCGACAAGAAAACTCATCCACATTTCAAGAAACTGATTGTAAGAAAGGCTGCTTAAAAATTGAACAGTCTAGACATAGCCAGTTTCTTGAAATGATTATGAGTTTTCTTATCATATTCGGTGAAAAAAAAACATTCTACAAATAACATGGTGTTTGTATCCAATAAATCTGTGCCACTAACCCTTGCATGGTCCACCATAAGGGGCAAGTCTAGAAAATTCCATGCAGTAATAAGGCCGGTGACACTTAAAGGGTGGCGTTCGTTGCAGAAATATTCACATTTGTTCAAATCGCCATCAACAGAAGGAATATTAAAATATATATAGTTTTGTTCATATATGCCAAACATAATCAGCGCGTAAATATTATATTGTCGTCAAGACGTACGATGGTGAACGTAAACAAGAGCCTGCTCGTGTTACAGAAGTTGTGCTTCTGTTTACATATTTTTTTAAACACAAAGCAATTCTATTGGTTAATCACACAAAAATGATATAAACGCTCTTTATTATTTCCATATCAGGAAAACAGTAACAAATAACACTCTTTATGTTGACCATATCCGGATCTAAGCAAAAGCCAGGTAACGTAAATTTTTTTGCTTTTGTTTACATAACAAAGGGGACAAAATTGACAATAACATACTGTTTATGCCATATTTCTGATTGGTATAAGAACAAGGTCTGTCTATATTTTACTATTATTTCTGTTTATGGCGGTTTTTTACGGAGGTGAATATTTTAACAGCATACCCACTGCCAACACCGCCCGTATCTGTAACAGACAATGTTCACCCAGTTATCCCAGCAATATTCAAATCTGTTGAGCGTCAAAGTTTAAAGTGTGATTTTTGAAAATGTCAAATTTACCAATCATGCGACAATCAGAAGAAGATTAGAAAACCAAATGGATAATTAACTCCCACAATGTTAATCATATACTCTGAATTTGTTCTTAATTTCAAAATGATCGGGTGAATAACAGGAGAAACAGGGTATTATATGAGGAGGGGGTGAACTAACTTTTTTTTGGTTTATGTTCACATCAGAGGTTACAGTAATGCCCTAAATAATTGACTCCATAACCACAGCACAATTATTGGTAATTTTTCAGGAATTAGTCGGAAATATGGCTTGTTGCCATTCATTGGAAAGCTCTCACTGAATGGCAACAAGTCATATTTCCGACTAAATCCTGAAAAATTACCCATAATTCTGCTGTGGTTAAGGAGTCGATTATTTAGGGCATTACTGTACATGAATTTATTTATGTATTATTATTTATATAAAATCACACACCCTCTACATTAGCACCCGTAAGAATCAGAAAAAATTGCCATACGTGTTACACGATTGTTTCCGAGGTTCATCAACCAATAAATGCAGCCCTCACTTCATAAAATGAGATGAACCACCTACATGTACGTCACGTCAAGCCGATCATGTAGACATGCTCACCGCAAGTTGTTATTGGGAGACTGTGTTTGAATTTAAACACTATGTTACTTGCAAGTAACAGAATTCACACACTTTCTTTAATTCCTGTCTGTCAAAATCCAATGACCCCAATCAATCTTCAAGTAATTTCTTAAATATCATACTCATTAGCATCTTAAATATCAAACTCATTAGCATCTTAAATATCATACTCATTAGCATCTTAAATATCCTACTCATTAGCATCTTAAATATCATACTCATTAGTATCTTAAATATCATACTCATTAGCATCTTAAATATCATACTCATTAGCATCTTAAATATCATACTCATTAGCATCTTAAATATCATACTCATTAGCATCTTAAATATCTTACTCATTAGCATCTTAAATATCATACTCATTAGCATCTTAAATATCATACTCATTAGCATCTTAAATATCATACTCATTAGCATCTTGCAACTGCCTATTGATGTGTTTTGCAGTACAATTCTTGTATTTTGTTAGTCCAAGTCTTCTCGTACTAAAACTAGCTAAGATTTTGGGATGGAGATGCTAGTGTTTAGTCCGAGTTCCAGGCCCATGCATTCCTATGACACGACTTAAGCGTTAGTGACCCGCTCAAATAAAACCACAATTATATGAAATGAAATATCACAATTGCGACAATAAACGGATAGTTTCCTCAGAAGACATGCTATTTGATCTGAAACCCACATCGGTTGTGAATTGAAAGCGGTAATTTAATGTGAAAAGAAACATTTGCCGCAGTGTTTACATATTTTTTAAAGTATGCGAACTCAGTTGACCTTGCGAACTGCGTTCGGCATTTTCCGGTGAAAATATTCCGTAGATTTTCAATCAACCACGCACGATGAATTCTCCATTGTAATCGTAATTATACGTGACAATAAATTAATAAATACATAGATTAAATACATATTGAAGATATAAATGTAATACATTAAATAAATTAAGGGAATTACAACCATCTCACAGTTTAAAACAGTGTAAACACAATGAGCATTAGAATATCATGGGGGCCGCCATTTTGTTTGTATCGAAATTCGTCTCGGCCAAAACAAACACCGGACAATGCCGAAGTTCTTCGGAACCTGAGTTCGGCTTTCAGTTAAGTAAACAAACAGAAAAAACAACGATGTTTGTGGCAATCAACCGGAATATTCTATGTGTAATTTAACATTAAAGTTAGATTATTATACACCATTATGACCATAAGATGTCACTCTTTCCGATGTATATAGCATCATGTATGGCTTTGTTAGGTAAATCGAGTAAAATACACCACAGATTCCCGCCACAGATCCTGGGCGTAACTCGTGTCAAAGGAATGCATGGGCCTGGAACTCGGACTAAACACTAGCATCTCCATCCCAAAATCTTAGCTAGTTTTAGTACGAGAAGACTTGGACTAGTATTTTGTATACCACTTTTGCTCACTCAGGTACTTTTCCCACTTAACCTGTGTAAGATCAATACACTGGATTGTTTATGGTTAACCTGGGTTAACAGTATAAACTTCACACTGTCCCAGATAAAACTACAAGCCTGAGTTTAGTGTGCCTGTCATTTCCAGAATGAGGTCCCCAGATGGTGAATTTAGTACGCTATCACTCATAGTGGGCTAGCATCACTAACTTCACCCTCTGGGGACTTCATTCTGCTTAGGCCTCATTTTCTCTGGAAAGTTTCTTTATTATCAAATGTCTATAGAAACATGTCTTCACATAGATTCCATTTCTTGTTATACACCCTGCAACGAAGTTGTGGGGGGTATACTGGAATCAGCTTGTCCGTCCGTCCGTCTGTGGACACAAATTTGTCCCAGAGTTTTTCTCAGTCGTTTTTTTATCAATTTCGGTGAAACTTGGCACAGACATCAACCACCATGGAAACCTGCGATTATGGTGGAGTTATCCCCCCTTTTTCGACTTAGAATTTTTTTGCAACATGCATAATTTTGTCTGAGCTTATATTCCTACATATTTAGGTCAATGTTTTTTAATCTTGGCACTGATATTTAGTACCATGGGAACCTGTGCAGCTGCGATTGTGATGTCTGTTCAACATTTTTGGTGGAGTTATTCCCCTTTTTCGACTTAGAACATTTTCTCAACATGCATAATTTTGTCTGAGCTTTTATTCCTACATTTTTCAGTCAATAGGTTTAAGATTAGGATTAGGGTTGTGCTCCTGCAATGGGAACTGTTATAAATGTTTACTGACATGTGAAACATCTTAGTATTTTAAAAACATGGGGGGGGGGGGCGGGTATCCTTATCCATTGGGACAGTCACACCTCTAGTTTATTTTAGTTTCTCTATATCCCCATTTTTGGGAACTTCAAATCTGAGTCTATGTCTCCCATAGCAGATAAGGCCATGCAGAATTATGCAAATGACAGACACACAAAACTCAGACTTGATTGTAGCAACATGATATTTATATATTCCTGATCAGATTATTAAGTTTCAACAATGATTAGTCTGTAACATTTGCCTATATATAACAATATGTTTATTTGGTAAAGGTCTATTAAAATTGGAACAATTAATCAAATAGTTTGTCAAAACAATTAGGATTATGATAAGGGGTTACACTTATTTTATCAATTCGCTGAGAGAACGGTCAATTCAAACTTAATCCGGTTATTGGCTGGGGCATTTCGATAGTTAAATGATTGACAGCATATGTGCGTGATCGAGGCCTTAGATATCATATATTTCTGTTTTTTTCTCATATTCTGATTGGCTGCATATGGCTACTAATACTCTATTTCTGAGAAAATCTTAGTGCCCTGCTGCTGCCTCAATATGTGGAATGTTTATTCTGTTGATGAATGAAAATGACACGAATGAAATACATGTAGGTCACTGATTCCCTCCTTAATTATTGCTCTATCAAGTCCAAAAAGGACACATTCAAAATTATTAGTTCAATAAGTGGCACATTAGTAGTTAATAATGCCAGTTGTAGTGATTATAACAGTTTGTGTGACTCTTCTGGTAACCTGTGGGTTACCTAAGCACAGACCAGGTAAACGAAAAATAGGTAACGTATAATTTTGAAATCTGCAGTCCTGTAATAGTCACATGATTGTGTCAGAGTTACATTTATCTTTGACTCGTTTTTAGGTGCTTCTTGATCAGACTGATTTTCTCGTAGTCGGTGTCATTGGACTTCAGGGGTGCGGCAAGTCAACACTGATGTCACTGCTTGCTGGAAATTCACAACATGAACAATCCAGGTAAGTACTTTACACACCCGCCGGTTAGCCCATGTACCCAAGGAAAATTAGTTCAAAAAGTCCTGAATGGGCTTAGCCGTGGGGATCAACTTGGGGAAAATGGTCGTAGAGAGATTTTCGTCGTCTGACTAAGAGTAAGTATGGTAAGTATGGTCGAAAAGTGAGATAGCCGAGGATGTAGAATTACAACAAAAAACATGTTTTATTTCATTTGCTTTAATAATAACATACACATGTAATTACAAACAAAAATAAATATGAATAACAATAATAACATGAATATACAAAGTGTCATCTCGGTCTCAATCCACTATCACTTCGCCGTCATCGTCGTATCCGGCGAACTCTAATTCCCCGTCATCGTCGTCAAAGAATATTCCCTTTATTTCTTCCGTTTCTTCCTTGAGTATGTCGACACCACACTTCTTTATCCTTTCTCCAATTAAATCATCCTCACTCCCATCTAACTCATTGCCGATTCCACAGCTCAGAAAGGCGTTGAATATTATGTTTTAGTCGATGTAGTCCCAAGATGCACTGACCCAGTCGATCACATTTTGTTGATCTGGCTGAATATAGTTTCCCCGCTTGTTCTTCTTTGCTGTTCTAAACCAATCCATCCACAGCTCCCGGAGCTTCCCTTTAAACACCCTATTAACATGGGTGTCCATTGGTAGGACAAATGGACTGCGTGGCGAACATAACGAAACGGGAAGTAAAATTTATCGCAATTGTTATATATAGTTTTCTCCCATTGACCACTCAGTGATGTGTGTATTCAGCTAACCTCGTTATACTCCGTAAGGTCAATATGTTCACAATGTTTTGCATTGTGAAGACGTCACAATGTAAAGGTCAAAGGACACCGGAAATGACTTTCGTTTCTTCCAAAAGCACATGTTTTTTGGTGACTTTATTTTGGGCTGATTTTAAAATAAAACAGTAGGAATTATTATATCTTACCTTCTGGAATTTGAACGATATCAGTTTCGAATTCGTCGAATGCCTCCTTCGTTTCTTTCATGATATGTGGCTGATATGAATCCAGAACTAGCATTCTCCTCACATCATCGTCGTTGGGGCCCCAAACTTTATTAATCCAGGTCATAACTTCACCACCGTTCATCCATCCATTTTTTTAACCGGAAATTCTCACATTTGAAGTAACGGTTAACCTGTTGCGTATCCGTGGTGTCAGTCCATTCTTCTCTTTAAAGATTATAAACGCTGGCAGTTTGTACCCATTTGCTCTCCCACACAATGCCACAGTACATCCCTTTTTCGTTGCGCCCGTGTTGCTGATCCGGATTGTTTTCTCGCTGATAACACTGTTCGTATATGTGAGCACCAAAGTCGAACCTCACCATAGTTTGGTCCATATTTGCTATGTTATGGTCTGTAATCGTGTCTGTGCCGTAGGTTCTTAATTGTTCCTCTAAATTCTTCTATTTTATCCTTATAGTCGGATGGCAGTTTCTGGCTATCGTTCGTTCCCTTTCGAATACCGACCGAGTACCTCTTTTTCCACCGATTTAACCACCCATTTGAACCCCTGAAGCCATTTATCCGTAGCTGAGATCCAACTTCTCTTACTCTACCTTGTAACGCGAAGTTCCGATGGTTCTTTGCTCAGTCAACCATTCGAACACATCTTCATCTAGTTCAACTGAGTGTGGTTCTGCTCCAATGCCAATATATTTCTTTTTTCGGATGTCTTTTTTTTGATAGCAGATTGAATTTATCGAAGTCCTGATCCCACAGACGAATTTGTTTTCTGTCTATATTGAACTGTTTAGCAGTTTTAAGAATCACATTTCCATTGTCGCGATGATAAGTTTTGAAATTTGCCATCTGTGAGATTTTTGTGGGAGGTATGCCCAAATATGCTCATGGTTCATGTTAAAAAAATTAATTGATTTACTGAAACAGTTTGACTTTCCTTCTTCTTTATTATTCTATTGACTGTTCAGCAAAAAATCACCCCCTCCCCAAGTTGAGCAATGTACAGCGTCATTGACACTTTCAATTAACTTGGCCTTGGTATCTTTAACTTATTTGTTCTTATTATCCAATTAATCTAATGTATGATGATTTTTGTCTGAGTTATCCTACTTTTCATCTTATATATTTTGCTCATTATTTTTGTGTTTGGCTGATATTGTAATTAAATTGTACAGTGTGTAGATTGTGGCTTAGGTTTCAGGGGATTTGTAGTCATGCGGCCCTAATGTTATTATATGTTTCTTCATTGATTTTATTTCGTTTTGCAGGAATTTTGTGTTTCAGAGACAGACCAAAGAAACGAGAGAAGTGGGCTCTCACCAGACTGTAGGTGTTGATCTCTACGTCACCAGTGAGAGAATAATATTCCTCGATGTTCAGGTACATTTTATATGGCTTTGTTGGCTATATTGTCCACTTACTGCAATTATTATACCCCCACTTTCGAAGAAAATGGGGGGTATACAGGATTGACTGCGTCGAGCCGTCCGTCCGTCACGCTTTCTCCCTCCGTGTGTCCGTCTGTCTGTCATTCCGTCCGTTCGTCCATCCGACCTCATAACTCTAACAACTATGAACCAATTTCAATAATTTTTTGTATGCAATCTCCTTAGGACTGCCTCTCCGCATGATGTTAATTGCGGTTTGGTCCGACTTTTTTCTTTAAGTTACGCCTCATTTTCGACTTATTTTTACTTAGATAATTCTGTCCAACTTTATAACTTTAACAAATATGAACCAATTTCAATAATTTTTGGTATACATGCTTCTCACAATACCCTCTCTACATGATGCAGCTAGGGATTGGCTCAGACTGTTTTTCGTAATATTACACTTCATTTTCGATTTATTTTGACTTAGAAAATTCTGTCCGACTTAATAACTTTAACAAATATGAACCAATTTGAATAATTTTTTCTGTACAAGCTTCTTGTGACACCATATCGATATAATTAATCCAAATTTGTCTTTAAAGTTAAAAATCTTTTTTGTTGGGTTTACGGATAATGCGGGTTGAATTTGCCACGGTGGGGGTATGCTAGCACTCGAGTGCACACCTCTTGTATAATACTGGATTGACTTGGTCCGTCCGTCCGGGCATATATCTTATCCATGGGTTGTCTGATCTGAAAAAAATTTAGTATGGAAGTTCATCATCATGACTGCTTTGAAAAGAGGGACAAATGATGTTCATGTTTTCCATTCTAGAGTTAATCTTCTTTGTTTATCTGCATATCTTGGTTATTTATACATCCATGCAGATATATCAGTCATGGGATATCAGATGTGAATGAAATTTGGTATGACTGTTCACCATCATGACTGCTTTCAAAAGAGCACCAAATGACATTCCCATTTTCCGTTCTAGAGTTATCCCTTGTTTATTTTAAATTTGGATTTTGTCCTGGGCCTAAAAAAAAAACTTATGTGTTTCTGGTTTCCCGACCTACTTGGAAATTTTTGTGCAACCTGGGATAATTCCCTGTCCAAATATGCAAAATCATCTTCCATTTTCTATTAGTTGAATTCATTAATTTAATTAAATGAGTCATTAGCCTAATTAACTGTGAAAATCATGCACACAAAACACATCAAACCAGGGTTAATCCACAACAAACACCCAAACACCGGACTACCTTGAAAATAGGGAACATTAAAGCCCATTATTGTATGTTTATTAACTCAATTTGATATGTGAAGGGGATTCGGATTGTTGGTTAATATAATTTAATTGAGTTTGGACAAATATAACAAATGATTGTTTCATAGAATTTCTCAACATTCTGTAGTTAAAATTAAGTGATAGGTAGGCATTAAAAGATGTAACACTAGTATGGATGCAAATATTGATTACCTGGTATCATTATTTTTATATCAAGATTTGGGTATATTGTTAGATATTAAGCTAGTTTTCTGTCAGAAACTATACAAAGCTATTGAGAATACCAACTTTTATCTTTCTTTTTTTAGAATTTGGTGCATTATAGATGCTACAAAATTTAATTTAGATGGATTTAAAAAAAAAATTGCCAAAAAAAGTTTGTTTTTTTGGCCCTGCCCATATTTCAGTTTGACACTATGGGGGTATGCCGAGGTGCAACTTGTTTTGTACCAAAACTTTTTGATATTCATGTGCATTTTAATAGCTGTGCTTATTAGTAGAGTCGCTTATGTCCGATTTTGGTTGCCCGCAGGAAAATGATGAACAAATATAGAGACATTGCTCAAGAGATGAGTATCTGGTCTCTACTTCAGAATAAAATGTGTTAGACCCATGGGTTCGCGACAGGGTGGTCTGATGATGTTAAATTTTTGTTAAATTAGCTATTGCTGGATTTCATGATGATTTGATAAAAATATAATTTCCACATCAAATCTATGACATTCCTTTTGTAGAGTGTATGGTGTGGCACCATGTTGTATTTTTATATAACAATTTATCCTGTCGAAAGATGCCCCTCATTTAATCCTTTGGCGAGTAGAACGACATATATGTTGTCTATCGGTTGAGGAGCAGAACGACATATATGTCGTTTCAGGAAGTGTTATTTTATGTAGACATAACTTCAATAAATCATCTGATTTATAAATGATTTGTATAGGAGTTAATTTGATTAATATAATGTCACAAATGTATAAGTGGAATCGATTATGATAACACACGTTAACAAAAAATGCACATAAATTAAAACGAATTATTGGACCCTTTTGACCCGAACTTGTTAATAATTATTGCTATGATGTTGACGTTAAATTTACTCATGACGTCATGTATATGACGTTACATATACTCACCAAAGGGTTAAAGATTTTTTAAGGAATACATTTCTCTTCAATCACTTGGGCATCACATTATTTGATTTCATGGATCCTAAACTTGATTGTCTTCTCCAAATGAGATTTTTCAAAGAAAGCGGTATGAATTTTTGCCAAATTATACTTTTCTATTTTCTAACTATTTCCTTAAAGAAAATTATAATTAATTGGTGATGGAATTGAGCAAGATCATTACGTATGGCATTTACATCAAACTGGATGCAGAAACTGTCAGCTTCATCCAAGATGGCTGCCAAGATGGCATAATATGCCAATTTTACCCTCTTTTCACATAATTATGTTTCTGCAGAATGTGATTGTGGTAGACTAATTTGCTTCTTCCTATAAATGATCATCATGTTATGATTAAATCCTAATAATTGTCTTACTGTATTGACTCTAAATGCAAGTCATGTCACAATTATTTTCTAAATAAGCATTGTGAACATTTGCCAAACGTATTTTTAGACATCATATAAAATGTCCACCACAGTAGAATGATATCTTGGTTTTAGATATATGAATGAATGTACAATGATACCGATAATCCGAAGTGGAGTGATTGATATCTCAGTGTATTCGAGATGGCTGCCAATGTGGTGAAATGTCACAATTTTATATTGAAATACATTGTAATTCAAGTTTAATATATGTTTCTTAAAAACAGGCATTTTGATTGGCTGAGAGTTGCGAAATTTAGTTTTTGATTCACCAGCATCGGGCGCTGATCAGTGAACATATTTTGAATGGAGCATCTCATCATGACAACTAGTGTAAAAAATGTCACTTTGCAGCCAGGTGTTGTGCAATCGAGTCAACCACTCACAGATATTTACTGTAGATACCATTGACAGCAAGTTGTTCCATATTCCGCTGTGCTAAGTAAACCTATGGAACCTACCCAGAGATTTGATCACCGAAAAAGCGTATCTTAATTCATGGCATGTAAAGTAAATAAGTGCATTTCATACAGTTTCTTTAAATTGTATTGGTGGATTGAATTACAATGTTGATAGACATACCCTGTTTCGTTGGATCTTCAGGGATTTGAGCATGAAAACAAGCAGGCTTTCATGCTCGAATCCCCAAGTATCCAACTCAACAGGGTATGCCTATCTCCTAATTAATAAATATTTTCATAATATATTCCAGCATAACATATAGGCTTACCACAATTATTCGATTAATTAACTAACCTTCAACAGGTGCGGAAGTCAACGGTTATTTGCTTTCATTGACTAATCGCCCATAGGGGGGGGGGGGGGGGGGGGGGGGGGGGGGGGGGGGTAGGTATGGTTTTGTATGTTGGCAGTACTATGTACCAATGCCATGCCTGGAAGGCCTGGTCTCTCACCAGACTCGCCAATTCTGATGCGGCTTCCTTTGCCCTTGATGTCACAGCCGACGTTTGGTGGTCATCTTCAAAGAATTCAGTGTACGACATGTTCTCACAGTCCATGGTGGGCCAGTGGCTTCCTTTGCCTTTGATGTCATGTTATGGCATTGACATTGTCTATAAATTAT
Organism: Siphonodentalium dalli; assembly: GCA_032622095.1. Taxonomy (NCBI): domain Eukaryota; kingdom Metazoa; phylum Mollusca; class Scaphopoda; order Gadilida; family Siphonodentaliidae; genus Siphonodentalium; species Siphonodentalium dalli. The sequence goes on along the minus strand of CP136064.1, from coordinate 52,283,068 downwards.
GTTTAACTGTGAATTTTAATTAATGTTCCTAGACAGTCAGTAACAAGTTGGTGTCATCACGTATTAGTGCTACATACATTACATTCTCCAAAGTTGTAACATATTTAATATATTAATTTGCTTCATTATTTCTTTTAACATTTAATTTAAAATGTCCAGGTTATACATGGTAGTAATCACCCCCACAAAAGCTAAAATATCTGCCACTGTCTACCTGTATACGTCCTCATTAACTTAAGTGCAACTTCATGCCTTTTGCCACAGTTTCGTGTTTTTAGCTGACTTAATGTGAAGAATGTGTTCTGTCGAAATACGTATCAGTGGCTCGCAGCCGAGATTAGCTTTGCTTAATGCAATTTTGCACAGTTATTGTCACGGCGTGTGAGCATGTTTATAACTACATCAGGACGAATGAGAGCATGAGTATTCCTTGGTGTAAATGAAATAAAACACGGAACACTTGACAGTTTATAACTGTGTTCAGGCTGGATGTACATGTAAAGTAGTCCGACATTGTTATTTCGGATTTATCACTTGTTTACTTGGGTGTAATATAGGCCGCACATATGAACGATTAATCGACTAACTGTCGACTATAATATTTGATTAGTCAATTCTGAAAACTCATAGTCGTGGCAACCCAAGTAACATATACCTATCGGTATCATGCATTGGCTTTCGGTGAGAACATAATTCACTATATAAAGCCGGAACGTGTCTCAGAGCATGTTAAATATATGTGCCAAACTCCATTTTGATATTGCAGCAATATTTTAATTTCTCCATTTTTCGTTGAAAAACGTAGCCACCAGCAGCCATGTTGGATTTTACTCTTTGTATGACCAAATCTTTTGGCACTCCCTACAGACCACATCCCTCATCCGATCATCACCAACTTCATATTGGTCTTTCTTTGGTGTGACCACTAGATGGGAGCTATCACATTTTTTTGAATTTCATTGGAGAAAATGGCCACCAGCGGCCATCTCATATTTCACTTTATATATCTCTTCATGTTGACATCTAATATTACTTAGACATTTCAACTTTCCATTTTACTAATCCTAAAAAATAATAATTGATATTGATTTAAGCCTCTACTCAGTGCTTCGGTATTGGATCGGTTGATACACCTCGACAGAAAGCTACCATCTGAGTACAGTGCTGCGGAGAATTGTATAGAGATGCAGTCCCTCCAGCTTGTCACATTTCTCATGACTGTGTGTAACGTATTGCTCATTGCTCAGGATTGGTTCTGTGATCTCAATTTTCTCAGGTAATCATTCCTCAGTGGTTTATGTGGTTTTATACCATATTTATCTATGATTTAATTTTTTTCGGAGTGTGAAAATAGGAGAAAAAAATATATACTTCACTCATAAGCAGATACAGATAATGAATATACCCAAGCAATCCAGAGTGATATGATATGATACATTATCATTGGTGACAATGAAGGATGTTTTTTCTGTGAGGCAATAATTGATAATTGATTGTAATCGGCCTCTCATTGTAGATAATAAATAAAAGGGAATATACTTTTATATATTGTGAATCAAATCATAACTGTGATGCCTCCAAATCGAAAATGATTCAATTCCATTTGGGAGAGTGAATTGAGAATCGAAATCCGAATCGATGAATCACAGGGCCCTACAGGAAACAATTGCACATCAGCATGTATTAGAACTGTAAGTAAAGAGCATATAAATTTTGGCATGGCAACGAACCAAATCATTGCCTATGTATGACAACTTATAATTCACTTATGTTTTTAACAGAATATTCAAAAAATAGATGGAACAGTACACTGTAGATAGTTTTGATTTCCCAGTTACAATTTATCCATTGTATATTGTTTCAACTGAGCTTTGTCCATTTAATCACTAAGATGATTCATTATTTATTCATAGATTTCTACAAATTGCTGAGATGTTGAAGCCTCCAACACCATCTGCCAGTCACGAAGGATCCGCTGTTCATGAAGATACTCCTGCACATTATCCACATGCAGGTACTTTATTGGACTATCCTTGACTTAACCCTTTCAGTGCCAGGTCCGATTTTTGTATCAACCCATATACCCTGTGCCAATGCATTCTCTTATATATGCGAGACGACCATACGTCGCCTCGCATATATAAGAGAATGCATTGGCCTAACAATTTTTCATCATTTGTTATTATTTTTTACAATTTTTAACAATATTAATAATTTTTTCTTATATTCTTTAACAGACTTATTTTGTAGGTTTAGTGCCAGGGAACGTTTTTCATGGGCATCAAAATTATTACTATGAATACTTGGTGATAGTTTTGAGTTATAACATGCCCCTAAGGTTTTATCCAGTTTGTTTTTAAATTCGCTATAGCATGCTTAAGCATACCCAAAAATAATTCAACCCAAAAAAATCTATAAAAAAAAAAATTAAATATTTTTAGGGCCGATTTTACAGACCATAAATTAGGGCCGATGAGATCGGCCCCTGGCACTGAAAGGGTTAACCCTTCCATGACTGGAGCGTCTGAATTTTTACGAAAACCTGCCATAGGCATCCTCGCATATATAAGAGAATCCATTGGCCTAACAATATTTACCTTGATCTTGTAAACCAGTGCATCCTCTTATATATGTGAGGCAACCTATGGTCAACTCGCATATATAAGAGAATGCACTGGCACAGGGTCTTTAATGCTGCGCCAGTGCAGTTCCTGTCATGAAAGGGATAAGAGAATGTATTGGCCTAACAATATTTACCTTGACCTTGTAAGCCATTGCATTCTCTTAAATATAAGTGGCTCCATATGGGGGACACACATGTCATGAAAGGGTTAAAGATCCACTATACAATTTGACACCAAATTAATCAAAATTTGAGGTACAGTGTCATTGACACTTTAGTTTTTTACTCTTGGTTCTGCTTGCTCTTTAGCGTATTAACTAATTCTTATTGTATATTCTATTTTGTAATATCTATCTACAAATCTGGAAGAATTTTTAACATATTTCTCTTTTTTTCCTCTCATTTGTCAGTCTTTGTTCAAACCAAATGCAGCAGAGAAAATTTCACAAAAGTTAATTACAAAGCAATGGTGAGCACACTGTCAAGACTGTTCATCAGATCAAAGCTTCAACTGAGAGGTAAATATATTCTCAGATCAAAGCTTCAACTCCAGCCAACGCATTTTTTTACCCTGTGCCAATGCATTCTCTTATATATGCGAGTCGACCATAGGTCGCCTCGCATATATAAGAGAATGCATTGGCCTAACAATTTTTTATCATTTTTTTAAAATAAATGTTTCTTACAATTTTTAGGACATAAAATAAAAAAACATCCATTACCCTGCAGGGAGCCCCACACATATATAGAAGCATATAGAAGAGTGTCGTCTGCTCATGTTTGTCTGGGGCTCTGTATGGGTGAAATTATAAAATTGTTAAAGAATACAAGAAAAAATTATTAAAATTGTAAAAAATTGTTGGGGCAATGCATTCTCTTATATATGCGAGGCGACCTATGGTCGACTCGCATATATAAGAGAATGCATTGGCACAGATATATTCATCAGATCAAAGCTTCAACTCGGAGGTATTTATATTGAGTTGTATACACTATAATTTGTAGATATTCCTATTATAGGGTGAACTGATTTAAATTTATATTGTGCCCGATATTCCTGTATTCTGCACTATCATTAGGCCAATATAAATAAATTACTATACTAGATCTCATCCAACATTTTTGGAAAATTAGGGCGAGCGGGCGAATTTTATTTTTTTATATTTCATTCTTATATTTATTTTATTATTTATATTTATAAATGGTCTTGGCCTGGTCCTACAAATTGAAGCAGTATCATACCTTATAATAGGGTCAAGCCTTGAAATTCACCCTCTGGGGACCTCATTCTGCAAATGGCAGACACGCTATTTCAAGGCTTGACCAGGGTTTCCGCTAGGGGTTGGGTGGAATGTGGCCGTAGTTGGGAAGCACATACCAGGCGCCCTGTCGGGGGGGGAAATTGGATGTTTATCACTGAAAAGTACATGTAGCCAATTTCCTTACACTTGAGACAACAAGCAGGAACATTGAAGCTTCGTATAGAAACCAAATTAAAACAGATCGTCTTTCTTAGATCTCAAGTTAATGAACTAAAAGCATGTAAGCACAACAGCATAGAATGGATACAACAACTTTTATTTAAACAGTAGCAATATTAAAAGCCGACATCAAAGACTACCGCGGTTGGCAAAAGACACATTGTCACACTGTCTAGCAATAACCGGTGTTACGTTGTGAGATGAGCACGTGTTATACACACGTTCTGCATGGCTGCTTTCTTTGTATTTTGTTCACAGTACCGATCAAAACTATTTGTTGTAAAATCAAAAGCCATTCCTCAGACCAAGAAGACCTCATGCTGGATTCGTATAATGGATCATTTTGTATTCCTTGGCAGCGACTGCCAAAACTCAACTGTGTTCATGGTAACCTGGCTGACCCTCTTTCAAACTTTATATTCCATTAAGAGCTGAAAAATCTCCTGAAATAATTTGTTTTTACATTTATCATGTCGACTCAATAGACTGAGAGTGAATATTGATTGAAAATTAAGCATATAGTGGTGTGATTGACAGCGATTCTGTATGCAATATATTGTATTGTAACTCATGAAGTTAAAAAAAATTCGGTAAAGTTTTTAACACGTTGCATTGTATTATTGACAATACACGCCCGGATAACTAATCCTACATCACAGATCTCTGAGCGAATATTTTCAAATTACAGAATGGGACGGGGCTCATGCCACAGCTGTCGTTTTATGAGTAAATACATGTACATGGAAATTTGTAACTATCATTATGGTTGAAGCCATAAAGTAAATTTATATTAAATTATTAAATTTGAATAATGTTAATCTGTTTACCTGAACATTTACAGAAGACAACTTTGACTCAAATTAATTATTTTTCTATATATTATCAATATTATATCGTTGTTATTACTGGGAATTTATTGACTTTGGCATATAGTCTCCCTTTAACAAACAAAACTATTTTCTCTTTTTCAGTTCGTATTAGCGTTGCTGCTACTATTTTCTCTTTTTCAGATAGTATTAGCGTTGCTGCTATTTTCTCTTTTTCAGATAGTATTAGCGTTGCTGCTACTGAGGACGTTGCTGGCCTGAATTCAAATACAGTCGATTCCGAATTCAACCTCCACGTGCTACCGCCTCTTGATACAGACACACCTGAGTCTGCTAGTAAGTCTGACATCAATCTGTTCTAATGAAAGATCACAAGTTAGCCAGGGGGAGGGGGAGAGGTCATAAAATAATTCTGGACATGTATGCTATTTTTTTTTATTTTGGCCACTTTTGGGACCCACCACCCCAGTTTTCTACTAATTTATAAGTTTTTAGCAGTCAATTTTTAACTATTTCCATGGGTTGGCATCTGTCTGAGTGTGCGTTTGTCCATCAAAAATTTCCTTTAGCACACCCTACAGGTCACATCTCTCATCCGATTGCCACCAAACTTCATATGTATCTTCATGGGGACATCTGTATCTTTGCCACACCCTACAGATCACATCCCTCATTCAATTGTCACCAAACTGCATGTGGATCTTCAGTATGACCACCAGATGGGAGCCATCAAACTTGTCCGAATTTAGTTAAATTACATGGTGCCAGTGGCCATGCCTCTTTGATTTTAATCTTCGCACGACTAAATCCTTTGGCACACTCTAAAGGCCACATCCCTCGTCCGATTATCACCAAACTTCATATGGATCTTTGGGGTGGTCTTAGATGGAGCCATCAAATTTTTTAAGAAATATATAAAAAAAAACATGGTCGTCAGCAGCCATCTTGGATTTAACATTTGATTCCATCCATCAGCACACCCTCCAGCCCACAATTATTGGAGAATTGTTTGTAAAATTTACAGACATGTTTAGGATCACTTCTAGATGGGAGCTAACAAATTTGAATGAAAATCTATGGCTGCTGGTAGCCATGATTGACTAAATACATGTACTTTGGTATGCCCTATAACCAAGATTTGTCATCCAATTGATCCCAAACGTTCGGCTCCTCAGGTTGACCTCTGGTATTACTTGTACATTTAAAATGTCTACATTCCATTGACTAATGTCAGGTTGTCTGCCAGGGGAAAATAAATGAGTCCTTATTTAGCCGTATTGGGGAGACAAATAACGTGACGGGGCAACCATGGTTTGTCCCTTGGGGAGAAAATTTTGGTATCTGTCACTGAAAATAGTCATCTCCTTGCACCTGAGATACTCACAAAGCAATCCAAAGCTACATATATTACGCAAGTTGATCATTTCCCTGGGTGAATTACTTCTGTTGATGGTACTCAGAGCATTAATCATGTAACTACTACCCCCGTGAGACTGCCGTCTAATTTGAAGACTAAATAAATGAACAAGCTATGAGTTACAGTGTTTACAAATTTATAAGATTCCGACAGGTATAATTAAACACTAAAAAAGGCATCTATGCATTGACCAATAATACCTAGCAAGGAGAATTTTATTCATTATTTCCAAGAATTTCAACAAGTGGCTTCCATGAAAATGAAACCGAAAGGATATAGCCTGTCAATCGTAAAACTATTTGTGCACTGTGATGTCATACTACAAAAGATATTTATAGCGGCATGATATGAATGGTAGCGAAATCGTTCAAACTTGGAACGTGTAGCTTGTTCAATAGTCTGCATTAGTCCAACAACTATAGTTAGGACCACTGCTGTGAACAGAGTTTTAGCCCCTGTGTTATGAAATATAATTGAGTTTGGCTGCAAATATGAACATATGCGTCGTCGTTTATGTGTTTGTGCTTGGGGGCCCCCTGCGGGATAATGAAACTATTATTGACCGTACTTTGACTTTATCACCATATTGGGGGATATGTATTGCATGGGATCTCAGAGCGTGAGTAGTTTCATCCATGGAAATCCTGTGCACAAGATATCCATACTCAACAGTCCGGCATTCTATGATGTTACCATGACATTGTCATATGTGTATTACGCTGTATACATCGTCACTATTTGACTGCACACCAATCATTGCATTGTAGTTTTGGCGCTTTTATTTCAAAGGGTTACTCTGTACTGGTAATTGACCCGCTATTTCACCAGTATCAAGCCTTAAAATAATTTTTATTTGACTGTCTGACATTTTGTCAGGCACCAAACAGACATGGTCTGACATTTCAAAATGAGGCCTCACATGTCTTTTTTATCACACGAAATAGTGCCATGTGAAACAAATAATGATGTATTATCCCCCAATTATGTTCCTCTTCTCAATTGTCACTTTTTTTACTATAAATAATATACCACCTTGGCCACAGCATCAAACATGCTTGCCAATTTCATGATCAAATTTAAGGTTATATAAATCTTCAATTGCTTTGATCCCGGCACTGTTACTAGTACCATGTAAGAGTAGGCCTATTATTACGATCATATATTTACACACTAAGTGTTGTCATCACTAAATCCAGCATTCTGATTGGTCGGCGCCCACGTGGCTAGTTGCAGTTATTTCTCGGTGAATGCGTAACGCCTCATAAAACCAAGCTAATAACACCATCGATACGTCATTAGGTTTGGAAAGACGAACGCGTAATGCTTTGGGCGCATTTTGACTCGCGCAGGATTGACTTAATACATCATCGGGTTTCAACATGAAGAGAAATTGTTCCTATTAACTTTTGCCAAGGGTGCTATTGGGTATTTTGGGCTGATCTTGTCACGATACACTTTTCGATTTAAATATATTTACAAAAGCGGCTTTTTCGCTAAATGTATATAAATATAAGGATTAACTGTCATGTGGACTATTTTTTATGGAGATGTAACGGTGAGGTAAGTGGACATAACTTGTATGTAAAACCCTTCGGGTTTTACACAAGTTATGTCCACTTACCTCACCGTTACATCTCCATAAAAACAGTCCACATGACAGTTAATCCTTATATGACTGTATAGAACACAGGACACTAGTATGTTATAACTCGACAGGGAGAAAAAACTTGTTCCATAAATTTTTCAATTCAAATATTTTGTAGACATCCAGGTTCTAATAATCTTACTTCTGAAAAACCCAGATTTTGGCAAAACAAACAATTAAAAACTGCTCTCCATTAGAATAAATTTCATTTAACAGCACACTATATCAATTTATTTTGCAAAATATCACATTACCAGTGATATTTTCCTTAAAAATATGTCAATATTTCAACCTGACATTATGTCAGACAGTTTCAAAGCAGAGCCTGACAACCTATACAAATGTTAATTTGGCGTCTGACAATTGTCCATGTCAGACCACTTGTTTTGAGCCTTGACCAGTTTTCTGTTTAACTTTCGAACACCCGTTGCAGTCAGATTTTTTTTATGATAGATTGCTATTGACTTTAGGTACATGTATGTCTCAAACAGATCATCAGCGAGGGGAATGAGTCCATCCCACGGACACTGAACCAATTATTACATGTTCATAGAAATTAAAGTCAAACTTGGAACATGGAAGTTGGAATTTGAATTGCTTTGTCTACAACTGGATTATTCCAAACAAAAATCAAATACATGAGTTTCCCCTGCGAGAGCTAAATGTTTAAGCAATACCATCTGGCGATAGCGATTTTTAGCTCTCTCAGATTTTTTCAAAAAGCCAGTACTGATGTATGAAAATATCTGCCCTCCATTTTCAGCTACAGTTTCATTCACAATTTCATTTTCAATTCGGGATAGCATTTGTAGAAATGGATTAAGAGACTAAAATGACATAGATTTTTGTAATAAGCATATGATTCTTCAGAGCATATTCAAATGTAATTAGAAAGTTGAACTTCAGTAAAGTTGACACATACAGATCAAAATATTATTGCTCATTATTACCCATGTCTTTATTTAAGTGTCATTTACTTCTTATATCTTCCTGCAATGAAGTTGCAGAGGGGCCCGGGTTATACTGGAATCAGTTTGTCTGCATCTGTGGATGCAACATTTTTTCTGAGCTTGTAATCCTACATTCTCATGTCTATTGTTTAGTTTTTTTTTAAACTTTGCACAGATATTTACATCGTGGAACCGTGTGCAGCCTTTTTAGTCGAGTTATCCCCTTTTTGAAATGTTTCATAACATTCATAATATTTTCCGAGCTTGTGCTTATTCATTTCCTAGCAATTATTCTGAAACTCGGAAGAGATATTTAGCACCATGGGAACTTGTGCATATGTGACCCGCCATATCAAATCCAGTCGTAAGTCGGGATTTTTTTTACCCTGTGCCAATGCATTCTCTTATATATGCGAGTCGACCATAGGTCGCCTCGCATATACATGTATAAGAGAATGCATTGGCCTAACAATTTTTTATCATTTTTTTAAAATAAATGTTTCTTACAGTTTTTAGGACATAAAATAAAAAACATCCATTAGCCTGCAGGGAGCCCCACACATATATAGAAGCATATAGAAGAGTGTTGTCTGCTCATGTTTGTCTGGGGCTCTGTATGGGTGAAATTATAAAATTGTTGAAGAATACAAGAAAAAATTATTAAAATTGTAAAAAATTGTTAGGCCAATGCATTCTCTTATATATGCGAGGCGACCTATGGTCGACTCGCATATATAAGAGAATGCATTGGCACAGGGTAAACAAATCCCGACTTACGACTGGATTTGATATGGCGGGTCACATATGTGATAAGGATGTCTGCCTGACTTATTTCAGTAGAGTTATCACCCTTTTATTACTTACAAATTTATTGCAAAACCAGCTGAAACAGACTTCCTTTGGGAGCCTTTATTCAGCATTAGAGGGGCCTCTGGTCAGCATTAGAGGGGCCTCTGGTCAGCATTAGAGGGGCCTCTGGTCATCATTAGAGGGGCCTCTGGTCAGCATTAGAGGGGCCTCTGGTCAGCATTAGAGGGGCCTCTGAAATAGGTTCATATTGGACATAATCATTAACATTGGTTCATATTGGATTTATTTGATTCTGGAATAAGCCCATAGTTGACTTATACCTGTTATTATGTTGGATGGCGTAGGCCACAGTGAAAACACATATATAAAGAGCGTGCTTCTGGGTTCATATTGAACCTATATATTCACATTTATTTGATTCTGAAATAGGCTCATAGTGAGCTTATTTTAATATGTGTGTTTTTTTAATTTATATAATTAAATTTGTTTACATCAAAATTTAGAAAAACTAATGTGGTTGTTACCTCCATCAGGGTACCCCAAGTCACCACACCACATTTGGTTGAAATTGGTCTAGGGGTCTGGGAGAAAAATTCCGAACGGATGGACAGACAGATCCTACTCTTTGATATATATAGATACCAGATCAGGGTTCCTGCAAGCAAGGACTGATCAAATTTAAGGCTATTCAAGGCCGTTTCGCGACATTTTTCAGCTATTTTCAAGGCCCTTTACCCAAAAGGATTTTCAAGGCCTTAAAATAAATTAATCAGTATTCTATCACACATTGCCATGTTAGTAATTATTAACATTACTCAGGTTGGGTACTATAATACCTGGTACTTTTCCCAGATTATTATACTCACACAATTCAATGCAGATAAGCTAGGAATATTTTTTTTTAACATCAACATCAACATTTGTAACAGGAACAGGAACACATATACAAGCTTGAACCAGCTGTGGTCGAATCATTTTTAGGTCCGACTACGAATGGAAATGGTAGCGTCTTTTTTTGTCCTTCAAAACTTTAAGATGTTTGTCAGATTTCACATGGGAATCCAACAGGGCTTTTCCCATGTTCGCCACGCTAAATGTTTTCAGGCAAAGTTTGCATTTTGCAGAATACCTGTCGCCCAGAATGATCATTAACCAGTCTTTGTAACTTTCGGAAGTTAGCCAACAATCTTGGAATGTGCATTTCCCCATTTTTTATTGGTAATTATCGAAAACAATCATAAAAAAACAGTACACACACGACAACATTTTAGCAGACTGACACGACAGTCACATGCGATAATACGTCGCGCTTTGCGATTGGCCAACGTCACTGCAACTATCCAATGAGAATGCTCGATACATCGCTGCTCTATTATAATATAACTGCGCTATTTATATCTCGCTCCAATGCAGTCATTTACCGTAAACCCGGAAATGTAAGAGGTGATTAATTACGGATCATCGGCGTGTTGTTGTATTGCGAATATTCAAGGCTTATCAAGGCCCATTGCCCATATTCCAGGATTTCAGGGCCTTGAACCACACCTTGTCAAATTCAAGGCCGTTCCTTGAATCCAAGGCCCCGCGGGAACCCTGCAAATGCACAATTTTGTCCAAGCATTTATTTACTCATTTCTTGGGTAATTGTTATGAAACTTGATAGATATTTACCATCATAGGAACATGTGAATGCATAATTGTGAGGTTAATCAGAATCATTTGAACAGAGAACAGAGTTTTTTTCCTGAATACAAGTAGATGTGATATGGCCCAATTACACTGTGTGGTGTATCCTTAGGTCCACTGGGGCAATCTTACCTCTAGTTCATTTTACTATGACACCATGATATTTCGTTTCAGAAACAATACTGAACAGTCTTCCAGACTACAGAGGCTACCCGAGCTGTGAGACACTGCTGAAATCGCTGCGGAGACAGATCCACTGTTTGCCTAGGAGTTTACTGACACATACAGTATTATCAGAGAAAAACTGGTATGCACTGCCGCTACCCTTATCTCATTCCCATAGGTAGAACATGAAAGCTTAGATTTGTGATGGAAAAAAATATATCTACAATTATAAAAGAACATAAAATTGGACAAAACAATTAGGGGCGGGTGTCTTTTTGGGTAGGCAGGGAGGCCACAAACACAGGATTTATTTTGTAATTTAACCTGACACTGAAAGTTAATGGTATAAATGATAATGCACTTCTTTTGAATGTAATTGTAATGGTAATATATTGCTTCTCATTTTAAAAGTAATTGTAATGGTAATGTATTACTTCTCATTTTAAAAGTAATTGTAATGCATTACTTCTCATTTTAAAAGTAATTGTAATGGCAATGCATTACTTCTCATTTTAAAAGTAATAGTAATGGTAATGTATTACTTCTCATTTTAAAAGTAACTGTAATGCAGAAAATGGCTAGTACTGGCAGTGTTAATGCATTTAATACTCTGCAAAGTAATGGACCCATGTCACCCATCCCTGGTATGCGTTTAAAGAAAATGCTGTTACTATATTTCAATACAACTATCAACCCTTGAAATATTCATATAAGGATTTGCGATGATTTACAATTCATTGTCAACTGCAATTTCTGTTACATGCATGATTTAATGTGGGTTTACTATTTAGTGTGACTTTTCATTTCGATTATTAAAAGTTTGCAATGATTATTACACTTTGGGATAACAGCATCAGAGATAAATATGTGATTAAAGTACCAGTGGACCAGTGAATTGTTAGCTGCACAATTATTTCAGTGACTATTATTCGAAACAGTTCAAATACACATCACAATTTCAAACCTAATCTTGATTTAAGTTATTGACATGAGCAACCAATTTCCTTTGCAACAATGATGGTTTATTGTGCTACACAACATGGTATGCCCCAAATGCTTTTCATAGATGTGTCACAGGTGATCATTTACATGCACATGCTAATTAGATTTGAGATCTGATATCGACATCAAGGAACGGAATCTTTCTCTAATTTCTAACCAACAGACCCTATCTGGAACAGGTAAACATATTATATATTTTTTTTAGCTCTTGTTATTTCTAAGCAATATTTTCCTATTTTCAGGTTTCATTATTCAGCTCGTATTTGGGATTCAGTGAAAAAATCTCAGCTGATGTCAGAATATAACAGGTTGCTCCCATGACGCGGCCATTCAGTCTATCTGGCTCCCACTCCAGTGAGTGAAGGCACCGATGCTGCTGAGAATACAGTCCTGTATCAGCAGATGGAAGAGGAATAGCAGGAAATAGCTGGCAGAAGAGGCATTATCAACATATACTGAACATCAGTTTTGAATGAGCTTGTGAAAAGCGGAAGGAAATATTTCATAACACCCAAAGCAAGCCTTGTGTTATTTTTTGTTTAGATTTTATTGACAAAAGAAAAAATAATAACAGAAAATGGGACACATTGAAAGTCATGCACACACATTAGCATACTCACAGGTGAGATACTCACCTTCTTAAAGATGGTCTATCTCTTCATAAACATGTGCTATATAGTTACCGGGGTATAAAATAGTATATATTAATTAAAGACCTCTGTCCGGAAATGCTTCTATCGATTAATATTGATTATATTTAGATTATTTTCTGGTATAAAGACATGTGATTGTTTAGCTAATGAACAATAGTGGTTACTGTTAACAGTGACCACAAATTTTATTGTGTAATTCTGTCACCAATTAACGTTAATTATACCCCCCGCAACGAAGTTAGGGGGGGTATACTGGAGTCAGCTTGTCTGTCCGTCCGTACGTCCGTCCGTCGTCCGTCCGTGGACACAAATTTGTCCGGAGTTTTTCTCAGTCGTTTTTTGATCAATTTCCGTGAAACTTGGCACAGACATCAACGACCATGGGAACCTGTGCACCTGCGATTATGACGTCTGTCGCAACATGTATACTTTTGTCCGAGCTTTTATTCCTACATTTTTCCGTCAATTTTTTTAAAACGTGGCACAGATATTTAGTACCATGGGAACTTGTGCACCTGCGATTATGACGTCTGTCCGACATTTTTTGGTGGAGTTATCCCCCTTATTCGACTTAGAAACTTTTTTGCAACATGCATAATTTTGTCCGAGCTTTTATTCCTACATGTTTCGGTCAATGTTTTTTAATCTTGGCACTGATATTTAGTACCATGGGAACCTGTGCACCTGCGATTATGACGTCTGTCAGACATGTTTTGTGTGGAGTTATTCCCCTTTTTCGACTTAGAAATTTTTTCGCAACATACATAATTTTGTCCAAGCTTTTATTCCTACATTTTTTGGTCAATAGGTTTAAGATTAGGGTTGTGGTTGTACACCTGCAATGGGAACTGTTATCTTATTATTTTAACTAAATGTTTACTGACATGTGAAACATCTTAGTATTTTAAAAACAGGGGGGTATCCGTAGTCCCATTGGGACAGTCACACCTCTAGTTAGTCCAAGTCTTCTTGTACTAAAACCAGCTAAGATATTGGGATGGCGATGCTGGCGTTTAGTCCAAGACCGCCCTATATGCTCGCTTATGACACGGCTTAAGCGTTAGTGACCCGCTCAAATAAAACCACAATTATATGAAATAAAATATCACAATTGCGACAATAAACGGATATTTTCCGCAGAAGACATGCTATTTTATCTGAAACCCACATCAGTTGTGAATTTAAAACGGTAATTTAATGCGAAAAGAGACATTTATCTCAATGTTTACAATTTTTTAAAAGTATGCGAACTCGGTTGACCTCGCGAACTGTGTTCGGCATTTTCCGTTGAAAATATTCCGTAGATTTTGGACAACAACGCAAATTACGATGAATTCTCCATTGTAATCGTAATTATGTGTGTCAATAAATAAAATAATAAATAGATTAATTAAACATTGGAGATATAAATGTAATACACTAAATAAATGAACCTTAAGTTTGAAAAGTCCCACTAAAACGGAAGAACTATATTTCGAAACTGTGTGATTCGGTTCTCCGATTATTTTATCAACACAGATGTCAAAATGCACACCACACGCATGGCAAGTCAGACACAAGAGATCTAATTTGCTCCAATTTTGACAAGTTGCTTGCGATAATTGTCAACAAAACTACCGTTCTGATCCTCCATTATGTCATTAAGTTTTTAGTGCGGGAAGTGTTCTGAAAGCACATAGAAAACTGGACTTTCGGGCGATCGGTTTTCGCCATTTTTGTTCGGAAAACCCGCGCTATATATAGAAACGGAAAGTAGAATTCCCAGAACAAACAGCGGATTATGCCGAACTTATTCGGACCACTTCGGCTTTCGGTTAAAACGTAAACAAACAGAGAAACAAATCGATGTTTGTGGCAATCAACCGGAATATTCTATGTGTAATTTAACATTAAAGTTAGATTATTATACACCATTATGACCATTAGATGTAAGCCTTTCCGATGTATATAGCATCATGTATTGATTTGCTAGGTAAATCGAGTAAAATACACCACAAATTCCCGCCACAGATCGTGGGCGTAACTCATGTGGTAGGATTGGTATGCAAGCGGGCTTGGACTAAACGCCAGTATCGCCATCCCAATATCTTAGCTGGTTTTAGTACAAGAAGACTTGGACTAACCTCTAGTTAGACTCATTATCGCTTATAACTATAGAATAAAACAATACAAACAATCAATCGGGTGTATTTGACATTTCGGAGCATAGCAATGGGATCACTCTAATGATCTCTATCGCTATAGGATATCGCCTGAATGGTGTGTTCTAAAAATAGAAATATTTTGTGTCCGGACAGGGGGTCTTCAATTCATATTTATTATTTCGTACCCACGAAACTATTTCAAAATTGTTATATGAACTGCTAATCCATCTTTAACTTTCTCACTTGTGATATTATGAAGATAAAATGCATGTGTTACAGTAGATAGGTACTCATGATAATAGATAAACCATTACGCTGTCTTGCGGGGATACACAGCGCTCAAGACATGTGTACGTGAGTTCTACTGAAGCAATATTTTGGCTGTGGCTGGTACTTCTTAAAAAATATTTAACCCTTTCAGTGCCAGGTCTGTTTTTGTATCAACCCATATACCCTGTGCCAATGCATTCTCTTATATATGCGAGTCGACCATAGGTCGCCTCGCATATATAAGAGAATGCATTGGCCTAAAAATAATTCATCATTTGTTATTATTCTTTAAATTTTTTTACAATTATAATAATTTTTAGCTCAACTTACTTTTGTAAGTTTGAGCTATTGCCATGGTTTGGCGTCCGTCGTCCGTGTGTCTGTGGTTCCGTCAACAATTTCCTTTGGCGTGGGCTACAGGTTGTACCTTTGTTCTGATCTTCATGAAATTTGTCATGAATGTTGACATTGACATGTAGATGGGAACGAGTCATTTTGGGGTCATTCGGGCCAAAAAACATGGCCGCTGGCAGCCATCTTGGATTTCAAGATTCAATCCATTGGCGCGGCCTACAGGTCGTACTGTTCATCTGATCATCATGACATTTGTCGTTGATGTTAACAATGACATGTAGATGGGAACGAGTGATTTTGGGGTCATTCGGCCAAAAAACATGGCTGCCAGCAGCCATCTTGGATTTTAAGCTTTGCATGACTAAATCCTTTGGCGCGGGCTACAGGTCGTTGTTTTGATTGGAAGTTTATGAAATTTGTCATGGATGTTAACACTGTCATGTAGATGGGAAAGAGTGATTTTGGAGTTGTTCGGCCAAAAAACATGGCCACCAGCAACCATCTTGGATTTTACTCTTTGCATGAATAAATCCTTTGGCGCGGGCTACAGGTTGTACCTTTGGTCTAATCTTTATGAAATTTGTCATGAATGTTGACATTGACATGTAGATGGGAACGAATCATTGTGGGGTCATTCGGCCAAAAAACATGGCCGCTGGCGGCCATCTTACATTTCAAAATTCAATCCATTGGCGCGGGCTACAGGTCGTACTGTTCGTCTGATCATCATGAAATTTGTCATGGATGTTAATATTGACATGTTGATGGGAACGAGTCATTTTGGGGTTGTTCGGCCAATAAACATGGCCGCCAGCAGCCATCTTGGATTTTACTCTTTGCATGACTAAATCCTTTGGCGCTGGCTACAGGTCGTAGCTTCGACCGGAACATCATGAAATTTGTCATGGATGTTAACAATGACATGTAGATGGGAACGAGTGATTTTGGTGTCGTTCGGCCGAAAAACATGGCCGCCAGCAGCCATCTTGGATTTTACTCTTTGCATGACTAAATCCTTTGGCCCGGGCTACAGGTCGTACCTTTGGTCTGATCTTTATGAAATTTGTCATGAATGTTGACATTGACATGTAGATGGGAATGAGTCATATTGGGGTCATTCGGCCAAAAAACATGGCCGCTGGCAGCCATCTTGGATTTCAAGATTCAATCCATTGGCGCGGGCTACAGATTGTACTGTTTGCCTGATCATCATGAAATTTGTCATTGATGTTAATAATGACATGTAGATGGGAACGAGTGATTTTGGGGTCGTTCGGCCTGAAAAACATGGCCGCCAGTAGCCATCTTGGATTTTACTCTTTGCATGACTAAATCCTTTGGCACGGGCTACAGGTTGTACCTTTGGTCTAATCTTTATTAAATTTGTCATGAATGTTGACATTGACATGTAGATGGGAACGAATCATTGTGGGGTCATTCGGCCAAAAAACATGGCCACTGGTGGCCATCTTAGATTTCAAAATTCAATCCATTGGCGCGGGCTACAGGTTGTACTGTTCGTATCATCATGAAATTTGTCATGAATGATAACAATGACATGTAGATGGGATCGAGTCGTTTTGGGGTCATTCGGTCAAAAAACATGGCCGCCAGCAGCCATCTTGGATTTTACTCTTTGCATGACTAAATCCTTTGGTGCGGGCTACAGGTCGTAGCTTTGGTCAGATGGTCCTGAAATTTGTCATGAATTATAACAATGACATGTAGATGGGAACGAGTCGTTTTGGGGTCATTCGGTCAAAAAACATGGCCACCAGCATTTTACTCTTTGCATTACTAAATCCTTTGGCGTGGGCTACAGGTCATACCTTTGGTCTAATCTTTATGAAATTTGTCATGGATGTTGACATTGACATGTAGATGGGAACGAATCATTGTGGGGTCATTCGGCCAAAAAACATGGCTGCCAGCGGCCATCTTGGATTTCAAAATTCAATCCATTGGCGCGGTCTACAGGTCGTACTGTTCGTCTGATCATCATGAAATTTGTAGGTCGTAGCTTTGGTCAGATCTTCATAAAATTTGTCATGGATGTTAACAATTATACGTAGATGGGAACGAGTCCTTTTGGGGTCAATTGGCCAAAAAAAATGGCCACCAGCAGCCATCTTGTATTTTACTCTTTGCATCACTAAATCCTTTGGCGCAGGTTAGACATTTCAATTAGCACCTTTCCTATTCCTCCATTTACTGTCAACCATTAAATTATTCCCCTACCTAAGTTGAGCTACAGTGTCATTGACACTTTCATTTCTTATATTCTTTAACAGACTTATTTTGTAGGTTTAGTGCCAGGGAATCTTACGGTATTCATGGGCATCAAAATTATTACTATGAATACTTGGTGATAGTTTTGAGTTATAACATGCCCCTAAGGTTTTATCCAGTTTGTTTTTAAATTCGCTATAGCATGCTTAAGCATACCCAAAAAAAATTAAACCCAAAATAATCTAATTTTTGTAGGGCTGATTTTGCAGACCGTAAATTAGGGCCGATGAGATCGGTCCCTGGCACTGAAAGGGTTAAATTAATTTTAAATTTCTTGTTTGTTTGGTGAGCAAGTTGGGATCGAACCATTTACATGAACAAGCCTTGAAATAGTGTGTCTGTCATTTGCAGAATGAGGTCCCCAGAGGGTGAATTTAGTGATGCTACCCCGCATAGCGGGGTAGCATCACTAAATTCACCCTCTGGGGACCTCATTCTGCAAATGACAGACACACTATTTCAAGGCTTGTACATGAAAGAGACATCCTGGCAAGCGTTGATATTATTTTGGAATTCACCACCTTTGAAGCCTATCATCAAGGTTAATACTATTTCGACCTCTCATTTAATGCCTTAATTCTAGTAACTAGTGTGTTGTCTTGATTCAGAAAAAAAATGATTTCTATCTTGTCTGTAAAAAAAAATTCTGTTACGATTCATTACAATAACAATAAAGAATAACAAAATAATCAAATCGTCTATAAAATTCCTGGCTCTTGTTTTGGAATTTCCGTGATTGATTTTCAACCAAATTAGTTTCTGTCACGATGATAGTTTCAAATTGCCATTGACCATAACAGACAAGTTATTTCAAGGATTGTTCTAAAGGAAATATAGAGATACAGTAATGCTCTAAGTAATCGACTTCTTAACCACAGCAGAATTATGGGTAACTTTTCAGGATTTAGTCAGAAATATAGAGCTTTCCGATGAATGGCAACAAGCCATATTTCCGACTAAATTCTGAAAAGTTGCCCATAATTCTGCTGTGGTTAAGAGGTCGATTATTTAGGGCATTACATGTATTATGATAGGAACCTTTGATTGTAAAAGCAAACAGTTACCCATAATTCTGCTGTTGTCGATTACTTAGAGCATTACTGTACATAGATGGGTGTCCGGGATATTATGAGATGGATGGGTAAAGAATTGAAAATGTAAGACATGATTACCCATATATTGATGACCTGCAACACGATTATATACGGAAGATGTTAAAATGTTTTTCCATGTTTATTGCCCTTAATGAATTCAAATATTTTTTAATTTGCACACCTGTGTGGGGATTTTTTTTTAGACAAAAACCTTATATTTTGAAGGGGTCCATCCAGTTTGATTGGTTAAAAGTAGTGCCACCTTTTGTTTGAAAGTGATTCAAAATTATCAGAGAGGTGACTTACTGTTGACTAAGCTTGAAACTTGTTTGGCCAAATGAAATTATCTTTGGCCATTTTCGAAAAATATGTGGCCATTGGCCAATATGACCACCAACAACGTAAACCCAGAATGGTTGCTTCCCTTGGATTGACTTAGTTGTTATTATGAATAATATGAGTCGACTTTAAAAGTCCTTCTTGTTCATATGTACTGGTTGTATCGAATTTGAACGATTTTCGATGAAAAACATGGCTGCCAGTGGCCATCTTGGAATTTATTTTGTATGACTAAATCCTTAGGCAAACACTGCAGGCCACATCTCTCATCCGATCATCACCAAACTTCATATGGATCTTCGAGATGACCTCTAGATGGGAGCCTCCTATTTTGACTGAAATTTGTTGAAAAACAGCAGCCATCTATAATTGTCCCCCGAAAAAAAATCGGGGGTACTATTAAAATAGCCGGTGTCCGTCCGTCCGTCGAGCCGTCCGGAAATGGTTTCCGGATGATAACTTTAGTTTCGGTTATTAGATCAAAAGCAAATTTCATAGGTGAGTTTATCAGACCAAAATAAAGGTCAAGTTCGAATATGGGTTTGCTCCGCCCATTTTTGCGAGAGTTATGGCCCTTTTTTGACTTGGAAAACCCCTGAAAGTTGGTTTCCGGATGATAACTTTAGTAGAGTTAATCGGATTCAAATCAAATTTGGTATATTACTTTCTCCCAGCAAAACACAGCTCAAGTTCGAACTTGGGTTCTGCCCGACCATTTTTGGCAGAGTTATGCCCCTTTTTCGACATAGAAAATTCATTTTACTTCTTTTTTTTGGTTTCCGGATGATAACATGATTTTGGATTGTTTATATGCAAAACCCATTTTTTGTGGAATACTTATATCAAAATACAGTTCAAGTTCGAATTTCGGTTTAATCCGATAATTTTTGCGAGAGTTATGGCCCTTTTTTGTCCGCCGACCGGACATATAAAACCCCAAAAGTTGGTGTCCGGATGATAACTTTAGTAGAGTTAATCAGATTTAAATCAAATATGGTATGTCTCTTTCTCCCAGCAAAACACAGGTCAAGTTCGAATTCGGGTTCCGCCCGCCAATTTTCACCAGAGTTATGTCACTTTTTTACTTAGAATTTTTGCCAATTTGAGGTTTCCAGATGAAAACTTTAGTAAATGTGTACTGAATGAAATTAAATTTGGTATATGTAGGTTTACTAGCACAAAAGACAGATCAAGTTCGACGAATTTGAGTTTGAACCGATGATTTTGCTCAGAGTTATGGGCTTTTCGACTAAGAAAATTCAATTTTTCTTGTAATTTTCTTCATTTTGTGCCAATTTGAGATTTTATTTTGACTTTAAGAGTTTTTTAAAGATTTGGTTGTTTGTATGCATGACAGTAATGAGACAATGCACAAGTGTCTTATCCATATAGTATACTTCTACAAAGCCTCCGCTCCAAATGAAGCCACCGGTTCGGGAGACACTGTGGCCGAGCAGCCTTTTATTTCAAATATTTCAGATATTTTTTGCATCTTTAGATTATGTCCATCCTGTGTGGAGGGTGGGGCAACTGGCCTCTGGTCACAGTCTGGTGGCCATGTTTGATGTCTGGAGTATTTAGACAGACGTGCATGAACATTTATTCAAATTTGTGTGCGTTTGGTTCCTTTTGTTTTGTGTGTCGCCAAACTCGCCATAGCCGATGACTAGTACGAGACACATGTGTGGGCAGTATTGGGATTGCTTGTCACTGGGTGTGACGATACTGAAAGATATTGTTATGGTAATACTCATATAGAGTTGCATTAGCAATATTAAAGGGCTGACCATGTGTACCCTGAATAGGTGGCTTTTTAGTAAGGATATCTTTTTTTTAACTGTGTCAAAATTCATCGGACTGTAACCAAATTCAAACTTGGCCTTTGTCTTCTGAAATGTGCTTAATTCTGAAATTTGAACCACGTACCAAATATCAAGAAATTCAGTTGAATTTAAAAACAATCAGATAACTAAAAGTAAAGTTATCATCTGGAAACCAAAATATTTAGCAAATTTTAAGTTGACAAGGGCCATAACTCTGGCAAAAAAATATGGCCGAACCCATATTCGAACTCGACCTGTATTTGGAGATGATAACCTCACATACCAAATTTGGATCCGATCCGATCACAACCTAAAGTTATCAGGAAACCTCAAAACAACAAAATTCTAAGGCCATAACTCCAGCAAAAATGGGCAGACCGCACCCATATTCGAACTTAACCTGTGTTTTGAGCTGATAAACTCACATACCAAATTTGGTTTCGAACCAATCGCCCAAAATAAAGTTCTCATCCGGAAACTTTCAGAACGTCCCGACGAATGAAGGGCGGACAAAGGCTCCAAAAATAATCGGTGGACAATAAGGGGGCGAGGATAATCCAGGAACGGAATAACTCCCCCAATCGACCCACGGGACAACCCGACCCGGGATAACCTGACCCAACTAAAGAAAGAAACATTTTTTTTATTTAAAACTTTATTCAAAATAAGAATAAAATAGGGGAAACATGATATGATATATATACTTGTAGTTTATAGTACATGCAATAATAAATATAATCATTATATATATATACTAGAAGGTGACCCGGCTTTGACCTTGAATTGTCCATTTTGAAGGTCAAGGTCAAGTGGGGTCACGATTTGACCAGTCCAAAACACTGCCCGGACAAAAGTACCCGACAAAAGTGCCTGTCGAAATCCATCCGGATTTACCCGATTTGACCTTGAATTGATCATTTTGAAGGTCGAGGTCAGGTTGGGGTCACGACTCGACCCGTCCAAAACACTCAGTGGAAAAAAATAACCCTATGTATAAAATTTCGTCGAAATCCCATCAAAATTGGCGATTTGACCTTGAATTGACCTGATTTGAAGGTCAAAGTCACATCGCACGGGCAAATGAATACGAAAGTACCCCCACATACCAAGTTTCATCGAAATCCCGTGATATTCGGGCGTTTGACATTGAAATGACCCGATTTCAAGGTCAATGTCACGTCGCACGGGCAAATTAATAGGTTTATGCCACTCCCCGGCAGAAGGTACCCCCACATACCAAGTTTCGTCGAAATCCCGTGATATTCGGGCGTTTGACCTTGAAATTACCCGATTTCAAGGTCACGTCGCGTGGGCAAATTAATAGGCCTATGCCACTTCCCGGCCGAAAATACCCCCACATACCAAGTTTCATTGAAATCAGTAGGGCCGTTTTCGAGTTCATCGCGAACACACAGACACACACACCCCCACACCCTTACACACACAGACAGATCTTCCAAAAATATATAATAGATAGATATAACATATACGTTAGGTACAACAAATGTGCATGAAAACAGAATATTAACGGTCAGATGCTCGTAGCCCGTTTATATAGAACCATGGGTGTAAGCCAGATGTAAGAAACGCCGTGCTTTTGACTGTATTTATCCATGGTGATGGTGTGTGTGTGTCTGGTTGGCCGTAACCTGGTGCCCGTTATTGATTTGAAGGGTAATCATATTCAGCTGGTGCCATCAGATTGGTAATATGGGATTAGCGGTTTCTATGTCTTGTCTGGTCAGACTATATGTTTGAACTTTGTCTGAAATAGACGTACTTTTTATACTAGAATTTACGCAACAGG
This sequence comes from Siphonodentalium dalli, assembly GCA_032622095.1. Taxonomy (NCBI): domain Eukaryota; kingdom Metazoa; phylum Mollusca; class Scaphopoda; order Gadilida; family Siphonodentaliidae; genus Siphonodentalium; species Siphonodentalium dalli. Next base: position 52,259,689 of record CP136064.1, on the reverse strand, counting down.
AGCGGGAGTAAATCACACGTCGAGTGGGTTTTGTACTATATGGGACTGCATCCAATTTGGGTCGATTGTGATGTCTTTCTTGTAGTTGTGTGGTTATGAGAGCACATATGCCCCACCACTGATTTCTGCTCTCTGTGGTCTTCTTTAAAATAACTACCTTTTCCAACAGGGGTGGCACCAGGATATCCCCGACGCAGCAGGGGGGATTTTCCGGGCACGTATGCCGGGTGGGTGGGTGGTCGATGGGACCAACAAACAATTTTTTCCGCAACTCAAAAATATTTTTCCTGCAAGTCTTTTTGACTGTTTTTGCAATGAGTTTGGCTTAAAACACATCTATATGTCAATATTAACATAAATGACAAATTTCATGATGATCAGACAAACGGTATAGCCTGTAGCCCATGCTGATGGATTGAATTTTGAAATCCAAGATGGCCGCTGGCAGCCATGTTTTATTTTTGGCCGAATGACCCCAAAATGACTCGTTCATATTTACATGTCAATGTTAATATCCATGACTAATAGTATGCACAGAAATTCATATACAGCTGTTAACAGTGAATTTCCCCCCCCCCCCCCCGCAAATCTCTGTTTTAGTGTTAAAAAGGGTGGGTGTCCAAAAATGGTCGGGGGAAAAACTGCCGAAAACGGAAAAACTTTTGGACGCGGGGGTGGATGGGTCCCAAGAAGGGTCGAAAGTAAAAAATCAGCATACATGCCTGAACATTTTTCCCGACCCCCCCCCCTGGACCCGGGCCATATACGATTTCCCGACAATGTGGAGCAATAGCTACTGGACCATTGCATATCTCCCCAACGGGGAGGGGGCTAACACTTCCCAGACATGTGGGGTTGTAGCTGCCCTCTCCTCCCCGGGAGCCAATCCTATTTTCCACCAAAAAAAAATCTAATATCGACTATTTCTAGTCTTCAGGGAATGCAAGACCTCGCTCTTGGCATGAGGTGCCAAGTAAGGACGTGGCGACTGGGTCTTACCCCCAACTGTAGTCAAACCTCCTGCAGCACTAGTTGGAATTTTCACACCAAAAAATAGGTTGAAATTGTTCTCGTTTGATTTTCCAACAATTTATTAGTGACGAGTTGGTTGTTTTTAGACCAACATTAATTTTGCATATTTTCCTTTCATTGGCAAAATGTTGACTGAAATGGCCATCAGTTGGCACTTTCCCAACATTAGCGTGGGTGTCAGGTTGTAAATTTCCCCGAATTGGAAAACTTGAGGCCAGTCCAGATTTTCATGTTCAGATTTCAAAATATTCTTACACCGGACCGAACCATCTATATATATATCTAAATATTAACACTTACCATGAATGTAAAAATTAAAGAACGTCCTTTTAGACACACGAAAATGTGGCCAAAAGTTCTTGTGAACGTATTGCGTCACACTGCATTTTTGACAAACTCCACACTAGACACTAACATCGAAAAAACACCAACACCTCCCATAAATTATTCGCCAATTGGACAGCTCACCGTGTGTCTATGTTTGATGCATTTTCCCGTGCACTTTTCATCCATTATCATTGACCATTCAGCTGCCAGGATTTAAAAAAATACTGATCCTAGCTTGGGGTGCCAGGGGAAATCACTCTTATTAATTTGTATTTGGGTGCATTAAACCTGCATGTGCAGATTTCGTTGACGAAGCGATGGCGACTGTTTGGAGTCAACACCAAGACAACTATATATCTAAATATTAACACTTACCATGAATGTAATACTGACGAAGTTTATCACGATCAGATCTTCTGTTTGTAATATAAGAACGAACATATTTCTTCAAGAAGGCACCAAGACAGTTTATTCCCTCAAACCTACCCTTTGAAGTCCCATCAACCAATATTAAACCATAAAATCACATATCTGAAAAACTACATATTTACCGATAATTTAAAGAAAGCAAGTAATTTATTCGTGTTTTAAAATATAAATTCTTCATTTCGAAGAAAATATGAAGAAAAAAATGTCAATATGACACAAAATATTTAAGCAAAACATGTGACGACCCGCCCCGGAAAATCGGGACCACACAAATGAAAACGATTTTTGCCAAATGCTGTTAGAAGTTGCCAAATGCCACCAGTTTCTACAACATTGTGTCTTTTATTTTGATTATTAAGAAAATCGCTGCTTGGGCGACCTTTGATATCGACAGGAAAGCAGTTCATTATTACTAATTCTTGCCTCTATATACTTGTGCTTATCATAGAACAATAAACCAACAAAATAACAATGAAATTGTAATGGGTTTCTTCATCAGAAAGGCACATCGAAACAAGGATGATAAGCTATGTAAACACCACCACCAGACATACTAGCAAACCCTCCACCCGCCTGACGTGGACAGTGCCTCTACAATCTGGACTCATTCATACCCCCGGGTACAAATTATCCTATAGCAGCTAGTATAGCAGAATTACTGGTAATTATGTTGCGCGTTGCAGTATATACCATTGTTCTCAGCGCGGCTGCAGCTGTCAATCGCGTTATGTAAGATTGCGTGATAGACTATGTAATCTGTAGTTAAACTTTTATCTTACAACTTTGGACTCAATACTTTCATATCAGGGAATGCAAGACCTCGCTCTTGGCATGAGGTGCCAAGTAAGGACGTGGCGACTGGGTCTTACCCCCAACTGTAGTCAAACCTCCTGCAGCACTAGTTGGAATTTTCACACCAAAAAATAGGTTGAAATTGTTCTCGTTTGATTTTCCAACAATTTATTAGTGACGAGTTGGTTGTTTTTAGACCAACATTAATTTTGCATATTTTCCTTTCATTGGCAAAATGTTGACTGAAATGGCCATCAGTTGGCACTTTCCCAACATTAGCGTGGGTGTCAGGTTGTAAATTTCCCCGAATTGGAAAACTTGAGGCCAGTCCAGATTTTCATGTTCAGATTTCAAAATATTCTTACACCGGACCGAACCATCTATATATATATCTAAATATTAACACTTACCATGAATGTAAAAATTAAAGAACGTCCTTTTAGACACACGAAAATGTGGCCAAAAGTTCTTGTGAACGTATTGCGTCACACTGCATTTTTGACAAACTCCACACTAGACACTACCATCGAAAAAACACCAACACCTCCCATAAATTATTCGCCAATTGGACAGCTCACCGTGTGTCTATGTTTGATGCATTTTCCCGTGCACTTTTCATCCATTATCATTGACCATTCAGCTGCCAGGATTTAAAAAAATACTGATCCTAGCTTGGGGTGCCAGGGGAAATCACTCTTATTAATTTGTATTTGGGTGCATTAAACCTGCATGTGCAGATTTCGTTGACGAAGCGATGGCGACTGTTTGGAGTCAACACCAAGACAACTATATATCTAAATATTAACACTTACCATGAATGTAATACTGACGAAGTTTATCACGATCAGATCTTCTGTTTGTAATATAAGAACGAACATATTTCTTCAAGAAGGCACCAAGACAGTTTATTCCCTCAAACCTACCCTTTGAAGTCCCATCAACCAATATTAAACCATAAAATCACATATCTGAAAAACTACATATTTACCGATAATTTAAAGAAAGCAAGTAATTTATTCGTGTTTTAAAATATAAATTCTTCATTTCGAAGAAAATATGAAGAAAAAAATGTCAATATGACACAAAATATTTAAGCAAAACATGTGACGACCCGCCCCGGAAAATCGGGACCACACAAATGAAAACGATTTTTGCCAAATGCTGTTAGAAGTTGCCAAATGCCACCAGTTTCTACAACATTGTGTCTTTTATTTTGATTATTAAGAAAATCGCTGCTTGGGCGACCTTTGATATCGACAGGAAAGCAGTTCATTATTACTAATTCTTGCCTCTATATACTTGTGCTTATCATAGAACAATAAACCAACAAAATAACAATGAAATTGTAATGGGTTTCTTCATCAGAAAGGCACATCGAAACAAGGATGATAAGCTATGTAAACACCACCACCAGACATACTAGCAAACCCTCCACCCGCCTGACGTGGACAGTGCCTCTACAATCTGGACTCATTCATACCCCCGGGTACAAATTATCCTATAGCAGCTAGTATAGCAGAATTACTGGTAATTATGTTGCGCGTTGCAGTATATACCATTGTTCTCAGCGCGGCTGCAGCTGTCAATCGCGTTATGTAAGATTGCGTGATAGACTATGTAATCTGTAGTTAAACTTTTATCTTACAACTTTGGACTCAATACTTTCATATTAATAGCAAATTGTGATTTATATTACAATTTCTTTACGGTTTGACCCATCAGCCGGAGAAATCGGATAGTAAACACTGAAGTTATGATATAATATTAAAAATATTATGATAGTCAATCGATAAGTCTAGTCTGCAGCATATTCTTTGCTCTTTGCTACTATGGTGCCACTGAAACTCTCAGTTTGTTGAACGAATAGTTGATTATGATGGAGCTAAAACGCGGGAGTGGGGTCGGGGTGATTGTATATCAATAACATTAAGAAATATGCCATTCCGACATCAGTATATAACTTACAAACATTGCAGGACTGTTTAACTCTTTCGCTCGTATGCTTCATTAAAAGCGTGACTATGACCAATGATTTATCATCTTCCAGTTTTGTTGGAGTACATCTCCCAGATGTTGGAGTATCCACATTCGTAAAATTCGTGGCGGGCGGGGGTGGGGGGGGGGGGGGGGGGGTGGGTGGTAGAATCAACGAAACTGTAAGCTTGTGTTTAGTGTAAACTAATTTTAACAGATTGACTACTAAGTATAGTTTGGTAAAATCAGATTTGTTTCGACGAATATTATACATGGAACAACAATAAATAATAAAATCAGTACATAACAAATCACTTGAATCTAATGGAATGGCCAACGATGTCCAGGAAATCCACCATGCTCTCCTTCCCGCTGTCGAAGTCAACACAGCTTGTTTTTGAGCGCTCTCACGGCTTTGATGGTGGTTCACCTAGTCTTAGTCGCTCGATATCGATCAGTCCTGCGGACTAAGTTACCATATTAATTACACGGCATGTAAGAATTAATATTCTAAAATGTTCTTTGCAAAATTTTAAATATCAAATTAAACGCTCTTTATATATCAACTTTGATTTTTAAGAGATCTCGACCCTGTTATTATCTTTGATTTTAAGAGAGCCTGTTAACCTGAACATGTACATCCGCGACTCAAATTACTTATTTTTCTATATATTATCGATATTAGATTTATAGAAATTGACGGACAGTACCCGTTTAAACACGATCACATTACACTTTTCATAACGTAAAATACTGTTATATATTATTTATTTACTTATTACCATATTATTGACTATTAACTACATATAAGACAAATCTTATATCAAGATAAATTGTTTTCTTTGCAAAATTATAAATACAAAATCAAACGCTCTTTATAGCATTAACATGTCTATAATTCATACTTTGATAACAATAGTCACAACAATGACATTGTTTTTTCAACTGTGTTGATGTCACAAGGGATCGTCCAAACAGGCTTTCATGTTTGTCAAAACGCGCACTCATGTTTGCCAAAACATAATATCTACGGAGTTGACATCGCTTGAGTGAAGAGAGAGATTATTTATTCCTCCATAACCATGCAGGCTTTACTGACCAGTCAAAACATTCTTTGATATCCGCGATAAAGGATTCAGCATAAAGCATTTTATGAGCAGGGGAAATGTCCGGTGGGTTAATATCTGGGTGGGGAAATAATTAGTATACATATAAAAACTATCATCGATCAAAATATTATTTCCGAAAACAAACCAATACAGAGAGATTCACATGCAGTGCCAGGTAAGTCAAGTCAATTTACGACCTGACAATACACGGACAACAGCTTAATTCCCCCCGCAAATCTCTGTTTTAGTGTTAAAAAGGGTGGGTGTCCAAAAATGGTCGGGGAAAAACTGCCGAAAACGGAAAAACTTTTGGACGCGGGGATGGATGGGTCCCAAGAAGGGTCGAAAGTAAAAAATCAGCATACATGCCTGAACATTTTTTCCGACCCCCCCCCCCCCCCCCCTGGACCCGGGCCATATACGATTTCCCGACAATGTGGAGCAATAGCTACTGGACCATCGCATATCTCCCCAACGGGGAGGGGGCTAACACTTCCCAGACATGTGGGGTGGTAACTCCCCTCTCCTCCCCGGGAGCCACTCCTATTTTCCACCCCAAAACAAATCTAATATCGACGATTTCTAGTCTTCAGTGAATGCAAGACCTCGCTCTTGGCATGAGGTGCCAAGTAGGGACGTAGTCTGGCTTTCGGAGCTGAAATAAATTACCTAACCGGAAAAAATTCTTAACAAGCTAATTTTGGTATCGATGGAAAGGGGAGACATTCGTGTATAACATATCCAAAATCCGCTAAAATCCGCTTTGGGGAAAAATTTCTACAGCGCCCTGAATAGGGGAGGGGTCTGACGTAATTTATAAAGGTAATTGTGACTACGGGACTCTGTATATGCGCAAAGTGATATAGATAACAGTTGTTTTCAGTACAGAAATGTATATATAATGAACGATTATATAATTGCCCCGCCATCAGATAATATATTTACATAAATATGGACAATGTAAAACGTATTTCTTATATCATGATGAAATTCCGTTTAATTAAACGCTCTTTAATAGCTTTCATTAAACTACAAAGAGTCAGTCTCGAATTTATCATTCTTGCTTGAACGTAACGATACACTGTGGAAAGACGACGTGGTGGGCCTATACGTGTAAACTAACGCTCTTTATTTTAACCAAATCGGGAAATGATTCATGTTGAACGCTCTTTAATGGTTCAAGGCGATAAATTCAATGATTTATGTAATGATGCAATACAACTATCAAATAGAACGTAGCTATTGTTTCTTCAAGCGTGTAGTGACAAATAATTTATTAATATAGTTATTTTGATAGGTTTTTGTGTGACATTGTGCTTATTTTTCGCCTTCTGTTGAAACCTAACGGTGCCAACATACGCAGAATGCTTATAGTACACTGAAACTGCATTGTTCTTGGTTGAGTTTTTTTAATTCTCATACTATAGTCTCATTGGTTTTGTCTGGTACGTGTTCGGCGATGGCAGAACCAACCCCGTATGTAGGGGCCAGCAACTTTCAAGAGGACATGTGCGTCTTATCATTTCATAGCATGTGTCAATGTAATCTGGACACTAAGGACAAGCCATTGGTACACGTTATGGCAAAAGGATTGGAGACTTGGATTGATTTCTCTGATAAGCGAGGATATCACCACTTATTTGAATATTTGAAGGGGCAATTAATAACCACACCCATTGGTAAGGTCTTGGTCCATAAAGACTGTAGGCGTGATTGCACTGATAGGAAACGAACCTTCAGTGTCAATCCTGAGTGTATGGATACGGTTCCGCTCTCTACGAAAATGAGGTCTAAACAAGACCCATTTAATTTCAAAGAAGACTTTCATATGTGGAAAGGGTGCCATATATCAGATCCTCGTCATCCCGGTATTGAAGGCAAGTGCGAACAGCAACAACTCTCCCTATTAGAGACAGAGTTTTAGAACATTGCCGAATAAGAGATGATTCGCGGGCATTTAAGGTTCAGAAACGCATTCTAAGTTGCATTGATCTCGTTGCTGCAGAAGCCGTATATCATGCATCTTGTTTCTCCATGTTCTTAGGAGAAATAAATGAGGAACCATCTGAGAGAAAACCACAGGGCAGAACACCAAGTGTCAAAATGTAACGCTCATTTGATTCGTTGTGTGCATGGCTGGAGTCAGGAGGTGGTACATAACTGTATACTCTGTCCGAGTTACATACTCGAATGGTAGAGCTAGCAATTGGGTCAGAATCATATTCAATAAAACGCCTTAAACAGAAATTGGAAGAACGGTATGGGGAGTATATATTTTTTGCTGAAGTCGAAGGGCGTAGCAACGTCATTTTCTTCAAAGATATGGCCAAGTACTTGATAAATGACAAGTGGTATGCGGATAAGAAAGATGACATAGAGGAGGAAGCAGACAGAATTGTTGTGACCGCTGCGAAGATGATTAGGGCAAAGTTGCGGGAAATGAAATATGATAAGAAAACCTACCCAACCAGCGAGGAGATAGGGAATATTGACAACAGAAATAAATGGATTCCTCGCCATTTACAAATGTTTCTGGAGATAATTGTTCCATCTGACATCAAACAGAATAGCATTGGTCACATTATCGTGCACTCTGCGAGGTCCCGGTCTGTTATCACCCCTACACTTTTTGGTATTGGGGCTGAAATGGATCACGTGTTCGGGTCAAGGTGGTTTGTTGATGAACTGTCTAAATTGGGGTTTTCAATTACTTACGACGAAGTAAGCAGGTACAAGCAATCAGTGATCCAGGTTGATAGTATTGAGAGTACACTAGTTGAGTATTTTCCAGGTACCTTTACTCAGTGGGTAGCAGATAACGTCGACCACAACATCGCTGCTATTGATGGTAAAGGTTCATTTCATGGTATGGGTATAATCGCAGTATCAACTCCGAAGGATGATACCCTGCTTACACATACATCAAAAGTGATCACTCGTCAAAAATGTGTTGTGGTTGAATAACTAATCGAAGACAAGGGTGCATGTGCCTATCATACACTATTTGAAACCTACAAATCTGGGATTATCCACAATAAAGTACCGACCCATGCTTGAGTAACAAAACCCATACACACTGCCTCCAGGTTTGAACACTGATTTGTTATGGAATTGCTGTTGGCTTTCAAATCGAGCAATGAAGCATAGACCGAACTGGTCTGGATTCATGGAACACATCTTTTCTTCAAATCGCTCAGAACCTTCAGCCAAGTCAGAAGTTCTTTTTCTACCGATAATAGACCTCAACCCATCAGATGAGTCTTGTTTATTTTCTACTTTGATGTATATTCAGAATCATGCGACACAGTTGGGAATTGTGACTCCACGCTTGACGTTTGACCAGCCACTTTGGCTCAAAGCGATTGAGACAATTGAAGCCAAGTCACTTGGAATAGTTTGTATACTCGGCGGCTTCCATCTGATGATGAGTTTCAGGGGTAGCATTGGTACCATGATGAATGGGTCGGGGTTAGATGAGGCTCTTGAAAACGCTTATGGCTCAAACGTAGTTGTCACAATGCTTTCCGGGAAGGCATTCTCGTGAGCACTCAGAGGTAATTTCCTTGTGGACGGAGCCCTTACGAACAAGCTGTTGGGTGAATTGATCTCTGAGGATTCCAATGAAATTTCCAAGTCGACAGCCGATGATGCGGGGTCAAACTCGACATCAGATACCGAATTATCTGCAAAATCAAATGATGAAGTACCTCCAACGTTAAATATCGAAGTACCTTCGACATCAAATGTCGAAGAATCGGCAATCGAAAGAATCACTTCAACTGGTACTGCCAGTTTCGAAGGGGAGAAGCTTAGTCAGGCTGAAGTGAAAGCGATAAATGAGTCGTTTGATGAGACCATTCAAGTTTCGGCTGTTTCCGATTCAACAGAACTGCTCAAATTGAACGAACTTATGTTATATTACAAGACATACATTGGCGAGAAATCCAGAACATCCAAACTTTGGTTACAGTATATGGAGTATATAGAAATGTTGAAAGATTTTATTCGAGCTGAGAGAACAGGAGATTGGAATCTCCATTTAGTAGTTGTTGGAAAAATGTTGAATGTGTTTGCCGCCACTGGGCACGTGCACTATGCGAAGAGCTGTCGCTTGTATTTGCAAATGATGCTTGACCTACCCAAGAAATATCCGTGGTTAACCTGGAGTTAAGATCGAAAACAACCGAGTCGATATTAATCCTACTGTTTTGTTCTCACGACGAATAGCTATTGCTCAACGAAAAGAAGACATCGACAAATACTTCAAATATGAACTGACAGTGGTACCAACATCTCTGTTCAAGGAACATACTCTACGAAAACCAACCAAAGCACAATTGGCAAATGCATTAACTGAAGGTGTCGAGGTAATACAATCGCCTAAGAAGCAGTTATTGTCATCGATGGTGGCGCTCTCCTCCACCGAGTTAAATGGTCAAAGAAATGCAACTACAAACAAGTGGTTGAACATTATGTAAGATATGTTAAGAACAAGTATGGTGCTTGCTCAATAGTTTTCGATGGCTATGGGCAAGGACCATCGATTAAGGATCATGAACACCAGCGAAGAGTGGGCAAAACATGTGCTGATGTCCATCTGACCGATATTATGCAGGTTCACAACAATCAAGAAGTGTTTCTTTCGAACGAAACGAACAATCAGCAGTTTATACATCTACTCAGCAAGGCGCTACGGGGCGCTCATCACACAGTCCATAACAGTACATCTGACGCAGACACAATGATTGTTTCAGTTGCCATAGAATCAGCATCAAAATCACAGGTAGTTGTTGTTGCTGATGACACAGATGTTCTAGTTTTACTCCTACATCACTGGAAAGGCTCATTATCAAATATATATTTCAAGTCTGAGATGCGAAAGTCACACAAAAGCGGTGGGGTGTGGAATGTTGCTTATATCGTGCACAAAGCCGGTGATTTGGTCACTAAACATATTCTTTTCTTGCATGCTCGGGGTGGGTGTGACACAACATCGGCGATATTTGGACAGGGAAAGACAGGCTTGGTAAAACGATTAGAATCGTCTGCTCAATTGCAGCATCTTTCGATAGAAATCAGCAATCGGGCTGCGTCAGCCCAACAGGTAGGCGAGGCAGGTTCGAAAATTTTCGTTAAAATGTATTCAGACAAGGACGGAGAGTCCCTCGCCCATCTAAGATACGCGAAGTTCATGACCATGATTTCCTCCGGCAGGTCTGCTATCGAACCTCAGAAATTGCCACCTACAGAGAGGGCAGCCTATTTCCATAGTCTTAGGGTTCACTTACAGATATTAATCTGGGCATATCTCGGGGAAATAAATCTAGAACCAAGACATTGGGGATGGCAACTGCAGGGGTCAATACTTATCCCAACAATGACTGACCTAGAACCAGCACCAGAAAATCTTCTTAAATTCATTCGATGCAATTGTAAAATGTCGTCAAGAAATCCTTGTGGCACAAATCAATATTCCTGTCGGAAAAATGGAGTTAAGTGTGTCACTGCCTGTGGGGATTGTCGTGGGGAGATTTGCACGAATTTTGAGCAAACGGTTGTTGATCAGGAACTGGATTGAATGTGGCTTTATCACTAGAAAGCAATCTGAACCCCCTCAATAGATTTATATTTCGTTCGGTGGGAGATTCAAAGTCAATAGATTCATAATATGGAAAGTTAGTGGGAAAATATTAGAAAAACACATATTTTCCGGTTTTGACTGACATTTTGGCCGCCATGTTTAGGTCTTTTACTCGGAAACAACATAGTTTGCCCTGGAAATATATTATATACACTACAAAAGAAATGTTGGTTATAACACGGGTTGATAGTTTTAGTATGTGTGTCAAACAATAGAATTCTAAAAAATTTCAACTTTCAAGCGGCCATGTTGGACGCCATCTTGAATAAAAAAAATTCCCCAAAGCGGATTTGAGCGGATTTTGGATATGTTCACCAGGGGGCTATTCTGCTTCGAATGACACCAAATTCAGCTTGTTAAGATTTTTTTCCGGGTTCAACCCTTCAACAGCCAGACTAACGTGGCGACTGGGTCTTACCCCCAACTGTAGTCAAACCCCCTGCAGCACTAGTTGGAATTTTCACACCAAAAAATAGGTTGAAATTGTTCTCGTTTGATTTTCCAACAATTTATTAGTGACGAGTTGGTTGTTTTTAGACCAACATTAATTTTGCATATTTTCCTTTCATTGGCAAAATGTTGACTGAAATGGCCATCAGTTGGCACTTTCCCAACATTAGCGTGGGTGTCAGGTTGGAAATTTCCCCGAATTGGAAAACTTGAGGCCAGTCCAGATTTTCATGTTCAGATTTCAAAATATTCTTACACCGGACCGAACCATCTATATATATATCTAAATATTAACACTTACCATGAATGTAAAAATTAAAGAACGTCCTTTTAGACACACGAAAATGTGGCCAAAAGTTCTTGTGAACGTATTGCGTCACACTGCATTTTTGACAAACTCCACACTCGACACAACCATCGAAAAAACACCAACACCTCCCATAAATTATTCGCCAATTGGACAGCTCACCGTGTGTCTATGTTTGATGCATTTTCCCGTGCACTTTTCATCCATGTATCATTGACCATTCAGCTGCCAGGATTTTTAAAAATACTGATCCTAGCTTGGGGTGCCAGGGGAAATCACTCTACTAATTTGTATTTGGGTGTATTAAACCTGCATGTGCAGATTTCGTTGACGAAGCGATGGCGACTGTTTGGAGTCAACACCAAGACAACTATATATCTAAATATTAACACTTACCATGAATGTAATACTGACGAAGTATATCACGATCAGATCTTCTGTTTGTAATATAAGAACGAACATATTTCTTCAAGAAGGCACCAAGACAGTTTATTCCCTCAAACCTACCCTTTGAAGTCCCATCAACCAATATTAAACCATAAAATCACATATCTGAAAAACTACATATTTACCGATAATTTAAAGAAAGCAAGTAATTTATTCGTGTTTTAAAATATGAATTCTTCATTTCGAAGAAAATATGAATAAAATAATGTCAATATGACACAAAATATTTAAGCAAAACATGTGACGACACGCCCCGGAAAATCGGGACCACACAAATGAAAACGATTTTTGCCAAATGCTGTTAGAAGTTGCCAAATGCCACCAGTTTCTACAACATTGTGTCTTTTATTTTGATTATTAAGAACATCGCTGCTTGAGCGACCTTTGATATCGACAGGAAAGCAGTTCATTATTACTAATTCTTGCCTCTATACTTGTGCTTATCATAGAACAATAAACCAACAAAATAACAATGAAATTGTAATGGGTTTCTTCATCAGAAAGGCACATCGAAACAAGGATGATAAGCTATGTAAACACCACCACCAGACATACTAGCAAACCCTCCACCCGCCTGACGTGGACAGTGCCTCTACAATCTGGACTCATTCATACCCCCGGGTACAAATTATCCTATAGCAGCTAGTATAGCAGAATTACTGGTAATTATGTTGCGCGTTGCAGTATATACCATTGTTCTCAGCGCGGCTGCAGCTGTCAATCGCGTTATGTAAGATTGCGTGATAGACTATGTAATCTGTAGTTAAACTTTTATCTTACAAATTTGGACTCAATACTTTCATATTAATAGCAAATTGTGATTTATATTACAATTTCTTTACGGTTTGACCCATCAGCCGGAGAAATCGGATAGTAAACACTGAAGTTATGATATAATATTTAAAATATTATGATAGTCAATCGATAAGTCTAGTCTGCAGCATATGCTTTGCTCTTTGCTACTATGGTGCCACTGAAACTCTCAGTTTGTTGAACGAATAGTTGATTATGATGGAGCTAAAACGCGGGAGTGGGGTCGGGGTGATTGTATATCAATAACATTAAGAAATATGCCATTCCGACATCAGTATATAACTTACAAACATTGCCGGACTGTTTAACTCTTTCGCTCGTTGCTTCATTAAAAGCGTGACTATGACCAATGATTTATCATCTTCCAGTTTTGTTGGAGTACATCTCCCAGATGTTGGAGTACCCACATTCGTAAAATTCGTGGCGGGCGGGGGTGGTGGGAGGGGTGGGTGGTAGAATCAACGAAACTGTAAGCTTGTGTTTAGTGTAAACTAATTTTAACAGATTGACTACTAAGTATAGTTTGGTAAAATCAGATTTGTTTCGACGAATATTATACATGGAACAACAATAAATAATAAAATCAGTACATAACAAATCACTTGAATCTAATGGAATGGCCAACGATGTCCAGGAAATCCACCATGCTCTCCTCCCCGCTGTCGAAGTCAACACAGCTTGTTTTTGAGCGCTCTCACGGCTTTGATGGTGGTTCACCTAGTCTTAGTCGCTCGATATCGATCAGTCCTGCGGACTAAGTTACCATATTAATTACACGGCATGTAAGAATTAATATTCTAAAATGTTCTTTGCAAAATTTTAAATATCAAATTAAACGCTCTTTATATATCAACTTTGATTTTTAAGAGATCTCGACCCTGATATTATCTTTGATTTTAAGAGAGCCTGTTAACCTGAACATGTACATCCGCGACTCAAATTACTTATTTTTCTATATATTATCGATATTAGACTTATAGAAATTGACGGACAGTACCCGTTTAAACACGATCACATTACACTTTTCATAACGTAAAATACTGTTATATATTATTTATTTACTTATTACCATATTATTGACTATTAACTACATATAAGACAAATCTTATATCAAGATAAATTTTTTCTTTGCAAAATTATAAATACAAAATCAAACGCTCTTTATAGCATTAACATGTCTATAATTCATACTTTGATAACAATAGTCACAACAATGACATTGTTTTTTCAACTGTGTTGATGTCACAAGGGATCGTCCAAACAGGCTTTCATGTTTGTCAAAACGCGCACTCATGTTTGCCAAAACATAATATCTACGGAGTTGACATCGCTTGAGTGAAGAGAGAGATTATTTATTCCTCCATAACCATGCAGGCTTTACTGACCAGTCAAAACATTCTTTGATATCCGCGATAAAGGATTCAGCATAAAGCATTTTATGAGCAGGGGAAATGTCCGGTGGGTTAATATCTGGGTGGGGAAATAATTAGTATACATATAAAAACTATCATCGATCAAAATATTATTTCCGAAAACAAACCAATACAGAGAGATTCACATGCAGTGCCAGGTAAGTCAAGTCAATTTACGACCTGACAATACACCGACAACAGCTTAATGCATGCGCTAGACAAACATCCGATGGCGACCACTGTATACGGTGCATTGGTGTACTGTGGATTAACAGTAGTTATACAAGAAAACCATAGTCAGAAATGGTAACGCCACCAAGATCATATTATTAGCCATAAATATAAATCATAATATAAAAATATATTGGTTACATGAATGGACCGCCTCAGAATTCCGTTAAGACAAGTAATTCTTCAAATTATTACAATGAACTACGGCTTATACATTACTGCAGGTTTCTCATTCGCCACACCAGAATGCTTCTAAATGCGGATCAAAGCTAAGAGTGCATGGCACAGCCATTGTTCATAGACATTTTACAGATAGCGAGAATGATGCATGCTGGGAACGAAAGTATCCACAGCAAAGCCATGTGCTTACGGCCGCATGCGTTTATTATAGGGGATTTATGGTGGGCCTATAAAACTAATTATAACTTTGTTATCTGTCATAGTTTATGCGTGAAATTTTAAACATATATACCATGGACATATACCCCTTCCAGAATGTTGAAAAACATTTTCAGTTGTTCATCGTATTTTTATAGACGAAATAGTCCGAAATTTCAGAAAATTGCGCTAACTGCTCAATGTTTTAATGTGTTACAAAACGTCTGATAAAAAGAGTTCTATCGGGAATATTCACACCATTTTTTTTCAGAGAACAACGAGTAAACATAGTCCTATCGGGATATCGTAAAGGAGATTAATTAAAACCCTCAGACTGCCGAAACTGACGACATTAAATTCGCTTTTTCGTGTCCCACGGAAATGAAACTTGTCTGTCCATTGATCACGTTATTTATTTGACATAGTATATTTTTTTCTGTTGTATTTGAACACGATTATAATAACTTCAACCGATAAGCGCCGACTGATACCCGCGCAACAGTTTGTCTCAAATAAATTGTTATCAAAACGCAGGTTTATGGCCGCGGACATAAGCCGATTAAGTGTAATGTAATTTATCCATGAACTTGACTGAAAAATTGTGATTCTATCACCATTAGCCACGAAAATGGGACCTCTAAACAGGCAAGTTTGATTTTCGGGGGACACGAACAAGCGAATTTATTGTCGGCAGTTTCGGCAGTCTGAGGGTTAATTAATCCAGAATTAAACGGAACTACTTTACGATAGTCCGATAGGACTATGTTTACTCTATGCATGTTCTCTGAAAAAATAGTGTGAATATTCCAGATAGAACTCTTTTTATCAGATGTTGTGTAACACCTTAAAACATTGAGCAGTTATAGCGCAAACCGAAATGTGTTGTCTTGCAAGATATCCCACCGCTTTAGCTAAATTTACCTTCCTACAATATCCATAAAGAGGATCATATATTATATACCCACGGTTTTAATTATAGAATATAATATATATTGGTTTCGCGAATGACCAACTCAGAATTCCGTTAAAATAACAATAACAACCAGCACCTATAACGAACCGTTTTACTGGACTTGGCCTACTGGTCGCGTAGTTCCGACTTTTAAATAAACGGAATTTCCAACTCTATAAATAAAAGCCCCACAAGAATACATTCGCCCTGTCCACCACGCAATATCAAAATCTCAGCAGCTAGAAACACCACAGGTGGCGTAATAATACACAAGACTGTACACATACTTAGTACACCGGCAGTGTACTGATTATGTGTACAGTCTAGTGTATTGGTCATGTGTACACATACTAATAATAATACTACTGACTCACTGTACCCTGTGACCACACTCCCTGGTCAAATTGTCTTGCTAATATGCTTTGACTTTTTACTTAATTAATTTGGCCGGTATATTGGTAGTGCTAAATAAGCTTTTTTTTTTAAACGGGGGTTCGTGGTGGGGTCTGAATTCGGTGCTATGCAGCGCGAGATGACGGCGTAATTATAGGGTTGTAAATCAGTACATGTGGTCTTATATGAACATAGCATAATGTTGTCAAGAAATATATATATGACTATAGGGTCATACATCCATGTCTGATAAGAGAGGGGGCACCAAGCCTGTGGAACCCAATTCAACACGTAACAGCCCATCCCTGTAGGAATATGATCGATGCTGATGTCTAGCCTTCATGTAGTGGGCCCATGATAACATCTCAGTTAATTTACATGCACGCAACTCAGTGATAGGTTTTCTCAGAGTGAAGCTTTTTCCAAAAACGGGGGTGGCGGGGTCTGCATTCGGTGCCATCACTTGAAACGCTGGGATATTTCCACGCTGTAGCCAGAACCTTGAATAGTCTTTTATGTATCTAGAGGGACTATTGGGAAATATAAACAGACGACGACTGACAGAGAAGCAGAAATGTGCAGGAGGATTTGTATTCACAAGTGGGAAATGTTAAGTTGAAATAAGCAAAATGGATAATACAGTTAAGAAGGAGACCTACAGTAATTATCTAATTAATGGACTCCTTAACCACAACATAATTATGGGTAATTTTTGAAGTTCACGATTTAGTCAGAAATATGGCTTGCTGCCATTCATCGGAAAGCTCTCCCCGAGAGCTTTCCGATGAATGGCAACAAGCCATATTTCTGAGAGCTTTCCGATGAATGGCAGCAAGCCATATTTCTGACCAAATCCTGAAAAATTACCGTAATTCTGCTTTCGTTAAGGAGTCCATTAATTAGAGCATTACTCTATTTATTGGATGGAAATGTTCAGATAACAAGTTTAAAAAACGGCATATGGCCGCTTGTTGGGCTTATTACCTGAAAATTTCCTAAGAGAACTACCTGTTAATCGATAATTTAGTAAAGAATTGAAGCCAGATGTCATATTCTTGCACGCAGGTGGAAACGATATATCGGCGACATCGAAGACACGAGATATCGTCGACGCCATCCTCGCCATAGTGAAAAAAATCAATGCAATTGGGACCAGGGTTCTTGTGGGTGAGTTGCTCTATCGGATTCCGGATGACACCAAATCCCCAGGCTTGACCTTGAAAGAATTCCTGCGACAAATGACCGCCATCAACCGGAAACTCAAGAAAGCGCTAAAGCAAGATTATACATTGTGTTCGAAAACATCCGGTTTCCAAGAGACTATATAAATAGCACCAAGGATAAAGTACATCTGTCAGTATCGAGTGAATCCGGCATGTGTGGCATCCAGAAGTATTTTCACACCATAAGAGACGCCTTGCGAAGACACTGATTCAGTGAAATTGAACATTACTCTTATTAGTAATATAATGTGTTTTGTTTTTTAAATTATAATAAAGTTGTTCTGATCGAGCTGCGCGTGAATTAACTTAAATGACTACAGGACTTGGTGGTGGGTACCAAATTTCATAATAAGCATCAAAACTATAGTGTCATTTAAGTTAATTTGTTATAGTGTATGTGTGTTTTGTTTACATAATGCAGGGTTAAATCTGCGATATCTCGTGACTGCATGGGGGACTTTTAACAATGCACTCACCATCGGCTCATGTTATGAGCGTAGTGCCCCTTTTCTGATTCATGCGGTGTCATCGTGGTCTAGCCATATCATGAGAAAAACAAAGGCGTCATTTGCACTTCAATTCTACTGAAAGACAGAGCAAATCTTAAGTGCGGTTTGAAACCCCCGGGTCCACCGATGTATAGTTTAGTTCTGAATACCTTCGCTCGTATATACAGGGTGGGATAACACGATTGCCGTTTATATATGGCCAAGGACGTGAATTTGGAGATATTCAGCCCAATATAGTTTGCAACAGAATCGCGAGTATATTCTGAGTTTTACGTCTTATTTTCGGACAAGTGTCACGTTTGTCCAAAACGAACAAACGGCGGGTTGTCGACATATATATGTCGTGGGGTGTATCACCATTACATAGCGATTCGAACCGGCGTCATTCCAGCCTGTGAATGATAGCCATGCATGTAGGGTGTGCTTGAATGAGTACCCATTAAAGGGAGATCTAGCTTTTTATACAAAATCACAGTATGCAGTTTAGGATACAGCACAGAATGTGTTGGTGAAACATACCAATTATAGAGTTAAGAGTATGGTGATCTCATGTAACTTGGACCAACATGATATCCTCGTGCACTTTCCCTACCCATAATTTAAACAAAATCTGCTGAACCCTTTCATGAATTGATTTGCACTGGTGTAGCATTAAACATCTTGTGTCAGTGCATTCTGTTATATATGCGAGTTTCTCCTGGCATATATCTATATGAGAATGCACTTGCTTGAAGGGTTAAGTACAGTATACCATAACATTGTGTCAAAAATGTGACCGTCTTAAGCCAATGTCAATTCTATGTCTGCGAATAAGTTAGCAGTAACATGGGTGCTTACTAAACACAATGCTAATTGGAACAACATGGATAACTCTACGATTTGCATCAACTGGCATTATTGAAATGGTGCTCATTCAACCATAACTTGGATCAAATGTTCAGTTTGGTTATTCTGACTGATCATGAAGGTTATATAAGCGAAACATCCAGTACACTTGGTATGTCTGTGGAGAGACAATGGCCAATGTATTGGGGGAAATAGTGGGTGAAGGTCCAAAGTTGAGATTGTATGATCAAATGACTTTTGTGAGTCTATCCTGTTTTGTGTCACTTACAATTTATGGAATTTTTCCCGGGTAATCAGTTCAATGCTCAAAACGAAATTGGCTCACAAAAGTTGTTCAATTCGTATAGCTGTTTTGAGCTGTATCATAGCACACCCTACTGTGAAATAGACTATTGATAAACATGGTTTAATTTAATAAAGAAATGTTCCCTGCATTGTCTGTTCAAAGTTATAAAGATCCACATAATGTCAAAGTGCTCACAGGTATATGTACTAGTGAAATATGAGCTCAATGGATCAACGGTTTTAATCACTATTGCTTCTTATGCACTCAAATGTTATTGTAATATTGTTGGTTGCTATAATTTCTGCTTTACAGAATAATATTCTCTTGTGGCTCCCAACTGTCATATTCAGCCCCATACCCCTTCCAGCTTATTAAGCACTCTGTTTTTCCTTCTCTTACCCGCCGCTCTTTCACATTCTCCACCTCAAAAATCTTATTTGATGCCTTTCCTGTAAAAAAAAAAATAAAAAATGAAAGCATGCGATTTTTTCAGATTACATGTAGTTTGGAATATGCACATATTTCGCAAGTAATATATTGCTCATTTGTTTACACATTCCTTATTGGGTTAAACAGGGTCTGTGATCAATATATTTCATGACTTTCCAAATTTTTTTACTAAAGTTTATATGCCTGTATATGGCGCCACTGATTCTGGAATAAGTGCTCTATTGCTGAGAAAGGTTGTTTTAATGTTGGAAATTGATTAGCTTTGAATTCAGCTCTAATGTATACTATAGGTAACACCACTGGCTTTAAACCTGTTGTGTGAGCGCACGTTGTTTAGTCAACCCTTACCATACTGAATGAATTCTTCCACTTAGTTATAAAAGTATACATGTTATTGGGATATTATTCATCTGGATGTTCAGGCGACGACGGCAAATGGCCTACAACTGTTAATTTGAACTTATCATCTCAGCATGTCTGAAGAGAACAACTATATTCATATAATGTATTTGATCTCAAATCATAATATACTGAGATTTATATTTGCGCCATGATGTTATAAAATTTATCCATGATTTAAAAAAATGTTTTTCATTTATCATGACACTTGTCATATTTTATTTTCACATTTATTGGCAAAACTGGTTTAGATAAATTAAAAAGGTCAGGGATTGATCGGTCTGTCTGTGATTTTTCTTCCCGAGCCCTCAACTTATTATGCCCCCGATCTCCGATGGAGATTTGGGGGTATATAGTGGAGCCCTCCGTCCGTCCGTCCGTCCGTCCTTCCGTCCGTACGAACGTTTCAACTCAATAACTTTGGTTTCGCTAACTCAATTCAGTTGATCTTTGGTATGCTAATGGACCAGCCGGGGGGACAAGATTTCCCCATAACTGCGGTTTCGTCCGCCCATTTTTTCCAGAGTTACGCCCCTTTTTGGACTTAGAACATTGTCGACCCGTACGAAAGTTTCAACTCATAACTTTGGTTTCGCTAACTCAATTCAGTTGATCTTTGGTATGCTAATAGACCAGTCGGGGGGACAAGATTTCCCCATAACTGCGGTTTCGTCCGCCCATTTTTTCCAGAGTTACGCCCCTTTTTGGACTTAGAAAATTCAGGTTTTCTGCTACTTTTTTTGGTTTCCAGATGATAACTTGATTTTGGATTGTTTACTCATGAATAACATAACTTTACAAAGTGCCATTTAATAAGCATTTGCACAAAAATAAGAAAAATCCTCTCTGATTGTACAGTCGGGGGCGTTACCTCCGCCCAGCGGTGCACTTGTTTCAATTAAATTTGGTGTGGTGACTCGAGGCACCCCAGCAGATTTGTAGTGTAACTAGTGTTGATGTGTTCACTTCGGAAGTAGATCTCGCGTAACAGACAATATTTATATGGGTAAAATCATTATCAGTGGGCGGTACTGCTGGCATGGTCACTGTGGAAAGCTCCATTGTTACTTAGTATAGAAAGAGATTTTATGTAACCTCTGTCTGTCTGTCTGTCTGTATGTATGTATGTATGTCATTTATACAACTCTACGATTCTCGACCGATCGGGACGAAACTTGGTACGTGTGTAGTTTGACCAGGCGGTCGTCAACGTCGTATTGGCGAGCCAGTGCGGCGCCCGCTTCGCGCATGCGCAGATGATATCTCGGAAACGGGTGGAGCTATCGACTTGAAATTTGCTATGTGAATGTATCTTGCCCCGGATACAAATTTTATCGGGTCGCCGAGCCCGTGCGACGCCAGCTTCGCGCATGCGCAGACGAGATCTCGGAAACGGGTGGAGGTATCGACTTGAAATTTGCTATGTGAATGTATCTTGCCCCGGATACGAATTTTATCGGGTCGCCAAGCCCGTGCGACGCCAGCTTCGCGCATGCGCAGACCAGATCTCGGAAACGGGTAGAGCTATCGACTTTGAAATTTGGTTTTTGAATAGCCCGGACAACGTCGGGCTGGGTAGAGCTATCGACTGGAAATTTGGTTTTTGAATAGCCCGGACAACGTCGGGCACATCAGCTAGTATGTCCTATAACAATTAAGCCAATTAGGGCACATGAAAATCACACATTGAATATGCTCATGATGTGTAAAATGATTTAAGAAATAAATGTAATGTGTGTTGTGTTGAAGTGTATAGCTGCAGTTCACAGTTAAATGTGTTTTAATGGCCCCTCAAATCAATAAATAAAACACTGAACTACAAAATACATTCAATATAACCCCTTTTAAAAAAAAGGGGTGGTATACCATTTTGCACCTGTCCATCCGATGACTGTTCATGTAATAGCTCAGATCTTAATGTAATTTGGTATGGATGTTGACCAGTTTGAGGGCATTCAATAGAATGTTCAATTGGTTTGTTCATATTTTCTATTCTAGAGATTCATTTTTGTTATCTTGAAATGTTGGCTTTTTGTTCCAACTGATGTCTGTTCATGTCATAACTTCCAACAGTATTGCTATGAACTCAATGAAATTTGTTATGAATGTTCACTAGTATGAGGACATTCAATAGAAGGTTCAATCGGTTTGTTCTGATTTTCCATTCTCAAGTTATTCCTCTTTATTTATCTGGAAATATTGGCTTATTTGTCCATCCACTGTCAGTTGATGCCATAATTTGAACAGTAATGCTCGGATCTCAATGAAATTTGATATGGATGTTCACCGCTATGCTGACATTCAATGGCATATTCAATTATAATGTTCAGGATTTTTGTTCTATAGTTATTCATCTTTGTTTACATGACAATGCCGATTTTATGGTCCATTTATGGTCGAGTTACCAGTATTGGTATGCCACAAGGGGGTATACATGTACCAGATGACAGTCCATCCCTTTGTTTCTGATATACATTGTATGTTACAGCTATTGCATTGTTAATCTGTAAAATTCAGCTGGATATTAATTATACTGTGCCACACTGTAAGTTAGCCCTAAGACAGAGTTTCCGCCAGGCTGGCTGCGGGTCCGTCCCACGGACCCATTGACGGACCCATCCCCCCCCCGTCGGTCATTGCATGAAATCCTGCTCATACACAAATAAATGACGTTATTAAAAACTTTTCAGTCTTGTCTGTGTCAACAGGCTATATATCTACACTTGTTTTCATTAATATTGACAAAATGAAATCGACACAGTCCATCTCCCGAAAAAAAAAACAATAAGAAAGAGCATGTCAAATAGCGACATTAGATAAAGCGTAATAAATGTCGCGGTAACATCAAAGAATGCCGGACTGTTCAGTGCGGATAATTTTGTGCACGGGATTCCATGGATGAAACTATTCGCGCTCGAAGACCCCGTGCTATCGTACGATTACGACCCCGTGCTATCGTACGATTACATAATGGGATCAAAGAACACCCAATTGCTGAGTCTGGGATATTTTTATGCACGGGATTTTCGGGGATGAAACTACTCAATGTTGATCATTTATCTTATTGCTGTATTACCATTTGTAATTTATAACACCCGGCCGGTAAGCGAAGTTCCTGAAAAATACATGTGATTCTCTACGTGTGTTGATTATTATGCGTATATTGCCATGCATACTTAACAAAATCCCAAAGTCATTTATTTCACAATAATACGGAACCTGTATTCATAGTGAGAACACCATTCATTTGAGCCATATTACATGCATGGAGGATAAACACGAACACATACCCCCCCCCCCCAATATGGAGATAAAGTCAAAGTAAGGTCAATAATAGTTTCGTTGTCCCACCTGGGTCTCCCCAAGCACAATAATCAACAACGCACATGTTCACATTTCCCGCCAAAAACTCAATTATATTTTACTAGCCGATGAGCCCGACGTTGTCCGGGCTATTCAAAACCAGCCCGACGTTGTCCGGGCTATTCAAAAACCAAATTTCAAGTCGATAGCTCCACCCGTTTCCGGGATCTCGTCTGCGCATGCGCGAAGCTGGCGTCGCACGGGCTCGGCGACCCGATAAAATTTGTACACACACGTACCAAGTTTCGTCCCGATCGGTCGAGAATCGTAGATTTGTATAAATGACATACATACAGACAAACAAACATACAGACAGACGTCTTCAAAATATATATGAGATAACACGTTGGCTAAAACTATGTTCTATAGCTGCGGTCATCAGTTGGTTGTTTGACTAATACAGACTATTGAACAAGCTATGCGTTCCGATGAAAGATTTCGCTACCATTCGTATTTCGCGTCTATAAATATCTCCTGCAGACAAACCCTGCAGTATGACGTCACCGCGCACAAATAGTTTTACGATTGACAGAATATAATATGATCATGTACGTAAACGTAATTTGCGCCCGCTTGTTTCTGTTCATGGAATTGTCGGATGAATTGTTATCTGTATAGAAGGATTTGATGATAAACCCTAAGGGTGGATACACACATGCATGTAATCTCTGTAATTATCGTGTATTTGGCGTTTTACGTGGATCATACAGACGATGTAATATGTGTCCACTGACAACCCAATCATTGCCTACGTGTTGAACGCACTGATTTCTAGTTATAATTAAGTCGGAATGTAGATAAGCCTTTATCTTGGACCGAGTCGCCAGGCCAGTTAAAATAATTGTTCGTGTGATAACCCATGTGGTAGACTTTCTATTTAAATAATTACCAGTCGTCTCTTATTTATAGCAGTGGTGGATTAGGATTTCCCCGACGCATGCAGGGGCTATATATGACCCCGAAAGCTACCAGGCGGGGGTGGCTAACTCTGAGCTATTTAAGTAAAACATATCATATTGTACATTCTTGCCCAGATTATTCCGACCGATACATTCAACTAAGTCCCTTAGCGATTTGAAGCTTTCGAGACCCCACACAAACAAGCATCATGGTTGAAAATGTTCTACATCAAGCCTGTATATGCCAGACGTAGGCTATGGCTTCTGGTGTTCGTGCATTAATAAAATGCCAGATATCACACAGACTTGACTAATTTCCGCATCCGTAAGAGAAGACATGTTTTGCACTCGCCTTAAATGTACTGATAGAAGACAATTTGACTTCGCTTAGCACTACTCACTTGTCTGGCCTGTTAACAATGAACCGCTCGCGCGCCGGTGATATATGTTGTCAATTATTGGAAATTACATGCATGTGTGTATCCACCCTTATAATGGGACACAAGTAAATGATATATACAATGTATGTAAATAATCACATATAACGTAAATGTGGATATTTAGCCTGCCATGTAATACGAGTCTCAGCTGTCTGGCCATCGACGCAGTCCTGTCTGGAATTTTGCGCGCCGGTGTAGGTAGTGACGTCACGATGTACGTCTTGATGCCATGACGCCTGTACTGGTTTCCCAAGAAGCAATCTTAAAATGACTCTGCGATCTTTCAATCGGAACTTAAAGTTTCCGTTTGTCGGCCTTGAACTTTGAGAATATTTCATCAATCTTTTAGGTGGAAATACCGTTAGAAAATTGAAGATAATATGTAAACGGCCAGCAAGGTTGCTAGATTCCTCTTTCGGGGTAAATATTTTTAATAATTTTATGAAATATGTAAACAAAACTTTTTTATGCAATTTAACTTTTATGTTAACCAGAGCTTTTGTTCAATTTACATTCACTTTTTAAAAATATATTTGGCTTTAGGAGCATGATGTTCCTACATATGATGAAGTATAGCTAACAGTTGCTAGATCAAAGTTTTTAATTTTTGCCCTGGAGCATTTTGCCCAATTACACACTTCGAGGTGGCATTAATCAAAACAAAATGGCGGCCGTCGCCAACAATCATTTTTGGACTCCGCTGACCTTTGAATTATGAATAAATTATTCTACTTTAGGTAATTTAATCTACTTTTAGAGTGGCTGAAAAAGTCGATTAGTATATCTCATATTCGCATACGTATACCCTAGGTCGCTTCGCTTCCGCGGCTTCGCCGCGGGAGAGCGGGCGCTATAATCCTGTCAGTTTCATTTTCACTGACGCTACTTGAAATTCTAAGAAATACTTTATTCAATTCTCCTTGCTAGGTATTATTGGTCAATGCGTAGGGGAGACCCGGGCAAAGCGGATCGCCCGGGCAAAGCCGATCACCTTTATTATTTCAATACTAGCAAATTATTCCGATTCTATCCGTATTTTAGAATAAGATAGTTTTATGTTTGGTTAGTTTTTATACATTTCCACAGAGAACTAGGTATACTAACATTTTGTAGCCCATTAGAACATTTTCGTCGACATTTTACGATTTTACCAAATTTGTAATTATTGTGCGTTTGCGCATATCTATTGCGCATGTCGATGGTCACATACCCATCTACCCGAATAAATGTTGTCGGTGTCTTAGGCAATATATATGTGGAATAAGACAATATGTCAATTTGCTATATTTGATAGGACACGCGTGTAATACGCCGGACTGTAAAAAGATGTGATCTGGGCAAAGCGGATCGGGCAAAGCGGATCATTCATAACATGACTAACTTCTGGTACACATGCGTAGATTAAGTGAATTTGGACAATTTTAGTCCGATGTATCGACAAAACTCGTGCCTTGTCGGAGCATGACCATAATTGGAAAACTTGAGCGTTTGAAAACACGCGGAATTAATTATTTGGGATAAATATGTATTATTGTAATAAATAAAACTAAAAAGCATATGAATAGTTGAAAATTATTGCATTTTCAGAAGGATTCGTTTGATGATCCGCTTTGCCCGATGTGGTGATCCGATTTGCCCAACGGCTGGGCAAAGCGGATCAAAATTAAAAATCACCATAGCAACTAAACCAATATATGTTTCTTAATGCATCATCCGTCAAATGTTATGCCATCATGATTAGAAACTGACAGTGCTAATAATTCTGATTGCCGGTTGCATTTTGTACAAGAAACTTTTACGTGATCCGCTTTGCCCGGGTCTCCCCTAGATGCTTTTTAGTGTTTAGATTCATTATATACCTGTTGGAATCTTATTGTAAGTTATAAATTTGTAAACACTGTATTAAACTCGTAGCTCGTTCATTTATATAGTCTTCAATCAGACGGCAGTCTTACGTACGTAATTAAATGACTAACTATTTGGATACCATCAACAGAATTAATGCACCCACGGAAATAATCGACTCGCATAATATACGTAGCTTTGGATTGCTTTGTGGGACACTCAGGTGCAAGGAAATGGCTTCTTTTCAGTGTCAAATAACGAAATTTTCGCCCGAGAGGACGAACCATGGTCGTCCCATCGCGTTATGTGTTTCCCCAATACGGACTCATTAATTTCCCTCTGGCGGAAACCCTGCCTAAGATAATACCTGTGTATTTAAAATCCATTAGCCAGTACACTCAGAAACCATGCCAAATTATTCTATCTACCACATTTAGTCATCTTTGTCAACAAGTAGAACATGTCTTCTTGGTCCACAACAGCTTGGGTTATTGTTGGGTTGATGCTGTTTTGGATTGGGTCAAATGGACATAGAGGGCAGTCTTTCCCAAGCATGATGATGTCAAACAGAGGACAAGTAAATGTCAAAGTGACAAAATTTATAAACAAAGCCTTGTTTTCCAGAGAATTTCAATTTGTCGTGCTATCAGAACATGCATGTAAATAATATATTATATGATCGTATCATCACTTTACCTTTTTCTATCAGGGTAAATGATATGTCATTTTGAAGACAGATTAATCATGAACATGTTATATGTCAGATGGTTAATCACATTCAGGGGTTCACACTGGATGCCCGGGCTCCACCTGTACATGTAGTATGTCTTTTGAATGAATGTCTGTTATAGAGGGGTAGCAGGATGGGACTCTATCCAAAAACGGCAACAACCCAACAGATACCCCAAGCTGCTGTGGACAGAGAAGACTTAGTGAACAAGATGTGGCATTGTCGTTGTTTTGTGAGTAGTGTCTTTTATTGGGAGATGAAACACATGATCTAATAGGCATTTGATCAATCACCAAAGAGAGTTTAGTGTAACACACACATGTGGGCTATGTAAATATATCCATAATTCCATATGAAACTGTTTTTTGTCATTTTGTCACATCTGTATTGGACATACTTTGAAAATCTTACCTTTCTTTGTATTTATCCTCTTGGTTTGCACATTTGACTTAGACTGTCGATCTACAATGAGTGTAAAAGTCTGAATGTTATTAATCTTGTTTAAAGTAGGGATCTGCGAATCGGGGATTTTGCATCGAATCGAATCTCCTTTCTGAAATTGACATCGAATCGAATCAGCTAGCGATTGTCATTGTTTAGGCAAAAAAAAAAGATTGTATGTTTCCGATAACGGAGTGAAAAAATTAGGGAGGGTAGGTAGGGAATTTTTTTCTTTTTATTTTATTTTGATATTTTTAATCCAGCTGCAGAAATATTGAATTACCTCGACTGAAGTGACATAAAATGCCAACTTGTGTTGTGGGGAAAGTATTACTTGATAAACACAGTGGAGATAGACATTAAATGATTAAGATTGATGAAAGATCAAACTTACTTCATGCTTAAGTATGTTATTTATTATTCACATACCACATTTTCATAAATTTGGCTATAAACTTGGTATGGAATTGATGTCACTAACTTTTATACGAATTTTACCCATAATACCACCATTATACCATACTTCTATTGTGACAACTACATCCCATTGTCTGGACTCTGGAGGTAACCAGTACACCCAACCTAGCATGCCTGGTTTTTGGAAACAGTAGCTGTACCCCTAACATATGCCCATATTATTAGGCCCAAATAATAGTGCAGGGAAAAAATTCCATTGAAAGTTAATAACAGTGCAGACCCAAATAATAGCACAGGGGAAACTGAGCAAAACATCAACTATAGTTACAAAATTATAGTACATGTCAAGCATAGGAATCAGCATAGTATGTGTCATGTAGTGTTTTATTCAATATATTTGAATGTTCACATGTATGCCATATATACTTGAATATGTACATGCATAAAATTATAAGCTCATCAATTTGGTATCAGAATCGTATAGAAATCTTGAGTTTGTGCTGATTTCAATTTTCATAGCCTCAAAATTAATAAACTTGCGGACTCAAATAAACACTGTGCAATGGGGAAATTTCCCAAGAAAATAATAAATGTGCGTGCATGTTTATTTGGAACCCAAGTGTATGTTCCATAAGTCCCAAACAAGGCATACAGGTAAAGCAGGCATGAGATCCACTCAATTAAAATTGCAAATTTCATGCCCATCAATCCACAACCCATCACACACCTGGGGCTTTTGAGACAACTGTCAATTCATGGTAACTTTTCATGTTAGAAACCATGTGTTTTGCACACTAATGGTCATCAATATTTATGAGCATTAGTGGTAAAAACAATAAAAAAAGTGTGTTTATTTCGGTGTCTCGTGAAAAAAAAATCCAAAATGTACTAGATACTATATATCAACAACGTTAATCTCATTTAAAGTGATGTGAAACACTCCGGTAAGGTGATCAAATAGAAATGGAGAATAATATTGTTCAGAGTAGTTATTTTTACAAATATTATATCTAAATTGACAACACACACCGTCATTCTTAAATATTAATTAAATGCAGTGACTGTCGATAGCGAAATCGTTTTCGTTAGTTTATCGCCGACAGAAGCGTCCCGATTCGAGTAGTAAATATTTACAATTTAGTGTAGTTCAGGCAATGTTTTCTATGGCGTGTTACGGTCGATTTGCTTGAGACTTTCGGTGATGTTAGTAGAGTGCTGTATTCCTCCAGTTGGCATAGCACCTGAATACTAATTTAACAGTTTCACGCACCCGAACAAGTACGTAATATGTCTTTAACATCCTCTGGAACCTGTGTTTTTTTTCAGGAAAATCAGGACATAGATAACTCATTCTCAGTCTCACAGGTTTTGGATACCTTTCATAAAATGGCGAATATGACACAAGCAGTGACCATACGATACTTAAAGCCAGTCCAGTCAATGTCTCACAAACTCCATGGCTCGGATGTCACTTGTTTACATTATTTTTTAAAGATAATCTACATGCTAGACATGGTTAGCTTTCTGACTAAACTGGTTTTATGTAGTTTTCATTTGCTATACATATGGAGTTGGAAGTCTGTGAGCCACTCCTGCCTCGGGGACCTAGTCAATAGTCATTAGTGTCCAGTTTACCAAAACAGCTTTGTTCCCCAGCTCACATGTGCTCTTAAATCAAAGTCAGTTGGGCCAAAAAAAAAGATTGTATGTTTCCGCTAACAGAGCGAAAAAATTAGGGTAGGTAGGGATTTTTTTTTTTTGTTGATATTTTTGATCCAGCTGCAGAAATATTGAATTGCCTCGACCAAAGTTACATAAAATGCCAACTTGTGTTGTGGGGAAACTATTACTTGATAAACAGTGGAAATATACATTAAGATTGATGAAAGATTATTAAACTTACATGTACTTCATTCTTAAGTATGTTTTTATTATTCACATACCACATTTTCATAAATGTGGCTATAAGCTTGGTAAGTAATTGATGTCACTAAGTTTTTATAAGTATTTTACCCATAATACCGCCATTATACCGTACTAATTGTATTGTGATGACTACATCATGATGATTAATTGTGCACATAAGGAAATGACATAATGAACCACGAAAATGCTCGAGCCAATGCGGGTTGAAGCCATCCCACTGGATTCATTCATTTTCTCTAGCGAGAAATCTTGCAGTTTTTATGAAAAAATGATGCCTCGATATATGTTTTAAAAAGTACTTACCACCCATATTCCTCTTTCTACTTTTTGTACGCATTTTCTTTGGGACCATATCCATGTCTTCTGAATGGAAAAATAGGTTTAAAAACCCTATATAGCTTAGAGACACAATGGTTGATAGTCTATATACATGTTTAATGAATCATGAATGTCATGCATTGTTTTTGCTGGAGAAAAAATTACTTTTGACACATCAAATATTTTGTTGGTTAAATTATCTTACAAGATGCCAAATGTAATCTGACCAACTAAGCTGTCTATTGCCGTTGGTTATTTGACAATAGATCTTATTTATATCTCAAAGACTTTTGTAGCTAATTTACCTTTTTTAGCTCAACTTACTTTGTAAGTTTGAGCTATTGCCATGGGTTGGCGTCTGTCGTCCGTATGTGCATGTGTCCGTCAACAATTTCCTTTGGCGCGGGCTACAGGTTGAACCTTTAGTCTGATCTTTATGAAATTTGTCATGAATGTTGACATGTAGATGGGAATGAGTCATTTTGGGGTCATTCGCCCAAAAATATGGCCGCTGGTGGCCATCTTTGATTTCAAAATTAAATCCATTGGCACGGTCTACAGGTCGTACTGTTCTTCTGATCATCATGATATTTGTCATGGATGTTAATATTGACATGTAGATGGGGGAACGAGTCATTTTGGGGTCGTTCGGCCAAAAAACATGGCCGCATGCAGCCATCTTGGATTTTACTCTTTGCACGATAGGATCTTCATGAAATTTGTCATGGATGTTAACAGTGACATGTAGATGGGATGGAAACGAGTCCTTTTTACTCTTTGCATGACTAAATCCTTTGGCGCGGGCTACAGATCGTAACTTTGGTCTGATCTTTATGAAATTTGTCATGAATGTTGACATTGATATGTAGATGGAAAACGGGTCATTTTGAGGTCATTCACCCAAAAAACATGGCCGGCAGCAGTATTTTACTCTTTACATGACTAAACCCTTTCACATAGGGTACAGGTCGTATCTTTTGTCGGATCACCATGAAATTTGTCATGGATGTTAACAATGACATGTAGATGGAAACGAGTCCTTTTGGGGTCATTCGGCCAAAAAACTAGGCCGCCAGCAGCCATCTTGGATTTTACTCTTTCCATAACTAGGCCTTTCAACTTTCCACATTCCTAATCACTCCATTGACTGTAACACATGAAATTATTCCCTTTCGAAATTGAGCTACAGTGTCATTGACACTTTCATTTAAATTCTCCATACTATTGGTTAAAACTGAAATTGTATTTGCAAATGTGGCAACTGGCAGCATGACCCTTGATGTCATAAGAGTGAAATTGTTCAGTGGGCCTGCCTGAGCTCTGTTCTTTTGTCCATCGTCATGCCCATCAGAATAAATATATAAATTGTATAACTTTTGACACAATTTTATGAAATTCAGATGATATATTCAGTATATTTTAAAAATTTCTGGTAAAATTTAAGACTGGGACCGATCTGATGATCTGATAGATCTAGATGATATTAATGGGCATTTTGTTTTATTATGGACCCTTTCAAGTTCAATATAATTACTGTTCATTATTTCCTATTTCCTATTCAAATATTATATAACATGTTTTGTCCACGCAGCTATGCTTATAATATTATAGTGTTATTTACCGTTATCTTTATCGTTGCCAGAATGTGACCGAAGTGTGGGTTTTTCAGTGATCTGCTTGGAAGATTTTTCAACAGTTACTGATGACTGTTCAGCTGATACTTCTTCTGAAATAGAGGATAACAGAGCCATACAAATAAGCATCTAATCCTATACACCCAATGAAGTAATCTGAATGGTTTACTCGTGCAGAGAATCATACCAGGTATGTTTTTCCTATGGTTTTGCGAGATACAGTAATGCCCTAAATAATTAATTCTTTAACTGCATGCAGCAGAATTATGGGTAATTTTTCAGGATTTAGTCGGAAATATGGCTTGTTGCCATTCATCTGAAATCTCTCACTGTCAGCTTTCCGATGTAACAAGCCATATTTCTGACTAAATAATTCAGCTGTGTTTAGTTTGGTGAATAGATGGCAGTAGTAGTATTCACTCGGTGATTTGAAATCACTCGGTGGCTATTCATCAGTGTCAGTCACGAACTTGCTTGCACTGTAAAATGCCCCAAAGTGAAAGGGTGACGGAGGATCCCATTCACCTGGTCATACATAAGAAGCGTCCAAATGTTATACAAACACTGGACTGAATAATGTTAACTCTATTTCGGCGTCTTTGTTTTTGTGTTTTTTCTTGTTTTACTTTTGATATATAAATATCCCGAGTATCTGTCATCTCCACATATGCCAAGATGCCTAGTAGATGTAGTATGTTACGTTGTGGGCGGGCTAGCCATCCATTATTAATTAATGTGT
The DNA here is from genome assembly GCA_032622095.1 of Siphonodentalium dalli. NCBI lineage: Eukaryota > Metazoa > Mollusca > Scaphopoda > Gadilida > Siphonodentaliidae > Siphonodentalium > Siphonodentalium dalli. Next base: position 52,226,537 of record CP136064.1, on the reverse strand, counting down.
CTGTCTGTCTGTCCGACCTCATAACTCGAACTATGAGCCGATTTGGAGAAAAAAAATTGTATGCAATCTCCTTAGGACTGCCTCTCGCATGATGCTAATTGCGTTCGGTCCGTCTTTTTTTTTAAAGTTACACCTCATTTTTGACTTATTTCGACTTAGAAATTCTGTCCAACCTAATAACTTAAACAAATATGAACCGATTTCAATAATTTTTGGTATACATGCTTCTCACAATACCCTCTCTACATGATGTGGCTATGGATTGGCTCAGACTGTTTTTCGTAATATTACACTTCATTTTCGAATTATTTTGACTTAGAAAATTCTGTCCAACTTAATAACTTTAACAAATATGAACCAATTTGAATAATTTTTTCTGTACAAGCTTCTTGTGACACCATATAGATATTATTAGTCCGAATTTTTCTTTAAAGTTAAAAAAAAAATTTGTTGGGTTTACGGATAATGCAGGTTGAATTTGCCACGGTAGGGGTATGCTACCACTTGAGTGCACACCTCTTGTTGTTGATGGTAGTCTCTCACCTACTATATAGTTATGTGTTTTGACATTTGTTGCAATCTAGAGTTTCATGGTATGACCTGACTGGTATCATTCTAATGGGCCAATGACAATATAACTCCCCATTGCACAAAACTGATGGGGGCACCATAAAACATCTCCATTTATGCAATTATTCCACACATATTTAACAGAGAATAAAATTGCTGTGATGATCATCTCATACCTTCAACTTCAATTTGTCCACGGAATATCTTCTCAATAGTGTCTTCATTGAGCTCTGCCACTGGATCTGAATCTGGATCTGAAAGACAAATTAAAGGGTTCAGATTTATCTCTTTTTTTTTTTATTCTTTTTTTTTTTTTTTTATTGGAATAACCAACATACATCTATGAAGGAATGTAAACATAAACAGAGGTACATATTAGTGTCTATGGATACTTCGTATGGGGAGTATCAGAAGCCTATTCGTTCGACGGGTACTTTTGTCGGGTTGATAATATTCGTGAATTTATTCGGAATTGTAGCCATTGCAGCTTTGTGTCCGGCGTCGTGAGAAAGGGAAGTTTATCCAGTTTGCACCAATTAATTATGTTGTCGGGAAATAACACTTGCCATTTTCTGTGTGCTACAGTAGAAGTTGGAATGTCAATTAAAATTTTATAAAAGTTTTGTCCTCCTCGACAGTTTTTAAGCAATTTAATGAAATTATTTGGTAAAAGGGGAGTGACTATTCGAGTTGTAGGTTGTTCAAGTTTTTTTGCAAGTAATTTTATCTGATGTTGGATGTTATTACGAGTGATGAAGTTTGTATGTATGTTATAGATCCTTAGTAGATCGTCTCGTGTAAGAAAACAACCTGTATTGTCCAGCATATCGTTTAAAAAGATATACCCTTTTCTCGCCAGGAGGTGAAATTTAATACTTTTCCGTAGTGCTTTATATTTGGGTTATTCCATAACGTACATGCTGATATTTTGCGATTGTTTCTATTTTTCTCTAGAAATTTTGTAAATGCCATCAGGACATCATGCCAAAAAGGGTTGGTTAATTTCTTTGCCTGTTTTTCTATGTAAGGGTAGTCATAAGTAAGGAACATAGGGTCATCAAATAAAGGTATATCTATTAATGGAGTCCACTTGGCAGTTTTTGTCACGAGGCGACTAACCCAAGTTACTTTCATTGACATCATAAAATGGTTAACATCAACCATTTTTAATCCGCCATTCTTATAATCCTGACATATAACTTTGCGTTTGATTCTATCACGCTTCGAGTTCCGAAGAAAATTAAAGAGTATTGTGTCAAGATTTTTCATAAAAACATTACCGGGATTTGGGAGAGCTACAAAAAGGTGTGTTAATTTTGGGAGTATTAGTGATTTTATCACAGTTATTCGACCAATGGGTGTAAGTAACCGGTGTTTCCATTTTCCTGTCAAACGTTTGACTTCAGGAAGTTTTTTTATCATAATTTATATTCATTTTCTCAAGGTTAATTGTATCAAAGTGTATTCCAAGGAGATTGAAAGTACTATCGAATGTTAGTCCAAGGTCTAGGAACATAATATCTGTACGTTTCGTATAAGATCCAATCCACGACGCCTGACACTTGATAGGGTTAATTTTTAGACCTGAATAACCTGCAAATAAGTTTAAAACAGTATATGCTTCCCTAAGACTTTGTTCGCTGCCGTCTAAGAAAAGCGTCGTCTCGTCTGCATACTGTGTAATTTTGTATTCTAAATTGCTGAGGTTGACCCCTTAAATTCGGTCATTAGATTTTATCATAATAGCTAAGATTTCTGCGCATAGCAAAAAAAATATACGGCGAGACTGGGTCACCAGCCACGATGTAGTTTGAAACTTTGAGATATATGCCCATTTATTAAAATAGATGAGTTGATGTTCGTATAAAATATAGAAATCCACCTTTTCATGTCGTCTCCAAAATGGAAAAGGTTAAGGCATTTATGTATAAATTTCCATGATACTGAATCAAAGGCCTTTTCAAAGTCTAGGAGGAGCAGTAACCCAGGTTTATCAGCCAATTTTGCCTTGTGAATAAGATTATAGGTAAGTCTAGTATTGTCTCCGATGTAGCGATTTTTTAAGAATCTTGTTTGATCCTCGCTTATTATATCAAGTAGGACACGCTTTAATCTTTCAGCTATACACGAAGAAGCTAATTTGTAAGATATATTCAAGAGTGAAAATGGTCGCCAGTTTTTCAGATGATTTCTTTCTTTGTCTTTTTTAGGAATCAGAGTAATAAGTCCTTGTTTCTGGGTGATTGAAAGTTCCCCTTTATCAAAAGCTTCATTGAGTGATTCACATAGAATTTGGCCTAAGTCAATCCAAAAACAATTCCAAAACTCATATGGGTATCCATCTAGTCCACTGCATTTATCACTTTGTGATCGTTTCAATGCACACGTCAGTTCAGTTAAGAGTTATTGGCCCTTCTATGTTGTTGGCCTGTTGGCAGTGTCTTGTGACAATACGGTATGGTCTTTTTCAAGAATAGCCTGAATATAAGATTTGTTTGTATTTTTTAATGCACATAAATTTTCGTAAAAACTTCTAACTTCATGCATTATGTCTGATTGATTTGTCAATGTTTTTACCAGTGGAGTCGGTGAGGTTGTATATAGTTTTCGATATAGAATTGCGTTTTTCAAGATTGAGGAAATATTTTGTTGGTTTTTCACCTTGTTCAATCCATTTGGCTCTTGATCTTACCATTGCCCCCCTTGTGTCTTCTTTTCTTATTTCGTAAAGGTCAGTGTCAATCTTTTGTATTTTTTCCAGTAATTCATCTTTATTTTCTGTATTTATGTCATCCTTATCTATTTCAATTTCGAGCAATATTTTAGATCTATTCAGTTCATTTTCTTTCATCTTTCGGTCTTTCTTTCGTTTCGACGCAAAATTTATGGTCTCGCCTCTAATATCGAGCAAAAGAGTATCTAAAAATAAACGTTTACTTGTTTTACATGTAACTTGCGGTTTATTCGACTCATCGGTATATAGTTTATATCCATATCTTGATTTATTATTCTCTATTGTTGATTTTACCAGTTCGGCATATTTTTCATCACGGAGTAAGGAGGTGTTAAATTTCCAAAAGCCACGACCTCTATCAATTGTACTTAGTTTAAGCGTAAGAGATTTGAAGCTACTGACTAATTTGCCAAACTCTGTCAGCTGTGATTTTTGTTCTTAAGAGTAGTGATCACGGTTTTCTTTTGCACCGTCAGATAACAGATTGACTCGTTGAATGAGTTCGGATAACTGACTGGGAATATTTCCTAAGATGTGTTGATGGAGATTCATTTCCGGTTTGCTAATAAAATCTTCCATTGTCAGTTGCTGCTTTTTTGGAGAAATATTTACACTATCGTCGCTCACTAGTGTTGAATTATTTGAATCACTATTACTGTGTTTATTTCGTTTCTTAGATTTCGTCATTTGAATTTTTCACAAATCGATTGTTTACAAAATTTCAAAATGGTGTCCCGAGGGCGGTCTGTAGTTGCTTCACAAAAACATTACCTTAATGTCCCAAATATGATAACATCACTCCGTTATTACTACACACCAGATTCATCTCTTGAACTCCTAACGTCACAAACTTACTTTTGAGATCCAAATGATAGTGGGGGGGAGTATAATAGTATGGGGAGTGGAATTTACTTTAAATTAAATAAATGTAAGGGAGAGCAATTATAGAACAGGGAGAAATTTTCAAGTATGGGTCTTATAAATTACTTTGATTCTATATCGTTTTCTTTTCAGCCAAACTATTTTCATATTTTCATTTTATTTGTATATTAGTATGTATTAATTGAATGCAGTGACTCTCGATGATGAAATCGTTTTCATTATAGTTTATTGCCCATAGATGCGTCCTGAATGAAGTAGTAAATATTTACTATTGAGCGTAACTCAGGCGTTTTCCATGGAGTGGTTTCAATTCACAGGACCCCACCCTCACCACCAACATCAACCAATACATGCTCAGACACACACCTCTGTTGGGTCATTTGTCAAATTCAAGGCTGTTCCAGGTTTTTAGGGCTCGACATAAACCCTGAACAAAAATTTATGCAATGTTTTAGTTTGATAGATACTGTTCACAACATTTAGATTGGGAGAGAAATAGGTTCCATGAAATCCACCATGAAGTTAGTCAGAAAATTATTGGCAGATTATTGAGTAATTGCCAGACAATAGTGATAGACAAATTAAAAATAGCTTTCTGGTGGGCGCGCTCATTTGAGAATTATATCTACATAGTTTAGCCCATACTTTCCATTTTGATCACATCCTTTTGATCAATAATTTGTTGCAGCTGCTTCACACCATAATAAACTGGATTTTTAATGTAGCCTGGGAATCCTGAAACAGTATACTGCTTCTCAAAATCCTGATAAGGGAATCTACGCCCTTCTTCACCAGCAGCCTCGGCTGTAAAATAAATTGATATTCTTCAAATTGTTGGGACATTATTTGTGATTAATTTGTGCATGTGTCCTCCTGTTTCCAGGTTCAAGTTGGAATATGGGTTTTGGCCACATGATTTTGACTGAGTTATGCCCCTTTTTACTTAGATTTTACATGATTTGCGGTTACTGGATGGTAACTTTAGATTGAATCAAATGAACTGAACCAAATTTGGTATATTAGTTTACCACCCCAAAATACAGATCAAGTTCGATTATGGGTTAAAATTCGTCTGCATGATTTTGACTTGAGTTATGTTCCTTTTTCGACTTAGATTTGACCTGATTGTAGTTACCGGATGATAACTTTAGATTGAATCAAGTGAACTGAACCAAATTTGGTACATAGTTTACCACCCCAAAATACAGATCAACTTTTGACTGAGTTATGCCCCTTTTACGACTTAGATTTTACCTGGTATGCAGTTTCCAGATTATAACTTTAGATTGAATCAAGTGAACTGAATTTGGTATACAGATCAAGTTCAAATATGGGTTCTGTCTACATGCCCCACTCTACTCCAGAAACGGACATGTTATGCCACACCCCGACTGCATGCTCTTGTTATATGAGCACGAACGCTGCATTTTCCTTTATTTTCCAAATGTAAATATACTTCCATTTGAAAAGTACTCATTCGATCCCCAACATTATGTATACATAATTTGGTAGAAGTATCACATTACATAACAAAAAAATTATAAAATAAGTTGATATAGCACTGAAATACGTGTATTGTTTCTTATATATATTTTGTTATTGCTCCCTATATATTGGAACAATATCAGGAATTGTTTATTATTCATCAGAAGGGATGTTCATTTGAAATGAACGGACGGATTCCTATTCATTGAACGGTGTTAAGTTTTAAGATAAAAAGTTTAACAAACAGCCATAGGCTGTATGATGTTTGTTTGTTAAACTTATTATCTGAACATTTACAAAGGCAACTACTCATCTGAGGATATAGTAAAGAAATGGTTAATTCCCTTCAAGTTCAAATGTTATTGTTTACACAAGCCCCGTTTACCCGAGATACAATGTCAATCAAAAGCGAATATTATTTTGTGTATTTTGGAGCGCAAACTGCCATGTGGCTTTAATATAAGGGAAGTATCATACTCACAAAACTTAGAGTTCATAATATAACGAACTAATCCAACAAGTCTCGTCTTATTGACTGTGGATGCTCTTTTTATTATTGTCCCATGTTCTTCTATCTCAGGAAATTCTTTGCCTGTATATGTTACAATGAGTATAAAATACAGTTCAAATGTTTGTGCAGTCCAATTGTATAAAATCATTGTTGTGTTAACGTTACTGTGAGTTAATTTCATTGGATTAACAGACAAATGATTTAGTTCAAAATATATATTTTGAGGAATATTCTTTTTTGCTCTGACTTTTTGATTTGATCAGAATCTGCTCAACTATTTGTTGACAAATTGGCTGGCACAGTAACAGTAACATTTATGTTTACATAACACAGATTTTAAAGTGATGTGAAACACTCTTGTAGGATCGTGCTAAAGGTAGTTATTTTTACAAATATTGTACCGGCATTGACAACACTCACTGTCTTATAAATTAATTAAATACAGTGACTCTGAGGCGAAATCATTTTTATTAGTTTATCGCAGTTAGCTGCATTCCAAATCAAGAAGTAAATAATTACAATTGAGCGTAGTTCAGATGTTGTTTTCTATGGAGTGGTACTGTCGATTTGCTTGAGATTTTCAGCGATGTTAGTGGAATGCTACATTCCCCCAGTTGGCATAGCACCTGAATAGTAACTTTTCAGTATCATGCACTCGAACAAGTCCATAATATGTCTTTAAATTGATGGAAAACATTCCGATGGGGTGTTAAGATCTACATCATAACAATGATTCATGCTAAAAATAGATTATTTCCATAAATTTAATATCCAGAAACGCAGAACACAGCATCATCGTTATAAACAAACGATATGCAGTGACTATAATTGTTGGCAGAATCATTGTCATAATTAACATAAAAGTCTTATCTATGTTCTTAACACATTTTTTTTACAAGATGGATTTTCTTGTCAATTTAAGAAGATGGCAGATCTATGCATGAAAAGTACATAATATTATCTGAACATTTCCAATGGGAACTACTCATCAATGAGTAATTACTGGTTGTTTGTAAAAAAAAGGTTAATGACGATGGTTGTACAAAATAAAAATTTCGGGGGACTATTAAAATAGCCGGTGTTTTGACCACCCAGAAATGGTTTTCAGATGGTTATTAGATCAAAAGCAAATTTCATAGGTGAGTTTATCAGACCAAAATACAGGTCAAGTTCGAATATGTGTTTGCTCCACACATTTTTGCGACAGTCATGGCCCTTCTTTTTTCTGGTTTCCGAACTTTCCCAATGATAACTTCAGTTTGTGTGATCATATTTGAACCAATTTTGGTATGTGAGTTTATCAGCCCTATATAGAGATCAATTTCTAATATGGGTTTGCTCTGCCCATTTTTGTGAGAGTTGTGGCCCTTTTTCAACTTTGAATCCTGTTGATTTCTGGTTTCCAGATGACAACTTCAGTTTGTGTGATCATATCTGAACCAAGTATGTATATGCCCCAACTGATACTGATTTAAACCAAACAGGGAGAAGTGATCTCTCACAATTTTGAATTGCAAAAAAAAGCATGGTCCATGGAGGTATATATTCATGGAAGGATATCCATTTTCTAAAAGTTTAATAGTTCCTTCATCACCAGCCAGATATAGAATGTTTTGAGGGATCGTTAGAGTGCTGTCCACTTGTTTTGATATGAAATAATTGGTGTATTTGACTTTACTAAATACCTTCGCTCCTCATGTGGTGGATGAGATCCACATGTAGTCTCTGTTGGTTTTTTAAGAATTGCACTAGGGTGTCTGTTCCCCTGATATCAATTCCATCTGCTGTCAGGAACAGACACCCAACCTCTGCCCATGTAGACTCCAACTCCTCAGCCTGCGAAAAGTAAAAAAGAATATTCAAATTCAACTCATGCCTGAAAGTTTTAAGATGGAAATTGTAATTCAGGCAAACCCCTTCCCCACTCCTGATACGCGTTTCAGACCAGGTAGCTTTTTATTTTGTGTCCAAATTTTCTTAACTTTAATTATTGCCTCTTTCACAGAAAATACATGCTTCATTATCACCACTAATAGTTTTTCTTTGCCGCATAGTGATATTGAATGATAGAATGAGACTAACTGGCCATTAGATTTTGAGGTAAACAAAATTCAGGTTGGGAGGGGGGGGGATAAACTGGGGAATTTTCAAACTTTAAAGGGGGACTGTACACTAGAGAGAGAGAGAAAACCTGGTTTGTTATAATAGATACCATAACAGTCACACACATTACAACGAAACGCAGTCTTGAGTCTCTTGGCGCAACCACTTTCTTCTTTCTCTCCTCTCCTTGGCTTGTTGAGTGAAGCATTGTCAATAAAAATAATAGATGTGCTAGTCACACTGGCTATAGACAAAGAACAGAACAGAACACAAACATCGACAAAGTAAAACATAGATCGGCACATGATTGATATCAACAATGACGTTGATTCGGTTATGTCCCATTTGGCCACAAACAATTAGCTCCAGATCACTGTCTAATTTGAATCATTCGCACTGTGTCCACCATACAAATGTGGCAGATTTTAATAGGGTTTGGTCTGTATGCGTATGCCCCCACCATAACACAGGGATCTATTCTGGGACCGATAATTTTCTTAATATACGTTAACGATATGTCAAATTCGACAACCATGGATATCTTATCATACGCGGACGATACGACTCTAGTAACTGGTGGAAAAAATGGCATCCTTGTAGAAAGTTATGTGAATAATGAGTTACGCAACATATTTGCTTGGTGCTGTAGCAATAAGTTAGTGATCAATACTAAAAAAAGCAACTTTATGCTAATACACCCAGAGAACAATGATGACAAATGGAACTTTATAAAGGTTTACTTAAATAATACAGAACTAAACAAGGTAGGAAATCTTGAGCACGAATCCTCCACAAAATTCTTAGGAATCCATATAGATGAAAACCTGACTTTCAAAAAACATGTGTCCTCTGTTTGTTCTAAAATGGTGAATGCCATATACCACATCAATAAAGTTAAACACTTCTTTCCTGGTAGCGCACTTAAAACATTATATTATGCTCTAATACAAAGCCATCTCGTTTACGGTATTCAAATATGCTTCAAAAACGCGCGATGCGAGTTTTATGTAATAAGAAATATAGAAGCCACACAGAACCTCTCTTTAAAAAAGAAAATATACTCAAAATCTACGACATCCACAAAGTACAAGCGGCTGTTTTCATGCATGATTGGTATCATATGCGCTTAATAGAATCATTCACCGACATGTTTACCAAACGCAAAACCGGACCAGAAACCCGGCAAAAGCACCCACTATTTTAAAAAAAACCAAGAACATCTTGGTCCCAACAACTACCATTCCATTCTTTTCCAACTATATGGAACAATTTAGATAACGAATTTACATCATACCAATCCAGACACACATTCAAACGGCGTTTACATGCCGATGGCATTAAAAAATATGCTGCAACAATTAAATGCAACAATCAAAGATGTCCCGACTGTGTGGTAGCTCGTCAATAAGTGACTTCCCCAATATCGCAATCATCAACCTCACTCAGCATATTCCTACTCGACTTACAAGGAACATCCCACTGACAAGAAAGAGACAAACCATCGAGTAACCAATAAGCGATTTATCTAGACGTATACCCTCCATGTATATAATCCAGTTAAATGCAACCATTGTGTGATACATAATTATATAGCCGTGCATTGTACAAGAAATCTTGACCGCCTATCGTAACATCTTTTCTTCTTTAAGGGGATGGCAGTAAGACAGTCTAGTCTGACTATGCCACCCCCTCGAATATACAATATAATATTTGTCAAATGTATTATTCATTAATATGTGTATATTGAAATAAAATATCCTATCCTATCCTATCCTATCCTGAAATGTGCATAACTGCACAATGTCCATATGTAACATGTACAACAATCAATTATATGTCCCTTCCTTTGTACCAAAATTGCTCCAGGTCTTTAGATTAGGCTAATTTGGGGACATTTTGGGGGACCGATGTGGTGGGTTTGGGTGGGTTTACGAGGGGGGTACCCCTCGTGACTATTGGGGTTACGTGGTTTCCCCCGGGGAGAATATATTTTCCCAGTAAGACTAAAATGGGGGCTGTCTGGTTGTTTCTGAAGTATATGAAAGGTGAAAGAAATGAACCAATGGCCCCCATATCATATATGGCTTGTTGCCATTCATCGGAAAGCTCTTGGTGGGAGCTTTCTGATGAATGGCAACAAGACATATTTCCGACTAAATCCTGAAAAGTTACCAATAATTATGCTGTGGTTATGGAGTCAATTAGTTAGAGCATTACTGTATGTTACCCTTATATTTTCAAGTTTTGTAGGTCACAATTTATTGAATATTGGATCATTTGACATCAACAAAGCCTTTTTATAGATGTATGACGATTGAAAGTTCACCAAGCAGTCCACCAACACTCTGATCATGGGTATTTCCAATTAAAATTTAATTATACCCCCCCCCGCAATGAAGTTAGGGGGGGGGATATACTGGAGTCAGCTTGTCCGTCCGTCGTCCGTCTGTGGACACAAATTTGTCCGGAGTTTTTCTCAGTCGTTTTTTGTTCAATTTCCGTGAAACTTGGCACAGGCATCAACCACTATGGGAACCTGTGCACCTGCAATTATGAAGTCTGTCGTACTTTTTTTTGTAGAGTTATTCCCCCTTTTTTTGCAACATGTATAATTTTGTCCGAGCTTTTATTCCTACATTTTTAGGTCAAATTTTTTTTAACTTAGCACAGACATTTGGTACCATGGGAACCTGTGCATAATTTTGTCTGAGCTTTTATTCCTACATTTTTCGGTCAATAGGTTTAAGATTACGGTTTGGTTTGTGCACTTGCAATGGGAACTGTTATTTTATTATTTTAACTAAATGTTTACTGACATGTGAAACATCTTGGTATTTTAAAAACATGGGGGGGGGGTGGTATCCTTAGTCCCATTGGGACAGTCACACCTCTAGTTTAATCTGTATATGTGAACCTGAAAAGAAAGTTCATTTGTTGTGGTCAAATGAAGCAATATACACACACAAACAGGTCATAAAAAGGTTGATTTTGCGGTGACATTTTGCGAAATGTGCCTTCTAATTTAGGGACATTTCTATAATTTGGGGACATCGAATTGTGCAATTTCGAATTAGGGCATTCACCTACAGTGAAGTACATTTAATATTATGGAATAGGTAATAACCGAGAAATGTATTTCCCCCGTTATATCTTCAAACTTATAAGGTTCCCTGTCAAAACTTAGAGTAGAGACAGAATCATGGCATGATCTAACTATAATTAACACTTACTAAATCTGTCATTTTATTTTTTATCTTTCTCTGTTTTTTTCTTCCAGAAGTCACTTTATCTGATTCCGCCTCCCTTTCTTTATAGAATTTGGGAATTTCGTCCCGAAGATCAGCTTTATCATCTTCGGTTAGTTCTGCAAATTGCCTGCTACAGGCTACTAATTTCTCATTTCTATCCATATGGTTGTGGGCTGAAAATTTAGAATGTAATGTAAATATCTTTCTGTGTAGAAAGGACTATTATATATATATCCATATATGTGTGTCTGGGGATTGACCGGTGAATATTTAAGATTTAAATCTATGTTGATATTTAATACCAGTATGATTTGATGACGGCAAATGGGCCCCTTGATTCAAATATAAAATTGTCCCCATCTGACATTGACACATTGCTGGCAATTTGCTGCAATTTTGCACAGGGTGATGAAATAGGAGTTATACATGTGCGATAATTGTCGGAAGTTTGCATATTGTGCTGAACTATCAAAGGTTGCTTCAATTGAGTAACATCCAAAAGTGGACAATTTTATATTTGAATCAAGGGGCCGATTCGCTGTCGACATAAAATATACTGGTATTAAATATCAACATAGATTAAAAATCTGGAATATTCACAGGTCAATCCCTAAAAGGGCCTAGCAATTTATCATATTTTATGATTAATCGCTAACTGATTAATTTTGTTATCAGGACTGGCACTGTCTAATAACTTTAATGTGATTATTTAAACACTCCTGACCCAGTTAGAATTCGGATGTGTTCCAACACGTTCTGGTGGAGTTATGGCCCTAATGACTCCATCCATGCAGATATCTTTAGTTACATTTATCCAGTTGATTTAAAATTAGTATCTGGATTGATGGCACATGGAAATACAGTTCAAATTTTGGTGCAGTCCAATTATTTCTAACGGAGTTGCAAATTTTATACTCAGAATTTTCTGATTATAAAGTTTGAATATGACTCCAGTTCAACAGGGTTATTCTGATGTCTAATAAAATAAAACTATGTTTTTTACAGCATTGACAGGACCAGACAAGTGATTGTTGCCAGAATATAAGTCTTTGGCCATAAAAAAGTCATTGGCCAAAAAAGCTGTCTTTTTATGGGAATTTCAGTCAAAGAAGCCTTTTATCAACATGATTTTTTTTAGATTACTTACAGATTACTCAAGTTAGTTATTGGGATATCCAATTACCTTAACATTTTTTGTGTAAGTAACCTGCCTGAAAATGCAGTAACCTGCCTGGAAATGCAGGTTAACTTTGAATATAGTCTGGACCAGTCCAATCATTAATGACAGAATGATGCTGATAAGTGTTCATTAAGTGTTCCCACGGGCCGAATTAGGTAAATGAGTAATGTTCAAATGCATTTGTCAACTTAAATAGCTTTTCAATAAATTATCGAGTTTAAACAATTTGGTCTGGGAACAGCATTCAAACAGTTATTTGTGTCCGTCCTTCAACAATTTCCGTTTTCACACCCTACAGGTCACATCTCTCATCCGATCGTTGCTAAACTTCAGATGGATCTCCAGGGTTGTAATTATATGGGGAAATAATTCCATACACAGTGCTGAAAATTGAAATTCTGCCCAACCTGGGACCCACCACTTACCTACATATTGTATGTAAAAAAATATGTTTTAATTTGCATCTCCCTTAATTCTGAATAAATTATTGAAATATAATATATCAATATTGCACCTGGATTGTTATGAAATTTGCTGGCATGGACATGCCATTCAGTCAAATTCTCTGCAGTGTGAGCTTTAGGTGTGTTGGTACCTTGCTGCTTTCTCACATCCCTGTTTTTATTCTTTATCCATGTCTGCAAGTAAATTGGAAAGAATTATCTGATTTGTTACTTACAGTACTTTTTAGGATTTAGTCGGAAATTTCTGACTAAATCCTGAAAAGTTACCCACCATAATTCTGCTGTTGTTAAGAAGTCAATTAATTAGGTCATTACTGTAGTAATCAACTAAGATTATTGAAAATTCCAATTGCATCGACTGCCACTTCAGAGAACACAATGTGTGAACTATGCATACATGTAATTATTTACTACTTCTCAACACTATTGCACATGTATTCACAAAATGATAAATCATTGTAAAATGTTTGATGTTGCAATGCTTGTAAGAAATACAGAAGCTTCAGGTAATGTGAATGAACGTAAAGTCTCCATATCCTCAACCTTGGAAATACACCACAGTAATACAGTCTGAGCTAATAATGTCAACCGAACTGTCCACCCCTAATAATCAAACAAGGAGAAGTCAGAGTAGTGACTTCTCCCAATTTGAAACCTCTTGGCTAGTCTGGGCATATATTTCATCTGATTTTGCGAGAATCCATATATACTTTTTCATGGAAATCCAGGGTGATTTGCGAGAATATTTACGAGAATCTAGATTTGGATTCTCGGCGAAATATAAGCCCTCCTATAGTAGACTGGTCCCTGAGTTCTACTTGGATTTAAATTGTCATCATACTGGTCTTTATTATATACATATATCATCAGGAATCATTAAGAACTGAAACTGTCATCAACAGGTACTATGGCCCATGTGTTCTGTTATATGTGCGAGTCTCTCATAGAGGCTCCCTACGGGAGACTTGCATATATAAGAAAGTGCATTAATTGGCACAGAATTTTTGCAAAATTTCAGGAATGGTAAAGATGTCTTGCAGCTCTTGTCTGCATGTATGTGATATGTGACCCGCCATATCAAATCCAGTCGTAAGTCAGGATTTTTTTACCCTGTGCCAATGTATTCTCTTATATATGCGAGTCGACCATAGGGAGCCCCACACATATATAGAAGCATATAGAAGAGTGTCGTCTGCTCATGTTTGTCTGGGGCTCTGTATGGGTGAAATTAAAAAATTGTTAAAGAATACAAGAAAAAATTATTAAAATTGTAAAAAATTGTTAGGCCAATGCATTCTCCTATATATGCGAGGCGACCTATGGTCGACTCGCATATATAAGAGAATGCATTGGCACAGGGTAAAAAATCCCGACTTACGACTGGATTTGATATGGCGGGTCACATATGTACGATTAGGCCTTAACCTATCGCAAATATAATATGAATGAATGCCAATAGCTTTTATTTAAAATTTGGCTACCTTTATCTGTTCTACAGACAGTGAAGTTTCTTCCGCCAGCTGTTCTATCTTCATTTTGTTGTCATAGCTACGGTACTCATTCATGCCTTCAATGTAGTTCTGTAAAAGTGTGCCCCTATGCCGAGCATGGTTTTCTTCTGCTTTCTCTCTGAGAGCCTTTTTGTGGTTCTTTATCCACTTCTGAAATTATTATTTAAGACATTAAAAGATGGTCTATCTTATCCAACAGGGCATTGAATGTTGGCATGGTAAGATATGTTACATTATGCAATGTTTAATTTGTCGGTAGTATGCATCATAAAGGTAAGGAAAAGCATTTATTGTCCCCCGACATTCTGAAAGAAAGAGGGACTATCGAAACGGTGTCTGTCTGTCCATCAGTCCGTCTGTCTCTCCGTCCATCCATTCATCTGTCTGTCCGTCACACTTTTGGGTACCTTCATGGTGTAATCATCCTGCTACTGATTTCATCCCAGAGATTTGAAACTTCAGAATATTGTTGCTCATATATTGAAGATGTGCACCATGCATGAGGGTATCACCCCCCCTCCTTTTCGGTACGCGGGATGTTTTGAAGCTGTACGTGAGATTCATACCCCCGAATTAACTGGTATTCAGGTTCAAGCAAAACATCTTGGACGCAGGTTTTGATGGTGCACAATAATATTTTGTGCTAGTTATCTGTATGAATGAGTGGGTAGAATAGCTTCTTGGGCATATTCGACCACAATGCCATCAGTAATCGTATCATAACGGCCTCATTGCGCGACCGGCATCATAATGTGTCTATGTAACTTCTGCTTGTATCTGTCTGATATTAAAACAGTCAATTTGTATGTCATTTATCACATATTATTTCTTAACATGTATTCAGGGGGAACATGTCTCTATTCCGAAGGTTCGCTATTCCGAGGTTCACTAATCCGAAGGTTCACTAATCCGAAGGTTCACTATTCCGAAGGTTCACTATTCCGAAGGTTTTTGTTATTTTAAAAGTTAATTCTATATTCTAAAGTATTGAGAGGGTTCTTTAGTACGAAGACTATTTTTATGAAGGAAATAACTTAAAACATTAAAAAAAAAAAATGTGATTTTTGTTTTCGTGGGTTTCCTTGAGATTTAACCCTTTGGTGAGTAGAACGACATATATGTCGTCTATCGGCTGAGGACTAAAACGACATATATGTCGTTTTAGGAAGTGTTATTTTACGTAGACATAACTTCAATAAATCATCTGATTTATAAATGATTTACATAGGAGTTATTTTGATTAATATAATGTCCCAAATGCTAAAGGCGGACTATAACAGTGGGGCTCTTACGGTCAATCAATACTGGAGCGCTATAACTTACCGTATAGCAGAATACCGCTGAATGGACCTAACTGCAATTCTGACTTTGTATTGATTTTAATGTTGATGTTTCTTTCAAGTACAGATTGCCAGTTCGGGTAGAATGCATCTCTAACTCGTAGTTTATTTCAGTCATTGTGTTTTCAACTTTCTATAATATTAAAATGATAAACTGATACTGTCTTCTTGCTATTAATAACCGACATCTGGGACAAATTAGATATTAGATTGGGTGTATAAATGTACGGGGGCGCAAATTTTGATTCATTTCTGGCTAAAAACTCCCATAATAGAAAACCCTCCGGAATAGTGAACCTTCAGAATAGTGAACCTTCGGATTAGTGAACCTTCGGAATAGCGAACCTTCGGAATAGAGAACCCTACCCGTATTCAGGATTCACCTCCCAAAATTAATTGGTATTCAGGATTCACCCCCCCAAAATTAACTGGTATTCAGGATTCAGGGGGAGGGGGGCGATACCCTCATGCATATATATATAGATGACGGAAAATTTATTTTTTGACAAAGTTATTAACACTTTTCAACATTTTTTATAATTTTCTGTATGAGGGTACCTTCATGGTCTAATCAACTCCTCCTAAAGTTCTGATCATAGATATTTGAAACTTCAGAGTATTGTTACCCACGTATTGGAGATGTGCAATATGTATACAGATGACAGAACAAATATTTTTTGATGGAATTATTAACCCTTTCGACATTTTGTTTTAATTTCTTTAGCAAACCGGCATTGATTTGCCATGTTGTCGGGGACACTGTCGGCTGACCTTTTATTAGTCGATTTATTTTCCAAAACTCGACTTATAGTTTGATGAGGGACGGTGGGCGGGCGGGCGGGCGACGTGTTTTGCTTATAACTCAACCGTTTATTGACGGATTAAAAAAATTGGTGTGTGATTACATATCCATGCACGTAAGCTGCAGACAAAAAAATCGGGTTCGTCCGCACATTTATTACAGAGTTATGGCCCTTTGCCATTTTTCACTGATTTTAGGCTCGTTAGCGCAACAACTTCAACAAACGTTATCCGATTTGATTGAAATTTGGTATATAGGTGTCTCCCAAGAATATCTCGGATGAGTTCGAAAACCGGCCTGGTCCGATAAAATTTGATAGAGTTATGGCCCTTAATTAGTCATTTTTTCACAAATTTTCAGCTCTTTAGGGCGATAACTTCAACAAACGTCCGCCGATTTGTTTAAAATTTGGAATAGACATACTTGCCAAGAATATTTCGGACGAGTTCGAAAACCAGCCTGGCCCGATAAGTTTTGATGGAGTTATGGCCCTTAATTAGTCTTTTTTCGATTTTACCTATTAATTAGTCTTCCGATACTGATGCACACAAATTGGCTTATGGTTTGACGAGGGATGGTTGGCGGGCGGACCTAAAGAATGCCTTATAACTTTGACATTTGTTAACGGATTCAAAACATTTTGGTATGTGAGTTGCTCCCAATAACTATTTACTGCCTGTAGAAAATCGGTCACATCCGAACTTTTTGACAAGAGTTATCCATCTTTGACGAGGGACGGTTGGCGGTTGGTTCGACTGCCAAAAAACTTGACAAAAGCATCTTAGATGTGTACCCCTTGTTTCTTAGTTTTTCACTGTTAGCGCGATAACTCGCGCAAATATTAACCAATTTCAACATATTTTGGTGTATGAGACTCTTGCAACAATATCTCGGAAGAGTTCGAAAACCAGGTTTGTCCGAAAAAAAAATCCGGAGTTATGGGTCTTAGTTTGTCTATTTTTAGCAATTTTATCACGGCTAGCACGATAACTTGATGAAATATTAACCGATTTAAACAATATTTGGTTATGAGTCTCCTGCAACAATATCTCGGACGAGTTCGAAAACCAGGTTTGTCCAAATGTTTTTCGTGCAGTTATGGGTCTGAGTTTGTCTATTTTAATAACAATTTTATCGCCGTTAGTGCGATAACTCAATGAAATATTAACGGATTCACATGATATTTGGTATGTAGGTCTATTGCAATAATATACCACTGTCCAACTTTTTTCCCGGAGTTTTGCACCTTATTGGCAGAAGTTTGGTTTGACTGCCAATAAACTCCTTGTTTAAACCTGGAATATTTATTGGCCTAGTAAAAGTCGACGAGAAGACCAAATAGCAGATGAAGATGGATAACTCAAAAATCAAGTGCCTTTTTTGTGTCAGATATTTGACTAACTGGCAAAATTTCATTGTACAAAATGTTGATAAATAACAGGTTTTATATCATAGTGTACTGTGGCTAGCATTATTTTTGGGCAATTAATCGATTCTGACAACTGAAGCGGCACTTCAAAAAATTGTTGTTGTTGGAATCTGATGATATGTCGACCATCAAGTCGGATTGAGTACCTTTAAGTGATTTATAAATTATATTATAAACTTATCAGTTTCTTTGAGGTGTTGAAAAATGTCATTATTATATACACGAGTTCGCAAACCAGGACCGGCCGGATATTTTAACTGGAGTTATTGGACTTTTGTGTACAAATGGATGACGTCACAGGGCTCATTTCCACATATGTCAAAATATTTCAAAGGTTTTTGGTATATGAGTTCACATGACCAGTATCTAGAACGAGTTCGCAAACCACGTCCGACCGGATATTTTCAGCAGAGTTATTGGACTTTGGACGACGTCACAGGGCTAATGTTTTTCTCAAAAAACGATGTTATCTGTAGACACATGTATTAATTATGGCTGCCTAAGTGTTCTGAAACAAATTTTGAAAATTGAAGCACGTGCTGAAAATAAGGCCAATATAAATAAATCACTAGATCAGTTCTAGCAATTGAAGCAATACCCTGCTCTACAAGTTGAATTAAATTGCCAAATTCGATCAAAGTAGACTGGTTAATCAGATAATAGGTGATTGCAATGTATTTTGAAGTTAAATTAAGGCATGGGAAAAAAGTTTATGTTAAAATTATCCAAATAAAAATATTTCAGGAGAGGATCAAAACAGGGCTGTGAGCGGACTAGCATCTGACAATATTTCTTATATTGGCCTAAAGCCAACATTTGTTTATAATCATACTTTTATACTCCGCTCAGTTTTATCATGGCTTCACATGTCTTTTTATGTTCTTTCAATCCTGAGTTGAATCTCTCAACCAAGAGGGTTTCAAAATCTTGGATACATGTAGTCATTTTTCTGAAAAATAGGAATAATTTCTAATAAGGTCTATTGATATATACCCATGCTGTCCATATAACCATTCAAATAGATGATATACACATTTACACACTGTCTAAGAATGAACCTTTGTGAACAGGGATTCTAATATGCATATGGAAATTTTGAGTCTGGGGCTTCTACTATGGGCCCATGATAATATACTATGAGATGGACTCCATCATTCACAATCAGAGGGAAGTAAGGTATGGGAGGACCTATTCACATTTATTATTTAAGCTCAAATATTTGTGGTTAAGCTCTATTATTTGCGCTTAAGCTCAAATATTTGCGCTTAAGCTCTATTATTTGCGCTTAAGCGCAAATATTTTCGCTTACGGGTAAATCATTTGCACTTAAGCGCTAATAAAAATTAATATGCATTGATTCCCCCTTGAATTAATTTCAAATGGCACAGGCCTAAACACATCACTAAAGTTTATATAGCCCCACCATATGATTGAAACAACCCCCCAGTAACCCCAAGATGTTTTATGACCATGGAAATAGTATAGATCTGTGCAGAATACAGTAACGCCCTAAGTAATCGACCCTGGCTTTAACCACAGCAGAATTTTATATAATATACTATATCTGTGGGATGGAGACACAAATTATTGGGGACAGGGATGCTGATATTATGAAAATAGGGGTTTTCCCCCTCTTTCAAGTCAATAAGTACACCATATGAGGGAAGCAAACCCCCCCCCCCCAGTAACCCCTAATTCCCTATTTATGGCCATGGAAATGATATATATCTGTGCAGGAGATGTCCCTTTAATAAAATATACTTGAGCTCTGCGAGTGAGACACCAGGGACAGAGATGCATATGGATTTTTTTCTTCAACTTTCCAGTCTCTATGGGGCTATATGGGCCCATGATAATATAGTATGAGATGGACTCAATCATTCACATCCGAGGGATGTAAGGGAGTGTTAGGTATTTGCGCTTAAGCGCAAATGATATGCGCTTAAGCATCAATAAATTGATAGACACATATTTGCACTTAAGCACAAATGATTTACACTAAGCACAAATAAATAATAAATGTGAAAAGGGCCTCCCATACAATACATCACATGGTCAGTATTTGTAAATTGTTTGAAAAAACCCATTTTGGAAAAAAATTTACAACCTCAATCCTTTTTTATTTTTAGTATGTTGTTTATAATTGGTTAATAGACATAATCCTGCTAAGAAACATTGTGTTGCAATTAGTTTGAGGTTTGGCACTTTATTATCATAAATTTAAATAAATGCAATGGAATATTATTAATATTATTACGTTAATAAACATTATTCATTAATAATAAAACTGATAGGGACGACATTTTAACACGCGATATTCGTGCACTGAACCTACCTATAAAACAAGTTAAAGCTAGCTTATGATAGAATTATGAGACGTAGGGCTATATTGTTTGTTTTCAAGGTCGCATAAAACGCTCTCCATAGATTTTCCCAACGTGGTCCAGCTCTTTACGTCACAAAGCTTCCGGGAGTCGGGACGTCAATTACAATGCTATTTTAAGCATTGTACATAAAGTATAATACCAATCTACTAGAGATTTATATATAAATGACGATCGCTAACGTTACTATTACGATTTAATATTTTTGCAGTGTGATAAAGCAAAATTTGATCTAATTGGCCTTGTGATATATTTATATCTTAAAATGTGATATTCTTCCATGCACTTTCGCTTACCAACTGCGTAGCTATAGACGCTATTTCATTAATCAGGAAGTAATAAGAGTGTCAGTGATGCTAATTAACTGTTGAATTAAAAGTTAAGACAGAGTTTGAGTAAACAATTGCTCGGAAAGGAAGCGTACCAACATAACCACCTTACATTAGACACACTGCATGCATGTCGAGAAGTCCGTTTTCTATGTTTTAAGTATTTACCACAGTTGTATTTCGGTACGTGACCTGGCGATTTACAATATTTTAGTAGATCGTGCATGCATGAGGCCCCCACCCCTCCCCCTGGAATACGGGATACCAGTTTAACAGCCATCCCGCAGTGTCCACGTCCAAAATGATCTAAAATGACGATGATCGACGATCTGTATATTTTTGGAATACCGAATACCTCCTAACAGAGGGACCGGAATACGGCGTAGGCCTAGCTATATCTCATAACAGGGCATGGAATACGGCGTACGAAAGTGGGGTGGGGGCCTCTGCATGGCATGAGTCTTTATTCTGTCATAGTTTCTGACTAATTATGGATATATTCCACCATGTATAGGCAATTTTAATGCAATACCTGGAAAATTATCGACGTTGCACACATGACAATGAAGTGCATAATATTGAGAAGAAAACAAAAATGCAGGTAATTTATTGCTTATAGGCCTACTATGTTTTAGTTGATTATTATATAACCTGCTAGTTATAAATCATTGAATGTATCAATATTTTAGGCTACATCACTGTAGCCTGTAGGTCTACCTACATTATACTCTATGTGGTTTAGGTTAGGTGTACGTGAAGGTCCCCATTAAACTTGCACGATTTAAGTAAATGACGTTTACGCGATTAAGTCATCCAGGCCAGAATAGAGATAACTGACATGACCCAGAGATTTATTTCTATAGCATAGGCATGCATTTGGCCATCTGGAATGGTAAAGTGAAATAACCAGGTCGCACGTTGTCACGTACGTGCCAACCCGGGGTTCCACTAAAATATCGGGACTATACAACGGATGTATATATATGCATACGTGTGCACGATCACGTACATACACCCCACACACACACGCCCACACTCTGACACACATACACAGATATATAGGGCTTAATTACTGGGGCTGAAGGGGTCACTTTTAACTAAAACAAAAAGAATACTGATCGAAGAGAGGACGTACACGTTTTGAAAATGTCACACTGATCAAAGGGGATATATAGGGTAGGCGCCTAGTTGTATATATATCGCCCATATTCATCAGCAGTTTGTTTTCAGTTCATTATCGTAACGTAATTAATTATTTCCGAACAGAAATCGTGGCAAATGGGATAACTAAACATTTCGAAAGAGATTTCAAAACCTGTGTACGCTTTGATAGCACATTTTCGAAACCTGTGTATGCATGCTACCCTTTGAACAGCACTTTTGTTTTTGGTCAGAATGACCAACCCCTTTCAGCCATACCGAGATAGTAGGCCATATGTGCCTCGATCCATACAAATCTGATGAATTTGTATATAGCTCTCCTCTATGAAATAGTTGGCTCTACCCGGCTCGACATGCCATCACGCGATCGTCGATCGAGGCCAACTGAAGGCTTGCAGATGTCGCCTGCTAGTAGGCCTACTATCATATGTGTACATGCAGACAAAGTCACGGTGATTGATCGAGTTGGACGCGCAGTTAATTAACCGTGACAATACAAGCATATAATTATGTATTCGAGTTCACAATCGTATCTATCGTATTTAACAACAACAAATTATGAATTGTGATGGGATATCGAACTATACGGTGGATATCGCTCGCAGCTTCATACAAGAGATTAAAAAATAAGGGGGGGGGGGGTGATGGTTGTACTGTTTTGCATTCTGTCCGCCGGGGCATGCGCACATCTATCCTTCCGTCCGATGTCTGTTCTCAATAAAATATGGTTGAATGTTTTTAAAATGCTATGAGGACATGGAATTTTCAATCGTTCTGGTTGGGTTTTTCTGTTATTCCTCTTTGTTTATCTGGAAATGTTGCTTTTAGTCCGTCCGATTTTTGTTCAGGTCACAACTTGAACAGTAGTGCTTGGATCTCAATGAAATTGGGCCCGGGTATGGGTATTCACTACTATGAGGACATGCAATGGCGTGTTCAAGCATTATACCACCCGCAACGAAGTTAAGGGGGTATACTGGAGTAAGCTTGTCCGTCCGTCGTCCGTCCGTGGACACAAATTTGTCCGGAGTTTTTCTCAGTCGTTTTTTGATCAATTTCCGTGAAACTTGGCACAGGCATCAACCACCATGGGAACCTGTGTACCTGCGATTGTGACGCCTGTCGGACTTTATTTGGTGGAGTTATTCCCCCTTTTTCGACTTAGAATATTTTTGCAACATGCATAATTTTGACCGAGCTTTTATTCCTACCTTTTTTAGGTCAATTTTGTTTTAACTTGGCACATACATTTAGTACCATGGGAACCTGTGCACCTGCGATTATGACGTCTGTCCGACTTTTTTTGGTGGAGTTATCCCCCTTTTTCGACTTAGAATTTTTTTTGCAACATGCCTATAATTTTGTCCGAGCTTTTATTTCTACATTTTTAGGTCAATGTTTTTTAATCTTGGCACTGATATTTAGTACCATGAGAAACTGTGCACCTGCGATTATGATGTCTGTCCGACTTTTTTGTGGTGTTATTCCCCTTTTTGTCCGCCGACCCAACGGGTTCGGAGGACTATTATAATCAGCACGTCCGTCCGTGCGTCCGAGGTTTCCGGATGATAACTTTAGTTAGAGTGAACAAAATTAAATTAAATTTGTTATGTGGATGTACTAGCAGAAAAGACAGGTCAAGTTCGAATTCTGGTTCCGTCCGCCAATTTTGACCAGAGTTATGCCCCTTTTTTTATTCAACTTAGAATTTGACCAATTTCATAACATTTTGGTTTCCGATCGATAACTCCAGTTTTGATTATTTGATCTGAACCAAAGTTGGTATGTGTATTTCCCAGCTAAAGATACAGGCCAAGTTCGAATATGGGTTCCGTCCAATTATTTTTACATGAGTTACGGCCCTTTTTGTCCGCCGACCAACGGGTTCGGAGGACTATTATAATCAGCCTGTGCGTCCGTCCATCCGTCCGTCCGTCCGAGGTTTCCGGATGATAACTTTAGTTAGAGTGAACCAAATTAAAAATTTGGCATGTGGGTTTACTAGCAGAAAAGACAGCTCAAGTTCGAATTCTGGGTCCGTCCGCCAATTTTCACAAGAGTTATGCCCCTTCACCAGAGTTATGCCCCTTTTTCGACTTATAATTTGACCGTCTGTTAACATTTTTGGTTTCCGACTGATAACTCCAGTTTGGATTATTTGATCTGAACCAAAGTTGGTATGTGTATTTCCCAGCTAAAGATACAGGTCAAGTTCGAATATGGGTTCCGTCCAATTATTTTTACATGAGTTACGGCCCTTTTTCGACTTAGAATTTGACCGTCTGTTAACATTTTTGGTTTCCGACCGATAACTCCAGTTTGGATTATTTGATCTGAACCACAGTTGGTATGTGTATTTCCCAGCTAAAGATACAGGCCAAGTTCGAATATGCCATGCCAATTTTTATGCGCAAACAACGGTCGTATCAAGCCAACACTTAGAGGCGGACATGAGGTCTACCGACCTTTTATTCGACTTAGAACTTTTTTGCAAAATGCATAATTTTGTCCGAGCTTTTATTCCTACATTTTTCGGTCAATAGATTACGGTTAGGTTTGTGTACCTGCAATTGGAACTGTTATTTTACTATTTTAACTAAATGTTTACTGACATGTGAAACATCTTAGTATTTTAAAAACACGGGGAAGGGGGGGGGGTGTATTCTTAGTCCCATTGGGACAGTCACACCTCTAGTTGCGTTTGGATTCCCCGTTCTAGAGTTATTCATCTTTGTTTATCTAGAAATGCTGGCTTTTTGTCTGTCAGAGCTGATGTCGACTCCACCACCGGTTGTGGGATCTTAATGAAATTTGGTATTGATGTTCACTACTACGAGGACATTCGATGGGGTACTCAATAGATTTTTTTGAGTTTTCCGTTCTTGAGTTATTTATCTTTGTTAACTGAAAAAAAAAAATTCTTATGAGGAGATATCTCATTCAAAGGTTGTCAGATCTTCATGAAATTTGTTACCGATGTTCACATTTATGGGGAAATTCAATGGAGTGGTCAATCGTTTTGTTCTGGTTTTTCGTTCCAGACTTTACTCATCTTTTATTTATCTGAAAACGCTGATTTTTGTGTCTCCGTCATTGATAATAGGTATTCCCACACTAGGCAGTGTGCTACATTGGGGTTATGCAGCGCTGACAGTCCATAGAATTTGTGCTATTTCTAGAGATTAAATAAAGATAGTTTTTCACATTTAGCATTTATATATATACCTTTATTTCCTCCGTAATACATAGAGCTCACATTTTGAATTTCAATAAACAAAAACATGGTACAAGGAAATAATTATTTACAAACATTTAACATTTTGGGCTGAAGTTTGTTTTGGAAAACCAGATAATTGTAAATAAAAGCTATTCCCAAACATCAGACTTGCTCCTTTAACGACATTGGTCATCTCCAGATACCACACTGTTGCTTTCGCTTGTCTATTGTTGTGAATATTATTGTGAAAGTCAAGACTTCGTATGGTGGGTTCAGCTTAGAAGTTGGTGTAAATTGATCAGTACATGTTATATTTACATCATAAACTTAATCCTCTTCTGACAACCTCTAGTGGGCATATACTTTTATAAATTAACACTTTCATTGTGACTGGAGTTGCGCTGGTGCAGCATTAAAGATCATGTGCCAGTGCATCAATTATCTTATATATGTGAGTCTCCCATATGGAGCCTCGCATATATTAGAGAATGCACTGGGTTACAATGTCAAGGTAAATTTTGTTTGGCCAATATGTTCTCTTCTCCATATGGGATACTAGCATATATGAGAGAATGCATTGGCACAGGGTTTTTGCAAAATTTCAGGTAGCTCCAGTCATGGAAGGATTAATGTTGTATATTTTTGTTGGTCCTCATTTGATAGATACAATTTATGCATTAATGGGTGTAAAAAAATATCTAATCAGCTATGGTTTGCAGAATGGGGAAATCATATTTTGAAGTGAAAAATAAGATGTTCACACAAATTTATTCCAAATGAATATCATTATATTATAACTGGAAGCATATAACCTGTACACCTAATCATTTGATTTTATACAATGTGACTTTGATAAATGGAACAATATTCAACTTCATATTAAAGGTACTCAATCCGATAAAACTCCTCTCAATTACTATTTCAATGGCTTCGGGTGTCAAACATATTTGATTCGAGTCGAGGAAACAACCCATCAAAGCTGAGATTTATTAGATATCGATTTTAGAAATCTTATTTTTCATCATCGGGAATACTTTCTGTCCGAGAAGTTTACCGAAAAAGCCGACCGACATACTCTCGATACTAAATTCCATTGAACAAAATGTTGCTATACAACACATTTTGGGCAATTATATACGATAGTTCACAGTCGTTAGCATTATTTTTGGATAATTAATCGATTCTGATAACTAAAGTGACCTTTGATAAAATTTTGTTGTTGTTGGAATCTGTTGAGATGGGGACCCTCTGATCGGATTGAGTACCTTTAAAGTAATGTTAAACACTCAAGTAGGGTGATCAAATAGATATGGTGGAAATATCTTCCTCAAAGTAGTTATATTTTACAAATATTATATCCAAATTGACAACACACCGCCTTTCTTATATATTAATGAAATGCAGTTTAACTCTTTATGGCTTAATCATTTTGCCAATAGTTGCAACCCAAATTTGGAAGTAAATATTTACATTTGAGCGTAGTTCAGACGATGTTTTCTTTGGAATGATACAATCAATTTGCTTCTGATTTTCAGTTATATTAGTAGAATGGTACATTCCCCCCTGATGACATGGTGCCTGAATAATACTAACTTACTATTTTTACATACCCGAACAAGTGTATAATATGTCTTTAAGATGGAGATGCACGTTTTGCATAAATACAGCCAAATATGGCAAGATATTTTCAACAAATTATTTCTCTGGATCTATCTGGCGAAATTTTTTTAATTTCACATATCTTCATTGTATGTAGAATCTGAGCAGTTATTAAGAGACAACATTGAAAATATTATTTTCTTGTTGTCCCTTTAGGTACCGTACCAAGAACAGCTAGAGTAATTAATAATTTAACACAAAACTCCAATCATCAAACAGCTTATTGTCTTGGCTCTATGAGAGGAGGCTTCATTTGTATCATAATTTGGAGTTAGATTTTTAATTGCATAATATAGTGTCATACCCCCATATATTATAATGAAGAATAAAGCAGTCAGAAATATTCCAGCCCAATGAAAACATCTGTTGATATGCAGTGTGGTCCACTCAAGCTGGGAGCAATCAATAGAATTTAGGCCACTGTGTTAAGAGATATGGTGGTCAGCTTTAACTTGGTTATGAAGCCATGACCCAGAACTCATCTCAGCCCAATTTTTCATTGAACAACAATTTTGTGGGTAGTTGTCTTTCTAGTGAAAATAACCATTAAATTTAATAAATCAAGAAAAATGAAGTCTCCTCTCATGATCTTCAGATATGATATCATGGATACATGGACTGCACTTTTGAAACAAATCTAATTTACAGATGTTCTTGGTGCCTAAAACAGTGAAATTTTAAATATTTTCCATGCCATAAAAGTAAAGTAAATGAGTTTGTAATAACCATTTGTTGGATGGTTCTTAAATATTGTATCACAATAAATTGCTTGTACCAAATTTCACCAAAAAATTCCTGACCGATTTTGAGAAAATCCATTTAGAAATACCAGGAAATTTTGGCCAAACGTGCATCTGACCCTTAATGACCACTTGAGCACATTGTAATCAAGCCTGAGAAAATGGTGCCGGAGATTTGTAGAGTGAGGTCCCCATAGAGTGAATTTAGTGACGATATCCTGCACAGCGGGTTAGCATCTCCAAATTCATCCTTTGGGAACCGCATTATGTATGGCCTCATCTTCTATGGGAGACCGATACTCAGATTTAAGTTCCCAGATGGTGAATATTGTGATATGTATCTACTGCGAACCTCGATTAAGCAATGTACTATAATTCTGCAAATTTATGGGCATAGAGAAACTAAAAAAGAATCTTTGTACAGAAGTTTCTAAAGAAACTAACAAATTTTTTAATTTAATTTCACAAAGAAGATGATGCCTAAGCATAATGAGGTTCAGATAGGGTCAATTTAGTGATGTTAGACCGATGTGTGGGGTAGCATCATTAAATTCACTCTGTGGGAACTCATTCTGCATCCTCATGTCTGCCACAATATCCTCTGGCCTGATTGTAATATATATTCATGTTTTATTCAGGTACAGTAATGCTCTAAGTAATTTACTTCTTAACCACAGCAGAATTATGGGTAACTTTTCAGGATTTAGTCAGAAATATGGTTTGTTGCCATTCATCGGAAAGCTCTCTGTGGGTAACTTTTCAGGATTTAGTTGGAAATATGGCTTGTTGACATTCATCGGAAACCTCTCACTGAGAGCTTTCCGATGAATGGCCGCCATTTGTTGCAACAAACCATATTTCCAACTAAATCCTGAAAAGTTACCCATAATTCTGCTGTGGTTATGGAGTCGATTAATTAGGGCATTACTGTACTAGTAAGTCAATATCTTCATTGTAGTCATCATCTACAACAAAATCAAGGTCAGTGTCATCTTCATCCTGCTCGGTAACAGTAACACTGAACCTCTTTTCTGCTGCAGACAGTCTTTCAAGTAGTTGCTGTACACTACTTCGTTGCAACAAAATAATTCCCATCTCGCGCCTTGTTGTTGGAGGCTCTGAAGGGATGTTGGATTCAATGCAGCAAATTTCTTGTTTTAATGCTGCTACAAAGTTTACTTTGTCTGTTTCTGTAAGTTTGATTTCTTCTTCTGCTCTTTGTATCAAACATACAACATTGACAACCTCGCGTCTTTTTACAACTGGCATGAGACTGGCCTGGAAAAATTAGTATCAATTAAAGCCCAGCTCCTTTTTCTACCTTGACAATCTATTTCTCTGAATAGGCACTTTATACCACAAGTCAACATTTGTAATCTTGAATGTTGGGTTCCTAAATGTATATGCATAGTTGCACAGAGGCCTCTAATCAAGAAAGAGTTCTCAGCTACATCTGCCCACAAGACAAAGCATTTGCACATTCATTATATATAACCCCCATGTAATTCAATTAACTATGTCAAGAGATGTGCTACTAATTTGCATACCAGGGGATATATATATATATAAGGACTATTCTCAAACAATCCTATCTACTTGTCAAATGAAACCAAAACGTACATACAATAGATGTCCTGACTGTGCTATGTGAGTAATACTCTTAATATAGTTCACCAATTTAGTAATAGTTGAATATTGATCCCTAAAAATATTTACCATCCCCCATTTTATTCCATTTCATCTCATTTTGAACCTCAATCATGAACGACCTATGACCTCATCTCAAAACATTGCACAGATATATTATACATTCTATGTTATCAGCTGAGCGATAGACGAATATTATTACTCGAATGTTTCTTATTTTCGAAATAAATTTAAACATTCTATATTTATTTAAGTAATTAAAATAATTCTATGATTTCTTTATATCCTCCGGTTTTGGGGACAGCAGGAAGACAGCCTTTACATGTTATGCCGTCCCCAATAACTCACTGTTTGTATACATTAATTGTGTAAAAATATTATATGTTATATTGAGTTATGAATAAATAATCACGGTCATAGTCATATATATCCCATTGAAATCTATCGTCAGTAGAAACTGTTCTTCTGGACACAACAATATCGTGACAATAAGAAAATGGGTTGTTAGAGTCAAACCTATATTTATATGCATCTGTGACAAAAAACGCAGATTCAATTATGTCAACAGTATATATTACAAAGCAAGGCTTGGCTTATAATATTTTCTTAGACATTTGTGACTTTAGGCATTGGCATATAACTAACTATAATTTTCTATATTAGAACTAATTATGGCAACTGATACTGTCATTAGTATTGTGAGAATCGGGAGCAAACACTAATTTGGTCATGAAAGTAGCTTTTGGAGATCTTGCATCTGGATGATATGCTACTATGTAGGGTCCGTGCTGGACCAACATTTACCTTTTCCTAATAATTTGCGAAATAAATTTTGTTTTGTTGCCAAATTCTTTTAGAACTTGCCAAAATACTGTCTCTGATAGTATCATTTTATGCCTTATTTTACGAATGACTTTTGCTATCAATAGGAAAGCAGTTAGTTAATCATTATATTCGTGGTTTATCATACAAAAATAAACTAATAATCAAACAATAACACAATAGCAGGGTTGTTTCATCAGAAGGGCACATCACAAGATGATTAGCTATGTAAACACCACCACCACACTAAATACAGGTATCATCCCTCCACCCATCAATACTAATGCTATTAGATTAACTACATTTTAATAGAGGTGTTAACTATTCCAAAACAATATAAAACACAATTAGTATAATTTATATTGTAAGAGTTTCTTGAAATTAATGGTATTGATTGGATATTTTTCTAACTTTCTTCAGGAATTAAAAGATGACTTGCCAAAACCTTTTCCAAATGAAAATATTTTTTTGGCAAATGGCAGCGCAAACCCTGCTACTATATACATATTTAGAATCATGCTAGTTTCTATGTCCACATCAGGATTCTGAGTAATTATACCCCCCCCGCAACGAAGTTAGGGGGGTATACTGGAGTCAGCTTGTCCATCCGTCCGTCGTCCGTCCGTGTACACAAATTTGTCCGGAGTTTTTCTCAGTCGTTTTTTTTTATCAATTTCCGTGAAACTTGGCACAGACATCAACCACCATGGGAACCTGTGCACCTGCGATTATGACGTCTGTAGGACTTTTTTTGGTGGAGTTATCCCCCTTTTTCGACTTAGAAAATTTTCGAAACATGTATACTTTTGTCCGAGCTTTTATTCCTACATTTTTCGGTCAATTTTTTTAAAACGTGGCACAGATATTTAGTACCATTGGAACTTGTGCACCTGCGATTATGACGTCTGTCCGACATTTTTTGGTGGAGTTATCCCCCTTATTCGACTTAGAAAGAAACTTTTTTTGCAACATGCATAAGTTTGTCCGAGCTTTTATTCCTACATTTTTCGGTCAATGTTTTTTAGTCTTGGCACTCAGGCTGATATTTAGTACCATGGGAACCTGTGCACCTGCGATTATGACGTCTGTCCGACATTTTTTGTGTGGAGTTATTCCCCTTTTTGACTTAGGAATTTTTTCGCAACATACATAATTTTGTCCAAGCTTTTATTCCTACATTTTTCGGTCAATAGGTTTAAGATTACGGTTATGGTTGTACACCTGCAATGGGAACTATTATTTTATTATTATAACTAAATGTTTACTGACATGTGAAACATCTTAGTATTTAAAAAACAGGGGGGTATCCGTAGTCCCATTTGGGACAGTCACACCTCTAGTTTGTTTGAACCTGAGGTTCGGGGAGTCAATGGATGTCAGATTTTATCAGAAGTGTAATAGCTCAAACAATTTACATGTTAATTTAATAATACCTCAGAAGTTTGTTCCTCTAAGCATGAATAAATTTCAGAGCTCAGATCAATGGCTTCTTTGTAGCTGACTTTTTCTTCTGTTGTCAAATCATTGATTTTATCAACATTGCCCTTGATGTTTTGGCAGATTTTATTTATTGTTTTTGATTTCCGTTTGGCTATGGACTGACCATCTGT
Source organism: Siphonodentalium dalli (assembly GCA_032622095.1). NCBI lineage: Eukaryota > Metazoa > Mollusca > Scaphopoda > Gadilida > Siphonodentaliidae > Siphonodentalium > Siphonodentalium dalli. The sequence continues at coordinate 52,194,709 of CP136064.1, read as the reverse complement.
AAGGAAACCGTAAATATTATCAGCACTAATGTTTTGGTAGTGAATTTCGCCATCACAATAACAATTGGAATCGTATGAAAGTCGGGCAGGCATAGAAGTTTTATATCAACATCATTTTATCTTGTCACTGCACTGGCATCAAGAATGGCTTCTGATATTGCTGCAGATTCAAGATAAGATAAGATTATACAAAGATGATCTACAACAAATCCTCAGTTTATAGCGAAATTTACAAGTCAAGTTAATTAGGTCTGGACCGAGCCTTCGGTGGGGTCCAGATCTAATTTACTGGACAAGTTTTGTAAATTTCAATATGAGCAGGAACTCGTTTTAGATTCTATTTATTACTTTATCCAAGATATCCATGAAACAAACTTTAATCAATGAATTGTATATTAAACTAATAGCAGCTTCTATAAGGCCTGTGGTGATGTTCCATGTAATTGGCATTGTTTGTTGACGTAAAGAAAAGATCCCAGATAAATTAGACACTTTGACGTGTTTAATGAAATAATTACATCAATATCAGTCACAGACACTTAATTTTTTTTCATTCCTCATCCCAAAAGTCAAAGGTGATGTATTGCCCAACAATCATCCATTTGGGTATGCCTCGCAAAACAGTAATGTCTTAAATAATCGACTCCTTAACCACAGCAGAATTATGGGTAACTTTTCAGCATTTAGTTGGAAATATGGCTTGTTGCCGTTCATCGGTGAGAGCTTTTCCGATGAACAGCAACAAGCCATATTTCTGACTAAATCTTGAAAAGTTGCCCATAATCTGCTGTGGTTAAATGGTCGATTATTTAGGGCATTAAGGTATTTCCAGTTATACAATGACTGTTGTATATCATTACTATAGAATGAGTTTAAAGGTACTCAGAAATGCCGTTTCAGTTATCAGAAACGATTAATTGCTTTTTGCTAACCATGCACTGTCAACTATAGTATAAAATTGCCTGAAACGTGTTATTTAACAACATTTTGTTTGGCGAAATTTGTCCTTATTATCAACACAAAACCTCTTGATTATAGAGTTATCCATCTTCATCCGCAATTTGGTCTGAGACTGTCGGCTCGTCGACTTTTTACTGTGCCACTAATGACTCAGTCTCGATGGTGAAGAATAAAAGATTTTAAAAATCAGTATCTAATAACTCTGAGCTTTGATAGGTGGGTTCTTCGACTCAATTCAAATAGTTTTTTACTCCCAAAATCAAATAAATACACTTAATTGGATTATGTATCTTTAGTGTATGGATTAAGAGTCAGATCATGTATTAGATTTTCTGATAATTATCATGTTTTTACATTTCACATAATAGCTCCATTACTGCCAGGAATGACTAAAACAAACTTAAATCTATATTAAACGGAGAATAGCCTGCAAATTTAGATATATTACATTGCCAATATTGTTTGGTAACATGCAATGTCTTGAATATATTTCAAGTGCTTTATTTTTCCATTCTATTTTAGAGAAAGTCTGTGATGAGTATGAGCAAATGCCACTGTCAATCCAGATATGGACTCCATATTCTGTGGAAGCTACTTGGAATGTGTGAGTGAAACTGATAAGACCCTTTAAAAAGCCAGCATGTGAAAGGTAGTTCTCAACCAAAATCATCAATGATAAAGCCCAAACAAATGTCATGCAATCAATCAATTCAAGAAATACCTAGGCCCCTGCGAATATTCGATATTCGTTTTGTTATTCGATTCGACTTCGATATTCGATTCGACTTTGAAACAACGAATGGTAGTTTCAAATACACCAAACCAGTGAATGTGAACTCAGTTAGTAATACTTGAACATTCACAACTACTGCAAAGTACAAACAGTAAATTTACTTGCAAGTATTTCCTCAAAATCTTACATTTTAATTTAACATTAACTGTTCTAACCCGCTTACTTTGCGGCTGCGAATATATTAATAGTTTATAATTTGTTTCAATGATATTCCATTGGAGATAGACAGAAACATACTTCACAATTATGTTGAACATTAAGTTACGTGACTGCGCATACATGCTACTAGATTTGATTGTGTTTGCTCAGTTTTTACTTGCAGAGTGCATGACAGTTGTAATGTTGTTCGCAAAAGTGCAGGTCAAAGCCCTTTAATCAATTCCCATTTTATATTTGAGAAAGTCATTATAGCGTAATTATGCGATTGTCCATCTCCTATTCCGCTTTTCGAATCGATGTGGAAATCACCACTAACGATCGACGTAATTAAATTCCAGATATTTTTATTTAACGTGCAGGAAAATACTAGCAGTATTTTCCAAATAGTTTTTTAGATTTTGAAGAAATTCTGTTTTTAATTACTAGTATCGATCCACCGTTCAAAAAAAAAAGAAGATGACAACGTGTTTTATTTCTCAATTTCTTGTTGGGGAATTTGTTCACCATGTATAAAGAACTGTTTATTTACATTTTTCTGTAGTTCCGACATCATGTTTTACGTCATGGCCCACACAGTCTTTGTTGAATATTTTGACAGTAATAGATTAATTATGAATTCTTCAAATGGGTGTTGTGGCAGAGTCGTAAAATATTAGTTGGATGTCAAAAAAATTGACATAAATATTCCTTTAGTAATTGACCTATGGTTTGTGTACAATATGAAGTCTGGTAAGGATGAGGGTAACAGAGATCCACATACCTGTGTATTTTAATTTTAAAGACAACTGAAACATACGATCCCTCGCTAAAACACGAAGGCTTCTCAACGCATTGATCTTGATTTTCTTCTGCAGAGAGTTATGGTGTCTTTTGAAATCTTTGCTGGCGCATGACCATCTTGTTTGTACATTATGTTTTTTTTCTGTACTTTGCAACTGCTTTTGTAGCTGTAAATAAGATTGTTTGCTTAATGATGGTAAATACTTCCAATTACTTCTTCAATAATTATTTCTATATATAATTCTTGTGTGTTAAATACCATATTTGGAAGAGAACTGCCACCGAAAATATTTGCGAATGAATTTTCTATCCATTTATTTCGTATTGTTTCCCTGAAAACAACAGTTTACTGTTACTGTTTACAAAACAATGGTTTCAACTTAAAACATCTCCTTGTTGACGATGGAGAAAAGAATGAAGTATAGTTATTTATTGACACTCTTCTTCATAGTTAGGATTTTGTAGACTTTTATGTTATTTTGCATTTACCCATTTGAATTGTCTTGAATACCTTCAGACTCAGTTAAATTTCGTGTTGTAACTGAGGTCGGGAACTGTTAATATATCTTCATCTGGTTGTTTGCCTTTCCAAAGATTTGATAGATGGTGTGTATGCATCTAAGTTTTTATTTCAATATACTGTAAAACCTCCAAATCGAACACCTTTGGACCGGCCCTTCTCTTCGGTTTAAAAAGGTGATTGGTTAATAGAAAATCGCACTCTGATCGGAATGTATTGACGTTGTTAATTAAAGTTGTCGATGAAGAACCAACTCATTATTGATTAATTAAATTAATTATTACTATTGATACTTTATTTGGTCACTTTATTGAATAAATTTTATCAATGCATCGACAACTCTTAAAGGTACTCAATCCGAACAGACGCTCCTAAATTACTACCCTGTTGGCTTCTGGGGTAAACAATATTTGATTCGAGTCGAACCCACTCATCAAAGCTTAGATTTATTAGATACTGGTGTTTGAAATGTGCTGTTTCTATTATTCTTTTCGAGGACCACCTGCTAAAAACGTACAAATTGTGGTTTTAAGATGGATAACTCTAAAATCAAGTTGTTACTATTAACAATAATAACTACTTTATTTTAGAGTTAATCGCAATTTATCCATTGTTAGCACAGGGTCCTCGGAAAGATTGGGCCACAAACAATAGAAACAGCACATTTCAAACATGGACATCTAATCACTATATGAGCTTTGATGGGTTGGTTCCTCAACTCTATTCAAATATTTTGCATGGTATATTAAAACATTAAAATAATACATGCATAGATAAGACAAAACCTGGAAGCAATAAATTTTATGGTAATTGGCGGTTTTAGAAAATGTCGCTGACAAATATGGCACAAGTATACTAGGTTCGTACTCTTGAATATGCATACCGATTTGATTAGTGGTCTTTTGTTTGGCAAAATGTTTTGAATTAGATTATAACAGCAGTGTCTGATTAGCCAAGTGCATGCTTATATTCACACATCATAGGAACAATGATGACTTAAATTCACAGAGAATAGACCACTGACACTTTGTTTTTACATCAATCATTGCCCTGAGTTGGACTCATATTTTTACGACCACTGTCCAAATTAAAAAGTAATTCCTTACAAGTACATGATGATAGTATATTATCCCAATACGGTTTTAATTAACCTGTCAACAATGAATGAGCCATCACAAAAACAACTGCTCAGAGTTAAAGGTAGACCAGAATTTATATATCTAAAGGATTCCCCAATCTACACCAATGCCAACAAGACCTCGGCATCAAGTAGGTCAAATCTACCGTTCATGATTTTGGTTGGTATTGCTTTCTGCGTTCTGATGTCAGAGGTCAGAATACATTTATTCGCTCACATTTTGGACTCGAAAAGTCGTCCAATTTCGAAATAGAGAGGTTTCGGTTTGCGAAGGTAATTTTTTAGTGATAATTGGATTAATTCGGAACCGGACTATTTGTTCGGTATAGAGAGGGATTCAGCTTATATAGGGTCCAGTTTGGAGAGGTTTTACTCACATTTTTTGAAGAAAAAAAATCTGATATTTTACAAACAATAAGGATTGCATGATAGAGATGAATAATATACCTTGGATTCGTCAGCTTTGAGCTGTTGTGACTCTCGATGTGGAAGGTCTATTCTCAACTTCTTTCTGGATTAGATGAGAATATTTGAGTCATCACAATGAAATATCTGTTCAGTGAATTGTAATTCATCCATCATTAAGCAATTCTTTAACCATTAATTTCTATACTAAATACTCATCAATGATTAGTTCCATTAGGAAATGAGATAATAAGTTCAACTACATGTAACAACCATGTTGAACTTATTATCTCATCAATGAATACGAAGACTTCAGTAATTGTATTATCTATTTGTCTGACTGTTGTCTGCTAATTTATCATGAACACCCCTCCAGATGAATAATAGATCAGTCCAGCAACAGAGAATAAATCTGGTTTAGTTGGATTTGTCACAATAGTTTGCTCAGTGAAAAAAGGAATGAACTAAAACATGATCAATAAAACTGCATCATTAATAAGTTCATATTTTGGGCAGATTGTCATAGGATGATTGCTATTCAGACCATATTTATGTGTGCTTGGTCAGCCAGTCAGTATAAGACTTGAAAATGTATTCCTGCTCTATAATTCATTTTGATCTTTTGTTCAGAATACTGCTTGGCACAAGGATCATAGATGGAAGCTGAAACAACCTAGGCTCCTGCGAATATTCGAGATTCGATTCGAAAGTCAAATTCGATTCGAATTCGAGTCGAAATTGCCAACTCGAAATTTTGAATATACTATGACGGAAAAGTAGGCTGTTTCAGGACAAGTACACATGTCGATCTTAGCTGTTTGTGGCATTTAATTCCAGAAAATTATGTATATATGCACATTATAATTCTTATTGTACATAGCCAACAATTAGCCACGATAGGACGACTAAATACGTCTGAATTATATAGCTTTAAAATGGTAGCAAAAGCTAGCAGATAGCCAATGGACCGACGACGCGGTAAATTATAATAGCTATGAGACTGGGCTACCGATAGCGTTATCCATCGTCTATTCGATTCCGCGTTATGTAATATGGGTGAGAATGTAAACAACACATGTTCCTGGTGTCGAAAAGTGCATTTTGGCACTGTTCTCTTTTGAAGTTGACTTTCAGTTTCGGAGTTTTCTTTTACAATGGACAAAATGTCGTCCATCATTCATGTTTATTTTAAACATGATAAAGCTGCAGGCACATATGATGAATGCAACATGCATGGTGTATAAATCGCAAGCATCTGGGACAATGACCAATCTATGGAATCATCTGTTCAAGAAGCATCAACCAATACATGAAGAGGCTACACTGCGACTGTTGTTGCGTCTTCAAGTTTATAACAACGGGTGTTTCCAAATGCCGATTTGCAATTTTGCATGTACATGCAAACTGTAGAAATTTCGTGTGATTTTAGTTTGATAATCCGTTTAGTGGTAATATATTAATCGTTGTGATGGCCGCATGGACGTTTTAATCTGCTTTGTTTTCTTGACAATTATAAATTGAAGTTAATAGTATATCAAACGACGGTTTATCGCCACATAAGTTCTGATGGAACTTCATGCATGCAGTTCATAGAACGTTTCACAAATAATCTAATCATTGACAAATCATACCTAATTGAGAATGCAACACACAGATATGATTCGATTCGATATTCGATTCGATTTCGTGAATTCGATTCGATAATCGATTCGATCAAAATATCCAATTCGCAGGACCCTAAAACAACCATACTCGCCAACTTTGGACTTCTCAGTAACTTTGTATTTCCAAAGGCAGTAAGGTTGCCAATTGACAATGGAATGTCGCTCACAAAGGCACAAGTTCCCGCACAACATTTTGCAAGTGTATTTATACTTACTTCAGATAATCTAGTTGAACCAGCATTTCAGTGTACTTCTCTTCCCATTTTATTTCCGCTGAAAAAATTTGAATGATAATCTAATTCACATGTTTTAGACGCCCCACTTGATCAATTTCCTGGAATTTTCTTATAGAAACTTTTGTTTGAACAGGATAAATACTGGCTACTGGTCCCTCTGGATGGAGCTATCACTCAAAGGTTAGCTGCAGGTTTTTGTTTTTACCATATATCACATATTCATATTTTATGAATGTACAATTGTTATGACAGTATATTCCTGCCATGTTCATTGTGGCTTCCATAAATAATTTTAAGTTAAAATTTTTAAATTATCTTTTGTCTCGGAAAATTTTGGGAGGAAACTATTTATGTATTATGTCAGTGGACAAAATCCAGCATATCCCTTTAATTAATCGTGGCTGTAATTTATTGTAATTTGGTAAGATAAATGTGTCGTCTTTGCCCATTAACTTATGTAAAGTCACAGTGACGTGTCATACAGCTTTAGGTACATGCTACTATGTCTTTAAATTGACAGATAATGATTTCCGATATAGATCATCTTTCTGGGTGCCAAAATACACCAAAAAATATTCCCGAGGCGACTGAGTTTCTGAAGAAAAAAATAAGATGGCGGATAAGAACCGTACATTGATTTCATATTAGGTCACATACCTAATATGGGTTCATATGCCATCACCATTTATCGACGCTGATTGGCTAATCGCAAGAGCTGACATAATAATATAAGTTACAGGACATATTTATTATGTCAGTGGACAAAATCCAGCATATCCCTTTAATTAATCGTCGCTGTAGTGTATAAGATAAATGTGTTGTCTATGGTCATTAACTTATGTAACGTCACAGTTACGTGCCATGGGCATTGAACGTCCACACATTGAGTCAATGGCTAATTACCAGAAGTAGGACAACTTGTTGAGTTCGATAGTTAATTATGTGTCTTTAGAATTCCTCAAATATATCGCATGCAGGTTTTGGTACATGGTACTATGTCTTTAAATTCACAGAAAATTATTTTCGACAGATATCCCCTTTCTTAGCACCAAAATACACCAAAAATATTCCGGAGGCGCATTTTATGTGAGAAATAGAAGACCAACCTTCCTGTTCTTTGCTATTATTTAAGTTCTTTTCTTCTGACATGAACTCATTTATCATCTCATCTGTGATCTCAGCTGTAATTCAAATAACAGATGCAGTGAATAATTTGCTTACATAGCTTCGGTCACTGGAAAGTATCATTGATCATCAAAAGTATTAGCACTTGACAACATTATTGAGTCCATAATGTTGTAATGTGCTAATATGTATGATGATCATGAAGAAATGCTTATGGTAATGAAATTATAATTCTGTCACATACCTATGTAATCAGTTTGACCATCCATCCATATGTTTGTCCATCCATTAATTTTTGTTGCTTCCAATCGATAACTCTTAAGTTTGGATTATTTGATCTAAACCAAAGTTGGAATGTAGACATCAAAATTAATACTGTGGCTTGTTAGATTCAACATTTTGAGTACTGGGTATGCATGATTCTCGGCCAAAAATACAGGCCCAGTTCAAGTGAGTTATGTCCTATTATTTTGCATTTACATAACTCACCTGCTTTAATAACAATTTACAAGTAAACCGGGCATATTTAACCACACCCCAAGGATGCTCTTATTTGTCAGTTGATAACTATACTAATACCAAAGAAAATAAATAGACATTTGAATGTATGTCTACTACCACAAAAATACAGGACAAGTTCAATTTTGGGGGCTGCCTACCTCGCTATAGAGCTGCATGCTTTGTTGCAATATTTGATGTTTTTCCATTGATATCTCCAGTCTAGGGTTACTTGATCACACGGCACTTGTTATATGGCTAAATAAGCTATGCTGAAATCAGGAAGTTGTCAAATGACTCATGAGATTTTTGGAAATTGTTTTATTTTAGATTAGCTAACATATATAACTCCAAACTATCTTTCCAAAATGTAATTTGAAAATGAACCAGTTGTATTATGCTATGCCTAGCTGTGCTCTTGATTAAAACGTTTTCCAGCTGTACAGGTTTTTTTTTTTCTCACCTGAAATTTCTTCTTCAATTTTTTCTTTCTGTTCCTTGGCAGTGTCCAGAACTTGCTTAGCTCTAATGCCTCTTAATACCAAAGAATTTTCTGTTTAAAAAGACAGAAGGAGGTGTTAAAATATAATAGTCAAACATACAATTGACTAGCTGAACCAGACTCCCTTTGGGAATCTTGATTCAGCATCATCTAGGGGCCAGCTGCCCTTTCCTGTGCATTGCTCACATTTAGATCTTAGACATTGAAGCGGACCATTTTTATTGTTCAACATTTAAAAAAAATTAAATTAAATTTCAGAGTGAACTCCTTGCACAATTTATTAATTTTTTTTAAACCCCTATACAAAAAGAATGGGGGGGGGGATACTGGATTACATGTCTATCTGTCCATCCATTCATAAACTAGTATCTCAACCATGGGTTATCAGACAATGCAATTTGGTATGCATGTTTGGCATCAAGAGTGCTTTTGAAAGATGGTTCATTGACATTGTTTGCATTTCCTGTTCAAGAATTATCCCTCTTTGTTTATCTGAAAATAATGTATTTCTGTCCGTCTGCTCATATATCTCAACCATGGGTTATTGATTTTTGTTGAAATTTGGGATGCAAGTTTGTCATCAGGAGCACTTTCAAAAGAGGTTAACTGACATTGTCCACATTTTCCATTCAACATTATTGACAATGCACTTCCCCAACTGCAGATTTTGGCCAGGAAATTGCCGTCTGCGACTGCTTGTTTATTATTTTTGTTGAATTTACCAAATAGCAAATAGACGACGTCACAGGGCTCATTTCCACAAATGTCAACAGATTTAAAAAGATTTTTGGTATATGAGTTCACATGACCAGTATCTAGAACGAGTTCACAAACCAGTTCCGGCCGGATATTTTCAGCAGAGTTATTGGACTTTGTTTATTTTTTTTAGTGCAAATGGATGATGTCACATGGCTAAAATCACCTCTTTATGGGGGACATTGGACCAACGACCTTTTGTTCTAATAAAATTTGTCAGATTGTGGGTCTTTTTTTTAGTTAGAAACAAGGATACATTAACATAAGAGTGGGTGTCCTTGGCCTATGATAACAACAAATATTTTTCCCCAATTAGTTTTTGTTAACAAAAGCTATTGACCACATTGGACATCTAGCTATTCATGCTATTGGCTATCCTGTACAATTCTGATAACAATTTCACAGTTCAAAAGTCTAAGCAGTTACCCATGTTCTCAATCTTCTTATTAGCATAATGCCGTATCATGTCTGATAAGAAGTCTTGTCGATGGGACGGTGTCATCTCCTTCGTTATAGCAGAGTATGGCCTAAGATATGCACATAGCCTTTCCATGAGCTCTCCATCGCAGAGCCCGAAACCTTCTTTTTTCCTTGGAGAAAATTTAGACTGTAAAACAAGTGAAATTATATGAATATTTATATGGTGGTGGGGATGTTTTTTTGAGAAAAATTCTGATATCTCAGATCAATTTTCACAGACTTTCATATATAGCATTGTGTATATCTTTTATATAATCTTTCAAGAATTTAACGAAATTATGAAAAGATTAAGAATTGTTTCGCAGTGCAATATTTCTGACACACTTCTCAGCTCACTCTGGTAGTAAGTATTCTTAAGGAGATAACCCCATAACATTTGCAAAAGTCCCTTTCTACTTTTTTGAGTATCCAGTGGGTATTATTTTCAAAGAATATTAATTTATTTACCAAGATAAAATTTGGAAATTTTTGCTTATGATATGACATGCGTATTTTGATTCACCTTGGACTTTGTAAATAATTAAATTTTAACCCGCAGTGACAAATGGCGGACTGGTACAATGATCATTTCATTTCTCATTCTAGTAGCATGCCATTTCACATCAAAGCTTATCAGATATACCTCAGCATAATTAACTGTTACATCCCTGATGGGCCATAATTTAGATTCATATTTCATGCTAGCGGTGGGCAATGGCCAGCTTTTTTGAAAATGGGCTAAGTTGGCTTTCAGAAAATCACCATATCTCAATAAATTCCCTTAACACTTGCTAGGCCAAACATTTTTATTTTACTGCTTTACAGATGAGCTCGTCAAGTTCTCATAGATGTTTCTACTTTATCAATAACAAATTATCCAATCACATTTCAGTGCTGAAGATGCATAGGACCCACTTACTATAGATATATCTGGGTTTAATTACTGTCTCACCAAAGCATCATATAATAGCTACATCCAGGATGAAAACTGAGAAGTCAGCTTGAGTGTATATGCCTCTGCCAGCAAGATACATGTATGCTTTCTATAAATCTTGACATCTCTTTAAGACTTTAAATGGTATTTAGAGTACATTTTGTATTCCTGGGAATTTTATAATAGTTAACCAGTAGCTGCTTACTGTGATATGGTTGTTTAATAATTTACCAGAAGTAGCCCAGGCTACCTTATAAAAACAAGAGTAATTAGGATATTAATTACCCTGACAATTACAGCTTTTATATGGAACAATCATCAGATTGGCGCACATCCTAATTCATGATAAATTTTTTCCATTAATTATGTTTGTGTGTGTGATTTTTATCATTTTGCTTTTATTTTATTTTTGACTTAATATTTATTCTATTGTTTTTAAGTTTTGGTTTTCTCAATGATTCTATATTTGTGTTTTCAATTTGACCAAATTATATGACCTGACAAACATTGTTCAGAAATAGCCAATTTTTTAAAACTTATATTACTAAATCCACATTTGTTTATGAAGATTAAATGTTTTTTTAGACTTCTCAAATATCTATGAAATTCTCACCTGACAGCTTGGTTGATGACCATAGCCATGAAAAATTGGAACCGAAAGATCCAAATATGGTAGGATCTCGGGATGATTCTTCTGAAAAATTAAATTTAATGCTCATTATTCCAGCTCCATGTATTATGATAAGAATAATGTCATAGTTAAAGGACAACTGATCAAATATGAAGACATGATCTAGTTGCCTTTCCAGGTTATCAATTGAAAAAAATAACATTATTATAAAACATGGTCTATCTCTTCTTATAATAAGTTTCATATATTTTTCCTAATAATTAAATAATATATATAAATGGAAGACCCCTGAGGCTATCTGGAATTGCTTTTATCAATTAATATTGATTTAATTTCAAATTTAATTATAGATATACCATCTTCAAATGGAAAGTTTTCATTGTTAGTCATTGAAACTTGAACATCCAGTTCAGTTTTGAGGTTCTGTCGCTCTTCTTTTTTAAAAAAAACATTTATGGTCCTTTGTTGAAATGTGGGCTGCAGATTGCACCATTAAGTATACACTAGATAAATTTTGATTTATTATTTATAACCTTTGTAAATTGCAGCAGTGAGTATCAAATGCTGATGATGATGAAACACAAATACATGCTAAGTTCTACTTTAATAATCTGTTTGATACTCAATTGTGTAAGCATGATTAATGGGACCGAACAATAGAATAAATTACAGCTCTTGGGATGGATGACAACAATTAATTAATTAATTTCTTCCAGCTTTAAAATAGAGGTTTGTTTTTGTCAAAGATCGAAGACATTTGTCATAAAGGAATATAATTACTTTGGAATAGCTCTATTTTGTATTTACTTTCAGCAACGTAGAAAAAATATACACCAAGAACTGACATATAACTACTGAGAACCAGATTTTGGACTGTACCACACTCAGATGATTAGAATGGTGTGTATACATGATTTTGCTGCAATATGATCTTTTTTATGAAAGTATTAAATTAACTGAAATAATTTAAACTTGCCTCCAAATATCTCTGGTATGTGCACGCCACATCGTAAAACACTTTCAGATCCTGCCCCAGTGCCCCTATCAGATGCTGGAGTATAATGGTTGGGTAGCCAAACCTATAGTAATAATTAGATGAATTACAGTATTTTTGTCCCCGAAAAATTTATTTTTGGGGGACTATAGAAACGGGGTCCGTCTCTTCGTCTGTCTGTCCGTTAGTCACACTTTTGAGTACCTTCATGGTGTAATCAACTCCTACAGTTTTCATCCTAGAGATTTGAAACTTCAGAATTTTGTTCCCCATATATTGGAGATGTGCAACAAGTATATAGATGATGGAAACATTATTTTTTGACCGAGTTATTAAAGGCACGTGAGGCCTTAGTTGTCGAAAATATTCATATTTGTTCCAATCACCGTAAACAGAAAAACATTAACACGCATACAGTTTTGTTCATATATACCATGACCATCGCGTAAACAGCATGTTATCATAAAGATTTACTATATTTTACCTAATCACGAGCCTGATTGTGTTACAGAAGACAGCACAATGCTGCTGGCTAATCACACATAAATGGCATAAACGCTCTTTATTCGTTCCATATCAGGAATTCACCAACAAAGAACGCTCTTTATGTTTACCATCATAATATAAACAAACACCAGAAAAGTAACTTTTTATGCTTTTGTTTACATAACAATGGTCAAATATATGACAATAACATACTGTTTATGCGATATTTCTTATATGTATACGGACAAAGTCTGTCTACATTTTGTTGTTCTTTCTGTTTGTGGCGGTTTTTGACGGGTGGAAATATTTTCACAGGATACCCACCGCCAAGGCCAACCGTACCTTTAACCCTTTTCGACTTAGAAAATTTCAACATTTTTTATAATTGTCTGTATGAGGGACATTGAGGGTACCTTCATGGTGTAATCAACTCCTCCTACAGTTTTGATCGTAGATATTTGAAACTTTAGAGTATTAGAAAATTTCAAATAAAAGTTTACTTTCTTTAACAAAGTGGCATCGACATGCCACATTTTCGGGGGACACTGTGGTCGGTTGACATTTTATTTTTAACAAACTCATGGATAGTGATAAATATGACTAGCATAGATTAAACATGTATTGTGCATTAGAAGAAACAAAATAGCATATTTTGCATCCCAGAACTTGGTTATCACTACTACCATGAAATATAGTTTGCACAAAATAAACTGCTGACTATACATGTACATAGTTGAAATTAGAAATGACACAATGACTAATGCTATCATCTATAAGTGCTATTCCTCGGAGAATTATATTGGAATTACCATGGGCATATTTTGCCAGGCCCTAAAGATGTTCTTGTTATAATTAGAAATTGCAGATTTTACCTTGTCTGGATTATAACCGTATTATTCAATATAATCTCATGAGTGCTTCACATTTTAACACACTGATCATTGTCATGTTGAGTAAACTTATTGCCAGAATTTTACTCCTTTGTACTTAAAAAAAGCCAACATCCCAAAAAAGCCACCTCGTTTCTTGGAACCTTGAATTAACCTGATTAAATAAAAAATTCAAGTAAACTAAGCAGAATATTTAGAAGATTATAATTGAGAAAGGGAAGCCTGCCTTTATAATAGTAAAGAGCAGTTCCGTATGAATTGCTGGAAGTGAATTGCTTGTTAAATAAATATATGATAACTTGGGTAATTAGTGTGCCTATACTTTTTGTAATATGACCATATGCTAGAGTTATTAACCCTTTTCGACTCTTTATAATTTTATGTTTGAAGGTACCTTCATGGTGTAATCAACTCCTCTTACAGTTTTGAAAGAAAAAGGGGGCTACAGAAACGGGCTCCGTCCGTCTGTTCGTTACGCTTTTCAGTACCTTGATTGTGTAATAATCTCCTAGAGATTTCATCTGAGAGATTTGAAACCTCGGAATATTGTTGCCCATATATTGAAGATATATTGAAGTTTTGTTACCCACATATTTGAGATGTGCAACATGTATACAGATGACGGAAAAATAACTTTTTTACGGAGTCATTAACTCTTTTCGACTCGGAACATTTAAACATTTTTTTTTATTTCTTTAACAAAGCGGCATCGACTTGCCACATTGTCGGGGGACACTGTGGTTGGCTGACCTTTTATTTCGGTATTGAAACTATGATTACCTTTCACCATGATGTAAGTCAGCCATCAGCAGTGGGATTTCATGGCGACATGCTGCACCTAATACCCCTTTGATTTCTAATTTCTGTGAGCTCTTCATGCTCCTCAGGATGTCTCCAGCCTGGAAGTTACTACACTCCTTGTAAATAAGAAAGTTACAAAATTATTAATTAAAAGAGATTTTATTTACATTTTTTTATACGCCCTTTTGAAAAAGGTCGTATTATGGAAATGGGTTGTTCGACCGTCCGTCGTCCGTCCGTCATCGTCCGTCCGTAATTTGGTTTCCGGATGATAACTTTAGATTGAATTGAGTGAACTGAACCAAATTTGGTATGTTAGTTTACCACACCACAATACAGATCAAGTTCGAATATTGGTTTCGTCCTCATGATTTTGACTGAGTTATGCCCCTTTTTCGACTTAGATTTTACTTGATTTGCGGTTTCCGGATGATAACTTTAGTTTGAATCGAGTGAACTGAACCAAATTTGGTATGTTAGTTTACCACACCAAAATACAGATCAAGTTCGAATATGGGTTTCGTCCTCATGATTTTGACTGAGTTATGCCCCTTTTTCGACTTAGATTTTACCTGATTTGCGGTTTCCGGATGATAACTTTAGATTGAATCGAGTGAACTGAACCAAGTTTCATACGAATGAATTAACCTTGCCCCACTTTACTCCAGAAATGGTGTATTGTGCCCACGCCCCGACGGCGTGCTCTTGTTAAAACTTGAAAGTAACATTGATTGTTTGTGGTGCCCAATACAAAGGTTAAAGACATAACCCCAAATTCTTGGATAGATTATACAGAGTGATAATACATTGTTAAGGGAATTGACTAAACTTTTTATCAGCATGTTTTAATAAATTGTTTTGATTGGAGTTGGTGGTCTCCAGAAATTTAGCTGGCATAATATTATGTCTCATGTCTGTTGAGCATTCAAAAGGACCTTTATTTGTTTCATTGGTTAATATTGCTGGGCAGTGGGCAATCACCCTGATGTACATTGAAACCACTGACCCGTTGCCTCAAACCCCTCACAAGGGCAATTGGACTTGCCCAGATATGCGAATCAGGTTACCTTCCATTTTTATGGAACATAAATCCAGTAACTTATCTGGATTGGAACTGTGTTAGCTGTGGCAATGGACGGCTTGTGTTGGCCTAATGCACCATTTACTTTACCAACATACTGAGCCACCGTGATAACTGCCACTCTTCAGAAATTTGGTTGATACTTAATGTATGATTTTATAATGTTATTGAACAAGAATGTTAATAGTCCTAATGAGCAGAATTTTAATGAATAACCTAAATATTACTGCAAATGTACAAACTTAGACTTAGTACCTTTGCAGAATCGTGGCATTCACTGTACTCCTGGATAAATGGTTGAACTATTTCATCATGAAGAAATACTGATCTCTTTGGATCTTCTAAGCTTCTCCCTGCATTTCTCTTTCTGACCAGTCCAAAATTTCCATCAAGGGAGATTGTCAATGCCATCGACTTTGACTAGAGAAATATATTGAAACAATTTAATGGCCTTAATAAGCCAGATGATTTGTAAAACAAAAAAAGGGACATGACAATCTGCGGGATGGAATAGAATGACTATATCTCGAGGAATACAGAGGGCTCATTTTTGTGTCTTAACGAAAGGCCGATATTTACCACAGCCATATATATTAATCCCGCCACCAGCCAGACACTGGAAGTTGCATTATTTAGTCGACAACTAACCTAACATAAAATTGTCCAAATCAAGGCCATTTAACAACTGCAGAAAACACAAACATGCACCGATGAAAACAGCTAAAAATAGACTCAATGTTTACAATGGCAGGATCGATTGCAGCTGCTATATTCCATATAGTGGGGCGTATAGTATATAAAAATGTAGGATTAGACACAGGGAATGTAATTTTGTTCAAAATGGATCCACTATACACAGTGACATTCGCTCCAAGAAATTACTATACACAGTGACATTCGCTCCAAGAAATTAAGAGCGCTCCTTTTTTCTCATAAAAAATAGAATGACATACATTATGAGTGATTTGAATTTTAAATCTTATGCCAAACTTGCAACTCATTTGGAGCTTGATTCACATATAGTCAAATCTTTTTGTGCTCACTTTGGGACAAACAGGACAACCAGAAACAAATGGCTGTTTTTTCTGTCGAACCTCGTATCGGTATTGCCTGTATTCCTCCAAGGTTTCTCCCTTCATTATTGTGGACACTTTCTTGATCTGTGGAGAGAAAATATTTGTTTAGAAGGACTCTTTATAAACCAATGAATTACTCAAATTTTGCACCTGGCTCGCAACTAAAAGGAAATGCAAGAAAAGGTGTGGCTGATTTAATATAATTAATAAAAAAAAACATTTGAACCAGTGTTAGTTGAACCAACATGAAATTTTGAATTATATCGAAACACAAAAGTCCATGAAATAGTTTGAGCCACTAGAAAAGAAAAAAATTAAAATGGCTGATATATTCTAGTTAAAATATTACTTCAGTATCATGCAGACAACACATAACTTGAAATCAATAGCATGAGCAGACAATTGTTTATACAATATTTTATGAATTGCTAATGTTAACCTAAACCTCATGCTATTAGAATAAGAGCAAACAAGTGTTACAACACTTTATGTACAATACAAGATTGATCTCTATTTCGATAGATTGTTGGAGCCAGTTGCCCTTAAAGCATCTGCAATTTATGACTGATGTTGAACTTTCAATTGTTTTAGCTTACCTCCTCAGATTGATTTTTGTTGATATGGCCTGTATAAACGACTGAGCGGATATACAGGCATCAAGTTGCAAAGAAATCAGCCACTCCAGAAGCTCTATGGAGTATGCCACTTCTGGGCTCTCCCGTGTTGCTGGTCATAGATCATACCGCACAAGGGTGCAAGCTGTCGGCTCGCAACTGCACACACTAACAGCTGCATCATGTACCCAACCTGTAGGTATAATGCAATCTGCATTCACAATATTGTAGCTAAACTATTCTGTTCTTTTTAAAACTTTTTCTCCTTGTAAAGATTTTAACCCTTTGAACCTGATTGTTAAATGCTCAACTATACTGCAATCTAAAGGTCAAATATGTCACAAGGTATTTCAACAAGACATTCTATTCCATGTTCAATGTACTGTAGATTAAATTGTGCCCCCCTTTGGTCGTGCTATATATTTATGTCCTTATACTTTGACTATGATGAAAGGCGGTTCTCAAAATGTACATAGGCATGCGTTAAGAAACAGACCCCTGTCATGAATTTCACTGCTAATATCAGAGGTATGAACATATGACTCAATCGCATAATTCAAGATCATTTGTGCTTTGATCGCGAAATATGTAACGAAATACATCCTTTTTTCAGACAATAAAAAGCAAACCTTTTTTCTCTCAAAATAAGTCTGCACATGGAGTGAAGATACAGACCCTCTGTCATCAGTTTGTCTTTCAAAATCACATGTGTAAACATGTGTGTGCAAAGTAGATGTACAACTGTAATATGTGCGTTTATTCTGCTGTAATATCATGATTTCCAGACCCTTATTCCGGAATATAGGAATATAAGGATTGGACCGGTATTCCAGACTCTTGAGTTCTCTGACATTGCTGCATGTCTTACCACTCAAATTTCATTCTCATTCTGGAGATGCTGTTACGGTTCTAATTTGAGCCTTTGTAAAACACATTATGTCAGAAAATATCCCAGCCTCTCAAATTATCTGCTAAATTAAGCCACTTGAAAAAAATTATGAAAAGTTAATCTTTGTGGTGGATACTGTTTGGTATTAATCTGATATGATGAATGCATACGTTTCACTACTTTCAATGACATCATGATTGATAACAAATTAATTTCTAACATTATTTGTGTACAGGCATCATACCTACCATCACTGCTGACAACCTTGATGCGTCTGACCCGACTTGTACAGCACATGTGATCTGTTCTCAAAATATTGGTTAGAGCAAGAGGCTCATAATGGTCTTCCTGTCGAGAGAAAATTTGCAATGATGAAAAATGAAACACTCAAAAGGGACATCATACAAAAACATCCTTACATATGAGCTATATGCAGTGTCTCGCTTTGAGTTCATATCAGATATATTTTAGATAATATGTTTAATATAATAATACGTGCCTTGGTCTATATTTCTTGTACAGATACCCGAGCGGGTTATAATCTATACTGGGTGTCTGGGAGGGA
Organism: Siphonodentalium dalli; assembly: GCA_032622095.1. Classification (NCBI taxonomy): domain Eukaryota; kingdom Metazoa; phylum Mollusca; class Scaphopoda; order Gadilida; family Siphonodentaliidae; genus Siphonodentalium; species Siphonodentalium dalli. Next base: position 52,175,753 of record CP136064.1, on the reverse strand, counting down.
TGTTCAGGTAATAAAAGCAGACAAGAGCAAATATAATATAAGGATACATATTCATTGAAGGAAAATGTTCAACTGAATCTCTTTATATTTTCTATGGTTCAAATTTCAGACAAAGAAAGGCCACATTTGAATTTGGTCCAATGAATTTTGACAGAGTTAAATAAATAACGCTATCCTTACTAAAAAAGCCACATTTTCAGGGACCCATGGTCATCAACCTTTTATTGAAATTGCCACAGGGTAATTTTGCCACGCCTTAGCGATTCTCTTGTTATGTAAGTTATAGCCCTTTTTTTTTACTTAGAATTTGACCCCATCTGTTAATCATTGGTCCATGTATTTCATGTCCAGCATAACATAGACTGGTATAATCGTACTAAGTAATTTTACAACAGTTCAAAATCTATACTGACTGACTGTGTAGGAACTGTTACATCAGAAGTCATTCTATCGCCGATATTGTAATGGTTCTTGTCTGATTTGTTACGGTTCCTTCTGATAGAAAATTGGAAACTGAGTATAAATTGTACCTGTGTTATTCTTCTGTAAAATCCTGCCCGCATAATTGACCCAATGAAATTAGACATCTACTGTCATGATATTCTGTTAATTTAAATGGACTTGGCTCATTCGAGCTTCCAAATTTTGTCTAAGTAAGTTCCAAGGATGTATAAGATTGGTTTAAAATACAAGAAATGTTGATAAGTACCGTACCGGTCAGTGGATAAATCGCATCGTTGGATGTCGCATTGAATTTTGAAGCTTAAAATGTTTCCTTTTGGCTCTTTCTGTTGTATACATCGCACCTATTTCAGTGGCTTGTAAGGGAACATCAAAATGACAGATTGACCTGGATTCAGAGTTATTTTAAGAGTAGAGGAAGCATTTTTGTTTAATAGAATTTATCACAGACGTAAAATGAACGAACATTCCACCAATGCTTCGGGTATTTCCAATGTGATTTGTTGGCATTCCCAAGCAGGGAACTCTGAACAAAACATCAGCATATTAACTGTGGGTAACAAAGTATTTGTCACGTATTCTACTAGTAGGTCAAGTATAGTAATCGAGACAGTATGTGTCATGTGGTGTTTTATTCAATATTTAAATGTTCACATGTATGCCATATACATGTACATGCATAAAGTTATACCGGTAAGCTCAACATTATGATATTGGAATCGTATAGAAATCTTGAGTTTGTGTTGTTTTCAATTTTCATAGCATCAAAATTAATAAACTTGCAGACCCAAATAAGCACTGTGCAGGGGTGAAATTACCCAGGAAGTTAATAAACGTGCATGAATGTTTATTTGGAGCCCAAAAGTAACCCTTGCATGACTGAAGCTTCCTGAAATTGTTCAAAAACCCTGTGCATTCTCCACATGTACATCAAGAGAGAATATTGGCCTTATAATATTGCTATAACCTTGTAAGCCAGTGCATTCTCTTATATATGTTATGCTCCTTATGGGAGACTCGTATATACAAGATAATTCACTGGCACAGGATCTTTAATGCTGCACCAGCGCAGCTCCTGTCAAGAAAGGGTAAAAGCAACAACAATGTAATTGTCTGGTTTACGAACCTATCCTACAAATGTTTTCTCAATATTGTACAAAAATAAACTTTGTTTGATTGGTTACTTTATGTAATAATAATTAGTAGGCTAATATGTTTATATTGATTACTGAAAATATGAGACGTGGTCAGTGGCAAAGAAAATATTTGATGGCAGTCAGTTGCTCTCTATTTTTTTAAGGTTTAACTTCTTTTTGTCCCTAGAAAAATATAATTTTCGGGGGACTATAGAAATGGGATCCGTCCGTCCGTCCGTCACACTTTTGAGTATCTTCATGGTGTAATCAACTCCTACAGTTTTCATTCTAGAGATTTTAAACTTCAGAATATTGTTGCCCATATATTGAGAAAGTTATTAACCCTTTTCGACTTAATTTTTCTATATTTTCTATATGAGGGTACCTTCATGGTGTAATCAACTCCTCCTACAGTTTTCATCCTAGAGAGTTGAAACTTCAGAATATTGTTGCCCATATATTGTAGATGTGCAACATGTATGTAGATGACGGAAACATTATTTGGAATATTCTTATTGCGTTTAAGTGAAATTAGCTCTTATTGCACGCCCAATGGCTTATTTGTGCGAAATATACAGAAGAATTGAAACGTTCAATAAAAAAATGTGTATTCTTGAACAATACAAACCTATTACGTCAACGTCACTGGCGACTTCAAGTTTAACAGAAAATTCTCTAAATTATGGGGTATAGTCTACATTAAGCACATGTTTGTTCAATTAAATACAACAATATCGACCTAAATGTTAGTATGTTACAAGCTGCAATCTTCAGAGTGTGCAATAAACATAGAACAATTATCTTTAATTACGCTTTTAAAAGTGCAATAAGGAATATCTTATTGCAGGGAAATCTAATTGAGCTTAAGCGCAATGAGAGAAGATTAAAATGTCAATTTGGCTTCCCACAGTAAACAATATTTAATCCGACTACAAATTTATGGCTTTTTTGTCCGTCCTCTCCCAGATTGCTCAAATTCATCATTTTAAAATTTTCATGTTTTGATCCCCTCGATCCTGCATCTACTGTTTTTTCAACTCGGACCTTTGCGAGCCAGTCACTATATTTTGTTGAACATTGTTGCTATTACTAGTATTAGTATAGTATACTATAATTACCTTCCATACTTGTGGTCGATGCCACAACATGTATTTATGCGATTGAACGCAGCATTCAACACACATAACATTCTGTCGATTACATTGGTAACAACACACGGTTTCCAATTCTATGTTCTCTTCACAAATGCAGCATATATTATGTGGGCTCACCACAACATTTTCATGACCAATGTCCACAAGTGCTTCTCTCAAAAATTCCCAGCTTTCAACCTCCTTTCGCTTTCTTTTAAAATATTGAGAATCTGATGCCGACTCTGCACTGATGGATTCATTTATGTCATGATGACCTACTTCTACCGGTACCTCAACTAATGCCTGATTTTCAACTTGATCATCTTGTTCATGTTCAGGTGCAATATTTGGTTCAGAATTGCCGGAAGTTGCTGTTGAATTTGAAGTTGAATTAGTACTTGTACTTGCTGTTGCCGGTCTTATCAAAGCTTTAACCGCTTCATTGACAGACACAACTTTGAATTCTTTTTAGCCTTTTGTCGTTTTTGTTGACACCTTATAATACTCATCTAAAGCTCTCTTCATGATTAGATATCGTTTTTCAACATTTCCCTAAGACATGTGTTTTTTTTAATTTGGTGTTGAGTGAAAGTTTGTTGCCTTGATCGTAGGGTAAGGGTACAATAAATATTGGTAACCATTTTGTCAAACTTAGTCAGTATATCTTATTATTTATCTTGTTTTCTCTTGTTATATAAATTATATGAACAAGTACATATGTGTATATTGATTGTTTTACAAAATTAAAATACATTATTTATATAAGTTATGTTGCTTTGTCTAATAGCATTGAAGGGATATTTTCTGGGTTACCAAATACAGATGATTACAAACTCGTTACTCATAGAATTTGTGGTAATTAAGTCTGTGGAGATAATCAACTACCAGTTAATTCTAGTTTGTAGACTAGATGCTGTACTGACCATTGACTTAATGGGATTTATTAAGTGGCTCACGTGGAAGCAGGGAACATGTCTATTTCTGATCAGCGTTCGAGTTCATATATCAAATGATAACTGATCCCGATAAGGTAGTTTCTTTTGACGGGAATTGCCAATGCATTTCGATTGCAATGTACGACCAATAAACATTGCAAGCAATTTACAAAATATCTGTTTGCAACAATACTTAATATTATAAAATGCGACATGTTCACCACATCCCTTAAAGACACGGTTGGCCTTGGCGGTGGGTATCCTGTGAAAATATCTCCACCCGTCAAAAACCGCCACAAACAGAAAGAACATCAAAATGTAGATAGACTTTGTCCGTATACAAATAAGAAATATCGCATAAACAGTATGTTATGGTCATATGTTTGACCATTGTTATGTAAACAAAAGCATAAAAAGTTACTTTTCTGGTGTTTGTTTATATTATGATGGTAAACATAAAGAGCGTTCTTTGTTGGTGAATACCTGATATGGAACTAATAAAGAGCGTTTATGCCATTTTTGTGTGATTAGCCAGTAGCATTGTGCTGTCTTCTGTAACACAAGCAGGCTCTTGCTTGGGTAAAATATAGTAGGTCTTTATGATAACATGCTGTGTATACGCGATGGTCATGGTATATATGAACGGAACTGTATGCGTTTTAATGTTTTTCTGTTTACGGTGTTTGGAACAAATATGAATATTTTCGACAATTAAGGCCGCACGTGCCTTTAACATGTGCATGTATTTCTCAATACAAAAGTAGCAAGATTGAGTTCTATTTTTATTTTCAAACTAAAGGCCAATTATTTCATGGCTACATGCGGGCCTATTATAGATAATGGGTATACGCAGTGATTTTCCGTTCGTTTGGTCATACGTCCGTTCGTACGTCAATCCGTCAATCGGTATGGGCGATCATATCTGACTGGTATTTGAAAAGATCGAGGGCGACGTTACGCAAATGTACACTATTTTCAATGAACAGTTTTTATTAAATACCATTTTTTATTTGTTATCATGCACCAGATCAAAATTGTAAGGGACATCTGGAAACTAATAGCTATAGGCCGGCGTATATATATTTCTAGAGGTTTACAATTCAAACCCATACGAGTTCAATATAATTTATTAATAGTAAAGTTGTGTGATGTAGGCCCACAAGTTTGAGCTATTGCCCTGGGTTGGTCGTCATGAATACGTCCGTCAACAATTTCATATCGGTAGGCCTATGTATGTCGCACATCTCGTCCGATCCGATCGTCACCAAACTTCAATCAGATCTTCGAGGTGACCTCCAAATAGGGATTGTACCATTTGTTTCCGAATTATAAATGGGTATTCTATGTTATAGCGGTCATATTGTTCTCATATTTGAATACATCGGCATCCCAGTCAGCCCACAATTATTGGCGAAATGTTTTGAAAAGTTTACAGGCGTGTTTGGGATCACCTCTGGAATTTTAGCTCAACTTTACAACATGAGGTTTTAGTTATTGCCATGGGTTGGCGTCCGTCGTCCGTGTGTCAATAATTTCCTTCGACACGCCATAATGACGAACCCCTTGTACATGCATTCTTCAACAAACTTCATATGTATCGTCAGGGTGACATATATGGGAGATTCCGAATTTCGAGGAAAACATGGCCACCAGCAGCCATCTTGGATTTCAAATTTGAATCCATCGGCACACCCCGGAGCCTGCAATAATTGAGGAATTGATTTGAAAATTTGCAGGCATGTTTAGAATCGCCTGTAGATGGGAGCTATCAAAATTTGTACAGTTTTCCATGAAAAAACATGGCGCAGGCAGCCATCTTGGATTTTACTTTTTGCATGAAGAAATCATTTAGCACACCCTGGACAATACAGACCACATTCCTCATATGATGATTACCAAACTTCATAGGTACTTTCGGGGTGACCTCTAGATGGGAGCCTTCTATTTTTACCGAAATTTGTTTCAAAACATTGGCCATCTTAGAATTTACTCTTTGTATGACTAAATCATTTGGCACACAGAACAGGCCTCATCCAATTAACATCAAACTTCACATGGATATTCGGGGTGACCTCTAGATGATGGAGGGCTCATATTTTGACCGAAATTCGTTCAAAACATGGCCACCAGCGTCCATCATGGGATTTACTAAATCGGGTTCAGTGCTGTTTGGTCGTGTGTATAATTAAATCATGGTACGGTAAACTGACATGTATAGTGCTATTTGCATACCTCCTATATAAATGAGTAGGCTTATGCAACCATGCACATATATAAAATGCTAGGCCCACAAACGTGATATTTATTTGTGTAAGCCTAATGGGTAATGATGAAAGCAATGCAAACCAATATATATGCGAATATATATTTATATATACATATATATAATTTCATCATTTTATTTCATTGGTGATATACAATGAATCCTTCTTCGTTTTACATCCAATGGGAACAAATTTTTATCCATCTCTGGTTAACTGTACCGGATCCTGAAAAAGAGAGAAGAAAGTGCATTAACATATTTACATAAATCTTATTCAGGAATTATGGCTACCGCTCTATCAAATTATTAATCTTGTGCGGAATATATATAGGCTATAAATAATTTATCTTAATATATTTATCCGAAGAGTTGACGTAAAGTACCATGTGTGTATCATTAAACAACGTAGTATTCTGTATGTTGCAGAATCTTCCGTTTCGTATATAAACGTTCTGTTCGTGTTTTCGACATGTCTCTGTCTTCTCATCATGCCATAGAGTGATGTCCCCTGTTTAGAAGATCACCATATGGCCCCATTTTGATATATGATTCTATATATATTGAGCCACGGGTGACTCCTGAGACGAGGATCACGTATTATATGATGCCTGATCCTCCGGAGGTTTACATATTGTTTCATATCTACACCCGTGCGAATGGCCTGCACCATTACATAGCGATTCGAACCGGCGTCATGTGCGCTTTTATTCTACCGATAAACACAGCAAAACGTAGGTGCGGTTTGAAACCCCCGGGTAGACTTGATGTGAATGTTCTGTGTTTTACACTAAGAATTCATCAATCTGATCGAATTGAGTGGGCTCACGTATGGAGTGTCGACACTGTTATCACCTGTGTTATCACCAGGTGATAATATTGAACAAATATTAAAGGATATCTCGTTTTTTTAATTTTAAATTTATTCAAATTTAATTTAAAATTAAACATAAAATCGAAAAGATGGATGTACAAGGAGCATGGTTACATTCGCTCGTATATACATTGTGGGATAACACGATTGCCGTTTATATATGGCTAAGGACGTGAATTTGGAGATATTCAGCCCAATATAGTTTGCAACAGAATCGCGAGTATATTCTGAGTTTTACGTCTTATTTTCGGACAAGTGTCACGTTTGTCCAAAACGAACAAACGGCGGGTTGTCGACATATATATGTCGTGGGGTGTATCACCATTACATAGCGATTCGAACCGGCGTCATGTGCGCTTTTATTCTACCGATAAACACAGCAAAACGTAGGTGCGGTTTGAAACCCCCGGGTAGACTTGATGTGAATGTTCTGTGTTTTACACTAAGAATTCACCAATCTGATCGAATTGAGTGTGCTCACGTATGGAGTGTCGACACTGTTATAACCAGGTGATATTATTGCACAAATATTTAAAGGATATCTCGTTTTTTTATTTTAAATTTATTCAAATTTAATTTAAAATTGAACATAAAATCGAAAAGATGGATGTACAAGGAGCATGGTTACCTTCGCTCTTATATACAGGGTGGGAGAACACGATTGCCGTTTATATACGGCTAAGGACGTGAATTTGGAGATATTCAGCCCAATATAGTTTGCAACAGAATCGTGAGTATATTCTGAGTTTTACGTCTTATTTTCGGACAAGTGTCACGTTTGTCCAAAACGAACAAACGGCGGGTTGTCGACATATATATATGTCGTGGGGTGTATCACCATTACATGGCGATTCGACCTGGCGTCATGTGCTCTTTTATTCTACCAATATACACAGCAAAACGTAGGTGTGGTTTGAAACCCCCGGGTAGACTTGATGTGAATGTTCTGTGTTTTACACTAAGAATTCATCAATCTGATCGAATTGAGTGTGCTCACGTATGGAGTGTCGACACTGTTATCACCTGCAGGTGATATTATTGAACAAATATTAAAGGATATCTCGTTTTTTTAATTTTACCAATTTATTCAAATTTAATTTAAAATTAAACATAAAATCGAAAAGATGGATGTACAAGGAGCATGGTTACATTCGCTCGTATATACAGGGTGGGATAACACGATTGCCGTTTATATATGGCCAAGGACGTGAATTTGGAGATATTCAGCCCAATATAGTTTGCAACAGAATCGCGAGTATATTCTGAGCTTTACGTCTTATTTTCGGACAAGTGTCACGTTTGTCCAAAACGAACAAACGGCGGGTTGTCGACATATATATGTCGTGGAGTGTATCACCATTACATAGCGATTCGAACCGGCGTCATGTGCGCTTTTATTCTACCGATAAACACAGCAAAACGTAGGTGCGGTTTGAAACCCCCGGGTAGACTTGATGTGAATGTTCTGTGTTTTACACTAAGAATTCATCAATCTGATCGAATTGAGTGTGCTCACGTATGGAGTGTCGACACTGTTATAACCAGGTGATATTATTGAACAAATATTAAATGATATCTCGTTTTTTTAATTTTAAATTTATTCAAATTTAATTTAAAATTAAACATAAAATCGAAAAAATGGATGTACAAGGAGCATGGTTACATTCGCTCGTATATACAGGGTGGGATAACACGATTGCCGTTTATATATGGCTAAGGACGTGAATTTGGAGATATTCAGCCCAAAATAGTTTGCAACAGAATCGCGAGTATATTCTGAGTTTTACGTCTTATTTTCGGACAAGTGTCACGTTTGTCCAAAACGAACAAACGGCGGGTTGTCGACATATATATGTCGTGGGGTGTATCACCATTACATAGCGATTCGAACCGGCGTCATGTGCGTTTTTATTCTACCGATAAACACAGCAAAACGTAGGTGCGGTTTGAAACCCCCCGGGTAGACTTGATGTGAATGTTCTGTGTTTTACACTAAGAATTCATCAATCTGATCGAATTGAGTGTGCTCACGTATGGAGTGTCGACACTGTTATAACCAGGTGATATTATTGGACAAATATTTAAAGGATATCTCGTTTTTTTAATTTTACCAATTTATTCAAATTTAATTTAAAATTAAACATAAAATCGAAAAGATGGATGTACAAGGAGCATGGTTACATTCGCTCGTATATACAGGGTGGGATAACACGATTGCCGTTTATATATGGCCAAGGACGTGAATTTGGAGATATTCAGCCCAATATAGTTTGCAACAGAATCGCGAGTATATTCTGAGCTTTACGTCTTATTTTCGGACAAGTGTCACGTTTGTCCAAAACGAACAAACGGCGGGTTGTCGACATATATATGTCGTGGAGTGTATCACCATTACATAGCGATTCGAACCGGCGTCATGTGCGCTTTTATTCTACCGATAAACACAGCAAAACGTAGGTGCGGTTTGAAACCCCCGGGTAGACTTGATGTGAATGTTCTGTGTTTTACACTAAGAATTCATCAATCTGATCGAATTGAGTGTGCTCACGTATGGAGTGTCGACACTGTTATAACCAGGTGATATTATTGAACAAATATTAAATGATATCTCGTTTTTTTAATTTTAAATTTATTCAAATTTAATTTAAAATTAAACATAAAATCGAAAAAATGGATGTACAAGGAGCATGGTTACATCCGCTCGTATATACAGGGTGGGATAACACGATTGCCGTTTATATATGGCTAAGGACGTGAATTTGGAGATATTCAGCCCAAAATAGTTTGCAACAGAATCGCGAGTATATTCTGAGTTTTACGTCTTATTTTCGGACAAGTGTCACGTTTGTCCAAAACGAACAAACGGCGGGTTGTCGACATATATATGTCGTGGGGTGTATCACCATTACATAGCGATTCGAACCGGCGTCATGTGCGCTTTTATTCTACCGATAAACACAGCAAAACGTAGGTGCGGTTTGAAACCCCCCGGGTAGACTTGATGTGAATGTTCTGTGTTTTACACTAAGAATTCATCAATCTGATCGAATTGAGTGTGCTCACGTATGGAGTGTCGACACTGTTATAACCAGGTGATATTATTGGACAAATATTTAAAGGATATCTCCTTTTTTTAATTTTTAATTTATTCAAATTTAATTTAAAATTAAACATAAAATCGAAAAGATGGATGTACAAGGAGCATGGTTACCTTCGCTCGTATATACAGGGTGGGATAACACGATTACCGTTTATATATGGCTAAGGACGTGAATTTGGAGATATTCAGCCCAATATAGTTTGCAACAGAATCGCGAGTATGGTTCGAAAACCACCTTAGTTGCGGACAAGAACTACGCTCCTCACATGTGTCGATTGCGAGTTCTGTCGACATGTATATGTCATGGGGTATATCACCATGGCAAATGCATTCGAACCGGCGTCATTTGAACTGAAAAACAGAGCAAATCTTAAGTGCGTTTTGAAACCCCCGGGTACACCGATGTATAGTTTAGTTCTGAATATTCTGAGTTTTACGTCTTATATTCCGACAAGTGTCACGTTTGTCCAAAACGAACAAAAGCCATGTGTTCGACCTGGGACTAGTATACACACGATGTGTTCGACCTGGGACTAGTATACATATATACGTATAGTATATATTGGTCCCTGGTTCGACATGGAATAGAAAAGAGCGTTCTATAAGTGTATTCCTTATATTGTATTAATAAAAAGCGTTTAATTCATATCTGTCCGAAAAATTGAAAACATCTGGAAATCGCAAGTGTTTTTAAAATCATAGGAAGGCTGAATACCAATATTTTGTATAATATGCAGTCAACACATCGTATACCTTCAAAATGACGTAGAGGAAATTTGGAAGCTCGATGAGCCATGTTCGTTTAAGGAGGTGTATTCATAATTCAAACAATTGTGTCGGAACAGTTAAAATGACAGAAAATTCCACTGCTTCTATTTCCCATATAAATTGAAAAGATAGTTATTTCGTTGATTTGTAGAGATTCGAACTGGGTACTAAAACTTCTGGAGTAGGCAAAGCACTTTAACCCCAAAGCACGTATCAATTTTCTTAGAAATGTGACGACAACCTCATGTCCGTTCAATTGTGGAAATATGCAGATATTGTTGAAATTATTGTAAAAACTACAATATTTGATTATTAGACTGACCTGATTTAAATACGAATTGCTGCTGTGCGTTGATGCGTAAATCTTCTATTTGACGATATCAAAATGTGCAGTCGTGCACAGATGGGATGCATGTATCTATGCCACTGATTAAAGAACTCCGAAGGTTTCAGATAGAGTTAATATAGACAGATATAAACGCCCTTTATCACATATCTCCCTCCCCTCTACCTCTCTCGAAAATCTGTGAACGGAGCATATGTGCGTATTTTCTACAAATATAGTACCATAATATGCAATTATTATGATACGTTAAATGCAATATTTATGACCAAAAAAACTTGTTGAATTTATCTTTTTATATATTTAAAAAATTATTTTGCGAAAACCCGTGCCAATGAATTTTCTTAAATATGCGAGACTGAAAAACAAAGTGAAAATATTGTATCCATAAGTTGTTATGGACTCTTTTTGGTCGGGGTTTTGTTTTCGTATTATTATTATAGCAGAAAAAGTCACATCGTCGTTGTACTGATTATAATTCATCCAAGCAAAGAGGGACACAATCTACAAAGAGACCGCCAAACAATAGGCTGGTAATTGTCATAATTACATAACGAGTAGTTAGATGTCTGTCTCGATAATGCATGGGTTGTTCATTGCCATCGATTACATAACGGGATTAAGTATCTCGATACTGTAGACGGACAGTACAAATACACAGGTTGTTGTTCGTTTTATTTTTTTGAAATTTCACAATTCATCACAATTGGACCCGGACCTCCAGAGAGCTTGGATCGCCACCTCTCAGGATGAACTCACTACCGTTAATACCAATTAGTGTCACTAATATTCTGGACGCCATGCATGTCACGCCTTGTCTGAGCTGGTCACTTCATGCTCATAAAGGCGGATACCAGCTGGTTCTGGATTTCCAAACCGGCCCGGCACAGCCGTTTTCAGGGCTCCCTACCGGACCGGAAAATACCAGATCAGCACGGAAACCACGACAAAAGATGAATAAGATAAAGAAGAAAACACCATCAAGGAAAAAAAGAGATGCCGAGAGACTAGCCGCGTGGAAAGAGAAGAAGGCGACGGATGTTACACCAGCCAGCTCCTCCCATGCAGTAGAGATCCCGGCCCAGTCTGTCCAGGAGATGGAATCACCACCACCATCGCCTCCACGGCCAGACATGGACTTCATCCCGAAGACTCCGGAATACATTGAGCCGGAGCCTTCAACTGCAAATCCTACATAACCGGCCTCCGAACAAGCAACAGATGCCACCAGACTATGGATTGAAAGTATTGAAAACGACAGAAAAGAAACTGCTAAATTAATCGCCGACACAGAAGTAGAAATGAAGAAAGCAGAAGAGTCTAGAATAAAAGCAATGGCAGCCTTTGATAGAATATATCCACCGAAAAGTAAAAACAAGAAAAGAAAAAAGCTAAAAGCAACCAGCAAAAACTAAACACCTCAACCTCACTTTGCCTCCAGTCAGCCTCCGCATCTGAACAGCATCAACAGCCTCAACAATCGATCCTCATCGAAGATATCAAGAAAGGGTGAAGGGAATTGCACAATGCGTTCCGACCACCCTACCCGGCCTGCGGCCGGAAACTACTACACAACGTTTTATTTTTGTGACTAAAGAATTACTGAATTTAAATGAGATACACTGAGTAGATATAACGTTAAAAATATATCTTTAATAACACCATCAAAGATATAGAAAAGTTATGCATGTAGTATGTAATACGTGACACTTGTCCGAAAATAAGACGTAAAACTCAGAATATACTCGCGATTCTGTTGCAAACTATATTGGGCTGAATATCTCCAAATTCACGTCCTTAGCCATATATAAACGGCAATCGTGTTCTTCCACCCTGTATATACGAGCGAAGGTAACCATGCTCCTTGTACATCCATCTTTTCGATTTTATGTTTAATTTTAAATTAAATTTGAATAAATTTAAAATAAAAAAAAACGAGATATCCTTTAATATTTGTTCAATAATATCACCTGGTTATAACAGTGTCGACACTCCATACGTGAGCACACTCAATTCGATCAGATTGATGAATTCTTAGTGTAAAATACAGAACATTCACATCAAGTCTACCCGGGGGTTTCAAACCGCACCTACGTTTTGCTGTGTTTATCGGTAGAATAAAAGCGCACATGACGCCGGTTCGAATCGCTATGTAATGGTGATACACCCCACGACATATATATGTCGACAACCCGCCGTTTGTTCGTTTTGGACAAACGTGACACTTGTCCGAAAATAAGACGTAAAACTCAGAATATACTCGCGATTCTGTTGCAAACTATATTGGGCTGAATATCTCCAAATTCACGTCCTTGGCCATATATAAACGGCAATCGTGTTATCCCATCCTGTATATACGAGCGAAGGTAACCATGCTCCTTGTACATCCATCTTTTCGATTTTATGTTTAATATTAAATTAAATTTGAATAAATTTAAAATTAAAAAAAACGAGATATCCTTTAATATTTGTTCAATAATATCACCTGGTTATAACAGTGTCGACACTCCATACGTGAGCACGCTCAATTCGATCAGATTGATGAATTCTTAGTGTAAAACACAGAACATTCACATCAAGTCTACCCGGGGGTTTCAAACCGCACCTACGTTTTGCTGTGTTTATTGGTAGAATAAAAGCGCACATGACGCCGGTTAAATCGCTATGTAATGGTGATACACCCCACGACATATATATGTCGACAACCCGCCGTTTGTTCGTTTTGGACAAACGTGACACTTGTCCGAAAATAAGACGTAAAACTCAGAATATACTCGCGATTCTGTTACAAACTATATTGGCCTGAATATCTCCATTTTAACGTCCTTGGCCATATATAAACGGCAATCGTGTTATCCCATCCTGTATATACGAGCGAAGGTAACCATGCTCCTTGTACATCCATCTTTTCGATTTTATGTTTAATTTTAAATTAAATTTGAATAAATTAAAAATTAAAAAAACGAGATATCCTTTAATATTTGTTCAATAATATCACCTGGTTATAACAGTGTCGACACGCCATACGTGAGCACACTCAATTCGATCAGATTGATGAATTCTTAGTGTAAAACACAGAACATTCACATCAAGTCTACCCGGGGGTTTCAAACCGCACCTACGGTTTGCTGTGTTTATCGGTAGAATAAAAGCGCACATGACGCCGGTTCGAATCGCTATGTAATGGTGATACACCCCACGACATATATATGTCGACAACCCGCCGTTTGTTCGTTTTGGACAAACGTGACACTTGTCCGAAAATAAGACGTAAAACTCAGAATATGATTCAGAACTAAACTATACATCGGTGTACCCAGGGGTTTCAAACCGCACTTTAGATTTGCTCTGCATGTTTTTCAGTAGACTTGAAGTGCAAATGACGCCGGTTCGAATGCATTTGCCATGGTGATATACCCCACGACATATACATGTCGACAGAACTCGCAATCGACACATGTGAGGAGCGTAGTTCTTGTCCGCAACTAAGGTGGTTTTCGAACCATACTCGCGATTCTGTTGCAAACTATATTGGGCTGAATATCTCCAAATTCACGTCCTTAGCCATATATAAACGGTAATCGTGTTATCCCACCCTGTATATACGAGCGAAGGTAACCATGCTCCTTGTACATCCATCTTTTCGATTTTATGTTTAATTTTAAATTAAATTTGAATAAATTTAAAATAAAAAAAAGGAGATATCCTTTAAATATTTGTTCAAAAATATCACCTGGTGAGTAGTAATGGGGGCCACTATGGCCCAGTACCCCCCAGTGGGGGCCACTATGGCCCAGTACCCCCCAGTGGGGGCCACTATGGCCCAGTACCCCCCAGTGGGAGCCACTATGGCCCAGTATCGAATACTGGACCATCTAGGACCATAGATGGTCCAGTATTCGATACTGGGCCATAGTGGCCCCCACTGGGGGGTACTGGGCCATAGTGGCCCCCACTGTGGGTACTGGGCCATAGTTACCCCCTGAGAATAGATGTTCCTGTCATTGATGTGACATTTGTGATCGAAAAAATGAAAATGGACTTAGAAATATTTTTTTCAAAAGGAAAATCTCACTTTGGAAAATATCAATTAGCTATCAAGAGTATCTTTTCGATCATTTGGTGGCCCTGAAAATGGCCGTTTTATTTTTGTTATAGTTTAGAATCCGCCACATTGAACTTCTTTGTTCGCCAAAACTTCAATTGATTTGGCTCCTCTCCTCATCCATATTTCGCATTCACAATAATGCTCATGGCAAACGTGGGGGATCCACACTAGAGGTATTGATGACTTGAATCTTGGTGTTGATTTGTAGCCGCCTTTGGTAGCATCAAACATGACGATAGGTCGCTGTATAACAGTCGCCGCTAATTCAACCATCAATCTTGATTCGGCCAAAAGTGGTGTGCGCCGTAAATCTTGTGCCGACGCACCAAGTTCGTCACTCTCTGTAGTACAGGTCAACTGCCGCATCTCTCAGAATCATCCATCCATCGGTCGTCCCGTAAATCCCAAGGCTGAGTGCCCTCCAAAATAGCGATATTTCTTCACCGTACACTGCTTTACAGTATACCCCACCGCCCATTATCTCGTCAAGATATGTTATGTTTACAGCAGTCATCTTTGAATGTAGAATAAGTCTGAAGATCCGTCTTGAACATATATCACGATTGCGCGGGCGACAATGAAATCACATAATACTTTGATGTTAAAAATGACACATGTTTCCTGACGTTGTGTTTCTTTTCAGTGCATTATCTGTTAGTTTCACCATTTCGATATGTTATAGATTAAATTCATGATAGTATATACAATTAATTAAGATGTTTTAACATATGAATTCATCTTCGTTCATAAACGATGACCAAGTAAAGTTATCAAATGCAATGATCAAGAAAAATGTTTGGTATGTTTCTTGTGTTCAGTTTTTATGTATAAAATATGTACAATTCCAAAACCAAAAACTAGAAAAACATTCCATATTTGCCTAACGAGGTAATAAATATATCAATCATGTGTACCAAATAATAGATAATGATCTAACGAAATTAAAAACATTTGTTTGATCGCTATGCAATAATGATCAAGAAAAATATGCATGGTGATCCAGTTCTGAAAAAACACAACGTCAGGAAATATTTGTCAATTTTAACGCCAAAGTATTATGTGATTTCATTGTCGCCCGTGTCAAATGTATACAAATATTTTCGAATTTGATCAACCTTACATTGCATTGCTATCAAGAGATGGATCCGTTAACAGAATTTCTTCAGAGTGAGATATACAGTAGTCCTGTTGCACAGAATACATATGCTGCGCCACAGTCATCAGTCCAAGCTAATACGACAATGACTATAGGTGGTGATACACTCATTTTAAAAGCGATTTTAGATGAACTGAGATGTCTTCGCAGGGATATTGACGTGAAAACGCAAGTAACGCATCAAGAAGTGAAAGTGAATCTTCGTTTCGTTGCAGAACAGATAGATATCCCAATCAGGGTTCATGATGTTGAGAGATCGAAAGAGCAGAAACAGATCAAAAAAGGAAAATTATCGGCGATGAAAGAAAAACAAACTAAGAGTATCATGAAGGCTTCTACTGAGACAAAAGTCAGATTTCATCTTCCTTGTAAAGAATCTAGAGATACAGAGAAAAGTGATGAATTTGCAAAAGCTCTCGGTTCTCATGGGAAAGATATGTCAAGATATAAGAAAAACACAAAACGGTGTTAAAGTCAGATGATAATTTTAAAACGGCCCTTTTCAGGGCCACACACATTTCCCAAAAGGTTACTCTTTCATAGCTGAAAAAAACAAAACACGATTGTTCAATTCATAATTTATTCAACAACAAATATTTGCAAGTATATTTTGTTTTTAAATTATTCGTGGCGTGATTTTTTCAAAACGAAACATAGGGTACAAGGAACATTATTAGTTCTTAAGCAATGCTAAAAGTTTTTCTTTTTGAAAAAATTGGTTGGTCCTGAAAAGGACCGTTTTTGTTTTGGCCCTGAAAAGGGCCGTTTTGTACGCCATCAAAATTCACTCCCCATTTTTCTCAGAGTGCGAATTTTGCTTTTGTTCCCCCGCTGTTCTTTTTTGCACGATCAGTTTTGAACGGGCGGTCACTTCTCTTGCGTGCCTGTGCCACATTATCTGCGGTGTTATCCCCCTAGTACTTCTCAGTATCGCCATCAAGGGTTCGGGTATTGCAGTCATCTTTGAATGTAGAATAAGTCTGAAGAGCCGTCTTGAACTTGTATCACGATTGCGCGGGCGACAATGAAATCACATAATACTTTGACGTTAAAAATGACAAATGTTTCCTGACGTTGTGTTTCTTTTCAGTGCATTATCTGTTAGTTTCACCATTTCGATATGTTATAGATTAAATTCATGACAGTATATACAATTAATTAAGATGTTTTAACATATGAATTCATCTTCGTTCATAAACGATGACCAAGTAAAGTTATCAAATGCAATGATCAAGAAAAATGTTCGGTATGTTTCTTGTGTTCAGTTTTTATGTATAAAATATGTACAATTCCAAAACCAAAAACTAGAAAAACATTCCATATTTGCCTAACGAGGTAATAAATATATCAATCATGTGTACCAAATAATAGATAATGATCTAACGAAATTAAAAACATTTGTTTGATCGCTATGCAATAATGATCAAGAAAAATATGCATGGTGATCCAGTTCTGAAAAAACACAACGTCAGGAAATATTTGTCAATTTTAACGCCAAAGTATTATGTGATTTCATTGTCACCCGTGTCAAATGTATACAAATATTTTCACTTTTTCAGTGAACTTCATTCATTATGCCGTCTTTAAAGAAATTTCTCAAGAAGATGTGGAGGAAGAGAGATTCGTCAGAGGAGACGGAAATAAAAAGATATAGGAAATGGCAGGATTCTCCTGAACAAAAGATGGTTCAGAAGCAGATGCTAAGAGATTTTCTGGCTCGCCGGCGACCATTACCTAAAGTATGTGATCAAGAATCAAGCAATCTTGATCTCGTGGAGATCTTGTCACAGATCAAGAAGAAAGATCTGTGCAATGCAGCGATTGACAGCTTTGCCCAAGCTGGTGCGGCGCACAGATCAAATCCTACTTGGTCTGTGACAATTAATCCCAACGGGATATATCCTGATTTGTCAGAATTCATATGAATCCTGGAAAAGAGAAAACGGCCCTTTTCAGGGCCACCCACATTTCCCAAAAGGTTACTCTTTCATAGCTGAAAAAACAAAACACGATTGTTCAATTCATAATTTAT
Source organism: Siphonodentalium dalli (assembly GCA_032622095.1). Classification (NCBI taxonomy): domain Eukaryota; kingdom Metazoa; phylum Mollusca; class Scaphopoda; order Gadilida; family Siphonodentaliidae; genus Siphonodentalium; species Siphonodentalium dalli. The sequence continues at coordinate 52,157,446 of CP136064.1, read as the reverse complement.
TCACACAACATAATTTTCAATTGTTTGTGTCGATTCGTTTATCTGTTTTTGGAATGTAGAATGGTCTCAGCTTCTTTTTCTTGGAAGTTTTCTTGGAATTTTCAATTTCTGGATGTTAATCTTCAGATTTGTTCTGTGAATCATTCGTAGGATCAACAGGTCGGTCTTGTTTGGAAAAATCTGATGTTGTAGGCATCTCTTCAGTTTTGATATCTGCATTTGTTCTTGTATTGTTACTACTTGTAGACTTTTGTATAGTTTTCACATTTTTTTTGTCGCCGAAATCTGTTTTACAATGGAAGGACCAATGGGATTCTTGTCCGCATTTGTAACAGTAACCATATGGCGGTTTCCAATTTTTATCAGCTTTGTTTTTCTCTTGTTTCTCTTGCCATTGCATTTTGTTACAAAGTTTAAACAAATTGGTAGAGATCTGTCTCAATTCGACAATATTATCTTGAATTTTTCTAGTCTGTGGTTGTGTAGATTTTTTTGAATCTTCTTTATGTAGCTCAATATAGCTCTCTTCAATAACTGCAGGCCTTGGTCTTTTTCTAACAATATCTTCTTCGCTGGTGGCGTCGTCTGAAACAGGTCTTTTAATTCTCTTAAACATTTTTGTCTTGAGTTTTGTCAGCAAAAAATATTGCGACTGGCTTCTTCGGAGTTGAAGTGTAAAGTGTAGAATTAGACCTGCTTTTATAGCATTTTCATCGCGAATGCTATAAAAGCTATAAAAGCAGGTGTAATTCTACAGTTTACACTTCAACTCCGAAGAAGCCAGTCGCAATATTTTTTGCTGACAAAACTCAAGACAAAAATGTTTAAGAGAATTAAAAGACCTGTTTCAGACGACGCCACCAGCGAAGAAGATATTGTTAGAAAAAGACCAAGGCCTGCAGTTATTGAAGAGAGCGATATGGAAACTGATGGGGCAGAAAGTAAAGAGAGCGATATGGAAACTGATGAGGCAGAAAGTGAAGAGAGCGATATGGAAACTGATGAGGCAGAAAGTGAAGAGAGCGATATGGAAACTGATGGGGGAGAAAGTGAAGAAAGTTCTAGTGATGGGCAGATTGGACGCGGTCGAAGACAGAATAGAGAAATTGGTGGGAAGAGAAAGAGAAGTCTGACTAGGGAGCGTGTTGTGTTCAATCCAACAAAATATTTCCAAATGGAGCTGAACTCGGAGAAATTTTCCAGAAAATTTAAATCAGCATCACGACAATTTGGTGTGAAATTCGAGAAATTTACAGATCCAATCGAGAACATTACAGAGATATTTGAGAAGTTGACAGAAGAATTGAAACAGAAATGTTCAGCAAATGAGAAGACAAGAATCAGAGTTACGATAAATCATCCAGGACTTTATATGAGCATTTTCATTCCATTCACAAAAGCCAGGGAATTGAATGGTGGGACACTCATGGATAATATTCAAAATGTGGTTCAATCAAATGCAGACTTTACAATTCATGACGGTGCACTCAATTTCGAAATCTTCGTTACAGATATTCCGGAAGGTGGTACACGACACTCACTACATTATGGACCATTTGCAGACAAGAACAAGCTGACAAAAGTAAAAAGAAGTATTGTCCGGATTGAAAATGCTGATGATGTTATGTGTATGGCAAGATCTATTGTCGTCGGAATGTAGAAGTTGGTGAAGTGTAGAACGTGTCGACGATCATTCAGAAGTAAATCTTGTTTCGACAACCATTTGAAGACGGAAGGAAAACAGAAAAGAAAAATATGTGATTTGGTTCAACTATGCAACAATTGTGATGAAGAAATTCTCATCAATAAATCAAACAGACATATATGTGCGGGGTTGAAGAAATGCAAACATTGCAAAGAAATCGTTGAAGCAGATCACAGGTGCTACATTCCAAAATATGAATCACCGGAAAAGAAACCTGCAAAGATTCCATATGTATTCTTTGACTTTGAATGCAGACAAGACACAGGTGTTCATATTCCAAACTTCTGTGTTGCACATACCGCTTGTGGAGATTGCATGTGCAAACCAATCGAAGAAAAATGTGAAACATGCGGACCGGATTCCAGAGAATTTGTATTCAAGGGTGACAACGTTTTAACAGACTTCACAAACTGGTTATTCCACCAAGATCACAAAGGATGTGTTGCAATAGCACACAATGCTCAGCGATACGATGCACAGTTTCTACTTTAAGCACTCATACAAAGTGGAATTCATAAACCAGAACTGATCATGAATGGAAACAAAATTCTCAGTTTAAAATGCAACAGCGTGAAAGTTATTGATTCTCTGAGTTTTCTGATGATGCCGCTTTCAAAGTTTCCACAAACTTTTCAGCTGAATGAGATGGCGAAAGGACACTTTCCACATTGGGCGAATTCACCAAAGTTTCAAAATTACATTGGACCTTACTTGTCTTCTGATTACTACAAACCAGACATGATGAGCGTGGACAATCGAGAGAAATTCTTTGAATGGTACAATGAGAAAATAGAAAATTACGTGATATTCAACTTCCAAGAAGAGATGGAGAAGTACTGCAAATCAGACGTGGATATTCTTCGCCGTGGATGTGGAAATTTTAGGAAATACATATTGGAAACAGAACAGATTGACCCGTTCATTGAGTCAATAACATTGGCGCAAGTTTGCAATTTGGCATGGAGGAAGAATTCAATGCCAGAGAAAACAATCGGAATCATTCCAGATGGTGGATACCCATGTGCTAAAAACTATTCCATGAAAGCGATACGTTGGCTTCAACATCTATCATTGTCACGTATGATAACAATCAAGCATGCTTTGAATGGAGGAGAAATCAAGATTGGTGGACACTACGTCGATGGATATGAGGAAGCCACAAGAACTGTTTTTGAGATGAATGGATGTCTGTTTCATGGATGTCCAAAATGTTACAACAACAGACAATACAAGAATCCCTATACGATGCTCACCATGGAAGAATTATATACAAGAACTCAACAGAAGAAAGATGAACTGGAAAGTCTTGGTTACAGAGTTGAATCAATTTGGGAGCATCAGATCGACGAAAGAATGAAATCGGATGTGAAATTCAAACAACAAATGGAATCTTTCTACAAACATCGAGACCCCATTTTGCCAAGAGAAGCATTGTTTGGTGGACGTACAAATGCCATCAAATTGTACGAGGAAATTGATCAAGATTCCACAAAAGAAATCAAGTTCATCGATGTGTGTTCGTTGTATCCATATTGCAACAAATATAAAATCTACCCTGTTGGACATCCAGAAATTTTTAGCCAAGAGCAGATCGATCAAGAACACATTAGAGACTATGCGGGCCTTGTTAAATGTACAATTTTACCACCATCGAAATTGTATATTCCAGTTCTACCGATTCATTGTAACAAGAAAATGGTTTTTACTTTGTGCAACATTGTGCCGTCAATGAGGACGAGACATGTAACCATTCAGAAGAAGATCGAGCTATAACCGGAGTGTGGACCACGCCAGAATTATTCAAAGCAATGGATGTTGGCTACAAAATACTTGATGTGTACCAAATTTGGCATTGGACAGATTGGACAGATGAAATATACAAATCATATATCGAAAAACATCTAAAGATCAAACAGGAATGTAGTGGTTATCCATTTGGTGTTGAGACAGAAGAACAGAAGCAAAAGTTTGTACAGGATTATTATGCAGCTGAGGGTATAAAATTGGAGAACATCGAGAAGAATCCAGGAAAACGCCAAATATCTAAAATTATGATTAAGTGTATATGGGGTAAGAATGCACAAAGAAATCTTATGTCAAAAACAGAGTATGTGGATAAGCCATCACGTTATTTTGAATTGCTTACTAGTAACAATATAATTGTTCAAAATGTTACACTTCTTGATGGTGACAAATTCATTCTGGTAGATTATGTTGATATTTTAGATAATATTGAACCTCATCATTCAGCAAATGTTGTTGTTGCTTCTTTTGTTACAGCGTATGCAAGATTACAATTGTATAAAGTTTAAAAAAAACTTGGAGATAGAGTGCTGTATTTTGATACAGACAGCTGTATGTATGTCAGTGATCCATCAAAGAAGAACATCAAAACTATCGAAGGAAGATTGGGGAAATGGAGCGACGAACATCCAGATGCAAAGATTGTCAAATTTGTTGGACTTGGGCCAAAGAACTACGGATATGAATACATCAAAGATGGGAGAAGATACACCAAATGTAAGGTAAAAGGTATCACTCTTGATTACAGCGCAAGTCAAAAAGTTAATTTTGAAACAATGGTACAATGTGTTAATGATCGTGAAAATTTCAAAACTGTTGTTGAGTATCCTTCCAGAATTAAAATACAAAAGAACCATCAACTGATTAGTGAGTGTCAAACCAAAACTTTCAGATCGGTGTACACAAAACGAAAACTCGTCAATGGTATTCACACATATCCATATGGATGGAGATGTTGAGTCATTTCATGTCAAGATGTTGACAGGAGTAGTACCTCCAGAAATTGCTGAGAAGATTTATGGATATTTGGTGGCACAGTCAACACTTATTCCAGAGATAAAGAAGGAATTACAAGAAGTCTGGTTTGAAAGAGAAAAGAAAGCAATACTACGATGCTGTGATGTCGACGAATGTTTTCAGAGATTGGACTATCTCGAGACAAGTATATTTTCTCATTTCTCTCAAAACTATATTAAATCATTTATTAAATTCAAAACATTTTTTCTCATTGAAAGAATATCTGATTTTTGGCTATTTGGTGGTGATCAACACCATTTAGATTTAGAAACTTTTGATGAACATGACTATATTCATTATACAAAGTATGAAGATAATTATCCTCTTGCTAGTGGAACCTTTAAATCAGTTCCTAGTATCTATGGGTATTTGTTAACAAAAAAAATGTCAACATATGCAAAAATTAAAAACATTATAGGAAATGATTTTTTTATTTACAGAACAAACAGAAGAATAGAAGACTATAATACTTGGATTATTGAAATGTTTGGAAATATTTACAGCTTTGGAGATTTCTCTTTAAAAACTAAATTCACACGTCGTTAAGTTCACTCTCTGATTAGGCATCAAAGTGACAACATGGAAGAATCTTTACTTTTCCAACATCCGTGTAATTTCTTTATCAGCGGACCTAGTGGATCAGGTAAAACAGAATTTGTTAAAAAAGTTATTGAATTTAAACACGATTTATTCCAAACACCACCAAAGAAAATAGTTTGGTGTTACAAAGAATGGCAAGACACATACAATCGTATAAAAGAAATTGATAACGTTGAGTTTATCGATGGCATTCCAGACGATGATGAGGAAATTGTATCAGATAAATCATTTCCTCATCTTGTTGTTTTCGATGACATGATGGGGGAACAAGATGAAGACAAAATAATGCTTTGGTTTACTAGAAAAGGTCACCATCGAAATGCTTCAATAATTTACATTACTCAAAACATGTTCCAAAAATCAAAAAGTAGCAGAATTATAAGTTTGAATGCACACTACATGGTTTTATTTCAAAGCGTTCGAGATAAAAATCAAATAAAAGTTTTGGCTCATCAAATGCAAAACAATCATTTGAAACAAGCATACGAAGATGCAACTTCAATAAATCATGGATATATTTTAGTAGATTTTCATCCTAGAACAGAAAATTATTTGCGAATTAGAACTGATATTTTCCATAAATGGTTGACAGCTAATGACCGAGGTCCTGTCATTTATTCAAAAGTATAAATTCAGTTGTTGTTACTTTTTTCATTTTAGAACCATGACGTCCACCGAGATGTTTAGTCATGATGAACTGTCACAAATTATAAATTTCTTCACTTTTGCAGCTGAATTATTTCTTGAAAATGATTGGAAATTACCATCACAGACAAAAAAGTTTTTTCAGAGAAATAAAAATGTTCTTAAAAAAATCTCTGATCGATCAACTGATATGGAAACAAAACGCAAATTAATTTTACAACGAGGTGGTAGTGGGTTCCTTGGAGGAGTTTTAATTAGAAGTCTTTTGAAAAATTCATTTGAACAAACTGGTAGACAATCTAAAAGTAAATCAAAGGTTTCTCCAAAACGTTCAAAGATTACACTGATGCAAACACAACAAAGGGGTAGTCAAAAAGAATCTAAACGTAAAACAAAACTTTCTCTAAATCATTCAAAGTTTACACCGATGCAAACTCAACAAAATCAACATTCTAAATTTACACCTATACCTTCTCAGCAGAACCCTCAACATCAACCGTTACAAAAAAACCAGTTATTGATCTTGAATTTTCAAAATTTATGCTGTTCTCTGATGCATCGAAATCTGCATTCGAAGCTTTAGAATGGTTCAATCAGAAAAGATAAAAGATGAAACATATAATTTTTCTGCTCATTTTGAGACAACTACTTAGACTGTGAAGATGCCTTCAAAAACTAAGAGCAGGAAAGCACCGCTGATAAAAAAATATGGTGAGTTGATTGTTGCAATGAGTAAAGTTCCATCTGCATATAAAAAGAAAATGATCAGTGATGCTCCGAAACAAGTGATATATTGCATTTCAGAATGTTGTCAAAATCTTTTAAAAGGTAATGTAAAACTGAATGAAGCTCAGAACCGCAAGTTACATTCGAAGCGTAAACATATCAGATATCTTGCAGACAAGAACAAACCTTTGCAACAAAAGAAGAAAATTTTGAATAAAAAAGGTGGCTTTTTACCATTATTATTTCTTGCTCCATTGATTAGCAAAACATTAGGTGCAGTTGTTAACAATATTTTGTAAAAACTAAATCTCAAATAAATATGAAGAAAATGGTTATTGTACCATTCAGAATGTTGGAAGATTTCAAACAATGGAAAATGTCAGAAATGAATAAACCTCAATTACCTCCTGATCCTGCAATTTCAAATGTTTCAGATTCTTACAAAGAATTGATATCAGTTTATGATAAAAATATTTCTGAATCAGAAAAGTCACAGTTATTTGGAGAAAATTTGTACAAATTGAAAACTTCACAAAAATCTTTAAATTCAAAATTCAGTTTACCTGAACAAAAGTTATCTGAAAACTTTGGGAACATGAGTGAACATATATTGGAAAGTGTGCCATCTAAACTTCGTGGTAAAGCACAACAAATTTTAACATTGTTGTCAACTAATCCTAAACTTAGATGGGATGATCGTGGACAATTAATTTATGGAACAGAAACAGTTACTGGATCAAATATAATTGATTTGATAAACGATGTTGTTCGTCACCGAAAAGGTTTTGACCCAGTTGGTTATGAAACATTCCTACGTGGATTGGGGGAACTTAATGTACCACAAGATTATGTAGGTAACAGGAATCGATGGTTGTGGATACAAAGACATTTAAAAGAAGGTCACACTGGTGATGAGTTTCATACACCTCATGCAACTCCTAGCAGTGGCAAGTCAAGAAAACGTTCAGTTGATATTTTCACACCTCAAAGTTTTCCTAAAACCAGAAAATCTATTTTGAAAGGATGGTCCCCACTTACATAAAATTTGACAAACTTCTAACTGAAATTTACTACAATCCAAAAGAAGTTGGTGGTTTCAGTGGAGCAAATCAACTTTTTAAAAATGCGAAAGAAACAAATAACAAAATTAAACTTTCAGATGTTAAAAAATGGTTACAATGGCAAAAAACATATACTTTACACAAACCAATTGTTCGGAAATTTCGCAGACGTAAAACTATTGTTGCAGGAATTGATATTCAGTGGCAAGCTGATTTGGCAGATTTGCAAACTTTGCAAAAGCACAATGACAATTACAGATATTTACTTTGTGTTATTGATGTTTTCTCAAAATTTGCATGGGTTGAAAAAATTAAAGGCAAAACTGGTAAAACTTTAGTTAAAACATTTCAGAAAATTCTCAAATCATCAAAACGAAAACCTGTTTCATTTCAATCTGACAAAGGTTCAGAATTCAAAAATAAATTATTTTTACAATTTTTGAAATCTAAGAAAATTCATTTTTTCACAACAGAGAATCCAGAGACAAAAGCAAGTTTAGTTGAACGTTTTCAACGGACATTGAAAACAAAGATGTGGAAATATTTTACACATAATCAAACTTTGAAATACAATGATGTTTTGCACGATTTTGTGAATTCTTACAACAAAAGTTTTCATAGAAGTATTAAGATGGCACCAGTTTTAGTAACTCGAGAAAATGAAATTGAAGTTTCCAGAAATCTTTATGGAAAGTTAAAAACGAAAAAAGATAAGATCTTGAAAGTTGGAGATTTTGTTAGAATAAATAAAACAAAGAGAACTTTTGATAAAGGATATCTTCCAAATTGGACAAAAGAAATTTTCAAAATTAGTAGAGTTTGTAAAAGTACACCATTAACTTACAAATTAGTAGATTTAGATGGTGAAAACATCGCAGGATCATTTTATGGTAAAGAAATTCAACATATAAAAGATAATAAAGTTTACGAAATTGAATCAGTTGTTGGTAAACGTTCAAGAAAAGTTGCTGGTAAATCAGTTAGAGAAATTAAAGTTCATTGGGCTGGTTATCCTAAAAAATTTGACAGTTGGATTCCTGCCACAAATTTGGTATAAAACTTTTAACATGTCTCAAAATGGTTCAGTTCTGGATGCTCCATCACAATTTCAAATCTGTGGATAAAAAATTGCAAAAAATCAAGTAACATATTTTACACAAATTATTATAATTGTTGGTATAATCGCTACAGCAATTGTTCATTTAAGTTTACAAAGTGAAAATAACGAACTGTGGTTAATTTTACTCAGTAGTTCTTTGGGATACATTTTACCAACACCGCGTTTGAAATATTTGAAAAATCAGTCGGCAGAAATTTTGAAAGTATGAATTCTTTCTACATTACAATTCCGAGCGACAGTTCAATGGTAATGTATCCAAACAATACTCAATGTTGTTTTACTGTACAATTACCAAAACCAATTCAAATTGATAAAGAAAAAATGGGAAGTTGCATTAGTCGAACTGATAACACCTTCAGAAACATACAATGTTACAGGGGATTCGTGTAAATTCAATTTGATTACAACTGATGCAATAATACTGTCTGTTCTTAAAAATCGTTTTGAAGAAAAGATATTTACGAGACCTGATGGCGTTCATGCACTTGAAATACAGATACGAAAAGGTTCGTATACCTCTGCGGCAGATTTACTTGATACAATGCAAGATGTAATTGATGAAACACTTGGAGAAGCAATGCAAAACGACTACGGATTTAACATCAAGTACTCAAAAGTTACAAAACGTGTGAAAATTATTCGCAAGAGTTTAAGTAACACAAAACTAGGAATGGAATTACCACAATGTCTTTTGCACAAGTTGGGTTACAAAACTGAAAACGCTTCTGAAGATTTTTATTCAAATAATAGATTTCCGTTTGGTGTAGATATGAATGTTGGTCATAATCTAATGTTTGTTTATTCTGATATTGCCGATTTCACAATTGTTGGAAATGTTGAAGTACAAATTTTACGAGTTGTTTCTTTCAGAATAAAAGAGATATCGACGGATTACATGTAAAACATGAATTTTTAAATTTACATTATGTTCCAGTTTCAAAGTCGTACTTTGACAAAATTGGTGTAAATATAAGTGGCGACACAGGAAAATCAATTCAGTTTATTGGTGGTAAGTCTTTGGCGAAGTTGCATTTCAGAAAACGAGAGGAATTCTAAAAACAATGTTCCCCGTGTATAGAGGCGTACCACGGCAATATGGTAACGGTATTGGTTCAATTTTAAAATCACTTATGAGATCTGCTGTACCATTTCTAAAACCGATTGGTCGGACAGCTTTACAACTTGCGAAAAAACACACTTTTGGTGTTGCAGATGAAATTATTAATCAAGGTAAAAGTCCGAAAGAAGCGTTGATGTCTGAAGGTAAAAAAGCTTTAAAATCTTTTGGCACACAAGCTAAAAATCAAATTTTGAACTCGAGACAAAAACCTAGAAAAAGAGTAGCGAATTCAAAAATGAATCATTCAGCTGTCAAACGCCGAAAAAGTCAGTCGAAAAAACATCCTAGCAGTCGAGCTCTTGATATTTTTGATTAATCATGGCACAAATGGTAAATGGATCATGCGAATGCAATAAATCGGAACTTGATATAACACATGTTCCACCAACGGTGGCTACAATGTCAGAATCGCAGTGGATCGAAAATCATCCGATTGCACCGCTGAATAATTCTGCTCCGATAGAGTTTGTCATACCATCTCAAACCGAAAAGTGGACAGATATTAATCAATCTTATCTTTATGTGAAATTCAAAATTACAAAAAAAGATGGAACTAATTTGGATGCTGGTACGGAATTAGCACCTGTTAACAATTTCTTTCATAGTATGTTCAGCAGTATCGATGTTTACTTGAACAACAAATTGATAACTTCGAATTCTGACACTTACCCATACCGAGCATATTTCGAAAATCTGTTGGGATACTCTCCAGAATATAAAGATAATCAATTAGGAAATTTAGAAATGTGGTATGGCGATACAGCAGAACATTTTGAAGAGAGTACCAAAGGTGGTACTAATGCTGGATTAACCTCTAGAGAAAGTTTGATCTGTGGTAGTAAAATTGTTGAACTATGTGGACGCTTACACACTGATCTGTTTCTTCAAGAAAAATATTTACCAAATGGAATTGAAATTCGTATCAGATTAAACAGATCACCATCTAAATTTTGCCTCATTGGTGCCGAGGATGGACAAATTGTTTTCGAATCAGCAGTGTTCCATGTCAGAACAGTTAGTCTCTTTCCAGCGGTCTCAAATAAATTAAATCAAGAAATTGTCCAGTCAAAAATGAAAATACCTATCAGACGAGTAGAAATAAAAACTTTCACAATTAGTACTCAGCTAGACTTAGATCAAAAATTGAAGACCACTTATTTCAAGGACAATTACCAAAGAGAATTTTTATTGCGTTGGTCGAAAATAAAGATATGAATTGCGATTTGGGTACCAATCCATTCCACTTCAAACATTTCAGTTTGAATAAATTGGAAGTTAGTCAAGACGGTCATACAATACATAACCGTCCATTTGAACCAAACTTCGCAACAAAACAATGTCTCAGATCATATTTATCTTTGTATCAATCTTTAGGAATGTTTGGTGTTAACAAATCAATTGGCATTAATTTAAAAGAATATATGAATGGTTATTGTTTGTGGGGTTTCGACTTGACACCGGACCAAGGAAGCGACGAGGGGCATCTACATCCTATAAAGACAGGGAACCTGCGTTTGGAGCTTCAATTCTTGACAGCTCTCACTACAGCCGTCAACGTTTTGGTGTATGCTGAATTTGACAGTGAAATAGAGATCACAGCTTTGAGAGAAGTGCTTACTGACTATTAGGATGGAGTTCACATCACAGCTATGGAACTACTATGAAGAATACCAACGTTCACAAAACTTTGCTCCGAGATGGAACCTGATCTTGGACACACTCAACAACGCTATGATTGAAGAACTACAAGAACTTATTCGCAAGGAAGTGTCAGCAAACTGTGAAGGATGTAAAATAAAACATCCTAGTCAACGTGAACATGTTCTGTGTTTGTTCTCTACAACTGATGATTGGACAAACCAGTTTATCGACTTAGCACTGATTAAACTTGACATATACAATGTTATGGAAAGATGGTTCCCGAAGCTGATATGGTTAAACCCACACTGCAAGGAGAAGTTCGAAGCATTCATCATGTGGGGTCATCTGAGAAACAGTTTGGAGCTCAACCGCAAAAAATTCGACGCAGAGTGGACTCTGATGTGGTCACAGCGAGTCAAAGAGAATTACAACGATGCAGACAGCTGAACTTCAATATATTCTGGACAATTCCTGGTTGTGTAAACTTAACACACATGTTTGTGCTAGAGATCTGTTACCAGAGAAGAAACCGCAGCATATTCAAGCATATATTGTGAACACGCACTCATCGGATCAGCCAGGAGAACACTGGACATTGATGTTATTCAAGGGAAGATCAGCTGTATACTTCGACTCATTTGGACTACCACCACCGAGACGATATATGTTACCATTCATAAAAAGGAACTCATCAGCATGGACTATGAATACAACACGATATCAACATCGTGCGACAAATGTGTGTGGATTATATTGTATATTCGCACTCCACCACATGATGAAAGGAAAGAGGATGAAAAGATTATTCAATTCTCGGGATTTCTTCAAGAATGACAGAACAATAGTTCGATGGTTTGGAAAGCACTATGGTCGATTATACAGAAAAGCAAATTTGCTGTTGAATTAATCTTCACCAGGACATCGACGGCTGATATACATACAACGCAAAGAAGACGACGACCAGATAACAACGAATGTGTCAACAACTCCACAAAATAGACTTTTGTTATTGATTCAGCGTAGGATGTTGTAGGATGTTCAATTAAGTTTCTTCAAATCTGAGACCTTGTTTTGTACATAAATTATTGTTCTTTGTTAATATTATTGATGTATAATAATATATTATTGTTCATTGTTCTTGTTCTTGTTTTTGAAAAATAAATGATAAATTTCAACAAAATCGTTTTCACTGTATGATCCCCACCAATTGATCCTGTTCGTGTCGCTGTGTCATCTCTGGTCAGAATTATACAAACTTTAAAATAGTAATGAAAAAATGTCTAAGTCCATTTTCATTTTTTCGATCAGAAATGTCACATCAATGACAGGAACATCTATCCTCAGGGGGTAACTATGGCCCAGTACCCCCCAGTGGGGGCCACTATGGCCCAGTACCCCCCAGTGGGGGCCACTATGGTCCAGTACCCCCCAGTGGGGGCCACTATGGCCCAGTACCCCCAGTGGGGGCCACTATGGCCCAGTATCGAATACTGGACCATCTATGGTCCTAGATGGTCCAGTATTCGATACTGGGCCATAGTGGCCCCCACTGGGGGGTACTGGGCCATAGTGGCCCCCACTGGGGGGTACTGGGCCATAGTGGCCCCCATTACTACTCTGGTGATAACAGTGTCGACACTCCATACGTGGGCACACTCAATTCGATCAGATGTGATGAATTCTTAGTGTAAAGCACAGAACACTGATTCAGGCCGAAAGTCCGTCTGTCGATGAATCCGGAGGTTTTAAATCGCACCTAGGATGATTTGCTGAGTTTTTTCAGTTGACGTGAAGCCCAAAATGACGCCATTTCGAATGCCGTTGTCCCAGTGATGTACCCCAGGACCTATACATGTCGACAGAACACGCCAGCGGCTAATGTAGGAGCGCTGTTCTCGTTAAAATGATGGCGTAAAACGTATTGTAGAATGTTTAGTACTGACAACAAATCTGAATGTTTAAACCAACGCGGCACCTAGGAATTGTTCCGTTTCTCCGTGAAGGTGGAATATGAATAGCCCAAAGACATCGTATACATATATATTATGCCTGTCCTCCTGTTCGTTGCACGGACCGCACATAATCACCTAATAAAGGTATGTTACCTGCAATATAAATATTTTCCGCCATACCCAAGGCTTATCATCCTTTATGTATGCTTCTAAAATGAGAATAATCGGCATTATTTAATTAATTTACATTTTTTAAATTCTTACTACAACCATGTTAAAAGAAATTCAGAAACATGTTTAATATGGCAATGTATGCTTACATTTGGTAAATAGGTTGAAATAGCGCGTTAATACACCCTTGTGATAAACTAATTAGTGATGTAACACACATTCTATCAGCCGATAATTACCCGGGGGTATCAAACCGCACTGCCGTGTACAATTAGCTGGTTTGGACTGGGCCTGCTTTGCAGAGGCGCCGACCGCGTCAGGCGTTGATCCTAATGATAATAGATTAATTCTTGATAGAGGTGTTAACTTATAAATCACCACCAATAATACCATTAATGAAAGAGTTTCCTGAAATGATTGGTATTGGTTGACAAATATTATTAAACTTTCTTGAGGAATAAAAAGTGATTTGCCAATATTTTTTGCCAAATGTGAATTATTTTTGCCATTGGCAAATTTGGCAAGTGGCAGCGCGAACCCTGCTCACAAATAATATTCATATACTGAATATTGTCAATAATTAAAAATCTATTTTGCCAGATATGACTAAAATGAAAAGTTTATGGAAACGAACGATTTTATAAATGCATCTTTATCAATTGTTTTTAAAACAATTGCAATGGAAGTTTGCAACCGACTGAAACTGAGCCAAAGCCAAAGTGACCACTTCGCTGTGTCTTCATGATCATCCAATACACGCCACATGTGTACCAAACAAACTTCACTCTGCCCCAGTCCGCACTATAAACGCCCAACAGTCATTATCTCGTGTCTGCATGGGCAAATTGATTTTCGTTAGTAGTATTAAGTAGAGGGAATATTGATATATATATCACTGAGCATTAGGGTGTGGTCATTTCTAATCCCCACCCCCACGGGATTTCATAAATACTACTTATCGAATGTTAAACGATACAATACCGACTAATTTATATAGGTGTAGTCGTCGTCTGATAATCCCCACCCCCCACGGGATTTCGTAAATAGTATTTAACGAATGTAAACGTTACAATAACGACTAATTTATATAAGTGTATCAAAAATGAGCTGTTTTACAAGGCAGATCTTATAGTCATACTGAATAGCAACTACTTTAAAAGCACACCAAGCTACAATACGACCTATTTTATGTTAGGTAATGATGTATGGTTATTTCAGATGGTATAGTAAAGCAAACTATTTCTAGGCAGATGATATAGTCAGGCTAATTAGTAAATATTTGAAGGATTAGTACGCACGATTGAATACATGTATTATTATGTAATGATAGGTTAGTAAAATAATAGTCCTAAATGAGATGAATTATTCGCTAGTGAATAACCTCGTGCATGTAAAAAACCACAAGGCTAAAACACATGGAATATTTGTTAGTTTCGGAACTGTTTCTTCGTTATTGTAGATTTGTAGGTAACACTATTCGATCTCATAAAACTCGATATTACAGAGTCTCGTAGAAAACGAAATGTGGAACCCTTCACACTTTAGTTCCTTTAAGAATATTAATTATAAATAAATCTTAGTATACAAACAGATATCAAAAAACATAATCAAATCAATCTTTTGTTAAGATATGGACAGTCTGGTCTCCCCGTCGAAATATCTTCTAACAAAAATGTATCAATATTTAAAGTCAGACTAACTATTTCTAGGTTGGTGTTAAAATACTTCTTCTAGGCTATGGGTTATACTCAGGCAAACTATTTCTAGGTTAATCAAAAATATCAGAGTTGTAAACTAAATCTACAAATATTAATTGGTATATAAAGAACAGAGTTAGCTCCCCTGTGAATTGTAACATGTGTTTTATTAAGTTCATTATAGATCTTAAACGATTGATATATGTTAATGAATGATACAATGATATATTCGTTAGCGAATAAACCTATGCATGTAAAAACCACAGGTCTAAACACATTGAACTTTTTTTTTAGGAACGTTCTTCTGTAGATTAATAGGCAACACATTTCAAAAACACCATTTCATAGTGATAGAAATCGAAATGTATAACCATTATCGGTTCCTTTAATGAAAATGAATGATGGGAATATATTGAAATCAATCAACTTATGCTGGAATATATAAAAATATGTGTATCAAGCATATTAAATTGTGAATAATTAGTTATTTATATCACACCAACGTTAATTCATAATCTATAATATTTTAGGAAAGAAAACTGGAACAATTAGCAACTATTTTCGGTTTATATCAAGACAACGTATTTCAATTCCAACACAAATTCAATATTTCAAAAAAATAAAAAAATATCCCCCTTTTAATGAAATATTAAATGTATAAGCACGATAAAGCAATTAAAACACAATTTAATTTACTTTTTCGTCAACAAAATTGAAGTTATATGTTATAATGCTTCAAAATCAATGAAAATCCTTAATCAAATATCTCAATTGAAAGCCAAATTAAAAAACAATCAATTTCAATGTTAACGGAAACAATTTAACAACAACAAAAAATCTTTATCTGTTTCGCTCGCAAGTATCAAAAGTCCTTTTTCATTGCCACAATAATCGTAAAACACAATAAATGTTTTGTCTTTAATCAAAAAATGTAAAAATATTATAATCATAGTCAAAAAAATTCAAGCACAAACTTTATATGTAAAAAAAAATATGAAAATTAAATAAAACTTTAATCCATTTATTTGCAAAACAAATTTTTGAAACATTGTTGACTGTTAACGCAAACAACTGATATTCCAAATCTTTTTAAACATCAAAAGTCGCACAACCAAAGTTAAATAAATGTTTTGTTTTAACATAACAAGACTTACTTGCCTACTAAAGAACAGATCCATCGAAGTACAATTCTCTCTCAATTTTTACCTATGCGAATGTATCTGTTTATATAAGGAAAAAACATTCTATCTTTAGTCCCAAGCAAATGATGTCATTCGAGGAATCTTTCTTTAAGTCGAATAATCTACCAACATATATCACAAAACATGATGAGGTCTCCGTCGAGAATTCATGTCCCACTCTGTTTAACATAACAAGACTTACTTACTCATCAAAGAACAGATAATCCATCGAAGTATAATACTGTCTCAATTTTACCTATCCGAATGTATCTGTTTATATAAAAAAACATTCATTCTATCTTTACTCTCAACAAAATGATGTCACACGACCCAAGTCGAATAATCTAATATCATTCGTCGAGAATTCATGTCGAGCTCTAGTTATATACAGTAACACATTAATTTACTCAATCTATCTATAGTCACAAAAAGTGAAGTCGAGCTATCTTGTTAAATGTCCTCGTATGCCTATCATAATGTACCCTCCCATTTTATCCGACGACATGGATAATATAATTCATGTCGACATATATCTGTACAAGGCGACTAATTTATTCAACTAGGCTACCTAGCTTGGCTCATATTTCAAAGAACGCATTCGTTAACGACCCGTCCTTACAAACCCAGTAATATAAATTACACCTGTCAGGTCGCTTATTTGAAGATCAACTTACCTTACGGTAAACATTCCAAACATTCCAATTATAATATATAAGCCAGGTAAATGGCATATAAAGTCACGGATTTAAAAAACGCCAGGTGAGTTTAGTTAAATTATGTTTTCAGTTAACTTTTAATTAATTCATATCTTATTCAACCTATGTTCTGTGTAATTTAAAACGATAAATTACACTCAAGTTTGTATATTTATCGGAGCAAAACATATTGAGGAAGTTTGAAGCAGTTGTCTTAAAGTGACACTAAGATTTATTTTCTTATTTGCACACAGTATACTTTGTTTAAACCAGATGTCTTAAAATGGCACTATGATTTATTTTATTATTTTATATATCTCACACTATTTATAAACAAGATGTCTTAAAAGGGCACTAAGATTTCATTTTATAATTTCAATACCAAAAGTGTTTCAATATCACAGCAAAAAAAAAAAATTTGGAATAATTTTACCTCAGAATTGTTAATAAATAAGTCTTCTTCACATCTTAATTCTTAAAAGGGCGCTAATAATTTAACTCAAATATGGTTGAAAATGTATCGTTAAAGAGCGTTTATTATCTTCTTGTATGCAACTCTTTCAATCGCTCATAATATTCGGATACAGTATACTTTGTTCATCCCAGATGTCTTAGAATGGCACTAAGATTTATTTTATTATTTTATCTATCTCACACTATTTATAAACAAGATGTCTTAAAAGGGCACTAAGATTTCATTTTATAATTTCAATACCAAAAGTGTTTCAATATCACAGCAAAACAAAAATTGTAATAATTTTACCTCAGAATTGTTAATAAATAGGTCTTCTTCACATCATAATTCTTAAAAGGGCGCTAATAATTTAACTTAAATATGGTTGAAAAATTATCGTTAAAGAGCGTGTATTATATGTTTGTATGCAACTCTTAATTATCAAAAACGGATACTGTTACACTATTACACACAAATTTTTAGATAGTATATTACAGTATCCAAATTAACATTGTTGCAATTCAGATTCTACGGAAAGTTATCTTTAAACATGCAAATAAAAACAATAATCATAGTTTTACAATTGTTTTTTTTATGTAAAATCTTATTTGTCTACACGTTATGGCTAAGCATATCATAACAGTATATTTACATTTATCTAGCAAATGCGCTCTAATTTCTACAAATTAACATTCCAATTCATAAATTGTTTTATTTTTGAAAAAAAAAATACTGTAACAGTTCTGTTTACATACCAACTCGTATAGTTTAATAAATAAAGATAATACTTACCTGATTACGGCAAATAATTCTCCCTTAATCATAATGGCAACACGATTTGGAAAAAACAAATGCTGATGAATCCGTACGCAATTTAGCATCAGATGTAAACATGCTCGGACAGAAACAATTCCCGGTCGTTCGTTTTTAAACTTACAATTGATGCAGGGTGAAGTGTCAAGCGTTAAGTTTCAACAAGCAGTGAATGGCCATTATATATCTGATTAATTTACCTTTGTATACAACATAACGCCCGTGTTGGCATCTGCACACACGCATAAAACTCATTAGTCGGCGCCCTATTGAGATTTGAAAATTCAGAATAATTAGTTATCGCGCATTCATCGTACAGATTTATACGATGAAAGCAAATATAAACTGCGTATGTGCACACGACCAATATGTACTTTCAATGCTATACCTATAAATTGTATGAAATTATCTCGCAGAATCAATCAAACAATAATATTAAGCTAATTCTGTTAGTTACACCATTGCATCTGAAATTGCTCTATGTCGTTAGACTATGTTAATGTGTGTTTTATATGCATGTTCCCGTTCATTATCTGCACATTTTTAAATCGTCACGGAAAAATCTACCTACTAACATATTTGAACGCACATTATAATTTGGATAGTTAAATCATACATCTTATCACTGGAAAAATATGAATATATGCTCTAAATCTGTTGGCAGGGCTATTTCAATATACAACATCATATGTATTCAATGTTTCTAATATATAAATTATACCCCAAATTATCATAGAAAACATATTTTTTCAAGATGGCATCCAATATGGCTATTCAGAAATATGAGCTTCAAAATATATCCTGATAAAATGTACACATTTGCTGTGATCGTATATCACACAAATGGATGTATTAGTGTTTATAGCGTAATTCCTATGCTATCTCCATTACAAAAGATGGCTGCCGAAATGGCCATCGTTTACTTCAAGATACAGGGCTTAAAAATGTATTGCATTTTTACAAAAGGCTCATATGCATCATTTAGGTTTATAGTTTGTATAGTATATGCCAAATTGTCATACAATTTGTCATCACAAAAAAAAAACAATATACATTTTCAAGATGGCGTCCAATATGGCTATTCAGAAATGTCAGCTTCAAAATATATCTTGATAAAATGTACACATTTGCTGTGATCATATATCGTACAACTGGATGTATTAGCGTTTATAGCGTAATTCCTATGCTATCTCCATTACAAAAGATGGCTGCCGAAATGGCCATCGTTTACTTCATGATACAGGGCTTAAATATGTATTGCATTTTTACAAAAGGCTCATATGCATCATTTAGGTTTATAGTTTGTATAGTATATGCCAAATTATCATACAATTTGTCATCACAAAAAAACAATATATATTTTCATGATGGCGTCCAATATGGCTATTCAGAAATGTCAGCTTCAAAATATATCTTGATAAAATGTACACATTTGCTGTGATCATATATCGTACAACTGGATGTATTAGCGTTTATAGCATAATACATATGCTATCCCTACTACAAAATGGCTTCCAAAATGGCCACATTTACTCTAAAATACAGAGCTTAAAATTACATGCATAATTTAGAAAGTTGATTTTGATTAGTTATACTACTTATTTCTTCAAAGAGTTAATATTTCCTTATTCTTATCACAGTTTTAAAAACAATCAACAAAAATGTTCATTATGTATCATATAATGAGTTCTTGGTAGGCTATCTCATTGTACAACATATACGTATTTATATTTGTTTGTAATATCCAATGCAGTATTTCGTAAATAAAGTTGTCAAATGCTATAATATAATATAAACTCTCAATATCAAAGTATTAAACAAACGAAAAAATAGTCACAGAGCCGTCCCATGGGGTAGAATCCCTCTATTACATATCTCATACACAATATTACTTTGTTTTAAACCGAGTTGTGTGGAACATCGACATTTTAATATCAAATTACTTACACAATCTTTTCTTAAAAGCTGTTAAAATAATTGTCTACCTAATTCACAATTATTTTTTGCTAGGTTCGTAGTATTATCATATGGAGCGTAGGTTCGAAAACGAAATTAGTAAGAAGGCTTTTTTTGGTAGTGGGAATGTGTCAGGGGTAAATTCTGCTATAATTCACTTAATGCTATGTTTTCAAGATGGCGTCCAATATGGCAACTGAGAACTGTGAGCTTCAAAATATATCTGATAAATTGTATGCCTTAGTTAATATGATCACATAATTGTGCGCTTGGTTGTTTTCGCGTTGATAACGTATTAGCAACGCTGACGCCATTATAAAATGGCAAACATTTACTTCAAAATATACAGCTTCAGAGAAATGTTCGGTATTTTACAAAATAAGACCGAGTGATATTTTGTCTTTCTTCTCGAAATGTATGAACAAAACAAGAGATGATATACATTACAAACAACTGAAATGTAGTCAGTTGACGACCACTATACACAAAAATAAATTTGATTTCTGCCAACACAGTGTCAGAATTGAAAAATAAATAGTAAATGTGTATCATAAACACTATAATATCGCATTGAATATTCATTTTATTTATTTATATTATACCGACCTTATGTAAAAAATAAATTTGATTTCTGCCAACACAGTGTCAGAATTGAAAAATAAATAGTAAATGTGTATCATAAACACTATAATATCGCATTGAATATTCATTTTATTTATTTATATTATACCGACCTTATGTAAAACGGGTCGGCATAATATAAATAAATAAAATGAATATTCAATGCGATATTATAGTGTTTATGATACACATTTACTATTTATTTTTCAATTCTGACACTGTGTTGGCAGAAATCAAATTTATTTTTGTGTATAGTGGTCGTCAACTGACTACATTTCAGTTGTTTGTAATGTATATCATCTCTTGTTTTGTTCATACATTTCGAGAAGAAAGACAAAATATCACTCGGTCTTATTTTGTAAAATACCGAACATTTCTCTGAAGCTGTATATTTTGAAGTAAATGTTTGCCATTTTATAATGGCGTCAGCGTTGCTAATACGTTATCAACGCGAAAACAACCAAGCGCATAATTATGTGATCATATTAACTAAGGCATACAATTTATCAGATATATTTTGAAGCTCACAGTTCTCAGTTGCCATATTGGACGCCATCTTGAAAACATAGCATTAAGTGAATTATAGCAGAATTTACCCCTGACACATTCCCACTACCAAAAAAAGCCTTCTTACTAATTTCGTTTTCGAACCTACGCTCCATATGATAATACTACGAACCTAGCAAAAAATAATTGTGAATTAGGTAGACAATTATTTTAACAGCTTTTAAGAAAAGATTGTGTAAGTAATTTGATATTAAAATGTCGATGTTCCACACAACTCGGTTTAAAACAAAGTAATATTGTGTATGAGATATGTAATAGAGGGATTCTACCCCATGGGACGGCTCTGTGACTATTTTTTCGTTTGTTTAATACTTTGATATTGAGAGTTTATATTATATTATAGCATTTGACAACTTTATTTACGAAATACTGCATTGGATATTACAAACAAATATAAATACGTATATGTTGTACAATGAGATAGCCTACCAAGAACTCATTATATGATACATAATGAACATTTTTGTTGATTGTTTTTAAAACTGTGATAAGAATAAGGAAATATTAACTCTTTGAAGAAATAAGTAGTATAACTAATCAAAATCAACTTTCTAAATTATGCATGTAATTTTAAGCTCTGTATTTTAGAGTAAATGTGGCCATTTTGGAAGCCATTTTGTAGTAGGGATAGCATATGTATTATGCTATAAACGCTAATACATCCAGTTGTACGATATATGATCACAGCAAATGTGTACATTTTATCAAGATATATTTTGAAGCTGACATTTCTGAATAGCCATATTGGACGCCATCATGAAAATATATATTGTTTTTTTTGTGATGACAAATTGTATGATAATTTGGCATATACTATACAAACTATAAACCTAAATGATGCATATGAGCCTTTTGTAAAAATGCAATACATATTTAAGCCCTGTATCATGAAGTAAACGATGGCCATTTCGGCAGCCATCTTTTGTAATGGAGATAGCATAGGAATTACGCTATAAACGCTAATACATCCAGTTGTACGATATATGATCACAGCAAATGTGTACATTTTATCAAGATATATTTTGAAGCTGACATTTCTGAATAGCCATATTGGACGCCATCTTGAAAATGTATATTGTTTTTTTTTTGTGATGACAAATTGTATGACAATTTGGCATATACTATACAAACTATAAACCTAAATGATGCATATGAGCCTTTTGTAAAAATGCAATACATTTTTAAGCCCTGTATCTTGAAGTAAACGATGGCCATTTCGGCAGCCATCTTTTGTAATGGAGATAGCATAGGAATTACGCTATAAACACTAATACATCCATTTGTGTGATATACGATCACAGCAAATGTGTACATTTTATCAGGATATATTTTGAAGCTCATATTTCTGAATAGCCATATTGGATGCCATCTTGAAAAAATATGTTTTCTATGATAATTTGGGGTTTAATTTATATATTAGAAACATTGAATACATATGATGTTGTATATTGAAATAGCCCTGCCAACAGATTTAGAGCATATATTCATATTTTTCCAGTGATAAGATGTATGATTTAACTATCCAAATTATAATGTGCGTTCAAATATGTTAGTAGGTAGATTTTTCCGTGACGATTTAAAAATGTGCAGATAATGAACGGGAACATGCATATAAAACACACATTAACATAGTCTAACGACATAGAGCAATTTCAGATGCAATGGTGTAACTAACAGAATTAGCTTAATATTATTGTTTGATTGATTCTGCGAGATAATTTCATACAATTTATAGGTATAGCATTGAAAGTACATATTGGTCGTGTGCACATACGCAGTTTATATTTGCTTTCATCGTATAAATCTGTACGATGAATGCGCGATAACTAATTATTCTGAATTTTCAAATCTCAATAGGGCGCCGACTAATGAGTTTTATGCGTGTGTGCAGATGCCAACACGGGCGTTATGTTGTATACAAAGGTAAATTAATCAGATATATAATGGCCATTCACTGCTTGTTGAAACTTAACGCTTGACACTTCACCCTGCATCAATTGTAAGTTTAAAATCGAACGACCGGGAATTGTTTCTGTCCGAGCATGTTTACATCTGATGCTAAATTGCGTACGGATTCATCAGCATTTGTTTTTTCCAAATCGTGTTGCCATTATGATTAAGGGAGAATTATTTGCCGTAATCAGGTAAGTATTATCTTTATTTATTAAACTATACGAGTTGGTATGTAAACAGAACTGTTACAGTATTTTTTTTTTCAAAAATAAAACAATTTATGAATTGGAATGTTAATTTGTAGAAATTAGAGCGCATTTGCTAGATAAATGTAAATATACTGTTATGATATGCTTAGCCACAACGTGTAGACAAATAAGATTTTACATAAAAAAAACAATTGTAAAACTATGATTATTGTTTTTATTTGCATGTTTAAAGATAACTTTCCGTAGAATCTGAATTGCAACAATGTTAATTTGGATACTGTAATATACTATCTAAAATTTGTGTGTAATAGTGTAACAGTATCCGTTTTTGATAATTAAGAGTTGCACACAAACATATAATACACGCTCTTTAACGATAATTTTTCAACCATATTTAAGTTAAATTATTAGCGCCCTTTTAAGAATTATGATGTGAAGAAGACCTATTTATTAACAATTCTGAGGTAAAATTATTACAATTTTTGTTTTGCTGTGATATTGAAACACTTTTGGTATTGAAATTATAAAATGAAATCTTAGTGCCCTTTTAAGACATCTTGTTTATAAATAGTGTGAGATAGATAAAATAATAAAATAAATCTTAGTGCCATTCTAAGACATCTGGGATGAACAAAGTATACTGTATCCGAATATTATGAGCGATTGAAAGAGTTGCATACAAGCAGATAATAAACGCTCTTTAACGATACATTTTCAACCATATTTGAGTTAAATTATTAGCGCCCTTTTAAGAATTAAGATGTGAAGAAGACTTATTTATTAACAATTCTGAGGTAAAATTATTCCAATTTTTTTTTTTTTGCTGTGATATTGAAACACTTTTGGTATTGAAATTATAAAATGAAATCTTAGTGCCCTTTTAAGACATCTTGTTTATAAATAGTGTGAGATATATAAAATAATAAAATAAATCATAGTGCCATTTTAAGACATCTGGTTTAAACAAAGTATACTGTGTGCAAATAAGAAAATAAATCTTAGTGTCACTTTAAGACAACTGCTTCAAACTTCCTCAATATGTTTTGCTCCGATAAATATACAAACTTGAGTGTAATTTATCGTTTTAAATTACACAGAACATAGGTTGAATAAGATATGAATTAATTAAAAGTTAACTGAAAACATAATTTAACTAAACTCACCTGGCGTTTTTTAAATCCGTGACTTTATATGCCATTTACCTGGCTTATATATTATAATTGGAATGTTTGGAATGTTTACCGTAAGGTAAGTTGATCTTCAAATAAGCGACCTGACAGGTGTAATTTATATTACTGGGTTTGTAAGGACGGGTCGTTAACGAATGCGTTCTTTGAAATATGAGCCAAGCTAGGTAGCCTAGTTGAATAAATTAGTCGCCTTGTACAGATATATGTCAACATGAATTATATTATCCATGTCGTCGGATAAAATGGGAGGGTACATTATGATAGGCATACGAGGACATTTAACAAGATAGCTCGACTTCACTTTTTGTGACTATAGATAGATTGAGTAAATTAATGTGTTACTGTATATAACTAGAGCTCGACATGAATTCTCGACGAATGATATTAGATTATTCGACTTGGGTCATGTGACATCATTTTGTTGAGAGTAAAGATAGAATGAATGTTTTTTTTATATAAACAGATACATTCGGATAGGTAAAATTGAGACAGTATTATACTTCGATGGATTATCTGTTCTTTGATGAGTAAGTAAGTCTTGTTATGTTAAACAGAGTGGGACATGAATTCTCGACGGAGACCTCATCATGTTTTGTGATATATGTTGGTAGATTATTCGACTTAAAGAAAGATTCCTCGAATGACATCATTTGCTTGGGACTAAAGATAGAATGTTTTTTCCTTATATAAACAGATACATTCGCATAGGTAAAAATTGAGAGAGAATTGTACTTCGATGGATCTGTTCTTTAGTAGGCAAGTAAGTCTTGTTATGTTAAAACAAAACATTTATTTAACTTTGGTTGTGCGACTTTTGATGTTTAAAAAGATTTGGAATATCAGTTGTTTGCGTTAACAGTCAACAATGTTTCAAAAATTTGTTTTGCAAATAAATGGATTAAAGTTTTATTTAATTTTCATATTTTTTTTTACATATAAAGTTTGTGCTTGAATTTTTTTGACTATGATTATAATATTTTTACATTTTTTGATTAAAGACAAAACATTTATTGTGTTTTACGATTATTGTGGCAATGAAAAAGGACTTTTGATACTTGCGAGCGAAACAGATAAAGATTTTTTGTTGTTGTTAAATTGTTTCCGTTAACATTGAAATTGATTGTTTTTTAATTTGGCTTTCAATTGAGATATTTGATTAAGGATTTTCATTGATTTTGAAGCATTATAACATATAACTTCAATTTTGTTGACGAAAAAGTAAATTAAATTGTGTTTTAATTGCTTTATCGTGCTTATACATTTAATATTTCATTAAAAGGGGGATATTTTTTTATTTTTTTGAAATATTGAATTTGTGTTGGAATTGAAATACGTTGTCTTGATATAAACCGAAAATAGTTGCTAATTGTTCCAGTTTTCTTTCCTAAAATATTATAGATTATGAATTAACGTTGGTGTGATATAAATAACTAATTATTCACAATTTAACATGCTTGATACACATATTTTTATATATTCCAGCATAAGTTGATTGATTTCAATATATTCCCATCATTCATTTTCATTAAAGGAACCGATAATGGTTATACATTTCGATTTCTATCACTATGAAATGGTGTTTTTGAAATGTGTTGCCTATTAATCTACAGAAGAACGTTCCTAAAAAAAAAGTTCAATGTGTTTAGACCTGTGGTTTTTACATGCATAGGTTTATTCGCTAACGAATATAT
Source organism: Siphonodentalium dalli (assembly GCA_032622095.1). NCBI lineage: Eukaryota > Metazoa > Mollusca > Scaphopoda > Gadilida > Siphonodentaliidae > Siphonodentalium > Siphonodentalium dalli. The sequence continues at coordinate 52,130,858 of CP136064.1, read as the reverse complement.
CATTGTATCATTCATTAACATATATCAATCGTTTAAGATCTATAATGAACTTAATAAAACACATGTTACAATTCACAGGGGAGCTAACTCTGTTCTTTATATACCAATTAATATTTGTAGATTTAGTTTACAACTCTGATATTTTTGATTAACCTAGAAATAGTTTGCCTGAGTATAACCCATAGCCTAGAAGAAGTATTTTAACACCAACCTAGAAATAGTTAGTCTGACTTTAAATATTGATACATTTTTGCCAGAAGATATTTCGACGGGGATCATTTAAGACCAGACTGTAAAAAAGATTGATTTGATTATGTTTTCTTTTATATCTGTTTGTATACTATTTATGCTTGTATTATTTATATTCATTAAAGGAACTAAGTGTCGGGTTCCACATTTCGTTTTCTACGAGACTCTGTAATATCGAGTTTTATGAGATCGAATAGTGTTACCTACAAATCTACAATAACGAAGAAACAGTTCCGAAACTAACAAATATTCCATGTGTTTTAGCCTTGTGGTTTTTTACATGCACGAGGTTATTCACTAGCGAATAATTCATCTCGTTTAGGACTATTATTTTACTAATCTATCATAACTAACCTATATATCAATACATGTATTCAATCGTGCGTAATAATCCTTCAAATAGTTACTAGTTAGCCTGACTATATCATCTGCCTAGAAATAGTTTGCTTTACTATACCATCTGAAATAAACATACATCATTACCTAACAAAAAATAGGTCGTATTGTAGCTTGGATGTGCTTTTAAAGTAGTTACTATTCAGTATGACTATAAGATCTGCCTTGTAAAACAGCTCATTTTTGATACACTTATATAAATTAGTCGTTATTGTAACGTTTACATTCGTTAAATACTATTTACGAAATCCCGTGGGGGGTGGGGATTATAATACGACGACTACACCTATATAAATTAGTCGGTATTGTATCGTTTAACATTCGATAAGTAGTATTTATGAAATCCCGTGGGGGTGGGGATTCCAAATGACCACACCCTAATGCTCAGTGATATATATATCAATATTCCCTCTACTTAATACTACTTTCGTTATTACTACGAAACGCGAAATAATATTCTATGTTCCTTGCTGGGGTCAACATTGTTTAGCATCCTGTGTCTCTCGTATCCATGCGAGCGACCTCAAAATTATGGAATATTCAGAGATGCAAGATCTGGACATAATACAGTTGCCTAATATAAAGTCTGTTCCCATGCAGGTGCCATAATTCACAACTCGCCATACAAGCCTTGGAATAGAGTCTATAGTATGGGCTCTCATTACCCGAGGTGTCACCTGAAATGGGAATTTCAGCGACCACCATATCTATGTAGCCCAACTATTCTAATTTCGGAATCCGGGTCTTGCGGGGTCAATATAGGACGCAAAATATGATTTTTTCACATTTTCATCATGCTACCCAATCTTATTTTTATGCATTTTTCGGGTTAGTTCCTGTGATGTTCATCAGTCTATGATTCTTCAGCTGTATTCAATTTATCTTTTTCTTCATTTGATATGGATGGCAGTTATGTGAGCGGTATTGAAAATGGTAAAAAGTTGCAAAGATAATCGATTGACGTTTGAGCTGTGACGTACTTCGCTAATCGTGAACGTATTTTTTTTCGCTGATTCAGCTTAATGTGTCTGTTTCAACTCTGTTTAACAAAAACTTGTCGGATGTTGTCACCATACTATGACTGTCTATCATTTGCAGAATGAGGTCCCCCACTACCCCGAACAGTGGGCTAGCTTTACTAAATTAACCTTCTGGGGACATTATTCTGCTTAGACCTAATTTCAAACTAACATTGGTTTAGTTACTTCTGTCCAGTTTCTATATCCCCTAATTTGCTGAAGATAAAGTGCACAATCGAGGTGACTTATGGGTGAACATCACCAACTTCAAATGGGGGAACCTCAATCTGATCTCCCATAGCAGATGAGACCAGGCAGAATGAGGTTCTCATGGTGAATTTTGTGATGCTAACCTGCTTACCTCGTCTTATGGGAAGTATATATTGTCTCAAATTAAAATTGTTTTTGAATTTGGTGACGATAGCCCGCCATGCTGAATAGCTACTAGCTAGCGTCAATAAATTCAACCTATGGGACGTAAGTCTGCAAATGGCAGACACACTATTTCAAGTCTTGTCGCCATGTGATAAAATGGCTCTGCCCATGTTTTCTTGACTAGTTCTGTTATCTGTTAAAGATACGGGCGGCGTTGGCGGTGGGTATGCTGTTAAAATATTCACATCCGTCAAAAACCCCCATAAACAGAAATAATAGTAAAATATAGACAGCCTTTGTTCTTATACCAATCAGAAAATATGGCATAAACAGTACTGTCAAATGTTTTTCCTTTGTTATGTAAACAAAAGCAAAAACGTTACGGAATCTGGGGTTTGTTTAGATCCGGATATGGTAACACAAAGAGCGTTGTTTGTTACTGTTTTCCTGATATGGAAATAATAAAGAGCGTTTATATCATTTGTGTGTGATTAACTAATAGAATTGCACTGTGTTATGTAAACAGAAGCAAAACTTCTGTAACACGAGCAGGCTCTTGTTTACGTACACCATCGTACGTCTTGACGACAATATACTATTTACGCGCTGATTATGTTATGAACAAAACTATATATATTTTAATATTCCTTCTTTTGATGGCGATTTGAACAAATATGAATATGAACGAACGCCACCCGTGCATGCCTTTAAGTAATTTCCATATGTTTTGAGTAAATGTAATTCCCCTAATTGTCACTTTAATCATTCTGCACAACTTCAAGACCCAAGTATTCCGAATCCATTATGGATGAAAGGAAGTTAAAGGCACGTGAGGCCTTAGTTGTCGAAAATATTCATATTTGTTCCAATCACCGTAAACAGAAAAACATTAAAACGCATATAATTTCGTTCATATATACCATGACCATCGCGTAAACAGCATGTTATCATAAAGATTTACTATATTTTACCTAAGCAAGAGCCTGATTGTGTTACAGAAGACAGCACAGTGCTGCTGGCTAATCACACACAAATGGCATAAACGCTCTTTATTCGTTCCATATCAGGAATTCACCAACAAAGAACGCTCTTTATGTTTACCATCATAATATAAACAAACACCAGAAAAGTAACTTTTTATGCTTTTGTTTACATAACAATGGTGAAATATATGACAATGACATACTGTTATGCGATATTTCTTATTTGTATACGGACAAAGTCTGCCTACATTTTGTTGTTCTTTCTGTTTGTGGCGGTTTTTGACGGGTGGAAATATTTTCACAGGATACCCACCGCCAAGGCCAACCGTACCTTTAACATGACTATTTGTACTCGTTTTTGTAGTACTGATAATCAAGATGGAGTGTTATTATACTATCGGTACAGTGGCCTATTTTATGAAGTTATGTCAACAAAGCCATGCAGATTTCATCGTCTATGTGTCACCGGTGAACGGCGGTGATACCTGATGGTATTATAGATCCCAGGTTCAGTGTTAAAAACAAATATTCATTATCGAACAGTTCAATATCTGCACTGGTGGGGTGAAGTTAAGTCCTGATGGGTATACAGGGGTACTGTATAGGATTATTTCGGCCAATTTGGCCGGTTACTTCATGTGAGTTTTTCATCTGACGTGTGTGTCGGAATAATGATATGGAGGATTTATGTAAATGTTAGCCCAAACTACATTTCCAAGTAACGATGGTTTTGTTGTTTATTTTGAGGAATAATACCGCGTCAGATGAATTCAGCCCAAATATGTTAACAGTTGTCGTGTAAAACATTCGGCAGTAAGTTAGCGTTATTTAGTATTTGTGGATGTCCCTTAACATGGGGAAAATAGACTACTGCGCTTGAACGAGCATGTGAATTGTCGTATTTAATGTATAGCAACTTTATAATCAATAACAGAGGCATTCTCTGTCAAATAAGGTCGCTCTATTTACGATACCAATTGGAGAACTTTGTGAATTAAATTACGCGTAAACTTAACCTGCTGCAAATAGAAAAGGTGTCGGAATCGGCGTACTCGCCTCAGGGCTAACTCGCCCCAATCGGCGAGTGCCAACTCGGAATAAAAGGCCAACTCGGAATAAAAGATGCATACGGGGTGTTATATGGCGTTTGGTCCATTGTTTCTCAATGAATATTATTGAAATTTGGTGTATATGTCCGGGCTGGGACATGGAATACAACAACGTTTGAATTGTTTTTAAATTTACAAATTTGTTGATTTTATTCATTTTGTTTTCGTTCTGAAACACACTATAAAGTGTATATAATATAATAACGAACACGAGACATACATAATTTATAAACTGTTAACAAAAGATATCAAATTCAATACATGACAAAGATGACTCAGTGGAGTTTATAAAGTGAACATAAAAACATTGAGGTAAGAATCTTTTTAAGGAATGCAACTTTATTTAATGATAATAAACACATAAATTAAAATAACAAACATGAGACATACATGATTTATAAACTGTTAACAAAAGATATCAAACTCAATACATGACAAAGATGACTCAGTGAAGTTTATAAAGTGAACATAAAAATATTAAGGTAAAAATCTTTTTAAGCATTACTAAACCGTTTAGCACAGTCCACTTCACTCATCCGATCATCACTAAACTTCATATTTATCTTGATATTGATCTATCAGATGAGAACTATCAATTTTTTTTTTAATTTTATAGGAAAAAATGGTCGCCAGCGGCCATATTGCATTTACGATATATGTTATCGCGTCATGTCGATATCTAGTATTAGTTAGAAATTTCACCTTTCCAGATTCATAATTGCTCCATTGACTGTAACAGATGGAATTATTCCCTCTTCGGATAGAGTGTCACTGAAACTTTATTTTGTCAGACTGTCTGTATAGTCACTGATTATATATGGCAATAATCTGTAATAAGATGTAGCACTATTTTATTTTATATTTACATGCAGAGCTGTTTTTATACAACAATTCTAATCCCCCCCCTAGATCATCATGTGATCGACCATACATCGCGCGAGGACCTGGTTGAATTAAGGGGGGTTTTATGGATAACTTCTGTCCTCAAGCTAGATTATACTTATGACATTTAATGGCATGTTTCTAACGTGGAGGGTTAGATATGCTTGAGACACCACCACTCTTCAATTCACACCAAGTTATCAGCTGTCATATTCGGATATTAGAACCCATAGCCATGATATATGGTTTATTTTGTGTATACTAGTAATATTGTTATTTTCAGTACCTTTATATACCAGTACTGTGTATAACAATGCATATAAATTAATCCATGTATACATGTATATTGATTCAACGGATTCAGTGGTTTTGTCCATAAGTCTATCAAATATGCGGGGAAAACATGGCCACAAGCAGTACACCCTGTTAAATTTCGAATTTGAATCAATTGGCGCACCCTGCAGCCAGCTTTTATTGGAGAACTTTTTCTCACGTGGATAGTTTGGGTCACCGCTAGATGTGAGCCATGTTTTGTTCTCAAGCTGTCCTTGTGAAGACATCACTGCCAGCGGTGATCTGGAATTTTACTATTTTTATGGCTAAATAATTTGGTTGATCCTACAGACGACACCCCTTGTCCGATCGTCACCAGATTCCACAATGATCTTCTGGATAACCAGGGTGAGAGTAATCTAATTTTCCCGAATTTCGTTAAAAAACATTACCACAGGCAGCAATTTGGTATCTTACTGTTTGATCCTCTTTTGCGTGACTGAATTGTTTAGCAACTGTACAGTCATATCCCTCATCTGATAGTCACCACACTTTATATTGATCTTCGGGCTGACAACTAGATGGGAGCTATCGAATGCTTTGAATTTTTTTGGAAAACATTGTCGCCAGCAGTCATCTTCTATTTTGGTTTTTATATACATGTATATCTCTTCATTCGGATAGTCAGTATTACGTAGGTACTTCAACTTTCCGCATTCCTGTCATCATTTGAAATATAAAAATTTACCTGATACCATGCACCCTTCAAAATTTGTTTCGTCGTATCTATTTTAATGACCCGTATGGTAATATTGATACAGATATATTTGTCAAACATTTCTTTGTACAATATACAGGTATTTAGTTTGTAACTAAATCTAGAAATATATAATAGTAGCTGGTGGACCCTACTTCGTCCGGGATGTTCCCCTCTGATTTTCGGAGAATTGCGCGATTTAACCTTGAATTGACCATTTTAAAGGTGAACGTCATGTCGGGTCACGATTTGACCCGTCCAAAACACTCCCGGACAAAAGTCACGACAAAAATACCCGTCGAAATCCGCCCGGCTTTACCCGATTTGACCTTGAATTGACAATTTTGAATGTCAAGATCAGGTCAGGGTCATAATTTGACCCACCCGAAACACTCCTGGGACAAAAGTAACAGTAGGTATTATATTTCGTTGAAATACTTCCGTTTTACCAGATTTGACCTTGAATTGATCTTTTTGAATGTCAAAGTCAGGTCGGGATCAAGATTTGACCCGTCCAAATAGTCCAGAAACATGCCTACATCAGCACGTTCGAGAACATGGTCCCACGTGAAATTGGACCCGTCCATATTGCTCCCGGGATCGAAGTAGTCCTACACACAATTTTTTAGTCGGATCGGTCAAGGTCCAGAAACATGCCTATGAGCGAGGTCAAGTTGACACGTTAAATACCAAATCCGAGTCGGATCAGTCGAGCAGTGTTAGAGTCTATAACACATACACACATGCATTCATGCATACACACATACATACAGACAGGTGTTCCAAAATGTATAATCGATAGCTACAACAATTCTATGGTAGATAGTTCACGGCCGACCTGATGCATGCATCTTAGTTTTCTTGTACCATATGTCGGACTCAAACTCGAAGTGAGACTGGGAAACTAAAATAGCACATGGGTAATTAACTTACTTCTGGTCGTCAAAATAATTTTTGTTCCGCTCGTCTCAATGCACACATACAATTATTGGGACAACGTATAGTACGGTTTGCTAACTTTTCTCAACTTTGATATAAATTGTAAGTCTGAAATGTCATGTATCTAGGTTACTCAATAGTTACGACATATCTTCTCTACATGTCTTACAAGGTGTTTGACTCCCGTATGTCATCTTCTCACTTATGTAACTGTCATATTGGACAAATATTCTTTCATATGGATTCTAGCCTTTAACGGTCACGTGGCAAAGTAGATATATGAAGTTTGCAAGCGTAAGCTCAAACTCCATACAGCGCCCTCTACGCTATCGCTGCAAACTCCATACAGCACCCTCTACGCGATCGCTGCGATATATATCACTGCCACGATGAGTGTACTTTGCGGACCGATACCGAATTTGTTTTTTAACTTTGCAATAATGGTAATTCTTTCGGTATTGATAAGAACAATATGAACTGAGCCAGACATATATACAATTTTAATCCTAAAACATAAGAACTAAAAACACGTAAGAATTCCTTACCAATTAATGTCATTATGGCAGTGGTGTCTCAGCGGAGCGGTGGGAGATAACTCTGCCTGGAGTTTGGCGTAAGCTTACAATTCCCACGATATATATCATAGCCAAACTCCAGGCAGAGTTATCTCCCATCGCTCTGCTGAGATACCACTGCCATAAGGACATTTTGGTAAGGATTTCTTACGTGTTCTTAGTTCTTATGTTTTATGATTAAAATTGTCGATGTCTGGCTCAGTTCATATTGTTCTTATCAATACCGAAAGAATTACCATTATTGCAAGCTTTTGGTGGTCAAAATAAGATAATAGGTGACTAAATATTGTTCCGACGATATGTACAAATAGATGTATCGGTCTGCAAAGTACCATCATTGTGGCAGTGCTATATTGCAGTGATAACGTAGAGGTCACTGCATGGAGTTTGTATTATAGCAAGATGTGCGTCGACACAAAACTATCAAACGCCAGTATACCAGTGATCGTATCGGTCACAGCTACAAACGCCAGTATACCAGTGATCGTACGTATCGGTCACAGCTACAAACGCCAGTATACCAGTGATCGTATCGGTCACAGCTACAAACGCCAGTATACCAGTGATCGTATCGGTCACAGCTACAAACGCCAGTATACCAGTGATCGTATCGGTCACAGCTACAAACGCCAGTATACCAGTGATCGTATCGGTCACAGCTACAAACGCCAGTATACCAGTAATCGCATTGTCACAGCTACAATTTCGGAGGAAGTGCATTATGCTGTTCCAAACAAGCCTTGAAATAGGGTGTCTGTCATTTGCAGAATGAGGTCCCCAGTGGGTGAATTTAGTGATGCTACCCCGCATAGCGGGCTAGAATCACCAAATTCACCCTCTGTGAAACCTCATGATGTCCCCAGTGGGTGAATTTGGTGATGCTAGCCCGCTATGCGGGATAGCATCACTAAATTCACCCTCTGGGGACCTCATTCTGCAAATGACAGACACCCTATTTCAAGGCTTCGTTCCAAAATAACCGTAGATCCAGTCTGTGTTAATATTAAAACCTATGTTCAGACTGATACGCATCTCAATTCGACTAATTTTAAGGGCTTCCTTTTAGCGCAACTTGATGAAGTAAAGTTTGAGATATTGTCATGGGTTGGCTTATGTCGTCAGTGTGTCCCTGGTCTATGCGTACGTCCGTCAATAATTTACTTCGGCACACCCTACAGGCCACATCCCTGATCCGATCATTACCATACTTCATATATACACGGATCCTCGGAATGACCTCTAGATTGGAGCTATATATGGAATTTGATTTTTTTCGATGAAATACATGGCCACCGGCATCCATCTTAGATTTTACTCTTTTTAATAATTTGGCACACACTACAGACCTAATCCATGATCTGATCGTCACCAAACTGTACATGGATTATTCTGATGAACTCTAGATGCATGGCAGCCATAAACTGCACCCCCCGAATTTCGTTCAAAACCATGGCCGCCAACAGTCATCTTGTTCTGAAATTGGCCACCACAGCCATCTCGGAGTTTATACTCTTTGCATGACTGAATCCATCGGCATGCACTACAGCCATCATTTTTCATCCGATTGTCAACAAACTTCATATGGATATCCGGGTTTAAGTATTACTTAAATATTTAAACCTTCCGCATTCCTTATCGACCCATTGGCTGTGGATTATGACATTATCCCCTCTCAAGTTGAGATACAGTGTCATTGACAATTTCGTTTAAGGATGACCCCGTAGCCACGGTGGTTAGGTCGTGTATACCATCATCGTAGTTTGGGCTAGACGAGGGTGGTTCGTGTTCTAATCAAGACATCGCGATTGGTCTGAGTTGAGGGACATGTCATATCAATGTACCATTCCGATCGATACAATCGTCGCCAGTTCGATAAGATATTAAGGTTTAACCAAACCACTCCAATATGGAGTCCGAGAACAAGTTGCATAATTTTTAAAATAGAAGAAAAATGGCACAAACTTTACAGAAGTGGCTGAAACAACTATACATGTATTATATACAGTAAATAACACTTTACCTGTGACAGAAATTGGAAACATGTGATACTTTCTTCCCAATTGAAATCCGACATTGTGCGCAGGCACATGGTTTGTAGTTGAGCAATTTCCACAAATAAAAGTCAATCCTGATTTGGGAGATCTCTATGAAGAATGCTTTGTCGGGAAATCCATACATTATGCCACAGAACATGACTTTATTCTCATATTTTTGAAGTGAGTGTTTGGAATTTGAAATGTCACAACCAGGTATCACACAGCTCTGTTTGACTATGCCTGTATTCAGTTTCTTTCACCCAGTGGGTATACATTGAACAATCTCTTGATTAATTATGGGGTCAATACTATGAAGCGTTTTCTTTGTAAGATTCCACAATTGTTTGTAAGAAATAACAATTTCTCATTCCGCTAATACTATGAACCTACGATTACAAACATAAATCACAAATAGTATGTGTTCTTTGTAACTACAAACATCTCCCAATCACAAATAATTTTCTATGAAAGTACTATGAAAGTTAATTGAAAGTTGTAACGTTAAGGTGCGTGACTAGAAGGTCATCGTATTGTGTATCCAACATAAATTTTCAGTTTTTCACACCCTTAAACCGGAGGATAATATACCCATCTATGATACGCAGGGACGTGACGACCAGGGGTCGATTCACCCCCTTGTGAAAATGTTTTATCAGATGGAAAACTCAAGTACAACCCACAAGGGCGTCTCTCCCCTGCCAAAAATAATTTTGTCAACATGTTCAACAGTTGGAAATTTGATACCGGACACAACATGAGTTGTAAATTCACAACAACAATAGGTTGAAATTGTTCTCGTAGTTTTGATTTCCAACAATTTGTTAGTGGGAATGTGTTGGTTTTAGACCAACATTTGCATATTTTCATCCTTTGGTCAAAAGTTTGGATTGAAATGGCCATCATTTAGAAATTGTCTAACCTCAGGGGGTGTCAACTTGGATGTGAGGTACTAGGATGTGTTCTTCGTAACTACTAACATTTCCCAATCACATGTCATTTTCGAGTAACATGAACGTTTGTTGAAAGTTACAACGTTGAGTAACGTGTCTGGAAGGTCTAGCTTCGCGTATAGGGTGTCAAAATAACTTGTCGATTTTCACACCCTTAAACCGGATCATATAGCCATCTCTGACACGCAGGGACGTAGCGCCCCGCCCCTTGTGAAAGTGTTTTATCAATGGAAATCTCATGAACAGGGACATGGCGATAGTGGTCTTGGGAACACGATGCCTGGCACGTTACAACTGTTCAGAATAGGGAGTGTCGAGTCGCCACTAATCCATATGTGTCACAACGTCTCTTACCAACGTTGATGATTGATATAGACGGGGTGTCCATGGTGAGTGATACTTGCGGATTACAGCCAACGGTATCATGTTACGTGTGCTTAGCATAATCAACAATATCTCCAAGAATGTTAACGGTGAATGCAGTTTGTCCGCTTTAGTTATATACGCCGAGCATGTGTACTGCATTAAGCTATTGTGAACCGTCCATCTCAAGTACAACCCACAGGGACGTCGCAACAAGGGGTTGGGTGTCTCGCCCCTCCAAAAACAGGTCTAACATATAAGATCATATAAACCAGAACTTCACTCACACCAAATGCTAACTTCTTTGAATAAAAGGTTCTTATTCCATAAACGCCACAGACATGACGGAAAATGAACCAGTTAAACAGACATATACCACAAACTGTGTTTTGGAGAATTGATTGAAAGTCTATCCTGCGTTCAACTCGGTCTCTGATGCTGGATTATATATCATTTGGTCAAGTATTGGAATTATTTGCACAAAATTTCCACCAACTTACATTTTCGCCTTCCCGGTGACTAAGAAAAGTTGAAATAGTTTTGAATTGTAAGGCAGGTCACAAATTCAATGTATATGGAAATTCTAAACATAATTTGTTCAAAATTATACATGTATGGGTTTTTCAAACTCATTTCATTGTCAAATATAACATGTCAAATGAAATATTGCACGGACTTTCTAAATTCTCATAACAATTGCGTTTAATTGAATTTTATTCTATAATTCCAGTTTGTGACTTTTGTTTATCGGGGTGGGGGTGGCAGTTCATTTTATTCAAAATTGTGGGCAAAGTGACTTCATAAACTTGGTCCACCTGTAACCACAGTTATCAGCCTGTCGCTAAAGTCCTCCATAACCTTTATTATCGCGGCGACAATTGAATGTTTCGCCTTCAAATAGGACAAAAACATACGGGGAAACATCATATTTGATAGCAACCCAAATATCTCGCTGGTTTCCCACAAAACCGAGAAATCGATGAAGCATAAAATCACTGCTGTGATCGCGTCGTGGCCATCAATGCGATCGTTTTCTGTGTGAATATAAAAATCGCGCAATTTGAACCGCTACGGACGACAGAAAACGGCCGTAAAAATCGCGCCTGGTGTGAATTGACCTTTAGTCTATTCCTGATATGGTAGAACTAAAGAGCGTTTGTTTCACTTCTGTCCGAAAACCTCACACAGAAAGTGCGACTTCTGATTGGTCGAGAGCTGTATCCCATATGCATGGTGTACGTATATATTTCTATGAACGAAGCAAAACACATGGTAATTATAATGAAAAAGAATTTATGACTGGAGTCATATAATTCTTTTCATTATAATTACCATGTTGTTGGCATCGTTCATAGAGCGCACAAGTGTATTTTGCACTAATCCATGCCTCAAAATCATTCATTTGTTCCATAAATTCTGTCCGAGTATAAAAGGAGATGGTCCCATAAATGGTCGGATTTAGTGTACAGTACCCCTTTAAGCGGATCGACATCAAGCTTTAACTGTCAATGACATGAGATGTAAAGCCAGCCAGGAAACATGCTCCACAACAACAATATGTTACATTATGTTACGCATCGTGCGTGCAGGTCAGACACCCTCACACACAAACATATATGCGTAAACTTGACTTGAATTATTAACACGATGCACAGGTATTTTATCCCTGTGTTTTTCTACGTTCTTTATTGCAATGTGTAACAGAGGAAACATTAAATACGACACAGAAAGTTCAACGGTGCGCGCTGCATGTTTGACACTTCATGCTTTATACTTCAGTCTTTACTACAAATATTACCTCCAGTTTCATAACCACAATGTTTACAGTGCGTGCACGTATATACGCACGCATCTTTCACAGCAAAAAAAATACACATATTTTGATTTTTATTCTGCCCAAATGAAATATTTGGATGTAATTCAGTCTAATACCTCTCGATATGTTTAAGTTATGGCCACAACTTCAGTAAATGTGTGGAAATTTAAATATGATATTAGTGTATGATTATACTAAGTGAGCCCAGTCTTAGAAATTTGTTGGCAATTTTATTTTGTTTCTATTTCCAAACTTCATCGAAATACTGAAACAATTTAGTTATCAGATGACTTGCATTGACTAACTGTACTTTAAGGCATAACTGAAGCTTTAATGATATCAAAGAAATCTACAAATATAGTTCACCCACCCCTAATCATGGCTGATTCTCACGTAACTGAAGTAGAAAATCAAAACATCTTGGGCTCACTTTTGACAACATCGGTTCATGGGAAACGCACATAAGTAACATAACCGATAGGGCATGGAAAAAGGTAAATATTATTAGGAAGCACAAATTCAGACTGAGCAGAAAGACCCTTGAAAATATATATCTTGCTTTTGTTAGACCCACTCTTGAATATGCATCACCAGTATGGGATAACATACCAAAATATATGAGCGATTATATCGAAGATATTCAGTATGAAATGGCACGAATTGTCACTGGGGCCACGAGAAGTACCAGCGATAGCAACTTACTATTAGAAACCGGCTGGGAAACAATTGCCTCACGTAGAACAAAACAGAAAATGATACAATTTTTCAAAATGACTAGTAACCAAGCTCCGTCTTATCTATCAAACATGATTCCTCCCGATTCCACTTCATCTGGTTACAATTTTAGGCATGTTAGTATCCACCCGCCTGGCAGCAACAGAGACATTTACATGAATACTTTTCTGCCTTCGGCTACACGAGCATGGAATAGTTTATCGAATTCAATAAAATCGTCAAACACACTCGAAGAATTTAAGCGTAAACTAAACATTGACCGTGCGAAAATTGCAAATTTTTATCTTCAGTGTTATTCCAGGAAAGCCCAAATATATCATACTCGTATCAGATTAGGTTGCAGCAACCTGAACCGTGACCTTGTTATAAATCACTTGAAAGAATCACCACTGTGTCAATGCGGTAGTTTTGAAACTGAATCAGCTCACCATTTCTTCTTTCAATGCCCCCTTTACGCCAGAATTAGATCAGAACTTCTAAGTAACTTACCAGTAAGTATGATAACAACCGATGTTCTATTGTACGGATCTCTCGAACTTCCAAACAAATTAAATTCCGAAATATTCTTGGCGGTTCAGAAGTTTATTTCAGATAGTGGCCGTTTCCCATAATCACTTAAGGTGACGCGGCTAGATTTCCATTCCATCTGCATGAACCGCCTTTTCTCCTCCGTGGTCGTGACGCATTCGTGCAAGTGATTTCCCCACTGAACGGATGTTTTTTGTGTTATTTTGTATCGAATGTATGTTGTGTCAAACCTCTCTCTCTCTTTCTCTTTCACACTCTCCCCTGTCTCTCTCTCATTCTCTTTCATTCCCTTTCTCACCCTTAACTTCCGTATAACAATGTAATACCGTATCTCAATCCTAAATAATATTCCAATCAATCAAATCTATATATCCCGTCTGCTTTACCCCAAGTGATATTTGAGAAGAATAGGAGCCTCGTTCGCTCCACTTCTAAAAATAGAATCTTTGGGGTCTAAAATTGGTTGTACTAAAATATTCCCAAAATATCAAAAACCCAAAAATTATTTTTCCAAAAAAAAATTTCAAAAATTTCAAAAATTTATTTTTTCCAAAAAATTTCAAAACTTCCAAAAAATTTCAAAACCCCAAAATTTTAAAATTTCCAAACCCTCCAAAATTATTTCTTTAAAAAAAAAGTTTAAATAAAAAATTTATAACGAGTTTTAGGTTTCTGATAATCTCGATATTAAAATGTCGAATGTTAAATTATTTGCGCGTAATATCTTTCGTTATTTTTTTTGTTCAAATATTTTTCAATGTATTTATTAATCGATGTTTAGAAATAGCTTTATTGGACATTGTGACCATCGATATGAATGCATACATTCCAGTGTTTTATCGGACGCAGTTCATATAATTGTCATACCTGAAAATAGACACTATTACTTTTACATAAATAATAAAGAGCGTTTATTCTTTACACTCTCTCTATCCCATATGACAGGTGTGTATTATCGTGAATTATTGGAAGTATTGAGACTAACGGTCGAAAATTGTAATGTGAAATTACAACCCTCCAGAATGAATTGTCATATTCGCTGTACACGCAATCACACACGCGACATTGGTGGTAACAATGTGTCTTTCACACCTTTGCTTTACCAAATGAATTATATTATTTCCCCGTTCACAGTTATATGCTATTCAGAAAACATATCGATTTAATGTCTGAACAAACGGGTTAGTATCAATTAAGGTTGATAAACTGTGTCATTCACACGATAATTAGTTAGCCAAAAACATGCATACGTCCAGGACACTCAATTATAGAAATTGCTTTGATGACATTGTTATAACAACATTACGTAATAACCACTTATCGCCCCCACATTCATACTTACGCTTTGGACATTTTATCAGTTTATCACGTGATCACTAAATGTGGCAATCGGGTATCCTCCGATGCCTGCAATATATTATTTATAATAATTGGACTCATTGATCTCACGTGAATAATACTCTTAGTTGTTCCAATAAAATAGTTATCAAATTCGATCACCAATAGATTTGACTGTGGAATGTAATGACCTTTAACTTATTTATCGATCTAAAGGGACACTCATTATGAATGAATGTTAACAATACAAGCGCACGAATGAAGAGCGTTGAACATATACGAAATTACTACACGAATGAACTGAAATTTATATTTCACATCTTACCAACAACAGATACAGACATAGTCATAGTGTTATATTATCTTACATGTACCCATGCTATGACATACTTAAAGGGGGATAATGCACACACGGTGTGTGGAATGTTAAAGTGACACGAGGTAAGGGACGTTATGTAATATTGGTGTGTGAATATTAAAGGAGCATTCTCGCTATACAAACCCCCCCTCCCCACTTATAGATATATAACGAAGACGAGAATAACATGTTGATGAAGTTTATTGAAATTTAATCATTGTCTGAATCTTCGACCTTTAGATTTACTTCTAAGAGTTTCTTGAATTTTCTCATCGCTTCATCTGCAGCCCATTCATTATTATATCCGCGTTTGGTCAGTTTGACCATTTTCTTCATGATCGTGTTATGTATGGGTGATGTTTTCAATCGATACTGGTATTCTATTAAGCGTCTATATCTTTTGAGAAACAGAACAAACTCTGTGTCGATGGTATCCTCTTTTCCCGACATGCTCTCATCTCCCGAAATGCTCTCTTCTTCTTTCACATCATTGGTGACGCGTTTCATCATACTTTTGAATGTGTCCATCTCGTTGACACATCGCGCAGCTTTCTTAAGACCGAATACGGTTCTACTACCGACGACATTACCATCTTTTGAATCTGATAGCGTTCCCCGTTCATCTTCATCTGTATCTTCTCCGAAGAGAGTTGTTTTTGTCTCGGACATAGCTCCGTGTTCATCCGGATCCTCAGTTAATTTTCGTTTTAACTTATTTTCTTGACACCAGTTTTTTACGTGTCTCTGAACATCATAATGATCTGCGAACAAAAGCCCGCATTCATTACAAGGGTACGACATGTCTTCTCGAATGTCTATGTTTTGACGGCTCTTCTTATTAATTTCATCGAACTCACCAGGTGGCCGTATGTCGTTAGTATAGTCATTATGTTGACCCTGGGGCACAATATAATTATATGTTATGCCCTTCTGTTGACCAGGGAGTTCTCTGTCATCGTATTTCATCGCATTCTGTTGACCCTGGGTCTCAGTGTCTTTTGTATGTTTTTTCATCCCATTCTGTTCATCTGGGTGTTCTCTGTCTTTTTGGAGATTATATTTCATGCCATTCCATTCACCCCTATGTTGGTTCGTGTCCTCTTTTAGTACATTCTGTCGCAGACGTAATGTGTCCGGGGTTGCGGCTTTTAAATCCACCAGTAGGTAACCGTACGGTTCACTCGTCGCTTCCGAAAACTCTCGAACCATACGCTGAGGACATTCAGGATACATCTGTCTTGATAATGTTGAAATTAATCCCTTGTCGATTGGGTTATTGAACAATACCAAATATTGACAATTTCGTCGTTGCGTTGGATCTTTGTTGTAGTAGAAATTCTGGTTCAAACTTATCAAAGATAAGTTCAAATGGTGACTTCCTTCGGAATGCAAATCATTAACTCTCGGGTCTTTTGATGAAGTTTGCATCAAGTCATCGAGTATAACTAGATTTTTATACCGGGGGTTGATAAGCGAATCCAAGTTTGCTGGTATTCCTCGTATAAAGTTGACCTGAGGGGTGACGGTATACTTTAATTCGTCATATAGGGGCTGCCAATATTTATAAAACCATATTATTCTGTCAGGTGCGGGTGATATTTTTGAGGCAGACTTTTGTAGTAAGGTTTTCACGAAGTATGTCTTACCACAAGATGTCGGTCCACTTACACATGCCGTGAATGGATGCTTGAAAATAAAATCTTCATGGACATTGGCCATTGGATCATCAAAGCAGGATGTTATGTCGCTTGGTGGCTGTTGTTGTTGTTGTTGTTGTTGTTGTTGTTGTTGTTGTTGTTGTTGTTGTTGTTGTTGGGGGTGATGATACTGTTGTTGTTGTTGTTGTTGTTGTTGTTGTTCTGAATGCGTGTGTTTAACTTTGATATGACGCTTCAAACTATCTTGCCAAGCATAGACACTTAAGCACTCTTCACATTGATACTTCATTTAACTAGTTCAGGCTGTTGTTGTTGTTGTTGTTGTTGTTGTTGTTGTTGGGGGTGATGATACTGTTGTTGTTGTTGTTGTTGTTGTTGTTGTTGGGGGTGATGATACTGTTGTTGTTGTTGTTGTTGTTGTTGTTGTTCTGAATGCGTGTGTTTAACTTTGATATGACGCTTCAAACTATCTTGCCAAGCATAGACACTTAAGCACTCTTCACATTGATACTTCATTTAACTAGTTCAGGCTGTCGTTCACAACGTCTCTTAGTGTTGTTTGTACTGGATACAAATTTATCACATTAGCTACAATACAACCTACCTATCCAAATGTCAATGCAATTATGAGTGATTTCAATATGAACACTCTATTATATAGATATGTGTAACCTGGTGACTGACATGATGATACAGTTATGCACTAAATAATGGACTGCTTAACCACAGCAGAATTATAGGTAACTTTTCAGGAGTTAGTCGGAAATATGGCTTGTTGCCATTCATCGGAAAGCTCTCGCCGCCGTGTTGTTGTTGTTGTTGTTGTTGTTGTTGTTGATGTTGTTGTTGTTGTTGTTGTTGTTGATGTTGTTGTTGTTGGTGCCGGCGGTGGCGGCATTGCGGTATTTTACTGCGGCGGCGGTGCCGTCGCCGCCGCCGGGGTCCGCCGCCGGCGGACCCCGTAGTAAAATACTGCAATGCCGCCGCCGCCGGCATCAACAACAACAACATCAACAACAACAACAACAACAACAACAACAACAACAACAACAACACGGCGGCGAGAGCTTTCCGATGAATGGCAACAAGCCATATTTCCGACTAACTCCTGAAAAGTTACCTATAATTCTGCTGTGGTTAAGCAGTCCATTATTTAGTGCATAACTGTATCATCATGTCAGTCACCAGGTTACACATATCTATATAATAGAGTGTTCATATTGAAATCACTCATAATTGCATTGACATTTGGATAGGTAGGTTGTATTGTAGCTAATGTGATAAATTTGTATCCAGTACAAACAACACTAAGAGACGTTGTGAACGACAGCCTGAACTAGTTAAATGAAGTATCAATGTGAAGAGTGCTTAAGTGTCTATGCTTGGCAAGATAGTTTGAAGCGTCATATCAAAGTTAAACACACGCATTCAGAACAACAACAACAACAACAACAACAACAACAACAGTATCATCACCCCCAACAACAACAACAACAACAACAACAGCCTGAACTAGTTAAATGAAGTATCAATGTGAAGAGTGCTTAAGTGTCTATGCTTGGCAAGATAGTTTGAAGCGTCATATCAAAGTTAAACACACGCATTCAGAACAACAACAACAACAACAACAACAACAACAGTATCATCACCCCCAACAACAACAACAACAACAACAACAACAGCCTGAACTAGTTAAATGAAGTATCAATGTGAAGAGTGCTTAAGTGTCTATGCTTGGCAAGATAGTTTGAAGCGTCATATCAAAGTTAAACACACGCATTCAGAACAACAACAACAACAACAACAACAACAACAGTATCATCACCCCCAACAACAACAACAACAACAACAACAACAACAACAACAACAGCCACCAAGCGACATAACATCCTGCTTTGATGATCCAATGGCCAATGTCCATGAAGATTTTATTTTCAAGCATCCATTCACGGCATGTGTAAGTGGACCGACATCTTGTGGTAAGACATACTTCGTGAAAACCTTACTACAAAAGTCTGCCTCAAAAATATCACCCGCACCTGACAGAATAATATGGTTTTATAAATATTGGCAGCCCCTATATGACGAATTAAAGTATACCGTCACCCCTCAGGTCAACTTTATACGAGGAATACCAGCAAACTTGGATTCGCTTATCAACCCCCGGTATAAAAATCTAGTTATACTCGATGACTTGATGCAAACTTCATCAAAAGACCCGAGAGTTAATGATTTGCATTCCGAAGGAAGTCACCATTTGAACTTATCTTTGATAAGTTTGAACCAGAATTTCTACTACAACAAAGATCCAACGCAACGACGAAATTGTCAATATTTGGTATTGTTCAATAACCCAATCGACAAGGGATTAATTTCAACATTATCAAGACAGATGTATCCTGAATGTCCTCAGCGTATGGTTCGAGGGTTTTCGGAAGCGACGAGTGAACCGTACGGTTACCTACTGGTGGATTTAAAAGCCGCAACCCCGGACACATTACGTCTGCGACAGAATGTACTAAAAGAGGACACGAACCAACATAGGGGTGAATGGAATGGCATGAAATATAATCTCCAAAAAGACAGAGAACACCCAGATGAACAGAATGGGATGAAAAAACATACAAAAGACACTGAGACCCAGGGTCAACAGAATGCGATGAAATACGATGACAGAGAACTCCCTGGTCAACAGAAGGGCATAACATATAATTATATTGTGCCCCAGGGTCAACATAATGACTATACTAACGACATACGGCCACCTGGTGAGTTCGATGAAATTAATAAGAAGAGCCGTCAAAACATAGACATTCGAGAAGACATGTCGTACCCTTGTAATGAATGCGGGCTTTTGTTCGCAGATCATTATGATGTTCAGAGACACGTAAAAAACTGGTGTCAAGAAAATAAGTTAAAACGAAAATTAACTGAGGATCCGGATGAACACGGAGCTATGTCCGAGACAAAAACAACTCTCTTCGGAGAAGATACAGATGAAGATGAACGGGGAACGCTATCAGATTCAAAAGATGGTAATGTCGTCGGTAGTAGAACCGTATTCGGTCTTAAGAAAGCTGCGCGATGTGTCAACGAGATGGACACATTCAAAAGTATGATGAAACGCGTCACCAATGATGTGAAAGAAGAAGAGAGCATTTCGGGAGATGAGCGCATGTCGGGAAAAGAGGATACCATCGACACAGAGTTTGTTCTGTTTCTCAAAAGATATAGACGCTTAATAGAATACCAGTATCGATTGAAAACATCACCCATACATAACACGATCATGAAGAAAATGGTCAAACTGACCAAACGCGGATATAATAATGAATGGGCTGCAGATGAAGCGATGAGAAAATTCAAGAAACTCTTAGAAGTAAATCTAAAGGTCGACAATTCAGACAATGATTAAATTTCAATAAACTTCATCAACATGTTATTCTCGTCTTCGTTATATATCTATAAGTGGGGAGGGGGGGGGGGGGGTTGTATAGCGAGAATGCTCCTTTAATATTCACACACCAATATTACATAACGTCCCTTACCTCGTGTCACTTTAACATTCCACACACCGTGTGTGCATTATCCCCCTTTAAGTATGTCATAGCATGGGTACATGTAAGATAATATAACACTATGACTATGTCTGTATCTGTTGTTGGTAAGATGTGAAATATAAATTTCAGTTCATTCGTGTAGTAATTTCGTATATGTTCAACGCTCTTCATTCGTGCGCTTGTATTGTTAACATTCATTCATAATGAGTGTCCCTTTAGATCGATAAATAAGTTAAAGGTCATTACATTCCACAGTCAAATCTATTGGTGATCGAATTTGATAACTATTTTATTGGAACAACTAAGAGTATTATTCACGTGAGATCAATGAGTCCAATTATTATAAATAATATATTGCAGGCATCGGAGGATACCCGATTGCCACATTTAGTGATCACGTGATAAACTGATAAAATGTCCAAAGCGTAAGTATGAATGTGGGGGCGATAAGTGGTTATTACGTAATGTTGTTATAACAATGTCATCAAAGCAATTTCTATAATTGAGTGTCCTGGACGTATGCATGTTTTTGGCTAACTAATTATCGTGTGAATGACACAGTTTATCAACCTTAATTGATACTAACCCGTTTGTTCAGACATTAAATCGATATGTTTTCTGAATAGCATATAACTGTGAACTGGGAAATAATATAATTCATTTGGTAAAGCAAAGGTGTGAAAGACACATTGTTACCACCAATGTCGCGTGTGTGATTGCGTGTACAGCGAATATGACAATTCATTCTGGAGGGTTGTAATTTCACATTACAATTTTCGACCTTTAGTCTCAATACTTCCAATAATTCACGATAATACACACCTGTCATATGGGATAGAGAGAGTGTAAAGAATAAACGCTCTTTATTATTTATGTAAAAGTAATAGTGTCTATTTTCAGGTATGACAATTATATGAACTGCGTCCGATAAAACACTGGAATGTATGCATTCATATCGATGGTCACAATGTCCAATAAAGCTATTTCTAAACATCGATTAATAAATACATTGAAAAATATTTGAACAAAAAAAATAACGAAAGATATTACGCGCAAATAATTTAACATTCGACATTTTAATATCGAGATTATCAGAAACCTAAAACTCGTTATAAATTTTTTATTTAAACTTTTTTTTTAGAGAAATAATTTTGGAGGGTTTGGAAATTTTAAAATTTTGGGGTTTTGAAATTTTTTGGAAGTTTTGAAATTTGTTGGAAAAAATAAATTTTTGAAATTTTTGAAATTTTTTTTTGGAAAAATAATTTTTGGGTTTTTGATATTTTGGGAATATTTTAGTACAACCAATTTTAGACCCCAAAGATTCTATTTTTAGAAGTGGAGCGAACGAGGCTCCTATTCTTCTTATTTGTGTCACTTGAGGTAACATTTATTCCACGAGGAGAGGACTTTAAAAAAGCATTTTGCTTGTTGTCCAATCCTCTTCATAAATCTATATATTTCTATATGTATATTATGTTTATGTCATATGTTTGATTTTTTGAAATAAATATTGTTTACACCAAGGCATACTAAGAATTTTGTCAATTGTGTTGAACGGACAGAACTATAGAAAAAAGTCAGTGATACAGATTGAGTTCTGTGAAATATTGCATGGTTTACTTTCTATTTGTTTTATGAATAAAACAACATTGAACGCGTCCAATAACGAGGAACAATGTTCTCATAACTATTGCAGCATAAACAAACTTTTGCTCCGATTGCAAAGGTAGCATATCATTCAAGGCGTAAGCCAAATATGCCCACAAGAACAAAGTCCCATGGAAATGCAAAGTGACCATCTGCATGGGATCAAACTTCAAGTTCATAGCGGGTTAATTATCTCGCCTGTGTGTATGTCACAACAGCTGCTCCGCTGGTTTTTAATTTTTTTATTTAAACAAATTTAATTTAAATAAATATTTTTGTTTTAATAAGCTCATTATGGGCCTATTTCAGAATCAAATAAGTCCAATATGAACCTATGTGAATATTTAGGTCCAATATGAACCTATTTGTACGAGGATATGCTGCAGCACCAGATGTGCGCTCTTTATATATGTGTTTTCCCTGTGGCCCTCAACATCCAACGGAATAACGGATATAAGTCCACTACCGGCTTGTTCCGGAATCAAATAAGTCCAATATGAAGAAATGTCAATATTTAGGCCCAATATGAACCAGATATATTGAAGTAGCATAATAAATACTATCTCTATATATCAAAAATATAGGAGCTTCTGACATGTGCGTACAGCGGCCGCAGGCTGATGATGCACAACGCTATAAGTCACATGCCCCTTTGTGCAGAGGCCGCAGGCCCCTTCGACGCCGAATAAAGACTTCCGAAGAGAGCCTGGTTCAGATAATCTTTGATAAATAGGTTGATTGGAAAAAAGTTTGCATCATACATTTTGTCCGACCTCGAAAAACCCACCCACCCCTCCCTGTGTCTGGACTTTTTTCCGCAGACCATGCACCCCTTGCGTGACAACGAACAGTCGCAATTTCTCGCGCAACTCATGTCTGAAGTGAGTACCCGATAGGGAGTCGACATATAAATAGTCATTATGATAACCCTGATATGCACAGAGGGGTTAAGGAAAGGGCCTCTCGGCCCTTTAGAATATCCCGGGGTTAGCCCCCCAAATCACTTCATCATCATCTGATATGCACACACATTCGTTTGAGCTGAAGATTCTTTCTCTTTTGAGGTTGGGTATATGACATGCGTGTTCGTTGCTTCAAATGTGCTTGCTAGAGTGAGTGTTAGAGCATCCTTCCTCTCACAGATATGGCTTCACAAATTGTAAAACCCTGGTCATATGTATACACTGCTGGCTGGGCAACAGTTATTCAGTTAAGTACAATTTAGAAATTTAGCTCTGTTGATGACGGTGTCCCATCCTGAATCCTGAATAAAGTTAAGAAACTATGTAGTATACATACTTAGTGATTTTAAATTAATATCATAGTTTTCACACATAGCTGAAGAAATACACATAACGTCAACATATCAAGAGGTATTATACTGAATTACAATGTGTCTTTTGTGTTTGAAAACAATAAAAATGTGTTTAATTATGTGATATAAAAGCTGTGTATACCTGCCATTTGTTGAATTACGAATAAAGTGAGTGGTATGATTCCCGCGTGCTGTCTAAAATGACCTGAAAACAATGACATACCATTGGTCTATCACGTGACATTCATCAACTTTGATTGATAAGTTTATTATGCCTTAGCTGCAAATCAATACAGAACATAAGTGCATTAGTACATGAACAAAACATATTTACATATATATAATACAAATAGATATATACAAGAAGTGACCCCCGATTTGCCTATATTATATTATTTGTTTTGTTTATTTGTTTGTTTGTTTGTTTGTTTTTTTGGCCACGCTCATTCGCCTGTTGTGGTGTCATAAAATTCCGTCCGATTTAGTCAATTTTGTCAAGCTGGGTTTTCCCCTTTGCATGAAGCTGTATCATGTATATTTGGCATCGATTGTGTGTATTACATGGGGTAATTTCTTAGCGATAACTTTAGAAAAATACATACTTTCTTAAGGAGGCTCATATTTTCCACTGTTACTAGCCCACAAAATTTTGTCAGGTTAGGCGACTCCCAGTAGTACGTAGGTATATATTTAGCCCTCAGAGTGTGAAATTCTTTACAAATTAACACATGGTGGTATTCATCCCCTAGTCCTTCCCTACATGCCCTGCATATTCTTTTCTCTTTAACCTGGTCTTGCCATCGTCCTGACTCTATAGATAGTCTGTGGTTAGCTGTTCTAATCTTAACAAGATACTCAGATAATGTTCGCGGTAACTCAGTGAGGTATTTACTAAAATTCAATTTTGGTTTAATTTGTCGATATAGTAAACCCCGAGATGAATTCCCTATTTCAATTCGCCAACTGTCTTCAAACTGTTCAATCAAAACTGTTTTAACTTTCCTTATTTCCGATTTCGACAAGGGTGTTTGTGCGGTGAATGTTTCCCTTAAACCACTTTCATTCATTATACATCTAATATTTTCTATCCATCTTATCTTTCCCGCGAATGAATCTGTGTCACTGCATGCGAACACAAGTTTGTATATGTCTTTCGCTAATATAGACCCCTCTTGTGAAACTAACTTAGACCAATAAGAAATATTTCTGCATTTAATAGCAATATTCATCGGGTATCTCCCCAACTCACCATAAACCATATAACTTGGCGTGCTTGATTTCATTCCCAGTAATATTTTACAGAATTTCAAGTGAACATATTCTATGTCTTTGATTAGTTCGAATCCCCACACTTCGCTCCCATATAAGTCAAACAATATGGCTTCGAAACCCATCAGTGTACAGCAGTTCCTCCCTTTATCTGAGTTGAGTAGAGCTTCTGTGTGTCATAAGATGACTGAATATTCACAATATTGCATTCGCCTGAAGTCATCGTCAGTTTCCACGTCTGATTCACTGGTACCTTCTGTGTTCTCGCAGATAGAACCTGTGATTGACAATCTGGAAAATTAAGAGAATACAATATGAATAATTTTCCTCAGTATAAAAGTAATTTAATACATACCGACTATATATATATATATGGTCAGTTATTCAGGGTGTTGGTAGCACACTGTATATCCCCAATCCCACTCTCCCAAAATGTATTTACTTCATTGACCCGGTCATTTATTTGTGTCAATGCCAGCTGGAACTACACTATATAAATATATATATGATCGATCGGGTTAACTGACACGGTGTATACACACTAACAATAGAAATTCACATTAGTTATAACTCAATCTACCTCTGACAATGGCCAAAAGCTTTTTAGCTCACATGAGACGAAGTCTCCGGTGGAGCTATAGTCATCACTCCTCGTCCGTCGTCCGTCCGTCCGTCTGTCCGTCTGTCTGTCCGTCTGTCTGTCCGTCCGTCAACTTTTTTTTAAACATCTTCTCCTCTGAAACCATCATACCAAATTGGTTCATATTTGGTGTGGATGTTCCCTAGGTGACTCTCATTCAGATTTGTTCAAATGAGGTCACTGGGTCAAATAGTTGCGAAACCAGGGCCATAATTCTATTCTTCCACAGTAATTCTTACAACAACTTCTTGTCCATAACCATTGTGCCGATTTAGCTAATATTTGGTATGGAGGGTCCTTGGGTGACTGGTGTTCAGATTTGTTCAAATGAGGTCACCCGGTCAATTAGTTGAGAAACGAGGGCCATAACTCATAATAATTCTTACAATGACTTCTTCTACAAAATTATTGGGCGGAATTAGCTTATATTTGGTACTGAGGGACCTTGGATGACTGGGAATCAGATTTGTTCAAATTGGGTCACTGGGTCAATTAGGGGCAGAGCCAGGGACATAACTCTAAAAACCAAAAAATTACATTTTTGCATTTTGATCATATTTGGGGTGGATGTTCCCTAGGTGACTGTCATTAATATTTGTTCAAATGAGGTCACTGTGTCAAACAGTTGCGAAACCAGGGCCATAACTATATTCCTCCTTGGTAATTCTTATAACGACTTCTTGTCAATAACCATTAAGCCGATTTAGTTTATATTTGGTATGTGGGGTCATTGAATGACTGGGGTTCAGATTTGTTCAAATGGGGTCACTGGGTCAAATAGTGGTGGAGCCAGGGCCATAATTCCCCAAAAAATAATAAAAAATTCAGGAACTCCTTGATCAATTTAACGTACAAACAAAAAATATCACCCCCCCCCACATGACCCAGAAACCCACCCCAACCAACAGCATTCCACCCTATCTCATATCCTAACTCACAGGTAAATAAAGTATATTTATTTAAATTCCAATTACAAGGCAACTCTCCTATGAACTGATAGACATGACACATGGCAAGGCAGATAGAGAGATAAAGAGAGCTTCTGCAGCCTCAGACAGAGTCCCCAGGGAGTGTATTCATGTCATCCATAATTTAAATGAGATTAATGGTGTTATCAATGAAGCACCCTTGTTGTTTATATTATCACTCAGTGGTCATTAAAATCAGATTAATTTCATTTTCCCAAAGAGTGCCTGGCATTTGTAGAATGAGGTTCCCAGAGGGTGAATTTAGTGACGCTATCCCACACAGCAGGCTAGCATAACCAAATACATCCTCTGAGAACCTTATTCCGCTTAGGCCTCATCTTCTGGGAAGTATCTAGAGTTTCAAGATCTCATTCTGCTTAGGCCTCATCTTCTGGGAAGTATCTATAGTATCAAATTTACATTGTTGTTAGTTAAATTTCACTTCTAGGAAGTTTCTGTATCCCTTAATTTGCAGAAGATAAAATTCATGATTGAGGTGCCCAATGGGTGAACATCACCAATTTCAACTGGGGAACTTCAATCTTATTCTAGGTCTTCCATAGCAGTCAAGGGGCCTTATCAGAATGGGGTCCACAGAGGGTGAATTTAGTGATACTAGCCCGCTGTGCAGGATAGCCTCACTAAATTCACCCTCTGTGTACCTCATTCTGCAAGTAACAGACAGACTATTTCAAAGCTTGATTCAAGGCTAGCATCACCAAATTCACCATTTGGGGACCTCATTCTGCTTAGGCCTCATCTTCTGGGAAGTATCTATAGTATCAAATTTACATTGTTGTTAGTTAAATTTCCCTTCTAGGAAGTTTCTATATCCCCTAATTTGCAGAAGATAAAATTCATAATTGAGGGGCCCAATGGGTGAACATCACCAACTTCAACTGGGGAAATTCAATTTTATTCTAGGTCTTCCATAGCAGTTGAGGACTTTTTCAGAATGAGGTCCCCAGAGGGTGAATTTAGCGTCACTAAATTCACCCTCTGGGGACCTCACTCTGCAAATGACAGACACACTATCACACTATTTCAAGGCTTGTTGTATAATACATTGTGTTGCTTGAGGCCAGGCATACACAATGTAGGAACAGACACGCTTTTTGTGATGCTATCCGGCACAGCAGGCTAGCATCACCAAATTCACCCTCTGACGACCTCATTCTGCTTAGGCCTCATCTTCTGGGAAGTATCTATAGTATCAAATTTACATTGTTGATAGTTAAATTTCCCTTCTAGGAAGTTTCTATATCCCCTAATTTGCAGAAGATAAAATTCATAAATGAGGTGCCCAATGGGTGAATATCACCAACTTCAACTGGGGAACTTAATTTTTATCCTTATCAGATTTGTGAAAATGGGATCACAAAGTCAAATAAGGGCAGAGCAAGAGACTTAACTATTTCACTACATAGTAATTCTTAATTCTTAGTTGGCTTATATAGAATGGAATGTTCTTCCTTGACTGCAATTCAGATTATTTTAATGGGGTCACCTGGTCAAATAGGGACCAAGCGAAGGACAGTTTCCCTCTTAATATGCTTCCTTCACAAGGACCATCAGGTCTATTTGACTGATATTTATGATATGTATGAAGGGTTCTTTGGTGTCTGGGATTCAAATTTATTCAGATGGGGTCACCAGGTTAAAAGGGTGGGACCAGGGACATAACTATATGTCTCTATAGTAATTCTTAAAATGTCTTCTCAAGGAATTTTGGACTATTTAGCTTACATATAGTATGGAGGAATCAGGAAGATCCTTTAGTGACTGAGATACAGATTTGTTAAAATGAGGTCAACCTGTCAAGAAATGGCAGTCTATGGGGAGTTAACACTTTTGTGTCCAATAAAATAATAGAAATACCAAATTCATTAAAACATCTACCTTGGAACCACCTGACTGATTGGTCTGACATACATGTATTGTGTTTTGGGTCCATGGATAATTGGGCTTCAAACATGTTTAAATGGTTTTAGAAAAAGGCGCTTGTGAGATTGGAAATTTCCAACAATTGAGAAAGTTTGAGGTGTCGGCTGTGAAATTCCAACCTAAGACTTGGAGTCTGGATCCCGGTCGGGAGGGGACTTGTTGACCTGGAGGAGGGGGGTGATCAGTAGTGTACAGTTGGCAATTTCAAGATGGTTTTTTACCAAGCTACATACTTGAAGTCTCTCTAGCCACATATCCTGTTTAAATCTACTTCTTTTAAAGTGATTATGAAAAGTGCTCACTGTTTTGGTCTCCAGAGTCCCAGTCTTATCAGTCTTTGCAGTCTGGTGAGCGACCCCACAGTCATTGACTGTCTTGTTGAAAACAAATTCACTTTCCCACTAACACGGATGTGACACCCTTTCATTTTCAAGATGAGAGTGACTCCACAAGCTCTGCAACTGCCTGTATTATATTTATTTAGTGGAGATATCACCAGCACCACCGGGTTAGCAGTGTTGGACTTTGTACCAAGAACTTGTGGCAACAAGTGAAAAATAAATCCTACAGACAAATTGACAATGCATCAGAATTGTTTTGATACACAGTCTCTAAAACCTCCTTCGGTTTCGGTTTCAACTGAATATTTTTGTCGGGTTCTTTAATTATTTGTGATAGATTGAGCATTTTGACGCGAGCGAAGAAAGTTTCACGTGTGTTTGTGTTGAAAAATTAACCGGGAACGAGATTCACACCTTTGCGCAAAATATAGTGCTCGGATGATATCATCGATTTTCGAACTTGACAAATTATTTCTGGTACTTTGTAGACTGACTACGGGCACCACATAGCAGTTTTCTCGGTATATATAGACTATCGCGGAAGTCCACAAAATGTGAGTAAATTGTCACCGATGGCAGTGGTCTTACCGATCCATCAAGGTACGTAAACCATGTACATGAAATTTGAACGCCCGTATACCAGAGTAGATATTCATGGCATGATTTACTGTCATTCACATACCAAAAGAAAAGGAAAATGTATTATGTCCTCGGAAGAAGTTCGGTCAACTATATACGGTGTATGTGTATAGTCCAATGACCCACCGTCTTATAATACACACCATAATATATTATGTTAGCCACTTACATAATCACCTCATGAACTTCACAGAAGCCAGATGTTCCCCACGTACAGGTAATATTACCGTCAATCTTGAGGCGTACATTACAACGTTATAGGAGATATAGCTTTCTCAAAGTATAATTTTGCTCTCATTTCGAAATGGAGAATGTGGTTTTAATGTGTAACGATGAACCTTCCTTCTTCGTGAACTGAAAACAGAATAGATGGCTCACATTTCGAACACAACATCATACGAAATAATACTTTGGAACCGCTGTAAATGGAGATATTCCAATGTTTTGATACATCTGCAAATATAAACCGCTCTTCTGAAATAACACTGAATGTTGACACGAAACGCATACTCGTGTATGTTGGTGTATGTAGTCTATATATCGTTGGCTAATTTGGAATACAAGATTACTTCCTTGTACATGAAGATTCAATGACTGAGGTGACAATCCCTGTGTATTTCTTCGGCGAGTGAATGTAACATGCAGTTCGTTACCTGCTTCCGCTCTATCCGACAGCTATACTTCCGGGGTATATACTAACTCAAATTCCGTGACTGTTGCATCCACTAAACGGTTCATTTAAATGCTATAACACTTTTATATGGTGGAATCTGCTTTTGAGTTACTATATGGTATAGTGTAATATGACTTTTTTTTACGTTTAATTGTCCCTCTCCATTCCTGCTATGTAGTTCCCGTCATGTTTACATGTACACTTCCTGGCTTTTATTTCAGTGAAAAGTCATCCTGCCATCAAGTTGCAACGGCTCTCAATTCGAGCGACAGCTTGAAGGTTGTAAAGGTATCGCATCACTTATGATATGTTTGCTTATTTTGTCGCAAACTGCGGCAAAAGTCATGTACTGCGCCATATATACATACGCATGTAGGGTCCGATATCGAATTTCGAAAAGTTTCGATCAAGACTTGAACATAGCATCGATATATAGGTCGATGAGCATAGAGTGTAACATTGTACGATAACAGTCACTCATGTTCAGAAATGGAGAAATAAAGCAGCTCTCTCACTAACAGTCGTACTAATTATAGTTTCTTAAGGTCAGTTCACACCGGGCGTGGGCGCGAAATTTTCACGACCGTATAGCGGTTCAAAGCGCGGGATTTTTATATTCACACCGAAAGCGACTGAATCGCTTCGCCCCGCCCGATAGTCAGGGTAGATAATCGTTTGAGGGCATCATTTTTGGGTCACCGATATTGTCTCGGAGATTCTTCCATTTTACTCTACATTGTTCGACTGTTGGGAACATAAACCAAAATATGCATTAGTTTCAACCATTATCACAGTTACTGTTTTGAGGGTCAGAATCATAACTGTGAATGGGGAATTTCAAAGCTAAAATAGTTTTGAATTGCAAGGCAGGTCACAAATTCAATGTATGTGGAAATTTTAAACATAATTTGCTCAACATATACATGTATCGGTTAAAAAAAAAATCATTTCATTGTCAAATATAATATGTCAAGTGGAATATTTCATGGACTTCCTAAATTCTCATAACCATTGCGTTTAATTGAATTTAATTCTAGTTTGAGACTTTGTTCTATCGGGGTGGGGTTGGAAGTTTATTTTATTCAAAATTGTGGGCAAAGTGACTTGACAAGCTTGGTCTGCCTATTTGGAATGGAATTGGGACCAAAAACTTTACATCAGTTATCAGCCTGTCACTAAACTCCTCCATCACCTTTATTATAGCGGCGACAAATGATTGTATCGTCTTCAAATAGGACAAATGCGCACGTATAAACATCCTAATTAACGGTACTCAATCCGATCAGAGGGTCCTATATTACTAATTCTTTGGCTTTGGGGGTAAAAAATATTTGATTCGAGTCGAGGAACCCACCCATCAAAGCTCAGAATGATTAGATATCGATTTTCGAAATTTGTTAATTATTGGAGATCTGTCCCACAAGTTGGCAGAACCACGTGCCCAAAACGGACACATTGCGGGTGTAAGATGGATAACTCTAATATCAAGTGCTTACTATTAACAATAATAACCACTTGATTTTAGAGTTATCCATCTTACACCCGCAATTTGTCCGTTTTGATCGCTTGGTTCTGCCAACTTGTGGGCTACAACTCCGAAAATTAATATATTTCAAAAATCGATATCTAATCACTCTGAGCTTTGATGGGTGGGTTCCTCGACTCGAATCAAATATGTTTTACCCCAAAGCCAAAGAAATAGTAATATAGGACCCTCTGATCGGATTGAGTACCTTTAACAGCGACCCAACTATCTGGCTGGTTTGCCATAAAGCGACAAATCTACGAAGCATAACATGCTATGATCGCGTCGTGGCCAGTGATGTGGTCGTTTTCGGTGTGAACATAAAAATCGCGCGCTTTATTGAACCGCTTCGGAAGACAGAAAACGACCTACTCCTGATATGGTAGAACTAAAGACCTTTTGTTTCACTTCTATATCCGAAAACCTCACACAGAAAGTGCGCCTTCTGGTTGTTCGACAGATGTGTCCAACATGCATATATTTCTATGAACAAAGCAAAAAACATGGTAATTATAATGAAAATGAATTTATGACTGGAGTCATAAATTCTTTTCATTATAATTACCATGTTGTTTGCATCGTTCATAAATCACACGAGTGTATTTTGCACTATTCCATGGCTCAAAGCATTCATTCATTCGCCCGGTGTGAATTGCGCTTTAGACGGAAGAAAGTCACAAAAAGTTGCGATTTGTTATGTTATATACAAATAGCGTGTACAACTTTTAATAGTCGATTCACTTATATATAGCGCAATATGAAGTGAATTCGTTTGAATGGAATTTACACCGGTCATTACCCCGGCCACGTGGCATATGCTGATATGACACCTTTGCAATATACTGAGTCTATGCCTCCATAAATCTTGGCGTTATTCTAAAAAAAAATCACCAGATGTTCTGAAATCATACGAGGATATTTTTATTGTGGACTGTCGAAAATTGCTTCAGGAAAAAACTGGAGTATCCAATAACATTGCTATAACTTCCACCGAAATGCATTTTTGAGTGACATGTGTTTTCATCCTACTATATATTGAAACTTCACTGTATAGAGTGTTTTATGTGCGGGACTGGATAAGGAGGTGATAACTATACCAAAACACGAACTTAAGAAAGCGGATATCAGGTGCTGGTCGTAGAAATCAGCTGTCATTTTGTATTACAACAAGGGTGAAATTATTGCAAACTTGCCTGTATTGAAGCAGGGCATTGTTAATTATTGCAAGACCGACTTTATAAATGCTATGGATATATAAATGGAATTGATGGGCGTGACGACGTCGATGTCATTTGCAAAAAGTGTGGAATGGAGGTGGAAACCGAAGAACACTTCATTATGCGATGCCCCATATATCAAAATCTCTAAGAACACGTTTATTTGCGGAAATAAGCGACAATATTCAGGCCTTTAATAATATGGATGACCAAGAGAAATTCTTAATCATCTTGAGAAATGATGAACCCAAAACATGTAATATCATCTGCAACATGGTCCAACTCTTTCTACATAAACTTATAATCACATTTTATGTATGTAACTGTTTTGACTTCGACCTCGAGTTGGCGTATCTGTCAATAAATTGCTCTTATCTTGCTCGGATAAATGGACTAAGTTTTGTCAGATTCTGAGCTGTGGTAAATCGGGAGAAATGTTATCGCCCCCTGTCTCTTACTATAACGTAAAGCAGTCCCGTATATAGGGACGGTGGGTGTGTAAGGGCAATGTAGCGAGCTAGGGATGGGCAGCGGAGTGCTAAAAATTTTCACGCCCCTGTGGTGTGAACTTACACTATAAGGGTTAACACGATTGCATAGTTCCATGCACTGATGATACGTAATCAGAACACGAAGACAGATGAAATATTCGTCGCTAAAAAAAATAACAGATTAACGACAGTGATGAACAACTCGTTTACGCTGTACATTTTACGCAGATTATATAAATTCTGCGCAGAAGCCGAACTCCGAATTTCACGAATTTAGGCCGCACCTGCATGAGGTTCTATTCAGTACACTGCAGCAGACATGACCTCACGGGGCTGTCATAGTGGATGTCTTGTCGCTTTAGTCGCGCTTGTTGTGATAGAAGCACGATACGGTGGATACCCGGCGGCCCCGGCAAGGAGCAGGGCTCAGCTTTGTAAGTACAAATACATGTATCCTTGAATGAATGAGTTTAATGCGAAAAGCCACAAATTAATGTGGAACATGCATAATAACATATATACACTATGTACATTGGTATGAATAACATTTTCATCAGAATTTCATATCCATACATAATAAATTGTATGTAATACTTATATAAATATACCATATGCATACTGTATACATATATTTGCACACAAGCATATATCTATGTATATATATACGGAAATATGTGTATATAAATTCACATGGATAACTCTATAAATCAGTGTACTATCTTAGTTGTATTCTTTAAAAACATGTTTCAAATAAATGCTAACGTTCTTCAATATTGATATATTTTCAATCGCAAGGAGTCCATAAAACTTTTCTAGTGAAGGGTTTAATCAGTAATAGTCAGGAATGTATTTTCTTCTGAGTGTGACCAAATTATCGCAGATCAAGATAATATGATACTCGTCACATGTTTCGGAACCGCACATTTTGCATAGTAAACTCTCGTGTTTTCGCCATCTTGAAAGCTCGTTTGGCAGTCTATGGTTTGCTGTCCTAAATTTCACCAATGCTGGTATGAGATGTTGTGGTAGATAAATAAGGTATCGACTAATACTGGAATGACGCTTTATATTCCTATATAAAGTTCCCCTTGATGATTTAGATTCCTTAAGATCACGAAACATTTTAATCCGGCGCTCTTCAATAAGACGAGATTTAATATTCCTGATCTCCGTCCCCGTGAGTCCAGTTTGAGTATCCCATCGGGACATCAAACCGATCTCACTCAGGGTCGTTTTTATAAACTCAAACCATTTAAGTTTTTCAGAATATGTGCATGCTACCATTGTTATGGATCTCCTTCATCACTAGATAAATATTCTTTGCTAATTCAGATCCGTCGGGGGAGTTTAGTTTGACCAATATGTCAACACCCTGCATTTTATATCAATTATCAGTGGATGTCTACCAAGCTCTCCGTATACCATATAATTAGGTGTGCTAGATTTCATGCGCAAAAGGATTTTACAAAATTTCATATGCAATTTCTCTATAATATCACATTTTTCGAAGCACCAAACTTCACTACCATAAAGAGCTATTGGGGTTACCATACTATCGAAGAGTTTCAGCATTAAATTCACTGGAAGGTGGAGTTTGCGCACTTTATTGAACAAGCCATACATAGCTTTCATTGCTGTGTTATGAATTTGTGCGTAGCAAAATCTCCCATTATAAAAGAAATTAATCCCAAGATATTTGAGTTCATTAACAATTTCCAATTCTCATCCCCTGTATATGACTATCGGCAGGTTTTTCGGTAGTTTTTTTTTACAGAAAATCACAATATTAGTTTTTCTGGTATTAACGTGGAGCTTCCATGCATCAGTATAGTCTGAAATATTTTCCTCGTTCTCGGTAATCAGGACCGTGTCGTCTGCATAAAATATACAATGTAATTTGATATAAATTCCAATATATTCCATGTACATATTGTCTAGAAATTGGAGGTTATATTTATTGCACAATTTGACAGAAAGGTTGTGAGGTCGTTAATATATAAAGAAAATAGAAATGTTGACATTAATTCACCTTGAAATAGGCCAACATTGCTAGAAAAGAACTCGGATTTTGCTCCGCCCTCTTTAACACACATTTTAATTTTACTATACATGTCTATCTTGCCGTTAATTCCACAATCTAGCATCTTCAACCATAACGCGTCTCTCCACACCGCGTCAAATGCCTTACGGAAATCAACGAATGCACAATAAAATTTCTTTCCATTTGACAAATTAAAATTGATAATACTTTGCAATATAAAGATGTTGTCAATTGTGGAGTGCGCTTTCCTGAAACCAGTTTGAAATTTGCTTATGATTTCATTATCTTCAGAGAAAGATGTCAACCTTGTGTTTAAGATAGATGTGAAAACTTTAGACAGACAGCTCAAAAGAGTTATGCCTCGATAAGAATCAGGCTTATGAACATCACCTGATTTTTTTTATAGATTGGCTGTATCATGCCAATTGCCCAACCCAATGGGTAGTATCCACTGTCAAGTATGGCATTGACAATTTTGAATAGATTGGTAACATGTATTCCGCAGATACTTTAATGTATTCGTTTGATACTCTGTCAAAACCCAGGGCCTTAGGGCGCGTACACATGAAGCTGCAAGAAAATATCTGCAAGAAAATATCAGGTACAATTGTACTCTGATATTTTCTTGCTGTAAAGATTACGCCCGTGGGAAAGCGGCGGGTTAGTTGACGTTGATTGAGCTCAATGTGACTAGTGTTAGTCGTGTTTGTTGAAGTGAATTACTGCGGACAAACAACCTATAGTCCATATCGAATATTCATAGAGTTATAAAGTGTTATGGAAAATTTCAAATGCCACCTATTGTAACGAGAAAGGAACGTGTCCTCGTCGTTGGAGTAGGGATGTGTGTTCAGGGACGCGATTAGCTCTGATGTATGTTCTCATTACTTGATATTCCAACCAGTGTAACTAGTTGCACATCTTCCTACTTTTGGTAAAAAATTTGGTTTGGTTCATCTATGCATCCCCTCTATGCATACAGTCCAAATTAAAGTAACACAACTAAATCAAGGCATGTGAGGTACCAAATTATAAAGCATTCCCATACACGCAGAGGGTTTCCGTTCGGGGTGTCCACCTTGGGAATTTCTAATTGCACCCCCCCCCCCCTTGAATCAGAATCATACCAAACACAAGTTTTCCATAATTCCATTTGCACCCTCCTTGCACCGTAGTTCTCTTAGGCATAATATTAGACCATGGTTCGGCCCGGTGTGCGAAAATTTTGTAATCTGAACAAGAAAATCGCAAAATCCTACCATCTAGACTAGCCTCAATCATTCCTAGAGTTGGAAATTTCAAACCTGACACCCCACTTAGGTTGGAAAATTTACATCTGATGACAATTCCAATGACAATGTTGACCAAATATATGACAATATTGTTTTCTTAAATTAACTAGCAGTTTTTGACTTTTGACTGGCCACGGGGGAGGGACCAGGACACAAGCTTTCAAAGTGTTGGAAATTTCCAACCTGTCACCCCCCTGAGGTTGGAAAGTTTACAACTGATGACCATTTCAGACCAAAATTTTTACCAAAAATAGGAAAATATGCAAATATTGGTTCAAAAACAATTAATTCCCCAAAGAAATATTTTGAAAATCAAACTACAAGAACATTTTCAACCTATTGTTGGTGTGAACTTTCCAACTAATGTTTTGGCAGGTGTGAAATATCCAACTGTTGAAAATATTGACCAAAGTTGGGGGGTGAGACACACCCCAAGCCCCC
The DNA here is from genome assembly GCA_032622095.1 of Siphonodentalium dalli. Lineage (NCBI taxonomy): Eukaryota > Metazoa > Mollusca > Scaphopoda > Gadilida > Siphonodentaliidae > Siphonodentalium > Siphonodentalium dalli. The sequence goes on along the minus strand of CP136064.1, from coordinate 52,093,513 downwards.
CCCCCATGTCGCGACGTCTCTGCACACACGTATATACATGTATATATAATACATCAGCGGTTCTGACAACCAATACAAAATGGAAATACGTAGTATGTTGAAACAGACGATACTATTGATGGATCATAACTCGAGTGCTTGAATTGTTACGATCATATCCCTGCGAGATTAGTTAACGGATACCGATGGCCACCTATCAAGGTGAACACATATCACCAATTGGCGATAAAATATCAGCGCGCTGCCTTCGTCGGATATTTTCCGGTATTATTTATTTCATTGGTCAAGTAAGTCACATGGGGCATGTCTGATATTTTCTTGCTGGCCATGTGTACGCGCCCTTATTGTCACGCAGTTTTCTAATCGCCATAATAATTTCATTATCAGTGATTGCATCATTGAGATAGGAAGAGTTCGATAAATCAAGATCGGCCTTAAAAGTAGTTTCCAAACAATCATCATCATCATCATCAGAGGCGGACTGGCCGATCGGGAGACCGGGAAATTTCCCGATGGGCCGGAGGCCGGAAAAATTCTGATTCCACGTGATTTTCTATCAAGCGAGAATCCGATGGGTTTTTTTACGGTTGGGGGGGGGGGGGGGTACATATGGTTGGGCCGCCCAACCACAACTTGGGCCGCGAATGAAACCGACGTGGGCCGCCACATGTGTTGTGTAACCAGCATTCTTCACACATAAATTCAAGAAGTGAATTTCATTTTACAACGGCGTCTGAGATTGTCCGGATTGTAACCATATTTGGAACCATCACTAAACAAGAATATATTGATTCGGAAATTATTCCACATGTAAAATGTTTTACGTCGGATAATGTGTACTGCCAATATATATATAAATATATATCACCCGAGAAGCGGAAAACCGGCGAGGAAAGACAGAATTTAAGCTTGCAGGTTCCCCATGTGAGTATATAATGTGACGTTCGGGGGGGGGGGGATAGAGGCGGACTGGCCGATCGGGAGACCGGGAAAATTCCGGACGTGGGCCGCCACATGCGTGTTGTTTAACCAGCCGAACATCGTAAATTTGTCATTAAATGAACTTGTCAGCATCATATAACACCACATAAAGACCCCGCTAATCTCGAGATTTTAACGGTAACTCCCAGCTGTAAATCCGAAAAAAAATCTCACGCACCCCTCCCGGACCCTCCCCCAATTGAAATTTTCAACAAAATAGGAACGCTTTAGTTGATGCCAGTCTAGATGCTTGGATTCGCGATGTTCTTGTATAGGTTTCAAAATTTTCTAACCCCGGGCCGAACAACCATGAACAGCCCGGTGTGTCCTGGTCTCTTGTCCGTAGCCGTGTGCATTTGTCTGGAGTTAGACCGCTAGATGTTAGAATTTATGCAATTGTTCAGGTGAAAATATCTGAATGGTCTCATACCGGGAATATATAGAACTATGGTTTATATTAATATACATAGGATATTAGGCCACAGGAGGGTTTTGTTTTCGATTGTTTTGTTACGGTTATAATTCAATTTTGAATTATTAAATGTTTTCCTGGCTGCACGGCAGTCTTTATCAAACCAAGATTTGTTTTTTGAATTCCATTTCCGCTTTTTGGTGTTATTACTTTTTAATCCAAATGTTTTTTTCTGCTGCGTCCAAAATGAAGCGTGAAATATCTCTACATGCATTATCTATGGACCCATTTGTCCCTTCCCCACAATCAATGCGTTCGAGTTGGGTTATGATATTCAAAAGTTCGACGTTATTCATGTTGTTCACAAATAGACGCCCCTTTCCCCCAAAAAATTCCGGCACGTATGCCGAGGTGGGTGGGTGAACTAAAAAAAAACTTTCTGCTTGTTTTTTTTAGTGTTTTGGCAATGAGTTGGGCTTCAGAACCACTTTGAATGAGAGAAATAATGTAATTCTAACTGGTAAACTGACTGCAGGCAGTTATCGTGTTGTATTTTGTTGCAAATTTTGAAATCCAAGATGGCCACTGGCAGCCATGTTTTTTTGGCCGAATGACCTCAAAATGACTCATTCCTATTTACATGTCCATGTTAACATCCATGATAAATAGCATGCACAGAAATTCACATACAGCTGTTTACAGTGAATTCCCCCCGCAAATCTCTGTTTTAGTGTTAAAAGGGGGTGGGTGTCAAAAAATGGTCGGAAAAAACTGCCGTAAACGGAAAAAAATTTGGCGGTGGGGGTGGGTGGGTACAAAAAATGATCGAAAGGGAAAAAATGCCATACGTGCCTGAAATGTTTTTCCGACCCCCTCCCTGACTCAGCCACTACATCCATAATTGTCCCATTTGAAGAACGCGTAACTAAACTATTTTGGCAAAATATTCAACAACATCGGCTGTGCCCATTCCTATAGCTAAACCACGATATCTGACCTGTCCAAAAATGTAAATAAACTATTCGTCAAATCGCCGATAATCAAACGAGAACGAGACTTTCAATTAGGCTTGATATGCCACATGCAGGAATAACTACTAGTATATTCACAGTGTATAAACCGTACAAACATTAAATCGGAAGTTGTTTTCGAAAAGACGAAAATTGCTATTTTTAGAACGTAAATGTGACAGAAATATCACAACAACACCACACAATCCAGGTTTCAGACGGACACACGGTTGCACCACATCTATTAACGTAATTATAAATTATACATACACATTTGCCGATCGTAAGCGGGGGCCATTTTAGCGAAGGACGAATAGATAAAAACGGCCCGTTTGATCACTTCAGAAAATAATTTTCTCGCAAAAAATTCCCTCTTCAAATGTCATTTTAACACATATCCAGCATCTGTCGGAAATCCCACTATATTGCAACGGAAAGGCCGTTACGTGTGTAACATATATGGACATGCCCTTGGCTCGAGTGTATTCACAATTTGAACGTATATAGTATTGATTTGGACACCCCGCTCTCAGTCTATGTACGCCTAGTTGTTTAAGTTGATGATCACTAGTTGCCAAAAATATGTACGCCAAGTTGTGATGATGGAATTTATGTGCAAAGACGAACCCATGAATTAGGTTTCCATATTAGAGATACTCGGCCTCCCGACGGTCATTATTAACCTCCAATCACAAGAGAAAGGCACTGTTCCGCTCCACATCCGTTTTCCGAATCTGGGATAGGGACCCACCCCACCCAAACTGCTTCAAATGACTATTTTACTCAGTGTTCCTGATCTATCTTTTCTTATCAATGTTCCGTATCATAATTATAGAAGCATTCCTACACTGTATATACCAACAACACTGTAGAGTTTCCAAACAATTCTCCAATAAATGGGGGCTGTCCGGTATGCTGATGGATTGACAGTTTAATTGCAAGATGACTTCATGTGCCCATTTTTGTTTTAAACAAATTTTGCGGAACAATGGAGGCTCCCATCTAGAGGTCACGTCGAAGATCCATATGGAGTTCGGTGACGATTGGATGAGAAATGTGACCTGTAAGGTGTGCTAAAGGATTTGGTCATACAAAGAGTAAAATCCAAGATGGCCAAAATGGCAGCCATTTATTTTACAAAATTTGGGAAAAAATCGAAGGCACCCATCGAGAGGTCACAACGAACATCCATATACAGATTGGTGATGATCGGATGAGGGATAAGCTCTGCATTTTGTGTTAAAGGATTTAGTGATGCAAAGAGTAAAATCCAAGATGGCTGCGAGTGACCATATTTTTCATAAAAAATCATTCAAATTTGACAGCTCCCATCTATAGGTGATTCTCGACACATATACCGAATAACGTTGAAATCGGTCAAAGTTTGTTTTAACACATTTGTTTTATTTTATTACAGTGTTTTAATAGTCTATTTCTATTTGAAGAGTTAAAAGTACTCAATCCGAAATGTCGCTCGCAAATCTGCGCAAATTACTATTTCCTTGGCATATGCGGTAAAATATATTTGATTCGAGTCGCGAAACCGACCCATCAAAGCTCAGAGTGATCAGATGTCGATGTTTGAATTCTATTATTTTAATTTTAGGTGGCCCAGTAAATAGTCGACGAGAATACTTCTCTGAAAAATTGCGGATGAAGATGGCTAACTCTAAAAACAAGTGACTTTTTTGTGTCAGATATTTGACAATAACATGTTTTGGGCAATTTTATACTATAGGTTGACTGTGATTTTACTCGATTCTTATAACTGAAGTGGCATTTAAAAAAAAATGTTGTTGTTGGAATCTGATGATATGGGGACCATCGAATCGGATTGAGTACCTTTACGTGAAGAGTTTACATTTATTTGAAGAATCTATTATTGTGTTATGCTTTCATTTACACCAGGTTGAATAAATGATTTTTAATATAACTATTTAAATATGAGCCGTCCCATGCCAAAGTGCATCGATAGATCCTTGAGCATTTAGCAAGCTGACATTTATATTACCCCTTGGTGTCATTCCTCATTATTAACTGCTGGTGAACTCAAACCCCCTACCAAGGGTTAAGTGCATACATATGACATAATAGAAGCATTCTTTAAACCTTCTGTCCCATTATTTTTAAGAAAATTGACTCTAGGAACAAAATTACAGGGGCAGGAAAAATGTGTAAGCAGGGCTGCAGAACCAACAACCGCCCCGCCTAGTGTTCGGAAAACAATTGCAGACCCCACCCCTGACCTATACACAATTTCATCACAGAATACAACATATTTCCTCAACCCTCAAATACAGTTTTGTTACATGCGGAGTCGAATAAAAGTAGCTAATTAGTATCGGAATACCTTGTTTGATTCAGCCAGAGTCTATAAGTTCAATGACGTGACATTTCGAAGACATAGTTATGTTTAAGTGGGTCGAAAGGAACATATCATCACTGTACGATTCCTGTATAACATCGCAACTAGTATTGCCGTCGTACACAACTAGGCGTACACAGACTGAAGAGTGGGGTGTCCAAATAAATACTCGCTACTTTTAAATTGTGAATACACTCGAGCCAAGGGCATGTCCATATATGTTGCACACATAACGGCCTTTCCGTTGCAATATAGTGGGGTTTCAGAAAAATGCTGGCTATGTGTTAAAATGACATTTGAAGAGGGAATTTTTGCGGGAATTTTTTTTTTCTGAAGTGATCAAAGGCCGCTTTCATCTATTAAACAGAGTCTTTCGCTCAAATGGAGCCCGATTACGATCGGCAAATGTGTATGTACAATTTATAATTACGTTTATAGATGTGGTGCGACCGTGTGTCCGTCTGACACCTGGATTTTGTGGTGTTGTTGTGATATTTCTGTCACATTTACGTTCTAAAAATAGCAATTTTCGTCTTTTCGAAAACAACTTCCGATTTAATGTTTGTACGGTTTATACCTTGTGATATTCTAGTGGTATAATTTAGAAATATCTCATCTTCGTCGGCATAGAACAATAAAGAGCTCTCCTTATTCCATTCCCGATCTGATAAAAATAAATAGTGTTACAGTTACTGTCATTTATATATGCGCGAAAAAGTTACACTGTGACCTGGGTAATTGTCTTGATTTTGGGAAGTTTGTTTCAAAGATTATAAGTGACCCGCCATATCAAATCCAGTCGTAAGTCGGGATTTTTTTTACCCTGTGCCAATGCATTCTCTTATATATGCGAGTCGACCATAGGTCGCCTCGCATATATAAGAGAATGCATTGGCCTAACAATTTTTTACAATTTTAATAATTTTTTCTTGTATTCTTTAACAATTTTATAATTTCACCCATACAGAGCCCCAGACAAACATGAGCAGACGACAGTCTTCTATATGCTTCTATATATGTGTGGGGCTCCCTGCAGGGTAATGGATGTTTTTTTATTTTATGTCCTAAAAATTGTAAGAAACATTTATTTTAAAAAAATGATGAAAAATTGTTAGGCCAATGCATTCTCTTATATATGCGAGGCGACCTATGGTCGACTCGCATATATAAGAGAATGCATTGGCACAGGGTAAACAAATCCCGACTTACGACTGGATTTGATATGGCGGGTCACATACAAAACGTGTAGGTCGGTATTACGTGTATTAATAGACATATCTTACACCCCTCCTTCCACACTATGTACTTAGCATTTGAAGCCACATTGCAGATGAGCCAAGTTCGTTTAGCGCTTTCGATAAACGGATCTGAGTATACACCAAATTGGAAACTTCGATAACCAACCACTTTCGTCAAAGGCCCACTTAATTTTCGAACCCCCATATCACATTATATAAAATATATGCCATATTATATAACATTTGAATTTGAAAGAGGAAGCTCCAAAACATTGTATTATCAACTTACCCGGTGTAATAAACTGTGAACATGTTGTTTTTGTTCAGTTAAAGACGTGTTTTTTTGTTAAAGTTTCATCTGGATTGTAGTGCAAAGTGTATTATTTTCAATTGAATGGGAATAACTAAATATCTTAAAGATAGAGTTATCACCATCCATTGAAAAAAATATATAATTTGAATTCTGTTGCATTATGGGAGTCTTAACGGGGGAAATGTTTGTACGATTTCATTTTTTTTCAATTACACTATGGGCACCTTCTGAGACACAGTGATGAATTATAGTATTTTAATCATATTTTATGGCATAGATTGTTATTAAAACCGTCTATAAAGGCAATATATAACAAATAATCGCTCACTCGAAAATTAAATGGGCCTTCAATAGCAGGTCTTATATATTACCTAACATATGATTACTTTTATATATTTACCTAACATAGGATTACTTTTATATAATTGAGATAATCAGTTGTCTGATACATGCATCAACATTTTGTAGTTTTATTTAAAAATCCTTAATATTTAATTTTTCAATTTAGATTATTTGTTGGGACAAACACCGAAACAATCAAACTATCTAAGCAATTGTCCGCTTACCAGACAAATAAAATATGAAATTACTTGCAATGAACGTCATTATACAAATAGTAACACACAAGCATTGCGAGCGCCACACAATTAATGTACGAGCAATTAGAAATGCAATACCGCTATTGAACAACGAATTTTCTTATTGTGTTATTTGACTGTTTGCGTGCCTGTCAAAAATCAAAACATAACATGACATAACTGCTTCTTTTGAAATTCGGCGTCTGACCAGCACAATCTTGTTCCTGTGAATTAGTTCTGTCAAAATCATAAGCAATTTCGAAAGCATGTGTTTCTGCCCATCAAGCAAAGAACATTTAAAATATTCACAATCAACTTCGATCGTAGCACATACCCTAACAGCATAAGAAAGTATATAATACAAATCGATATGACAGTGCTTAAAGATACGGGCGGCCTAGTTGCGGTTGGTATTGCTGTTAAAATAGTCACCTATATAGAAATAATATATATTATATAATAGACATAATTTGTTCTTATACCAATCATAAAAATCGCGTACATTACATGTTATTGCCACGTGTGTACGCTTCGTTATGTAAACAAACATCAAAAACGTTACAGAACCATTTGTTAATAGACAAACACTCGGAACTACCGGATCGTCCAATGAAAATGTTCCGTTGCGCTGTGGGAAGGCGAAGATCAAATTATTAGCGCCATCAACAATCGCACACCCAATTTTATTTTAATAGACCCATACTACCCGCTGTCAGTTCAAAATCCAGCTAATCCATTAGTTCGTGAATGGGAAATGATAAGACAGAAAACGTGTAAATCATAATATTGTTCTTGCAAAATAATAATATTGTTCTTGCAAAGAGATGCTATAATAGTATTGTTAGTTGTAGACGCACCAAATAAGGGGTTTTTACAACCGACTCGGGGACGTAGAATGCGCGCGAATCTATATAAGAAAATGACGCAATTTTGCGACTCCGCTTATAAGGGTACGTTCATACGCTGGCAATATTGCACTGCAAACTGCAAAAATGCCAGCTGCAAAATTGCCAAAACGGATTAATTTCTGCCCACTGTCAACAAATCAGCGTTAGTAGTGATCAATGAACGACAGCCGTTTTGCGTGATTGATGAGATGTTTGCAATATATCAGAACACGGTGCGTGTTGGTATTCTTAGGCCAGTTAAAATAATGTCACTTGACATGTTGGAATGTGATATCGCCACGACCAGCTCTCTCGACGGGATGCTTCTCATATATGAGTACAATTAACGTCACCTAGACAGGAGATGGTGCGTCCGCACTTGGCTCAACGAAGATAACAGACGAATTCAAATCTTCCCGGGTATCATCCCAAACTCCAAACTTGTCATTCCAATAATTTTAGTCACAAACTCGTTGGTCTTCATGTTAAGCAAAACAATAAGTTAAGAAAAACGGGGGGAGGGGACGTCGTGCTGATGTTAAACAAAACAAAGAAATCAAATAAATAGTAATACAAGTTAATCAAAAACACACAATATATTGTTATTCAAATGGCATGAATAATAATATAGGCCCATATATGCTTTATCAATGCCAAAGACTAACATCCCATTATCCCTACTGTTAGACCCCACCCCACCGCCACGACGACACAACCAGTCACCTTTAAACCACTACAATTACATCGATATCGCAGTCTTGGTATATGGTGTTAGCACGTATTCGAACCCCAGCTGGATCTGAATTGAGTGATATCTCAATGTGCCAGTCTGATCGATACATGACCATTTCGATAACAATTGAGAATTTGTACACTGAAGTAAGCACATTTGAAGCAATGCATGGATACTCATAGTGCATGAGTCCTGCCACCACTTCCCCAATAGCTCCCACATTTATGACTCCGGAAGCATCACTTTTGGTACTATTTGTATCATGCCATATCATCATATCTTCATATAACGGAGATCCACATGTATAATTATGTGTGCATGAGAATCACAGAGAACACACCCCGATCCCATTCGACCGTATCAAGGACGGTACAGACACAAACAATTATTGTTAGTGGCCTTGCGTTGTGGACACCGGCAGAGAGGTATACACCCGTTATCATATACCACCGTTGATTGTTGACGACCAGCCACGAGACAGCACGAGCTTGTCGGTAACTGGCAAAAATGCCAGCTAACAAAACAAAACAAAACAACCTTTGCAGTTTGCAGTTTGCAGTGCAATATTGCCAGCGTATGAACGTACCCTAAACAATTCACCGTGCTTTTTGCGAGAAACTAAACAACACTGGACCTGCATTTTCTCTGACACAAACGTATTTTGAGAATACTATCGCATCCATATCAGCATTATGCTATACGAAAGTATATTCGTAGGAAATTATATTTGTAGTATGTTCTTAGGAAATTATCATAATTTGATAAATGTTATTTCTAAATTATAACCTACAACGCCCGCAAAATCCTATTGGTGTCCCTTTAATTCAATTCAAATTCTATAGTAAAGCTGCTACTTTTTAAATGCGATATCTGCCAATCAAAACTCCCATGAATGTAGTACCCATAGCTTTAATCCAAATATTAAAACCTTCCATAAATGTATACCCATAGCTTTTATCCAAATATTAAAACCTTCCACAAATGTACCCATAGCTTCGATCCAAATATTAAAACATCCCACGAATGTATACCCATAGCTTCAATCCAAATATTAGCCCCCCCCCCCCACGAATGTACCCATAGCTTCAATCCAAATATTAAGCACCCCTCCCCCCACGAATGTACTCATAGCTTCAATCTACGAATATACCCATAGATTCAATCAAAACATTTTCGGTTATCGACAGCGTACAAATAGTAGTTTTATGTTGTCCGACATATTTATATAAACACTGACAACATAAATCCTCTATCATTGTTTGCATTATGGGATTGAAGACAAGAATGATTAATTTTGCGACAAATGAGCACGCAACTAAGATAAATATTTGAACAAGTTAAAACGCTCAATTTAGGAAACCAATACATAGTCAGACATATATCGGCCATCCACGTGGGCAAAGTTCTTATTTCAAACAGGGAAGAATAATAAAAATTCGCAGGGAAATTAAGGGAAAGGTAAAATAAACAAATAGATAAAATAGCATTTTGGGAACACTATATATATAGGGCCTATTGATGTCGATTCTTTACAGCACATTCCGACTCGACAGAGGCCGTGACGATAGAGGTTGGGGGTTTCACCCCTAACTTTAGCTGAATTTCTTCTGACAGTTTGATATTCCAGTATTTAGTGTGAAATTTGTTGTTTTCAGACTGCGACAAGTCGAATAGTTTCTTAATTTCGGTCAATGTTTGGACTCAAAATGACTATCGTTTAAAAACAATTGCCACACCAGTAACGAGGTAGAAATATACCCACAGACGTGAGGTTTTGATGGTGATATATCAGCTTAACAATGGCGATTGTTGCCAGGTTTCTAGTATTGATGCTACCGCATTAGGCAATTACGATTATTTAGCTCCACGATATTTAGAGACACCACTGCTAAACCATGAGTCTGACTGGACCAGGTTTAAACCAGAGATGACGAATGCGTCACTTAGACATGCGGTCTCGGGTTTAAACCACGGGGTTAGATGTCATAAGGCGGTTTAAACCTAGAGGTTTTCGTAAACCAGGTTTAAACTGGAGAGGACGAATCTGACCTAGTTGACTGGCTCTCAAATTTTAAAGAGACGACAATCACCCGGACAAACTTTGAGCAATTAAAAATTCCAGCACAAATTCAACTAATGGTGCCAGGCTGCCAGCATGCCAGTGAATAGGAATGCCCCACCCTTGATAAAAAATTTGCCGTGAGACATGTATCATCACAAAATTACTGGTTGGGGATGCGAGTGCAAAGGACTTGAGCCATAACCTGCATGTGAAATCACTCATATTCCAGGGACAGTTGAGGTAAAAGCCCTCGTGTTATGCAGTTTGTAAATAGATACTTAGTTTGGTTGGATGTCAATTTAACACTGAAAGTATCCGCGGATTTCAAAATTAAGGTGAACGAAGAATTTCCATTGCAGCAATGGACCGGCTCAGTCGCTGATTGATAGAAAACATCTACTAATAATTATGTGATTGTCAGCCATGAAAAGGCCCATTGGTAGATATATAAATTATGAAGCGAAATGTATCGATAGACGCACATGGGCAGACATATGACTATTTGGTTCAGATTACTCAGACAGAAAGTGTACTTTATGTAACTTAGAACTCGGTGATGAATTCCATGTAATTTTAAAATGTCCTGCATTAGAGACTCTACGAGAGAGATATATAAAACCCTACTTCTACCGAAAACCGAATATTATTAAATTGAATGAACTATTCAATTCGGGAAAGGGGAAGAGAACACAAAATCTTTCACTATTCATTAAAAGTGTTATGCCATTCTTTAGGATCTCCTGAGGCAGTCTATAACCGCACACGTTAGAACACTACCATGGGTTGTTGAATTAATAACTGTTGAATTTCACTATACATTGTGTATTATCTTGCACATAATAATCACTCAAAACTCCTCATGCATAGCACACTATATACTATATATGTATTGTTATATTGTAATTATGCACACACTCTGTAATATCTAACATGATGAAGCGTAATTAAATTGAATTGATTGATTGTTCATTATCATTATGGACATATTTTCTTTGAGTCTATAACCTGGTGTTAAACGTTGTTGATTGACACGCCGGAGACAGCCATGTTGTGGTTAGTTAGTTGCGTAGGTTATCTTCTTATCTGTCGCTACATGTAGGCCATATCCCGCTAACAAACTTACCCAGGTAGACGAAGTTACCCTACATTTGTATGGGATTCCAATCTGATATAATCGGGACTAGAACCTTCTTTGTCGTTGCTGGACGACTATTGCGCCATGCACATGGCCAGCACCAAACAGCGTGTATTGCTGTCAAATAAATAAAGCCGTTAGATAAAACAGCATGAATAAATTAAACGAATGCAGACTAACCAAAAAGAGTCGGTTTATACCTGGCATGACTTTGAGTTGTTAATTTTGGATCTTGAATATACTTCCAGCACCAAGCTACTACCCAGCCTACTACAGTAAATACTACCACCAACAACGCCGACCGGTAGATGCTAGTAGCTACGGTGGTCAGCACCGACCAGTGCAGTTGCCTAGACCGGCTGGCCCACCTGTGGGTAGCCCACAAAATCCTATTGGTGCACCTGGCCAGTCAGGGGCGTCAGCACCAAGGCCACCCACCATAAACTATGTAGCGCAACCCTTGGTGCACTACGCTCCTCCTGTGATCTATGAAATCGAGTACAACTACCCGAGTCTTCCAGCCGGCCCAGGTGTTCATCCAATAGCAGCACCACCTACCATCAGCATTGATGTACAATACCCACCTTCAAGACCAAGCGCACACGACTGCTTCACTCCAATGGTACTCAACTCGAAAGGTATGTTTAAGCTTGTAAATATCTCTAGTATATCTATCTACCAACTGCATCGTGAACATGTAATTGGTTGACATTTTTTCAAATTCCTTGTATAATAAGCAAGATCTGACAACAATTGATCATATTCTTGTCCATGTTGAAAACGTTGGACATTTGGGTTTGTTGATAAAACCATACAGACTTCTGTGAATAAATGTTTTCTTCAAACTGTTCATGAGCGAGTTGGATGAAAGAGGTCCCTTGCCTTGTACCTTCACTGACAATACACCAGTGTAGGTCACAGGTCCCCAAAACAAAAATTGACCCCACCCAATAGTACTTAATCCTATAGAAAGGTATCCAACTTGGCCCGGCCTAATGTCTTATCATTTTCACAAAGTCCACAATCAGGTTCAAAATACACAAAAATAGTTTTTGTTACATAAATGCCTCATATATAGGTAGAAATATATAGTACTACTCTTCAATTTGTTGTATCCCGTGTAAATATTGATTAAGAAAAACTCCGCTTATGAGCACAGGTCTGACGCAAACCGGCTGTACAATTTCACTCGTTCGAGATGGTGTCCGCTAAACTGGGTCAAAGAGTGCGATTTTTACACCGACTTGTGCTTCAAAAACACAATCAGCGGTTAGTAGAATATATATAGATTATACATCATTAGAAGCGGAATTGTTATTTAAAACCTGATTATGGACTTTGTAAAAATGATAACAAATTAGGCCGGGCCAAGTTGGATACCTTTCTATAGGATTAAGTACTATTGGGGGTGGGTCAATTTTTGTTCTGGGGACATATTGTGTAGGTTTGCTACACTTAATCTGGCATGGCTCGTTCGAACCCCAAAATGATATATACATAATCTGGTATGACGTATCTCAAAACATACATACGCGGGACATTTCTGGACACACTCGTCGATATAGTTTTGAAATTTAAAAAAAACGAGTTTTGTGTCTTATAATTTTAGGCACATTTGAGATCGTTTCGTTTGATCCCGTTAAATGTTTTTAATCAGCGGTGGTATAAACATTGCATATTTAGACCATGGGAGAACAATCTAGAGCTGTCGTCGTTATGCAACTTTTTGTTTTGTTTAAACAACTTTTTATTGTAATATAATATTACAAGAGGGATCGGGGCACAAGTTTTGACAATTTACATCCGCCCCTCTCCCATTAACATTTTAACAAATACAATGTAGATGATGAACTTAACCTATATACAGGATGATATGAGGTATGCTTGCAGTTGCTGTCAGTCCTATCCTTCTGCAACCTTTGTGGAACAACAACATACAATGAATAGAAAGCAGTGCTATGAGTAAACTAGTTTCAGTTTAAGTAAAGTAATATGCGTTTTCCAGACAGTCGCGCATTATTCCGTTTCCAATTCCGAAGCTATACAATAAACACAAATGGCGTTAAAAGTTTTCTGGTTCGAACATTGTGTTCGAAGTGGCATTTGTATGGGTCCAGTGCGTCTATCTGGAACATATCATGTTTGTAGAAAGGTATTTAAGGTATTTATCAACATCTGTAGGTATCGGGGAAAATATAAAGGCGGATTAATATATAGGGGTGTCATATATAGCAGGGTGACCCGGCGTTGCCCATGTTAAAGTGATGTGGAACACTCTGCTCAGGGATATTTGATAGGAATAGAGAGCACTCTTCCTCAAAGTAGATATTATCATATATATCTTATACTCAGATGGACATCATACAACGTCATTCTTATACATACCTGCATGGATTATATGCAGTGACTAACATTGGCAGAATTATTGCCATCTGTTTATCGTGATTAATTCGTCCCGAGTTGAAAAGTAATTATTTACAATTACGCATACTTGAGACACTATATCTTTTATAAATAGTTCAACCGACTTGGTTAGAATTCTCGGCAATAGTAGATCATTTCTTCAATATTAGACAAAGCCTGACTACTCAATTGTTGTAATACACAGCACCTTGCATCGAAGGCAGATGTCGTAATTGCCCAAGAACACTGGCTGTACAACTATGAATCATTGAAACTTGAAGATATCCTGGGGGACTTTAACGCGGTAGTGAAATGCTCAGATGAGAACGACATGTGCTACCAAATCACCGTAGCAGAGGCCAAGTCGGTATAGTTGTGTGCTACCATAATAATTTTGCCCAATATGTGGACTCACTTCCAGATGGAGGAAACAGACTCGTAGCTATTAGAATTAATGCGGACGTCCCTATTGTCGTCATTGGAGTATACCTCCCCAGCAGAGGTAATAATTACACCAGAAGTGACTACACAGCAATCCTTGACGAACTCATCGCCATCGTTCGAAAATATTTCTCCTCGTCCCATGTTATCCTGGCTGGCGACTTCAACGGCTCGCTCCACACCTATGACTGTACCCGGGATGCGGACTTTAAGAAGTTCCTGAATGAGGCTAAACTTCTTCTTCCAACATGCTGTCCCAGAGAACCAACTTACCACTCCTATGACAATGTATCACACTCCCAGTTTGACGATATTTTCCAATCACACGACATCATCTGGAAATATCAGACCATAAAGAGAGAAGGTACTAACCTTTTGACCCATGGCCCTATTAAAGTTTCCACAAACCTCCAACTCAGAAGAGCTCAAGACCACCCCCCCCCACAAAATACAGGGCAGGAAAAGAATCAACTGGAGCAAAAATAAACAAAGATCTATACTGCAATGACGTCACCGAATCACTGGCCAACACCGCCGACTTATACACAGAAGACGCTACAACTGAAGTACTGGTCACAACTCTTACAAAAGTCCTGAACGAATCCGCACACAAACAGTGGGACAGTAAACCCCGTAAACCTCAAAGAAAAAGAAGAATCTGGTCACCTGACATTACTATGGCAGTTAAGGACGACAAGCATGCCTTTTGGGAATGGAAGAGAGCTGGAAGACCTGATATTAACAACCACCTATGCATCAACCGCAAGTTGAAGAAAAAACATCTACGCAGCCTCATAAGGAGAGAACACGCCCGTGCTAGATCCAATAAGCTAATGGAGATCAGGGAATTAAGGGACACATATGTCAAAGCCTTCTATCGCATTACCAGAGCCCAAAGTGACCCTAACGCCAGTGGTACAACCCTCCTGGATGTCAAGGTCGAAGTCCTCAAAACCAATGAATATATAACTAACGGTTGGGCCTCCTACGTCGAAGAGCTATCAACGCCACTTGAATCAAGCAACTTTAACGAACCTTACAAACAACTTGTGGAAACAGACATTGAATACCTAACACAGACCCTTATGGAAAATCGGGAAAGCATTCACCCAACAAACCCAGACGAGTAATTGCAATGTATTAAATCTTTCAAATCCGGTAAAGCTCCAGATGAAAATGGCATCACCATGGAACACTTGAAGTTTGGAGGAGAAGACTTAATATCATATCTCTGCAACATCATCAACAGAATCTTTCAAGAAGCCAGGATTCCAGACTGCATGAAGGGCGGACCAGTATGTCCTTATATATAAGAAAGGCGGCAAACCGAACGACGACCCAAATTCATACAGGAACATAACGATAACTAACACAATTGGAAAGACCGTCGAGAAGCTTCACCTACTGAGAAACAACAATGCAGTAAAAATACTACAATCACCCCTCCAGGAAGATTTACCGAAGGGGAATCTCCGACCGCTGCTAATAAACGAGGCTAAGGAGCAGAAGAAGCCACTCTATATAGTGTTTATGGATGCTAAAAAAGCATTTGATGTTGCCTGGCACCCTGGTCTTCTAAGGGAACTCGATAAAGCAGGAATCACGGAGACAACTGGCTCCTCTTTAATGACTGGTACTCAAACCTATACTCCACTGTGAATTGGAATGGCATGAAATCACGACAATTTATGGAACGCCAAGACGTCCGACAAGGGGGCGTATGGTCACCGTCTGCGTATAATGTCTTTATACCCCCGCAACGAAGTTAGGGGGGTATACTGGAGTCAGCTTGTCCGTCTGTCCGTCTGTCCGTCGTCCGTCCGTCTGTCCGTGGACACAAATTTGTCCGGAGTTTTTCTCAGTCGTTTTTTGATCAATTTCCTTGAAACTTGGCACAGACGTCAACCACCATTGGAACCTGTGCACCTGCGATTATGACGTCTGTCGGACCTTTTTTGGTGGAGTTATCCCCCTTTTTCGACTCAGAAAATTTCGCAACATGTATACTTTTGTCCGAGCTTTTATTCCTACATTTTTAGGTCAATGTTTTTAAAATGTGGCACATATATTTAGTACCATGGGAACTTGTGCACCTGCAATTATGACGTCTGTACGACGTTTTTTGATGGAGTTATCCCCCTTTTTCGACTTAGAATTGTTTTTGCAACATGCATAAATGTTGTCCGAGCTTTTATTCCTACATTTTTCGGTCAATGTTTTTTAATCTTGGCACTGATATTTAGTACCATGGGAAGCTGTGCACTTGCGATTATGACGTCTGTCCGATATTTTTTGTGTGGAGTTATTCCCCTTTTTCGACTTAGAAATTTGTTCGCAACATGCATAATTTTGTCCAAGCTTTTATTCCTACATTTTGCGGTGAATAGGTTTAAGATTAGGGTTATGGTTGTACACCTGCAATGGGAACTGTCATTTTATTATTTTAACTAAATATTTACTGACATGTGAAACATCTTAGTATTTTAAAAACAGGGGGGTATCCGTAGTCCCATTGGGACAGTCACACATCTAGTTGTTAATGGTCTGCTGACCCAATATGACGAAAACAGTCTTGGATCGCGAATTGGTTCAATCTTCTGTGGTACATCTACTGTTGCTGATGGTGTTACCCTCGTCTCACACGACCCCAACGAACTACAAGTCATGCTTAACATCCTAATGGACTATGCCAATCGTCTACGATACCCCATCAGCAAGCAGAAATCGTGTATCCTGTCCATCAGCAGAATGGACCCTGGACATACTTGGACTCTAAGCAACCACCGAATGCAGACTGTGACCAAAGCTACTCACCTCGGCATCACACGTGACGGTTCATCTAAGCATGGCACAAGTTTGGTGGCACAAGAACGCATCTCCGCAGCTAGACGATGCCCATATGCCCTCCTAGGTGCTGGTTTTCACGCCATGAATGGTCTCAATCCAAAAGTCTCGGCACACCACTTACGCTGCTACATTCTTCCTCGATTTACTGTGCGGCCTAGACGTAATAAATCTAAACAAAAAGGATATGCAACAATTGGAAACTTTCTATACACAGACTTCCAAACACCTACATCTTCCAACAAGAACAGCTAACTGTGCATCTCTGATTATGCTGGGCCTTATACCGATGGAAGGAGAAATCCATAAAAGGACGCTTAAAACATATGGTAATATCGTCCGTAACGAAGGCTCTGTGGAATGTCAGCTTGCTGCCAGACAACTTGCGACCAAAGGCGACACATCAAACAGCTGGTTCAAAAAAGTCACCCGCCTTACCGAACTGTATGACCTACTATCTACGCATGATCTGGTAGCCTTCCCACCACCGAAACATCTCTGGAAGAACATGGTGGACACAGCAACATTGGTTGCGGAGCCTTAAACGGGAAGCCACGGATAAATCGACCCTAACACAATTGAATATACAAGACACTACTCCTGGCCATGTACACCAAATCTGGGAAGCATGCGGATCTTAACCATTCGCCACAACTATGGCAGCACATAAAATAAAAATGTCAACAGGCACATATATTTTACAAAGACATAAAGCTAAATTTGAATCTACTACTACTGACATCTGTCAACTCTGTAACAAAGAACCTGAGGACATACTTAACTTCATTGTAACTTGTGAAAGTCTCCATGCTGCAAGAAGCCGCTTCATAACAGCCATAAAAGAAACTCTGAACCAAGCTGGACTGAACCCCAATATACAAAACCATTACCTTTTGAAACTGATACTTGACTGCTCAGCATTCGATATCCCAAAGTACTGCATGCTGCAAATTGAAACCACCACCAGAGGTTTGTGTTACCAACTACACCATTCTCGTCTCCGTACCCTGTCCAATTAGAAAAAAACTGGTCTAAGAGCTCCGCCAGTGTACCCTGGTAGACAGGATGCTCAACCAAATATAATAACCCCACCACTCATGGGACACCAGATGTTTCATTATTCGGCCAACAATTGACCTACACTAAAATTGTCGGAAAAGCAAACTTGTTAGTAAACTGAAGCTAGCTTAGCCTCTATTGATAAACGAGCTGTCTATATGCTGTAAATCTGCCGTCCCACGCAATAAGTTATTCTGTTCCGCAGTTCAGGTTTTCCATCCCCCATCCCAGTTTGCCATGCCCCCATTTTTAGTAGGCTCATGTTTTGAAGAGTTAGCAAACCGTGAAACCTTTCTCTTGTGGCATTTTCCCTAAGTAAAATTTAGGGATGTATCTCTGGTGGATTTGTTGATTACAAATAATTAAAATATAAATTATATTTATTATCACAATTATTACTGTGTGTACAAGTCCCGTTACCTCCGAACCAATCTAACTTTTATCATTGATTATTTTCCAAATTTGTTCCAACCCTATAAACAATCCCTGTGTTATCTTGTACTAGCTGGGGAAGTGTCTGTTTCAGATTACAATTGACTTTATAACCCTGACTGTGTCTGTTTTAGATTACAACTGCTTTTATAACCCCGACGGTGCCTGTTTCAGATTACAACTGCTTTTATAACCCCGACTGTGTCTGTTTCAGATTACAATTGACTTTATAACCCCGACTGTGTCTGTTTCAGATTACAACTGCTTTTATAACCCCGACTGTGTCTGTTTCAGATTGCAACTGCCTTTATAACCTCAAATGTGTCTGTTTCAGATTACAACTGCCTTTTAACCCCGACTGTGTCTATTTCAGATTACAACTGCCTTTATAACCTCCACTGTGTCTGTTTCAGATTACAACTGACTTTATAAACCCGACTGTGTCTGTTTCAGATTACAATTGACTTTATAACCCCGAATGTGTCGGTTTCAGATTACAATTGACTTTATAACCCCAACTGTGTTTGTTTCAGATTACAACTGCTTTTATAACACCGACTGTGTCGGTTTCAGATTACAATTGACTTCATAACCCCGACTGTGACTATTTCAGATTACAACTGCTTTTATAACCCCGACTGTATCTGTTTCAGATTACAATTGAGTTTGTAACCCCGACTGTGTCTGTTTAAGATTATAACTGCTTGTATAACCCCGACTGTGTCTGTTTCAGATTACAACTGCTTTTATAAACCCGACTGTGTCTGTTTCAGATTACAATTGACTTTATAACCCCGATTGTGTCTGTTTCAGATTACAACTGCTTTTATAACCCCGACTGTGTCTGTTTCAGATTGCAACTGCCTTTATAACCCCAACTTTGTCTGTTTCAGATTGCAACTTCCTTTATAACCCGACTGTGTCCGTTTCAGATTACAACTGCTTTTATAACATCGACTGGGTCTGTTGCAGATTGCAATAGACTTTATAACCCCGATTGTGTCTGTTTCAGGTTACAACTGCTTTTATAACCCCGACTGTGTTTGTTTCAGATTACAACTGCTTTTATAACCCCGACTGTTTCTGTTTCAGATTACAACTGCTTTTATAACCCCGACTGTGTCTGTTTCAGATTACAATTGACTTTATAACCCCGACTGTGTCTGCTTCAGATTACAACTGCTTTTATAACCCCGACTGTGTCTGTTTCAGATTGCAACTGCATTTATAACCCCAACTGTGTCTGTTTCAGATTACAACTGCCCTTTCACCCCGACTGTGTCTATTTCAGATTACACCTGCCTTTATAACCTCGACTGTGTCTGTTTGAGATTACAACTGCTTTTATAACCCCGACTGTGTCTGTTTCAGATTACAATTGACTTTATGGCCCCGACTTTGTCTATTTCAGATTACAACTGCCTTTATAACCCCAACTGTGTCTGTTTCAGATAACAACTGCATTTATAACCCCGACTGTGTCTGTTTCAGATTACAACTGCCTTTATAATCCCAACTGTGTCTATTTCAGATTACAACTGCCTGTATAACCCCAACTGTGTCTGTTTCAGATTACAACTGCCTTTTAACCCCGACTATGTCTATTTCAGTTTACAACTGCCTTTATAACCTCGACTGTGTCTGTTTCAGATTACAACTGACTTTATAACCCCAACTGTGTCTGTTTCAGATTACAACTGACTTTATAACCCCGACTGTGTCTGTGTCAGATTACAACTGCCTTTATAACCCCGACTGTGTCCGTTTCAGATTACAACTGCCTTTATAACCCCGAATGTGTCTGTTTCAGATTACAACTGCTTCTGTAATCCTGGCTGTGATGTTATCTGCAGGGGAGAGTTCGGATGCGAGTAAACGTTTGTTCCACCTTAAAACAGTGACCGCGAAGACTGGTTCGCGTTGTATGCGTGTCTACACCTACGATACTGTGATGAATTCATGCATGTACACTGACTTGTTTCCGATTATTAGCACATCAATGTGAACAGAAACTATCATCGCCACTCCGCGGATCTGCATGTGTACACACACACACATTCTGCGACATAGCTATATACGGATTCTATCCCAGTATTAACACTGCATTGCGCACATAAACATCATGGGCAACAGTACGTTGGGACATTAGCATTCCCAGAACGAATTTGCAAACACGGGCTTTGGAGCAGCGGGCAACTGCCCCCGCACCAGGGGAGAGGGACACACAAATTGCGACCCTTTCGTTCTTTAGAGAATGAAAGAAATAACTCATTTATCAGCTAAAGTAGCTTAATTATGAGATTGCTCCTGGAAAGTACTTAAAAAAAAGGAAAAAAAAAGTTTGTTGTCGGCATTAATGCCAATGCCTGTGACTGAATTGGTCATTGTCGCGTGGTATCGTGCAACAAGACATCCATTATATCTCAAACATGCACAAAGACGCCCATGATCTCCCGAAATGAGCAAACAGACACCCAGGATATCAAAGACTCGTTCATATGCGACAGTCAAACTCACCACGGGCGGAATACCCATCACTTTCGGTTGAAATTTCACTCAAAAATCTCAAACAAACAAAAAATAATTTATTAATAATTAACATGCGACTAATTTAAAAATAGATTTTTTTTATGAGACATTGAGATGCTGGGTGTCATTTTGCACGGCTAGGAGATACTGGGTGTCATTTTGCACGAAACCATGCGACAATGACCAATTCAGCTTTAGTTGCTTTCGACGCCTCTGCTTTCGGACTGCCGAAGTGACATAATTATAAAGTTATTAGACAATGTTGTGTACAGTATGTGTTTTTCTTGTACGAGTCCAGGCAGTGGTGAAAATTCATATTGGACGAGACGCGTAGTGTCGAGTCCAATATGACTTTTCACCGCAACCTGGACGAGTACAAGAAAACACATACTGTACACAACATTGTATAATGACATTTTTATTATCCATCTGTATGTTTATACAAATGACGTCACCCGGAGTCCCGATAACTTTCATAAAAGTCTTATTGGACTCGATTCGAGACAACTATGACTTTCGTGACTCTTGTAATGTCAAGTAGTATATTCTTGACACTTTCGGAGTCAGTATGACGGATTTTGCCCAATCAGAAAAAAGTGTTAGTAAAGGGATTGATAATAATATATTGTATCACGATCCGATGAATATCTTTTAGCCGATAGGGCTGAGTAGTTGTTTGTGAATTATAGCCTATGCTATGAACATGCGCATATATTGGGTCCTACTAAAACCCGACCGCACCCGACCGCACCCGACCGCACCCGACCGGACACGACCGCACCCGACCGGACCGGCCCCAGGGGTCCGAGCGAGATGGGGTTTGCACTATCATGTAGAATGGACCCGAATGTACCAAAGTTCCAATCCCCAAGTCGATAGCTCGAGCGGACACGGCACTGTTAACCCCTAACTTGCTGCCGTTTCCGCCAGGTAAGGGAAATCCAAAAAGGCGCCGACCGCACCTCGCTAGGACCCCTAGGGGCGGTCCGGTCGGCGGGTGTTAATTTCGGCGTTTTTGCGTACATTTATAGCGATTCGGCAGCAGAGTATGGGTTAATTTATTCACTTCCGCTGCAGCTAGCGACTTGTCCGATCGCCCATGGATAAATATGGGTATTCACTTCATGATATAATGTCCATTTCCGTGGTCAGGCAGTCAGGGGAGGTGCGGTCGGCGCCTTTTTGGATTTCCCTTACCTGGCGGAAACGGGCGCAAGTTAGGGGTTAACAGTGCTGTGTCCGCTCGAACTATCGACTTGGGGATTGGAACTTGGTACATTCGAGTCCATTGTACACGATAGTGCAAACCCCATCTCGCTGGGACCCCTAGGGGCGGTCCGGTCGGCGGGTGTTAATTTCGGCGTTTTTGCGTACATTTATAGCGATTCGGCAGCAGAGTATGGGTTAATTTATTCACTTCCGCTGCAGCTAGCGACTTGTCCGATCGCCCATGGATGCATATGGGTATTCACTTCATGATATAATGTCCATTTCCGTGGTCAGGCAGTCAGGGGAGGTGCGGTCGGCGCCTTTTTGGATTTCGCGTACCTGGCGGAAACGGCCGCCAGTCAGGGGTTAACAGTGCCGTGTCCGCTCGATCTATCGACTTGGGGATTGGAACTTTGGTACATTCGGGTCCATTGTACACGATAGTGCAAACCCTATCTCGCTAGGACCCATAGGGGCGGTCCGGTCGGCGGGTGTTAATTTCGGCGTTTTTGCGTACATTTATAGCGAATTCGGCAGCAGAGTATGGGTTAATTTATTCACTTCCGCTGCAGCTAGCGACTTGTCCGATCGCCCATGGATGCATATGGGTATTCACTTCATGATATAATGTCCATTTCCGTGGTCAGGCAGTCAGGGGAGGTGCGGTCGGCGCCTTTTTGGATTTCCCTTACCTGGCGGAAACGGCCGCAAGTTAGGGGTTAACAGTGCCGTGTCCGCTCGAGCTATCGACTTGGGGATTGGAACTTTGGTACATTCGGGTCCATTCTACATGATAGTGCAAACCCCATCTCGCTCGGACCCCTGGGGGCGGTCGGGTCCGGTCGGGTGCGGTCGGGTGCGGTCGGGTTTTAGTAGGACCGCATTCCTACCCGATACTAGCGTGCAACCATTCCATATACACACCTTGGCCACCGCTGACGTGTATGTGGTCATTTAAATATATATTAGTGGGTATGTCGTGTATAAGTACGCTGTAACCAGTGTATTTGTCATTGCGCTGCCCTGCGCATGCGCAAATAAATCAACACGATATGCGATAGACCCTTCTCCATATGTGGCAGAGAACCAGTCCGAGTCAAAACACTGGGTAATTTAAACATCGCTTTCATTGAACGTATCACCCTCTGATAGTGGTATTTGGGATAAGCAAACAAAGATTACTAAAACACAACGTGTCTCTACGCTCATATATTAGCCTAACCGGTTGACGTAAAATAGGAGTTACACTTATATTTTAGTGTATCGGTTTTAATATTTCAAATGGTTAATGGCGCTGCACAGCAACGTGCAGTTTGTATTTTAATTTCTCATTATGTATGCTAATTCATCGGTTGACACACGCAGATGGTGCAATGGCCGAAAGGTATCTTTCAGGGTCAATTATTTTGCTCAAGGCGCTGACACTTGAATTGCTTGCCTGATTTATGTGTGTATAAATGTTATTATCTCGTTAAAAATGTATTATTGTGACGTTTAACACACTTGGTTTTACATCATTGTGTCACAGCGCAATGTATCATATGCGATGGCAGCTTGAATGTTTAATTATAGTTATATAGTTTGTATGCACTGTTGATGTGGCCTATGTAAACTCGACAGTGTACGTTTATATAATTTAAGGGTGCATTGCCTGTCATTTCCATGTGTATTTTCTCATTTCCTTCGTCAGCGATTAGGAAGGTTTCGCAAACTCACTGTTAGAAAGTTAGGATTAGGCTACATACTAAACGCCACACATGCGCATTCTATTTCTAACAATGTGGTCCTCCCCGCCACGACGGATACAATTAAATTACTTCGATTTGTACCGAATCGTATTTGAAATAGACAGACTATCAGTAAACTAGGTTTATTGTATCATAAAGGCATCACAGATGAAACCTGCCGACGACTACCACCATTTGGCAGAATAGAAAAGGTTGTGACCGATGTGCTTAACATGGCAAATCGTGCACACGTTATCGAGTTCAATCTTATATACTCGTCGTCATGTTTGGCATAATAGCTAAACGAAGTCGTAACTGCTCACGTGAATTTGTGAACCCCCTCTATCATGTTGGTTAATGAGGCTCGACGAACGCATACTCACCTCTGGATAAGTGGTCCTGCTAATTGCTATAATGCCTGGTGGGTCCTGCTGAATTGCTATGATGATGGCGGGTCCTGCATGCTAATTTAAAATAATAATGGTGGGTCCTGCATGCTGAATTGCGACGATGGTGGCTCCTGCTGAATTGCTATGATGCTGGTGGGTCCTGCATGCTAATTTTATATGATAATGGTGGGACCTACATGCTGAATTGCTATGATGCAGGCATGGAAAAGTGATGTTGTTAACGATAGTCTATAATTTCCTAAATACATTTAATATAGTTTCCTGCATTGGTATACAATAATAAATATGAACGAAGACCCATGTCCGGAAACGCTTCTATCAATTAATAGTGATTTTATTTGGAATATTCTGGTATAATACATATAATCAATTTGGAACAAATTACGGCTCGCAGAAACGTTCGGAGTGTAGCAAGCGGGAGAACTCTATCTCTACCTGAGGTAGCTTATAAGTTTCATGACGGTCTGTTCTAAAAACGAAAAAATATATATATTAACTGACAGTAGCGTTTCCAGAATCTTTGACTCATATTTATTATTGTATACCCTGAAAACTATATAGAACGTATTTAGGAAGAGAAATCCATCTTTAAGAAAAACCTACAGTTATTTTATTCGAGGTTGTCATTTTCGCGGTGTTTGGCTGATCTGAACACATTGATGAAAAGCCACTCTGTGCACAGCACTGTGTATATAAATCCACTCTGTGCACTGCTCTGTCTATATAAAGCCACTCTGTGCACTGATCTGTGTATATAAAGCCACTCTGTGCACTGCTCTGTGTATATAAAGGCCACTCTGTGCACTGCTCTGTGTATATAAAGGCCACTCTGTGCACTGCTCTGTGTATATAAAGGCCACTCTGTGTATATAAAGCCACTCTGTGCACTGCTCTGTGTATATAAAGCCACTCTGTGCACTGCTCTGTGTATATAAAGCCACTCTGTGCACTGCTCTGTGTATATAAAGCCACTCTGTGCACTGCTCTGTGTATATAAAACATTCAAAAACATGTATATTGTGAAATATTTTAACAATGGCTGTGTTGGTTGTTGCACACCGACCATAATTGAGGTGGTAATCCATCTCGGGTTGAAGACACCATCGCCACCATTATTAAACTATTTTAAATTATACAATTATGTTTTTGACTGTTTCATACAGACACTGGCTTTTGATTAAATCGTTAGGATTAGCCAAACACCGCAAAATAGACAACTTTAGGAAACATAACGGTACGTTTTTCTTAACACCATCGCTTTGCCATATATACCGTGATCGTAGCAATTCAGCAGGACCCATCCATATCAAAGCAAAGTAGCATGCAGGACCACTTGTTGGGGTGTTATTTTGGAAATTCAAACCGATGGAAAGTTCCAACCAAAGGCATGGATTTTCGCGAACTTTGTATTTATATCTGGTTCAGGGGTGGGGATCTAGTTTCAATTTCAAAGCAGACCACCCCCACGGAGACACTCTAGCCACGTCCCTGACTCGATGGTGCTACTCTCGTTCTATCCGTCCGCGATGGCACTCATTCCGTTAAAATGGAACGGTCTTTATTGTTTTATGCTGATGAACAATGGGAATCCGATTTTTTATCAAATCTATATTATATATACATGTATATAATTATATAATATTATATCTCACGTGACTTTCTCGCATCCTGATTGGCTGCACACTGCTATACTATTTTACGATAGTACCCCAGTAGGATTCCTACATGCCTACTATTCTTTTTCTATTTATAGTAACAAACTCATTTCGCGAAATCGGTTTGCCGCCTGAAGATACGGCCAATCTTAAACTATACCGTGCACGGTACTTGTTGCAATAGAGGCATATCATTAGATTTATTGGTGAATGTATTTAATAGTTTGTCCGTTTGGTTGGCAAGCGGCCAGTCCTAATTTTGTAATGGCAGCGGAAGTTATTTATAACATCCATTTCCGTTTTAATCGAAGTTAAGCCAGTTAACTTCTACAATTTCGTCAAGATGTTTTTGCTAATGACGTATTTATAGCAATAAATGCATGAATCACGAAGAGGTGCTGTTAGATGTACCGTAACTAATAACATAGTTATGCCCCCCCCCCCTGCCATCGTCAACAGATTTCCGTAAATTGTAAAATCTGAGACCGATTTCCAAAATTCACGGTAAATAAAAATGTGACAAAATCAGACACAGATATATTGTGTGAGAATTGACACCAATGTTCGATATAATATAATAAATAATGAATGTCTTGTCGTTGACGATGCCAAAATAGTGGTCCTCGGGGAGGAATAGTCCACTCGCCAACGGCTCGTGGACTATTCCTCCTCGATGACCACTATTTTGGCATAGTCAACTCCAAGCCATTCATTATCTATATAATATATTATGGCTTGAATGAATAGACCATTTGAGAGTATGTTAACGTGTTTATCGACCTATATTTATCCATAGTATCAAACCTGAATGTATAACAGAAGCGAGAGTATAGTTTAAAATCGGGGGGTTGATTTATTGTTTATGTGTGCACTTTATATAATTTATTGTACAATCTAGATATCCGAAAAGTTTCGATTCCGATGGCCATTTTGGACGCCATGTTGAAATAAAAAACTTTTCCCAAAGTGGAATTTAAATTTTGTTTCTCAGTGCAATCCGTACATGCATATTGACAAGAGTCGATTCTCTTTATAATCCGCACAGGCCTATATAACCATTGCATGTTGACACTTACGTCGATCTCTTCATAATCCGTCCTGGTCTAACCATCTGACTACATTACGCGCTTTACATCGAGTTGAATCTTTCTAAATTGAGCCACAAAGGAAATCCGGTGTATATATACCAAGTCTATCATTTATATATAATAAGTGGTGTCGTTGGTAAAAGTGTTGGCGTTGGTAGATGTCGCCAATAAACGTTAACCACTTAATTTTGTTACCGGATTGCACTTGAAAATGCAATAATTTGAATGAACAATCCCATGTGATCATTGCAATTCGTCATTCGGCGAGAAGTTACACAGGGTATACATGTTATCATATTCTTGTTCACTAATTCAAAGTTGTGCGGAGTATGGATGTTTGCAGACGCAGGTAATGATACATTCTTAGGTACTCTACACACTTAACCCGAGTAAGATAAAATACGATGGATACCGTTCACGGATAACAGTCTCTTCATATGCAATGCCCTGGGTAAAATATGGTACGACCGGCATGTTGTAACAACACTATTTATCAGATTTTAGAAATCTACTCTTTCTGGGCAAAAGTTGTTTGCGTCAGGGTTGGAGAGATGGAGGGGAATGTCAATGCCTGTATATCCCCCTCACCACCCAACAACCTTTACAAATCATATAATTTTATCGCTTTTTATTTGGTTTAAATGGTCATGAAACGGCGAGAAATAAAAGTTTTTCTCAGAAAAAGTTGTTTTAGCTAGTGTTGTGGGTTTGGAGTTGATGTGGGGGAGATGTCCAAATCAGGAGATGAATTTTTCTAGACATCTCCCCCACTCAAACCTTGACGCGGACAACTCAGGTAGATTCCAACTTTCACTAGTTTTATTATAAAAAAGCGTGCCCCCCCCCCCCCAAAAAATATCAGCTGCCACAGATATTTCTTCCGGATAGCTTAGTGTCAAAACTAGCACATGTCGCTGTATATAACACATTTTGGTTGGCGACATGCTAGAGTTCTTTGCCATAAACTTTGTAACAGTTTACTGTTTTGGTGTAGTCAATTTCCCGATTTCGCTAAAGTAAAATGCGAAAATCATGATTTCTTTCAAATTTAATTTTTGAAATACTCATATTAAACCATTTAAAATGCACAAATTCGGTATGTGGATTTATTACACCGAAAACTTAAATGGTAAGTAATGCACATAAATGTAGATTATGTCAGCTTCATGTTCGGCCTTGCTCTCAAATTTGAAAGTGGTGCGGTTGCTTGGAAACTGGGTGTAAACAATACAATCACGTTTCGAAAAAACACTCTTTGTGAGGCAGCGGTGACTTTTCTAGTTGAGTCATGTCGTTGACCACTGTTCGCATCAATGCATGGATTTGGGGACCATGAGAACGGATTTAGCCAGAAATGCGAACAATTGTCCGAGCTAAGATGTTTGGGGAAAATCGGTGAAAAATGGAATCAAGCATTCTGAACAACATTTCACCCTATTTGCAGTTGTAACTCACATGAACGGCAGAATATGGCCATGTTCACGTGTTGTAATAGTTGTTATGGAAATTCCATGTCCTGGTGCTCATGCATTGACTGTGTGGTCAAATAAAATTGTTCGTTGAAAAATGAGAGAACTGCGGTATCCATCAGTACATATTGTACATCGTTATGTTATAGCAATATATCTGGTTTCATATGATATATCATTTTTCCATGTATCGCAAGGGGGGGGGGGGGGTCTGCAGATTTTTTCCAGACACAAGGCGGGGGTGGGTGGGTATGTCGTGGCTGGAAAAAATGAGCAATTCAGAGTAATGCAAATTTTTTCCTAAACTGAAATTTACCCATGTTTGTCCACTATTAACCTTATAGACTCATAGCTACATATGCATATCATTTAGAACACATTTAGATCCCTGTAGGGGTCTATATATGGTTTGATGTTCCAATACCGGTTCAAATGCAGGCTTTCTGGCAGACATAATTCGAAGTAGCCAAGTTTGTGTTTGCTAAATCACCTGCTAAAGTACGGTTGCCTATAAAACTGAATACAAATCTCCCGAACAAAAACGACAATTTTTGCATTATTTTGTTTGTGTACTGCAACTGTTAAGAACACGGGCTAATTCTTATATGGGACTAAAGCATTATAGGTATGTTGTTATCAGTCGTTGGACTCAATGATTACAAAAAAAAATTATTATATTTTTATACCCTAATTATAATAATAAGATTACAGCGGGGCCATGTACCTTTATATGCATGGAGCTCACGACAACGCGTCAAACCTGTTTCAGGGTTAATTGGACAATTTACCTCAATAAAACTCGATATCGTGGTCAGCATTCATGGGAAGATTGTCGGGCAGATGAAAATTCAAATATGAGCCAGTAA
The DNA here is from genome assembly GCA_032622095.1 of Siphonodentalium dalli. Taxonomy (NCBI): domain Eukaryota; kingdom Metazoa; phylum Mollusca; class Scaphopoda; order Gadilida; family Siphonodentaliidae; genus Siphonodentalium; species Siphonodentalium dalli. The sequence goes on along the minus strand of CP136064.1, from coordinate 52,063,667 downwards.
GAGCAAAGGTTTTATTGAGTAAGTTAACTAACGTTTTCTTTTATATTTTTAAGTGGCGATATAATTATTTTTTTTAATTAATAATTAAGGCATATGTCTGACTCAGTTGTCATGGAATGCCATTAGTATAATATGGCTTTAGTCCCGTATAGAATGATAGCCATCATGTGTGAGCGACATGCGTACTACACAAACAGCAACCCATGTAGTGCTATCTCATCCTTCCAGACATCAAACCATAGTTTCTAGAATACTGACTGGCTCTGGGGTCAGGACCCCCGATCAGTCACCACATTGCTACACAATACGCATGGACCTGGAAGCCACCTGGTTTTAACACTGGATTTTACAACAATATCAGTGCCATTATATCACGCTCAAAATTATGTTACATGGGGTTAGATTTGGTGTTCAGGCAGGTTTATGCATAGTTTTTTGTTTCAGAGAATAAAGTACCTTACCTATATTAATATAATTGAAGCAGATTGGGATAAATTGTTTCACGCCATTTATTTTTGTCAATAGTCAATAATAATGGTGAAGACTAAATGGTATGGTAGGATGAAACATATATTTAGTAAATTTTAGTGACTTGTAAAATAGATAGTGGAACAGGATTGGAAACACGAGTGAACAAGGAATACAATTGGGATGGTATTCCTAATAAAAAAGATAGTAAAAAAGGATTTAAAAGTGTTAAATATGGGATAAGGGGGTGGGTCCCATATTTTGCCGAGGAAAAAATGTTTTTGCAAGTAGGGCGGTGGCGGGCACCTTGAGGTAGGAAATTATTTATTTGAGCCTCGTGTCTCCAAATTTTTTCCATGTGTGTCGGAGAAAAAAAGTTATAGTCATAAAATGTTTTCCTTGTATAAATGGTACATTAAGGGTCCACTTAATTTTCGAGTCGCTGATTATTTTTTTTTATAGTGCCTTGATTTACGGTTTTAATAACAATCTATGCCATAAAATATGATAAGAATACTATAATTCATCACCATTTGAAACCTCTGTGTCTGATAAGAGGCCCATAGAGAGATAGAAAACGGCTGAAATCATAGAATGATTACCCCCATTTTGGCTCCCAGAATGCAACATAATTCAAACTAAAATGTAACCCAGATGAAGAAAAAAAACCAGATCAGTAACTCAACAAAAATAACATTTTCACAATTTATTACACCGGATAAGTTGATAATACAATATTTTGAAGCTTCCTTTTTCAAATGGTATATAATATGGCATATATGTTACATATGTGATCTGGGGGTTCGAAAATTAAGTGGGCCTTTAAATGTGAGGCCTGTGGGCATAAACATTATTTGATCGGTTTCCATGACAACACAATGACCCAACTGAAAGCTCCGGATCATAAGTGCATGGCATATAACAACTCAAAGAAAATAATTGAAACAACAGAACTATGGTTCCTCAAGTACTTACTAAGATTAAAGAAAAGACAGTTATGGTCTATGGAGAAGTGGTATCTTTCCAGTAGGAATTAAAATGAAATAAAGAATGTTCAAGTTAAAATACACCTAATAACATTAGTTTTTGAATTTTTCACGGTATCGAAATAGGTCGATAATTACTTGAACTACGAGCATTATATAAGTCCTATAAAGACGCATTGAAGTCACAATAAATGCAACTTTTAACACAAAAAATTGGGTCCCAAACAGAACAAAAGCTACCATTTGCACGGTATGGAACAGAAAAGAGCGCTCCGTGTTAGTCTATTCCTGATATGGTAGAAATAAAGAGCGTTTGTTCAATTATGTACGAAATGTTGAAAACAGCTGGAAAGTTGCTAGTATTATTCAGAGCATTAGAAATCGGTATATTCAAATAAGCCTATGGCTTGTTGCATAATCCCATTTTTCTTGTAAATTTGTACCTATTGTAATTATATATTTGAAAGTTCATGGAGGGAAAATAAATAGTTTAAACTAAATCGGTATATCATTATTTCGTGTATTTGTTAACCTATTTTATACCTCCTTCCAAATTAGGTAGATAATATTTGAAAGCTCGAATGAGCCAGGTCCGTTTAATGATTATCAACTGATGACCAGTGGAAACTTACACATATGCGTTAAGGTCATTACTTGCATAAATAATGGTAAACAGGCATTCTCTAAATTGCGTTGTATCAATAAGCAATCGCCATAATTCGAGCATCTGGACAACTCGCACATAATTGACTGTTGTTGGATGCTCGAATATTGGTTCGTTGATTTCTTGGTAAGACAATTCTTTCATCCCAATAAACCAATAAATATGGTATGTGAGATATACAAATTAAAAATACTATATATGACAAATGCACATTTAACAGGTGAATAATTATATAATAGTACATGTAATATTAATATATGCATTGAAGGCACATCCACCCAGAACTTCTGTCATGAAACCATTCAGTGTGAGGGGAACTCTTCCATGAGAACAATAACATATTCGACAGCACAAGCCCGAAACTGGACAATTCCTAATTCAACGGTGTCCGCTGTGAATATCACAACGCTGTTGATATGGAATCAGGGGCGCCGGAAGAGGGGGGGCAGAGGGGGCAGCTGACCCCCCCTGCCCTTGACCAAGGGGGGGGGGGGCGAGCGGGGGCAGGACTTGCCCTTTTTCTGGAGACAGAAAATGCCCTTTGTGTGCTTAAACTCGTGTTTTTATAGCAAAATGTGACTTTTTTGGTCCAAATACCACCAATTTCACAAGGAATATTAATTTTTTGTCAATTTTATCACAAAACGGCAATAAAAACCGACAAATACCACAATGAATTTATGGTTATTTTCCCGAGTTTGCGGAGAAAATTCAATTTTTTGCGGAAAAGTGCCCTTTTTGTAGGCTCTGCCCCCCTGCCCTTGGATGCTTCCGGCGCCCCTGTATGGAATCATTGAACATAATAATAAAAAACAATCATTGAACAAAAAGATAAATATTTAACCAGAGTGGATGTGCACAACACAAGATCAGTGTCTTGCCACCGCAGACGGTGTGATTAAAATCATAAGTGGGGGAAATCGCAGGTGGAGCATCCATTGCGCATGCTCAGAACAATATCGCAGCCATATCGTAGCGATCAAGCAATGTTTGATTTTTACCAGGAAAATCGTGGCGTGAACTTGGCAACGCGCGCGATCGTAGCTGTCACACGACCATGGTCGCACTGGTCTCACAATTTATATGCTAGCACGTACTCGTTCATGTGGATAAAATCGTAGCTGCAGACATCGCAGCACCATGGCGTCTGCGGGCAAGCCACTTTTCTCCACCTGCGAATTTTACCCAGTTACGATTTTAATCGCAGCGTCTACATGAAATACAAAAAGTATAATATAACAAATCAGTACAAGTAGCAAAATTTTGTGGGAACATGTCTCTATTCCGAAGGTTCACTATTCCGAAGGTTCACTATTCCGAAGGTTTTTGTTATTTTAAAAGTTAATTCTATATTCTAAAGTATTGAGAGGGTTCTTTAGTACGAAGACTATTTTTATGAAGGAAATAACTTAAAACATTAAAAAAAAAAATGTGATTTTTGTTTTCGTGGGTTTCCTTGAGATTTAACCCTTTGGCGAGTAGAACGACATATATGTCGTCTATCGGCTGAGGACTATAAAACGACATATATGTCGTTTTAGGAAGTGTTATTTTACGTAGACATAACTTCAATAAATCATCTGATTTATAAATGATTTACATAGGAGTTATTTTGATTAATATAATGTCCCAAATGCTAAAGGCGGACTATAACAGTGGGGCTCTTACGGTCAATCAATACTGGAGCGCTATAACTTACCGTATAGCAGAATAACGCTGAATGGACCTAACTGCAATTCTGACTTTGTATTGATTTTAATGTTGATGTTTCTTTCAAGTACAGATTGCCAGTTCGGGTAGAATGCATCTCTAACTCGTAGTTTATTTCAGTCATTGTGTTTTCAACTTTCTATAATATTAAAATGATAAACTGATACTGTCTACTTGCTATTAATAACCGACATCTGGGACAAATTAGATATTAGATTGGGGTGTATAAATGTACGGGGTCGCAAATTTTGATTCATTTCTGGCTAAAAACTCCCATAATAGAAAACCTTCGGAATAGTGAACCTTCGGAATAGTGAACCTTCGGATTAGTGAACCTTCGGAATAGCGAACCTTCGGAATAGAGAACCCTACCCCATTTTGTGAGTAACTGTATGCATATGAGATACCTTTTAAGACGGGGTCATGTGACCAATTTTGAATAATCGGGATTTTCATGAGGTTACTGGAGCAAAGGTTATATATGAAGGAGTTGTCAGGCGACTATTTAAAGCATACACATTATTAAAAAGTCATAACATCTAACTGGTGACCATGCAGAGGTGGGTGTGCTATAGGTCTAAAAGTTGAATCTTATTATTTTATTTTTCAATGGAATTATAACATTTGACTTATTTTTGAAAATCAATTTGCAATTCAAAATAAACAGACCAATATGTTAATCGGAGAAGTCCAAGCCGACCCGTCACTAAAACATGTGTTATTTTTCAATACCGCATCAAGTCACCCCACCCCCCAGGAATATAATTATGCAGCGCTGTAACTTTTGCTCTTGAAATTTGCATCGAGGTGTCCATTAGGAATTGGTAGCTTAAATTGAAATAATAATTATACTAGAAACATTAAAGGAATATTGTTCTGATAAAAAAATAAAATATTCTTTCAATATCTTAATATTATATAATTAAAATGTCCATTTTGCCAAAATAATCGTGTGTTTTATCGCTAGTTTTGTTTTTATAACAAAAAAAAAAAAAATCCGAATAAAGCCGAAGATCGTCTACTGTAGACGCAGTCACGTGATTGTCACATGATCAGCTGTCGGCGCGTCACATGATTCATCACGTGACGTAGCGATTAGGGGAATCCCCGTACTATCAAAACAAAGACGGCCATATTGGAAAACTGGTATTTCTCGAAGTGAAAATTTATATTGTCACGGATAAAATGACCGATAGCGACACTGACGATTACAGTTCTGACGAAAGTGAATATGAAGTATATGAGGGCATAGAGCCCTACCGTTTCGAACCGATGGAACGACCGAAACCAGTCACAAACTCGAGCAGTGAAAGCGAAACAGACGGCGAAAACGAAGCTGAATCTAACACAAACAGTAACACAGAAACGCAGATAGTTTCTTCCCGAAGGGAAAACACAAATTGGTATGTATTACATGATGTTTTTTTTTCAACTTACCCCCATGTTCTGACTTGTTGTTTATTTGTTTTTATTTTGTAAAATGTAATCGGGGGGGGGGGGGGGGGCTGGGCAGTAAAACATATTCTTACTGAACTTGCTTAGTCCAAATTATGTTGATCACCTGCGTAATATTTCAGTTTAATTTTATACTAATTCTTACTTTTAAAATTTAAAGAAATAAATGCACCAAAAACAGGGACGTTGTGACAGGTGTGTTCAATAAGCCCCCCCCCCCCCAGTTTTGTGTTATTTTTGTTTACCAATAGACATCCAAGTATACAGAATCAAGAGGTTCGAGAGACTGGCATTTCAGCATAAACTACGTTGAAATTGTTCAGATCTATTAAAGGCACGGTGGCGTTCGATTCAGAACTATTTATATTTGTTCAAATCGCCATCCCATCAACAGAAGGAACACCAAAATATATACAATTCACCTCATATGCCAAAAAATATTGTCGGCAAGACGTATGCTGGTGTACAAGAGACTGCTCGTGTTACAGAAGTTGTGCTTCTGTTTACATAATGCATCGCAATTTTTTTTGGTTAATCACACAAAAATGATATAAACGCTCTTTACTATTTCCATATCAGGACAACAGTAACAAATAACGCTCTTTATGTATATCCGGATCTAAACAAAAGTAACTTTTTTGCTTTTGTTTACATAACAAAGGGGAAAAAAATTGACAATAACATAATGTTTATGCCATATTTATGATTGGCATATGAACAACATATGTCTATATCGTACTATTCCTTCTGTCTATGGCGGTTTTTGACGGAAATGAATATTTTAACAGCATACCCACCGTCAAGGCCTCCCGTATCTTTAAGTTACCCAGTATTAAATTCTAAAATTATATTGTAAGGCCCAAAAATAATTACTTATTTTTTTAAATATACCTTTAGTCTCAATTATGGGTTAAATAATTACCGGTACTAGTGTCAATTGCAACCTGATGTATACATTTTGTTTGGTGAATAACATGTTTCATCCTGTTATATATTTTCAGGTGTTCCTGTGGGATTTGCATCATAATGCCAAGAGAGGAAGACTGCCTTTGCTGTCATGACATACAACCATGCCAGGAGATTATTGAAGACAATGATATCGAATGCATCACTAGCCACGAGTCATTTGAGGTCAACTGCCTGAACAAATATGTGCTCGAAGTCTCCTTTCTCGACTTCCTTGCTAGCGAAGGTCCAATTGATGATGGTGATACAAATCCGTAAGTTACCATTATTATTTGTACAATACTATGTATGAGGAGTCAGCTGTTGTTGGATTGTTTTAATATGTACATTGAGAACTAAAGACCTGTGAGGATGATAAATTATTTTATTCTGTTTGCAAATACACAATATAATAATAATATTAAAAGTAGACAACATGAGTAACTACACTTTCTTTCATCTCACAACAATGCACTGACAATAAATAAAAATAAAACATCACATAGCAATACACTAACAATTGTATCACAATAAATATAAATAAAACTTTGAAGTAAAATGGTGACATAGCGACAACTGTTGTATGATCTTATCTGATGGTTGTACATTACATAACGAAACATTATCAAAAAAGTTTATTTCAAATATTGCAACGAAAACATGTTTTTGTCTATTTTTCAGAGCATACAGATATGTGGCATATAGACGTTTTACACGTTGGATATGGAAGATGTTAGGGAAATCGAACAGGAGAAGATTACCAGCATGTGCGCTGGCTAAAATTAGAAATAACCTCCCTTCCGAGAATTATAGAGGCTATATGGACTTTGGGTATTGATCAGCTACATATACAAGAACGGTACAATGTTATGAACTTATAATGTCATGTTTAATCTCGACAATGTTATGAACTTATGATGTCATGTTGAATCTCGATTTTCGTGTGGCGACAAGTTCCGTCTTGTTAAATTTGGTATACCGTGACGTCAGTGGTTGTGGCTCATGGTGGACAGACGAGAACGTCGATGTGGCTGTCGCTTGACTGGTGAATTTTCTTCTGCATTCAACTATTTCCTCAAGGATGGAATTCACATATTCTGCAATTAGAGTGTACATAATTTATATTACATTGTGGTACTGGTAACAGATTACATGTATATTTTATTGTATTTACACGTAATTTGATATTGTTCTTCAAAGCATTCCAGTTATAGTATTCATTACAGCGTGTATTACTGATCATATGGGAGTTGTTGTTTTTTTAAATAATAAAAAAATCAATGAGTCAAATATCATAATTTTCTTTTCTTTTAAAAGTGAATCTTACCAAAAGTGGGAGCTTCTTTGACCGGCACCACTACAGCAATTTCTCCTTTCCTTGCTTTTGGATATTTCATATTCCATCTAAGCTGACCATCTTTAGTCTTCTGCTGTGGCTTTTTGCAGTTCTCATTGAAATGCAATGCTGCAATCGATAGTCTGAAATCAGAAAATGTCAATATTATAATGTCATGTATTTCACACATACCAGCTATCATACATGTATTTTTTCATGTGTGAAAATATTTTCCACATTCAAATATTGTTTTAAAATTGTATGTGCAATTTTTCATGGAATGTACTTCAAATTCACTGACAATTTGAAACGAAATGGATGTAAAATGTACTCACCTTGCTTTCATAGCCCAGTAGCCAAAATGTAAACTTTTTGGTGCAAACCCGATGACTACCCTGTGGAATACCTCCAGCCCATATGTCTGATGAACTGGCGACAGTTTCTTTATGTCTGTGACGAATGCTTTTTTGGTTATGATATCCATAATTACTTTATGTTGTCTGGTACCTGAAATATAAGATAGATATACGTTAGACTATGTCAGTAAAAAATATCTCATTTTACTTTGCATCTAAATGTATATACACTCGATTGACTAGGTGTTGTGCATTTCAAATAAAAAAGCTAATCCATGGATTTATATTATAGTATAATAATATTATTATGCATTTGTAATTGTACAACACATTACTCTGTGCAGATTTGGTTAATATATGTTTGAGTAATAATAATGATGTCATTACCTTTCTTGATCCATTCGCGTGGTTCTTTTATTTTTGAATGGACACACTTCTTGAAAAGCTTTCCATGGCCTCTGTGTTTGTCGCTTATGTGATTCAGAAGAGAGAGCCATTTTGCCTCTTTTAGGTCGCCATCATTCCCACTTGACGCTGCAACCCAGTACAAATGATTTGTAATCGACCTGGCCCATAACGCAATGATACCGCAACCAGCTTTCTTTGAAGATTTCATCAGTTTCTTCAGGCAACCTAAAATAGAGATTTTATCATCATATAGCATTTGAGTATTATTCTCCTGCATCAAGTTTATGAAGTGGAATTATATGTATACTTTGGTCGTGTTGCAACATGGAGCCATAATTTATTTTTTGTATAATATTACATACTGTTATGTATAAAGCAACTCAAACATTATATTAGAAGATATTTACACACTGAATATGAAATGCTGGTGGTCTTACCTTTGGCCATATGCCATACATCAAAATAGTGTTCAATATTCTTCAGTTTCTTCAGATGGGCTTTCACTTGTGTATGTCGATCTGTTATCAGGGCTTTCAGTGTGACTGAATGTGTTGAAAGGTATGCCATACTCCGTTTCATCCCTTCAAGCTCCATGGCATTGCTGTTTGCAACTTCTCCACTCTGAAAACAAAGTAGCATTGCATTTACATAAAATGTTAATTTACATTATTACATATGTATATGACTGACAAAATATTCTGGTATTTAAAATATTCTGCCTCTTGTCTGTTGAACACATGTATTGATTTGCCATATATTACTGTATGTGTGTCTATAAATAAAGCAATTGAAATTACTTCTGTTTCACTACAAAATATTTCTCGGGAAACATCACACGACATGAAAATCACTACAAAACATAAGGTATTAGGCTTGCTACAAATTAAGAACGTTAATTGGATGCCCCCCTCTTCCTCCCATAACACTTTCACGACAGGAGCATCGCTGGTGCAGCATTAAAGATCTTTACCGTGCATTCTCTTATATACGGCATATAAAAGATAATAGTGGTTCACAAGGTCAATGTAAATATTGTTGGGCCAATGTATTCTCTTATATATGCGAGGCTCCCTATGATAAAATCACATATATAAGAGAATGCAAGGGCATGGTGTATTTAATGCTCCATCAGACTGAGATTATTTTGTATTGTTTTAATACAAAGCTCCAAAGCTTCCTTGTATTTAGGCTAAATATATATAATAATGGACGTTTACAAGATAAATACATATATATGGTCTAACCTGAACTAGCTGGAAGTCTAGTACTTTGTTGCTCACAAGATCCATGATGGTATATGATCCGTATTTAGCCGTGTGCCCAGGGGAATCGCATCGTCCATCTCCTCCGGCAATCACAGGTGCTGTTATGGCGTTGAGGGTCACTTGCTGTTCACGCTCCCAAGCTCTCAGAATGCAAGGAACGGTAAATGCTCGTTGTATATTATGGAAGGCACATTGTTTTAGAAACGGCATCCTGAGGTGTCTGAAAAACTGACTGATCTTAGAGTAGCTGCTCCCGGATATGGTGACTGCAGCAGCTAGTAACAGGTTGCCGGCTGGTGTCTTATTGCATACTGGCTGAGTTGACCATAGTCTGAAAAATCCACAATCGCATGTCACTTTGAAAGTCGCCATCGATCCACGCGTTCGTAGCAAACACACATTTGCTGTTGACTGGCACCATAGGCATATGGAAAGGAGCATTCGGAGACAATCTTCAAACACGAAGAACTTTCTCTGGCCTGGCAAATCGTTGGTCGGGTGTAGGAAATCGTTGAGTACGGAGTCTTGGTCGTCGATGTCAATGTCGTCGTAAGCGTCGTCGTCAATGTCGTCGTCAATGTCGTCGTTACTCTCTTCCATCGGGCTGTAGTCGGGATCACTGTCTTCCGTTGTTGCGTTGATGTCTTCTTCGAACGTTGATGTCGATGATATGCTGTTATTTGTCGTAGACATTTCGGTCGATGTCGATGTTTGTAATTCTGTGGATACTACTTGAACAGCGATGTCGACGGTCGCCACATGTTCAGTCTGTGTAGATGCGCATTTGGTTCGGTTGTCGCGAATTTCGGTCTGACATTTCACGGTGTGACGCTTGACTGGAGACGTCATTGTCATGGAGTCGGTCGAATTTTCTTGAATGGTGTGCAAAGGCATTAACTCAAAACTGGATGAGGTTAAGTATGAATGGTCAACATTCGTCATGTCGCTGTGTCGTTCGATCCTGCTGATTTCAAGGTTGTCGATAAACTGGAAAAAAAAACGTCTTCAAGCTTCTACGATTTTCGACTTCTTATACATATTTGAATTTATACCAATTTGTCACCTTATGCTGCTTGCCAATTTATCTATGTATATATGGCATTGGGCATATATTATCGACCTCTTTGTGTCAATAATGCAAAAACAATAGGATTATAAAATATATAAACGTTCGACGTTGTTCGTTTGAACATCCAATTATATAGAACACTTTTTGAAGGAGGAATAATAATCTGGTATTAATATGTAATCACATATATAAACGCTCTTTATTAGCACCATATCGGGAATAGGCTTAACAGTGAACGCTCTTTGTTGAGTCATTTTAAAGGAAAAAGGGGACTCGACTTAGAACAGTTGTCATCGTGATTATTTAATGATTACACCAATACATGTACACGAACTTGCGATATACATGCTATATATATCCGACAAAGTCATAGCAATTTCCGGTTTATTAAACTCTTTTTATTCGCACCATATTATGAATACTCTTAACATGTAACGCTCTTTATTGAGTTATGGTGAAGTAAAATGGGGACTTAGAATAGTTGTCATCGTGAATACTTAAATTATTCATCAATTACTCCCCACTCTAACTGCAATTGTATGTATTCGCAACCATGACTGACTCGTCAAATTAAACGCTCTTTATTTGGTATATGTATTCGCTTTTTAACGATAGGTTTGATTGGATATACTCACGACTGGACGCTCCGGCAAATTTATATTCTTTACGGGAGTTGACGTTTTTCTTGGGATGGCATTCTCGTCGGTTGTCCGTTTGTTTAATGTTGGTGTTGCGTCTCTTCTGAGTTGTCGTCGGTAGCCACTGTTGGGACCAAGTGTATTTGCGTTGTGCTCAAAACACCTTTTTTCGAAGTGGATGGAACAAATTCTGGACCATTTCGTTGGCAACCACTTCAAGAGTTTCTGATTTTGCGCAACTGGTTTCCCACAGAAATCCCGCCAAACGTCACGTAAACGAACATCGTTTGGAAATGAATGCAGAATTATACCTAATTGAGAGTCACTATACCGGCCACAGCCGAAAACACTGCATTTATTTGGCATTGTCACGAATGAATGATTGTAAATACGGGACACTCGGAGCATATATATGGAAAATTAAAACAACATCGTGAACACGCACCCGAATAGAGTTCACATGTCGGCTCGTGTTTTCATAAGCTTTATTTTTGACACGAAAGTGTTATCTACCGCGCTCAATCGGCCTTCTATAATTGTTTGTCAAAACAATAACTTTCCAGACAGCACTTATGACAAATCACAAGTGAAGATAACTCACCGGGCAATGACAATTCACCACGTGTACACAATGCTATTGAATGCCCCGCGGTAATTCCTTTACACTCACATGCTGATGTCGATTCCGCATTTTCCATCGCCACTCATATGACGTCATATAGGTAGATACAATTAACTCCGACTCCGATTTCGTGTTTTTAATTAGTTTACTCATTTGACGTCATGCGAGGTTTTGCGACGGAGATAGCCGACAACCGGTGGCGGTATTATTTATTTATTTCTCGGCTTATTTATTACGCGATTTTTATCGGACTTGGATTATTGTGATCACAATAGGGGTGGCTTTCCGATAGAGTTTTGTTGTTTCATGAGCATTGTAATCCTCTGGCACTAAATATGACTTGCTATATGTGTTTTGGTGGCTAATTATATTCTAATTAAACCCATCTAACTCCATTAAGAAACTGGTACCTTCCGAATGGTAAACTTAAAAAGGACATGGCTAAATTAATGTGTGAAGTCATTGAACTTTGCAAACCCAGCTTATCCTAGGATAGAATGATCACTTGACATTATAGCGCAAATAAAAACAGAAATCACTAACCAACCGGCATTTTGTCATCTCCTCGATTGACCAGTAATACTATATATATATATCTAACACATAATACAGAAATGGGAGAAGGCATTCGGCTTGAGCAGTTTTGATAAATGAGAATTACGAGAACACAACCGCGAGAACATCAGTAGTCAGGTTCACCCATGCACATTCACTTGAGACGTGTGTTATGATGCTATTGATACAGAGATGCACATGGCGGGAAAAGTAACCGATTTTGAGGCGCCAAATATACACGGTTATAGATATCGGGCAACGTCCTGAAATGGCAACGAGAACAAGCGGAGCGAATGAATGCAGCAATCGATATATAGTATAATTAGCTTCAATCAAATTAATATTTGTTGCCGCAGGCAAATATATCGGCCCGCAAAGCGTTGATCGTTCATTCGGTTATCAGAAGATTTGATTAAAGGCACGTGCGGCCTTAATTGTCGAAAATATTCATATTTTTTCCAAACACCGTAAACAGAAAAACATTAAAACGCATACAGTTCCGTTCATATATACCATGACCATCGCGTACACAGCATGTTATCATAAAGACCTACTATATTTTACCCAAGCAAGAGCCTGTTTGTGTTACAGAAGACAGCACAATGCTACTGGCTAATCACACAAAAATGGCATAAACGCTCTTTATTAGTTCCATATCAGGTATTCACCAACAAAGAACGCTCTTTATGTTTACCATCATAATATAAACAAACACCAGAAAAGTAACTTTTTATGCTTTTGTTTACGTAAGAATGGTCAAACATATGACCATAACATACAGTTTATGCGATATTTCTTATTTGTATACGGACAAAGTCTATCTACATTTTGATGTTCTTTCTGTTTGTGGCGGTTTTTGACGGGTGGAGATATTTTCACAGGATACCCACCGCCAAGGCCAACCGTGTCTTTAATCCTCTTCGCTACAAGTTTCATATGCTGCACGTTCGACATACAGCGCGTCTAACGGTTTGATGTACACGGGTAGGCAACATGGTCACGTGAGCCAGGTGACATCCGTTGGCGATGGTAACACACGTTACAAGTTAGACTTACGTGCGGCTGAACCTGGCTAATATTCTTTCAGAATAAGCGTATTTCCATATTTCAAGTAACATTTACTTCCTAATTGGGCAATTTAACTTATTTATGACACTGACGCATCTATATCAACGAATAATAAGAGTATAAAGACATAAATGATGACATTATTACCATGCTAAACGTTTTCACGGCGTGCACAGTGACCCGATGTGACCAGTTGGCTCTTTGTCTCCCCGACAACAATTACGATTCGCACATGCGGAATGAAGACTTTTCTATTTATAAATTCATTCAACAATGCCCAAGAGCTGAACAATATAACAGGGAAGGCTATAGTCACCCCCACACGCAACATATATATTAGACACATAAAGGCGATGCACTATGCCGTTATGCATATCAACATTTATGAGATTATAGTTACATATTAGCACACACGTATACATAATATTCCCGAATGACTCTATTGAGTGATCATCGGCCTAATAGAGAATCTTTTTCACGGAGCCCGGGTGAACTAGAAAACGATTTTAATAGTAATACAGAGTTATAACATTATTGCATACTAAGTGTCAGACTGCCGGAGACTGGTACGTTTGCACATACATAAATTGATTATTAAATTGATAAGTTGTATTTTGTTCATGTAATAAATAACTGAAAATACATACTGTATACCAGTTTTCGAGCATTGGACAAGGGTAGCAAAAATCCGTTTTGAACCGGTTGTCTGATTTCAGGTATTTCCATTGGCGACGTCGATTGATTCAGAGACGGATACACAATGTGATGCAAACCCATCATGCAACAGTATACGATTTCACTGTGGACGACCTGGATGTGCAATCAATGACAGCTTCGATGATATCGGAGGATACTTCGACATATTACCTGAACCGTCATCAGCAATTGATTATGGCAATATGGTTATGTCGAATAGACACGGTGCATGCAGTATCAGTAGCAGTCGAAGGAGGCTAAATCCATGTATGTACTCTATCAGCAATCCCAGTAGCAGTCTATCTGCAGTCCAAGCAACAGTCGGTGTATTACCCACAGTCACACTGGCCGTCAAGGACAACTTAGATGATTTCGGAGGATACATCAACATATTGCCTAACCATCAGAAGCAGTTGATTATATCGATGGCCATATGCATGGATATTAAATCGCATCTCCCTACAGCACCAGCACCATCTAATGTTAGCGACCGTAATACTCGTATTTAAATTCGCGCAGTGTTATGTTTCAATCAGCTTTACATTCGCGCGGATTAAGAACGGACAAAATTATCTCCACAAAAGCCTTGTATCCGATGCAGTTTTGGTTCTTAATCGTTAGTGAGGGTACGTATGGAGATAATCCCGATGTAAATGTTTAGCGAGCGAATGATAACTGTTACTTATATGGTTGTGATGATACATATTTATACTATTCTTGGCCCAATGATAAATTTAAATAAGGATTAACTGTCATGTGGTCTGTTTTTATGGAGATACAACCGTGAGGTAAGTGGTCAAAACTTGTGTAAACCCGAAGGGTTTTACATACAAGTTATGACCACTTACCTCACGATTACATCTCCACAAAAACAGTCCACATGACAGTTAATCCTTATATTTATAGCGCCCGCTCTCCCGCGGCGAAGCCGCGGAAGCGAAGCGACCAGGGTATACGTATGCGAATAAGAGATATACTAATCGACTTTTTCGGCCAATCTAAACATAGATAAAATTACCTAAAATGGATAATTTATTCATAACTGAAGGGTCAGCCAGGGTCAGCGGAGTCCAAAATTCTATTGTTGGCAACGGCCGCCATTTTGTTTTGATTAATTCCCACCTCGATCAGCCTCGATCGGCAGCGAAGTTAGTGTAATTTATCAAAATGACCAAGAGCGAAAACTTTGATAAATAATTCTTGTCGGCACATGTTAGTTATACATGTACTTCATTATATATGGGCAAATAATGTCTTTAATACAAGCCAAAGATATTACAAATTGTGAATCTGAGCACTGAAGTTTAACAAAAAGTGAAATTATCAAATTGCATGAACAAATTTTGTTTACATATTTTATAAAAATATTAAAAATATTTGCCCCGAAAGAGGATTTTACAGGCCCCACTGGGTGTTTAGATATTTTCTTCAATTTTCTATCGGTGTTTCCGCCTAAAAGTTGGATGGAATATTCTCAAAGTGCAAAGCCGACAAACGAAAACTATAAGTTCCGATAGATTGATAGATCGCAGAGTCCTTTTAAATAAATCGAATTCATCATAGATTCATACAACTTTAGTGTGCCCCAAATCAAATATTGGGTGATGAGGCATGGGTCGAGACATAATATAGTTCCAAAGATATTAACTATTTTAAGCCATTTGATTCATTGATGGTGTGAACCAATCCAATCATGTTATTGATAATGGCTTGTATATCATGTATTTCTATTCACAACGAGCGAAAGAAATATGAGTTTGTAGCTTGATAAGTTTGTATCAGTACGCACACATAAAAAAAAACATGTCTGCGTGCAGACATGTTTCGCCGCTCAACATTCACACTGAAAACATGTTAAATAACTCAACACCTACGATTATGAACACAACTGAGGTAAGCAATGTGTACATATTTATGAAATCCATTCTAAGAATAGATTTCTTAAAGCCAAAGTCGACACTGACTGGCGAAATATTGCAGACAAAACAAAATAAAAACAAAACGCACAGTGACAGTGATGTAGAATATGTCAGTATGAACTATGACCTCTGACCCATAAGAAACCATGAACTGTAACCTTTGACACCTTGAACTCTAACTGGCCTGTGATTGGGTAATAAGGGAGAAAGACGGGAGAGAAGGGCGGAGCTAAAAATGAAGTGTGCGCTCTCTTGAATCGGGACCGCCATCGGAAAAGCACGCGAGGGAAGTATATAGCTGGAAGGACTAGGAGAGTAAAACAGGTGAGAACCTTATATAAATAAGCTTATCTTTGCCATAACCCAAAAGATAACACATTGGCGACGAGAATATTGGCTTTGTTCGTTCGTTGTCGTGGTGTTTTGACGTTGTAATTCAATTCTATCGGCAACGGGAAAGTTGGGGATTCCACTCGGCTCTAACTTTCTCGGGTATTTTTTGTTATTCTCACTTGCCACCTTGGTTGGAATGGGCGCCTATAGATACTTTTTCATTCCGTATTTTGTCGGAATTGGCGTATATTAAGACTGCTTCTTTCCGTGTTTTGTCGAAGTGTCTGGGACACGTGGTTTGGCGGTGGGCGACACGGGGTATAGCTCCACGTGCTTTTGTTTATATTTTCCAGTTTCTTTTCCCAGAAACGGATGTTTTGGTCACGTGACCTCCTGTTGCCCATGTGGATATTTTTTGTCTAATTTGGAGATTCAAGGGCATTTTAAAGATTCTTTGCGATATATATGCCTCTATTCAGGTATGAGCACTAGACACATTTGTCTCCGGCTAGGGGTATATCATGTTATTGCTTTTTCTGTCTCCCTTGAGCCAGTGCATGAAGGAATAATCTCAGTCTCGGTGACATTGTAGCTGTCAGAATTGTAACTTGCTGAAGTTTTCTTCCCTTTATTTTGTTACAAGTCCTATATACCGACGTCTCACGGGCTGCCATTTTTTTGGGGGTTGTTCTTGACACTATTGTGTATTGATCTGGACTTTATTGACACTATTGTGTTTTGAGATTTCCTCATGTTCATGTTAGCCATCAATTTTTGCTCGTATCGAGAGCTTCTTTCTTTGCCGGGCATCGGGCGAAAACGTGCGGATATACTTTTGTATAACAGGCATGTCTATGGGAATTTACTCCCGGAAATTTTGCACAAGTTGCCTTTAGCAACTTCGATCGATAAATTGTTGCCGCTTATCGATTTTCGTATTTTTGCGGGTATGGAGTCCAGCGCCCCCCGCTTGTGCGACCAAGAAACGCTTGAACGTCTCGAGGAGTTGGTTGAGGAGTTTGATCGCAATCCGGCTGTTCGGGGAGATTTTGAGGGACCACCTACCCCTCCGGCAACCGACCGTTCTCCACAGGAGCATACCCATTTTTATAAGGGTAGGGAGAGGGAATTACATGGGGTGAGAGCGCGGTTAGGTACCGATGATGAGGGCAAATCAAAATCTTCGGTTTCGGACCTTGGGATGGACCAGTCAGTTGAACGCGATGCTGACATTCAACGACAGGGAGAAATTTTCACATCTCAGCCCCCTGCTATCAGTTTTGAGGGTTCCATTCCTGCTTCTTCCAGTCCGAAACCGGACCGATCGGGTTTACATAAATTAACCTCCACTGCTAAAACATCGCTGACAGGTTCGCTGATCAATTTTGATATCAAATCCTCTAATTTATTGGCGAAGGCACCGACTCCAGGTAAGGATAGCCCCCGCGATTCCTTTTCGGACTCCGACCTTAGCCGGTCAGGGTCAAATGTATCAACGGCCTCTCATAGTCGGTTAGCGTCCTACAATCATGGTTCGACTTTTAACAGGGATGACACAATTGAGCGGTTAGAGCATCAACATAAGTATGTCAATTATTTAAGTCACCAATTATCACAAATGCAATTATATGTGGACCCTCGTCGTACATCTCAGGGGGCCACACCGGAGTTTCAACGAGAGTGTACAAATTCACCAAACTCACCTCAACATCCGAAGTTGACTCTTAAAATGGTCAGTCCTCATGCATGTTCTCCGACCCAGCATCTACGAAACCGCGATGTGGATAAATCGGTTAGGCCTATACGGGGCCTGTCTAAGCCTTCTCACAGGAGTAGGGATATTTTGGGGGTGGAGAATAGGCTGCATGATATTACAGTTGCAGGCAGGCATGATAACAGGAAACTCTCACTTTCAGAAGGGGGGAGTGACCATTCTCCGTTTAAGAATGTGGTAGCCAAACGCAAGGTAGTTTCACAAGACGCCTCACATAGTCGAACCATGAGTCGTCTACAGTCGCGCATAGACAAACTTGCTTCTCCGCGGCATACAGAGTATGTTGACACGCATTATTCTACGCAGCGAAGTAGAGATAATCACAAATCGCGACACAAGGTTCGTTCACCACGCAGGCGACATCGCCACTCGGAATCAAGCATGGAGCGCGCAGACAGACTTGTATCGCCGCGACGTATCAAATATGTTGACTCGCAGCATTCTCCACTCAAACGTAGAGAGAGTCCTGAATCGCGACCAAACAAAGCAGTCGTCAGTCGTGGTTCACCGCACAGACGACACTCTATACAGTCAGAATCACGCCGTTTAGAACCTGACAACCGACCATATTCGTCAGGCAGACGAGAATATTTGAGTCCGGAATCCCATCGAGGCGAGATAGAATGTCGCCGGGATTCTCCGCGCAGGGGGCATTACTCTACTGGTGTTCCAGAACCGCGCCACATAGAACGCGATGATAGACAGGGTTCCCCAAGTGGACACAGTGATTATAGACCCGATATGCGCCAACAGAGTAGGGACAAACGTCATTCCGCGCATAGGCATGGTTTTTATCCGGATTTGTCGGCTGAACAGACTAGTGCTGGTAGTTTAGAACCATACCGAAGGGAGCGCGCGGACAGATGCTATTCTCCGCACCAGCATGGGGATAAAAGCCCCAGACCGATTCGTCGTGAATTTTCAAACAGAAATGAAATGCGCCGACACAGTCGGGACGTTAGCCCAGAAATGTTATATCACCCTCAAGGGTGTAGGGATAAGCCTAATCCTCGACCCGAGTACGATTTAAGAGACCGCGATGAATTCCTTGTCCGTCGAAATGATCAAGGTGAACGCTATGCACATGGGCGACATGGGAACAATGACTGGAGAGATCCTCCGCCTCACTTTAATGGGAATGATCGGGACCGTGTTCAGGAAAGGGATCGAAGACATAAGTTTCCTAATCTTCCTCATGGATTGAAATTTGATGGCCGCAATAGCTTTGAAGGTTTTCGGGCTAAGTTTGAAAGCTTCGCTGTTTTACATCAATTAACTGCAGTTGAGAAATTAACGGCCTTATGTTTAAGCTTGGAGGGAAAGGTTCTTGACTACTACGCTTTTCTTTCCGAAAATCATCCGGATTTGGGTTTCCAAGCCGTGATGGACAAATTGGTGGTTCATTATGGGGCCCTACAACCGCCCGAAACTCTAAGCGCCCAATTCTTGAGTATGACCCAAAATAGAGATGAACTCCTACAGGAGTGGGCGGATCGGGTTCTTATGAAGGCTTCTAAAGTATGGAAAGGGTCACCGGAAAATATTATAATGGGACAAGCTGTGGCCAGATTTTGTCAAGGGCTTTACGATCGGAATTCTGGGGATTATACTAACGGGCTCCAACTACCAAACATAGAAGATGCAGTAAAAAAGGTGAAATACATTCAAGCCACTCAAGCCCTGGGAAGAAAAAGGGAAGTACGAAGTGTTGGGGCATTTGAAAGGGAATATTCTCCGGGAGTATCGAGAGTAGAAGTTAAGTCGCAAGCCTCCAATACTGAGGATGGCTACGGAGTTTTGATGCGTCAAATATCTAACCTTCAACCCGGAGTAGGTCGTGGAAGGGGGCGCGGAAATGATCAGAGGCCTAACCGGTTTAGTAAGGAAAATGGAGGGAGGTTTACCTGTTTTTCTTGTGGGGGTAGGGGCCATTACGCTCGAAATTGTCCCAGTGGCAAGCCCTTTAATCGTTCAGCACCTCCGGAAAATGCGGAAACCGGAAACAAAATGGGCATGTCAAACTTCAGAGAGTCGGGTCAAGAGGCCTGATTCCGGCTCCATTTGTGGATGGTCTCAAGGAAGTTGGTAAGAATGAGCTAATAAATGTAAATATTGATTACACAGATGTACATGTAAATGAATTGTCCGTTAAAGGGGAGCCATTTCCTCTCAATAATATCAGCCGGGTATCCAATAAAGTTAACCCAATACCCGACAACTTAATGGATTCAATAGTTAAATCAATACCTGACGATTTGATCAATTTCTCAAGTGATACAATACCCGAGGTTATTTCAGTATCGGAGGGAATTTTGATTGATTTAACATCAGAGTTTACGGCGCGAGAGGGTTTGGTACTCAATGGTTTAAAGGACTCGATGGCAGTCTCAAACTTTATCACAGCCCAAACACTTTTGAGGGACCAGGCCTGTCAAGGGTTGCTGGGAGATTTAGAGGGAAAAACTCTACCTAACATTCTCAGCAACTCTTTACCAGCCGATCCGGAAGTTGGGATTCATAAGGTTCAAAGACCGTTGGCGATGGTGAATGTATTTCTAAATGGTATGGAAGTGGAATCGGTAATAGATTCAGCCGCAGAAGTCTCCATAATTTCCGATAAGATTTTTGAAGGTTTTACTATAACACCGCCAATTATAAATCATGTGAACTTAAAGTTAGCCGCCAGGAATTCTGGTATGGGAGGGTTATATGTAGGGCCAGTAGAGATTAAATTGGGAGCCCAAATCTTTCAGGAAAATTTCTATGTAGCACCCATTTATGATCAAATGCTCTTAGGCTATGATTTCATGAAAAAACATTCTATGACCTTAGATCTCTTAAATGATGAACTCCGCCTCAATAACGAACTCATTCCTATATCTTGTGGTAGTCCTTTGTGTACATTTGGGCTGGTGGGAATTGGTACAGTCAATAGGAAGTGTCCTCATCTTTTTGGTAAAAGTATGACTGCAAGTTTTGATCTTCCGGCTTTGCCGCCGGAGGACCAACTTGGTGAGAGTATGACTGCAAGTTTTGATCTTCCGGCTTTGCTGCCGGAGGACCAACTTGGTGAGAATATGACTGCAAGTTTTGATCTCCCGGCCTTGCCGCCGGAGGACCAACTTGGTGAGAATATGACTGCAAGTTTTGATCTCCCGGCCTTGCCGCCGGAGGACCAACTTGGTGAGAATATGACTGCAAGTTCTGATCTCCCGGTCTTACCGCCTGAGGACCAACTTGGCGAGAGTATGATAGTCGGTACAGGCCCCGGGAGGGAGAGTGACGTACACGTAGGTTCCTATTTGTTTTCTAACCAAAGGATGAGTGATAAAAAACCGGAAGAAAGGATTCAACCGGTAATGATTTCCAATAAATGTGTGATTCCCCCTCGTACAGGTAGGCTGGTCGGTTGTAGAGTAAATTCCATGGCTCACGATTTTATAGTAGAACCAGTTATAGGGGATAAAATAATTGTGGGGTGTTCGTTACACAGTAAAGGGACCACTGAAATACTTTGTTGCATTTTAAATCCTACCGGGTCTTGGGTAACGCTGAGGAAGAACCGTCAAATCTCTCATGTTTCTGAGATTAGTTCACTGACGTCGGAAAGGATTTGCGATAATCACCCACGAGTCAATGAAACTGTAGTGGAAAATGGAAATATCTCAACATTGCCCCCTCATTTATCACAACTTTTTGAAAGGTCAATAGTACACTTGAATTATTCAGAACAATTGAAATTAAAAGACTTATTAATAGAATTCCAAGACATTTTTGCTACCCACGAATATGATCTTGGGCACTTTACGGCTATAGAGCACACCATTCCTACTGGTGATGCAACACCCGTTAAATTAAGAATGCGCAGGACCCCGGAAGCCTTTGCGGGGGAGGAGGAGTCGCACTTGAAGAAACTTTTGGGCGCCGGAATAATTAAACCTTCTATGTCCGAGTGGTGTTCAGTCCCGGTCTTATCCATAAACCCGATCATACGGTACGGTGGTGCTTAGATTATCGAAAATTGAACGCGGTAACCAAAAAAGATCGCTCTCAAAGTTCCGCCCTTGGTCTGTCAAAATCCCAAATGGAAGACCAAAGCGAGTAAAGAATTCATTTATCGCTGCCCGCGCCGTATCAATAGCTGTTTGAGAAGGTAATGGAATACATTCCACCCATTTGGTGAAAGAGTCAACGATCATGAGGACATATTCATTTCCCTGTTCCGTCCTCGGTAATGGCCCCAAAAAGTCCATGTGCACCCATTTGAATTTGTTGAAGTGGAGCGCGAGGGTGCCGGCTTTGGTTTTTACAAACATTGCAAGTCTTGCAGGCTGCCACCCAGATCTCAACATCGTTATTTAGCCCAACCCAATAACCAATTTCCTTGACCCGCTCTTTCGTTCTACTCATTCCTTGGTGTCCAGAAAGTGGAACATTGTGGCATAACTCAAATATTTCTTTTCTCATATTAAATGGAACCACTATAACTTTTCGCCCAGTCTTGCGGGTTCTATACAAAATATTATCATTATCAAGAACGCAAAGTTCCTTATTTAACCAATAATTTTTGGCAGCAGGGCTAGATATCAGTAAATCCCCTTCCGAAGGTTCCACAGTGTTGATTAGCCAATTCAAAATAAGTTTGAGATCTGGGTCAGCTTCTTGAGCTAGCTTAATATCGTCCGATGAGTGCTTTTGAAATTCCACTAACTGGACCGATGGTTTATGTTCAGGACCTGACCCCTTTCCGGTTAGGGAAAGGGCCATAGGATCCTTGGTTTCTCTATTTATAGTCTCTCCACCCGGATCCTAGGTCTCGTGTAGGCCTAATGGAGTATTTGGGATCAAAGGCTGTGTAAGCAACTTATTGGGGACCTCTTTGTGAGGGTTAGTCAGGTTAGTTTGAGGAGAATCCATGGTTGGTGTTACTCCAGCTGAGGCCCAAAATAAATTTAAATCAAAATTAGCGCCTTGCCCCCTTTTTCCAATTCGTGAAATGGCAGACAGAGGTATTATGTCATTCACTTCTTCCTCAAATTTCTTTCTCTTCAACTCCACCCTTTTGCAGTAGGAACATCCCCCACAAGGCAGCGATTCAATCCCAGTCTCTGCTTTACAATATTCGTCCCATGGGATCCTACTCAGCGCATCTGCATTCAAATGTTTTTCAGAATTATTGTGGAAATTCTATATTTAAGATTTATTAGATTTTAGATCAATTTTCAGATGGTGGTAGATAAGGCCAAAACAAAAAATTCCTTTGTTTCTGCTAATAGGCTGCATGGCTGGAAAAAATTAGGGTCTGCAGGCAGGTACTACTATTTTAAAAACTTTTTAACAATTCCTCAATGCTAATCCATTGGGGTTTCCCCGCGTGGGTTCGGATCCCATCCTCGTCGCCAATGTGTTATCTTTTGGTAACTCTACATCCCCCAATTCTTTACTCGCTTTGGTCTTCCATTTGGGATTTTGACAGACCAAGGGCGGAACTTTGAGAGCGATCTTTTTGCGGAAATGTGTAAGGCACTGAATATTGATAAGCTCCGATGCTCGCCATATAGACCATCCGCTAATGGCCAATGCGAAAGATATAATAGAACTTTAATGGACGCGGTGCGCTGCTTTGTGGGCAAAAAACAGAAAAGTTGGGACATTTTCCTACCCCAAATAGCTGGAGCTTTGCGATCATCGGTTTGTCGGCAAACCGGTTTCACTCCGAATCGTTTGATGTTGGGCAGAGAGGTAACCAAACCTGTCGACCTCATGTACCCCACAAATTTCCCTCATAAAAGCATGGAAAATATACCTGAGTTTGTTTTGGAACTGGAAAATACAATGAGGGTCGCCCATGAGATTGCTAGAGATAAACTAAAACAGTCTCAGGTCCAAATGAAGAAAAAGTACGATGCCAGGATGTTTTGTAAACCATTTAAGTTGGGAGATATAGTTTACCTACGCGACACAGCAGTTATCAAGGGGAAAAATAAAAAACTGTCGGTGAACTGGAAGGGACCGGGCGTAATAATGCAGTTACTTTCTAAGAGCACCTTTAAGGTCAGACTTAAGACCGGTTTAGTAACACTCCATCATGACCGGCTTAAGTTGTGTCGAGATGAGGAACTGCCAAAATGGCTACGGGCCGTCATTAAGAGAGGGGAGGAAAGAGCCTCTATTTCCTCTGCAGATATTCTGTACTGCTGGTGCAATAAAATAGACGATGGCAAATTCATGATCCAATGTAACAGCTGCAGGGAATGGTATCATGGGGAGTGCGTTAAGGTTACTGCAAAACAAGGACGAGCTTTAAAACAATACGTCTGTCCTGAGTGTAATTAATAATGTTCAGCTTCGTCGTACAAAGTCTATTCCTAAATTTTAGATGTCAGCAAAGAAGTTAAGAATGAATGAGAGGGACAGAAGGAAATCACATTACTGGACACCATCAAGACATAGTGAGTCACTAGATTTAAATCAATCCCACCGTGATTCTCAGAACACGCTTCAACAAGTAGTTTGCGAAGACCCTGTTGCGGTCCACCATTTTAGGACTGATAGGCCAGGCAGGAAGAAACCAAATGACGAAGCTATCGGGAGACATTTGTCGTATTTGCTCCGTCATACTACAAAAATAAATAAGGAAGGGTATATGGAGGTACAGATTTTGCTCAAGGACCCATTTCTTCATGGGGTGACCAGAGAAGACATCACACGGGTAGTAAATACTAATGAAAAAAACAGATTTGCATTAAGACAATCAAAGAGAGGATTAATGGAACTAATGGAGATCAAGGCTTACCAAGCTCACTCCACACCAGTTGAGAAACTAGAATTGACACCCATCTTAACATGCGAAGAATTGGAACAAGCGGTGCATGGAACGTCATTGGAAAATTGGGAGAAAATTAAGGTTGAAGGGCTTAAGACCATGGGGAGACAGATGATCCACTTCTCCACCCATGAACCGGAAAATAAAACTGTGGTTAGTGGAATGAGGGCCCTAAGTGAAGTGGCAATATATTTGGATATAAATAAATATTTGCAGGCTGGCTTCAAATTATTTCGATCGGCTAACAATGTAATATTATCTCCAGGGGATGAGGAACATACGATACCACCAGCCTTTTTCAAAGATGTAATTCGGAGGGATGAAGAGAGGAGCAGACTGGGAGAAGTACCATCGACTCCACAGCCGAGGACAGAAAAGAAGTTTTCCACCCTTAGAAGTTATCGCAGGTGGCGTCTTAAACAGAATTTGAAGAAAGCAGGATTAAGGCAGAACAGAAATACTCTATGCTTGATATGTAGGGGAAGGTTTTCACAATTGAAACGACATGTCTTGTATGCGCATGTTCCAGAGACTTTGTGGGAACCGGTTTCAATTGAACAGGCTGAGATAATATGTCAACAAATGGCAGAGGGAATAAAAACACTGGTTGGATTTATTCAAAGGATTCCTATGGAGGCGGTGACCTTAGAACACTTCAAACCTTTGATCGACAAGATTAATTCTGACCGACTGATTTCGCCCGATACTAGTATATCAGGAGACATGTATAAGTTTTACATAGATAGGCTGCGCCGGTCCACGGATCCATGTTTTCAGGATGGGGAAACTGTACAATGTAGGTTGAGTCCTATTAACTCCCCTGCTTGTTTTTTATATTGGAGGGTTCTCTATGTGTTGCTTCAAATGCTTAAGCCGGAGAAATTGGACGAGTTGAAACAGTGCTGTAGAGATAGAGAAGATGGATTGACACGGGAGGAGCATTGGATCAGAGTATATGGGAGAAGTGCTTCTGTGGTTCGACCCCGCACCGGGTTGGATCAGGAGTGCTCCACCAATGAAGATGTAGAGTCGCCTATGATCCTACCGCTAACCGGGTGGGACCAGACGATTGCTACCCAGGAGGTACTGGTGAGTACGGAGGATTATTCTATGGTCCGTCCCCTAACCGAGATGGATCGGAAGACTCAAGTCGAAGAGAGGGTGCCTGAGGAGCCCAGTACTTTGACTCGACCCCTCACCGGGTTGAGCCAGTCTGGGGCCACAGACAGTCAGGATAGCAGTATAGAGTCCACACCAAAGTCTCCACCAGAGGAAGAAAGGTTCTTAGAGTCCCAGGGAGAACACCAGACCTGCCCCATGGAGACCGAGAAGTGCGGGGTTTTGGAGATAGAACTGGAGGATGACAGTTTGGAGGCCTGGGTGGAGTGTGAAGACGCTCTCGCTGATCCTCCCCCAAAGCCACTGCTCAAATTATATGACAGTCATTTCCACCCGGATCGGATTCTGGAGCGAGCGAACAAGGGCACCGATACCCTTTGTTGGGACCAATATTTTGAGGGATTTCCGGACGGAAAGGTCCCATGTAGCGTAATCGGTGGGGTTGCGGTATTTTGTGATCCGGAGTCTTACCCCTGGACAGTGGATCTTGGTCAGAGGTGGAGAACAGCTATAGGGTTTCACCCGAAAAACTATCGGCAGGCTTCAAGCCGCACCCTGGATCTTATTAGAGATTATCTGAACCATCGTTCGGTGTGTGCTTTGGGAGAGATTGGCCTGGATGATACTAGTCACCCATCCTCATTCGACTTACAAGAACGGCTGTTCATAGACCTCCTGAAATTAAGCATGCCCAGTAAGCCCATCATTCTACACCTTAGAGGAGCCAGCAGGTATGGAGATCGAGTGGCAAGGATTGCATTGAACATCATTAGGAGAATGAGGCTTGTCAACCAACCACTGCATCTCCATTGTTGCTCACAGAGATCTGAAGTACTGAGGGAATGGATGGAGTTACCAAATTGTTATTTTGGGTTTACTGGGCTGGTGAAACATTTTGATGAAGAGCAGAAAGAGGCCTTGAGGAGTGTTCCGGACGAAAGATTGCTGGTAGAGACGTATGGACCGTACTTTGCAGGGAGCAGGGCATTTTCTAGCCCAAAGAATATAGGCGAAGTAGTGGCTGCTGTGGCGGAAATAAGGGGTCAAACCCAAGAAGTCATTGGCAGGGGAACAGCGAGGAACGCTGAGCTGCTATATGGGAACAGCGAGGAACGCTGAGCTGCTATATGGGAACAGCGAGGAACGCTGAGCTGCTATATGGGAACAGCGAGGAACGCTGAGCTACAATATTGGAACAGCGAGGAACGCTGAGCTGCAATGTGGGAACAGCGAGGAACGCTGAGCTAGGGCATGGTGTCAACGAGGAACGGCGACATCCTGTTGAGGGGATTGTACAAAGCGGAATTTGTCTACATGTATTTGTTTATAACCACCCAGTCGCAGACCAGATAGGATAGCAGAAGTCCTCACAATGCATTCTGCAAGAACTGGAGGGGGAGGAGTGTAGAATATGTCAGTATGAACTATGACCTCTGACCCATAAGAAACCATGAACTGTAACCTTTGACACCTTGAACTCTAACTGGCCTGTGATTGGGTAATAAGGGAGAAAGACGGGAGAGAAGGGCGGAGCTAAAAATGAAGTGTGCGCTCTCTTGAATCGGGACCGCCATCGGAAAAGCACGCGAGGGAAGTATATAGCTGGAAGGACTAGGAGAGTAAAACAGGTGAGAACCTTATATAAATAAGCTTATCTTTGCCATAACCCAAAAGATAACACAGTGACTTCGAGCTTGAATTGAAATAAAAACAAAATGAATTTACCACAAGTTGTGCCATGGTTATTTCACAAATGACCGCAAAAAATTGCTATTTCAAATATAATTTAATGTTTCGCTTGCTGAATTAAATAACAGATACATGTATGAATCAAGTATTATTTAAAAACATGCAAAATAGCAATAGCAAATTAGCATGACGATTGTACAGTATAATTAACACTACCGTAACAGAATGAGACTGAGAGCAAGAAGTGATGGAGTCGCACCGAAATGTAGCAGCACCATAATCAGCTGATAATTCCAAGCCGGTCACCCATCCAAGGACTAACCGAGCTTGACGTTACTTAACCTCGGTGATCAGACAAAGCATCTAATGGCTGAGACCTGGAGGTTGTATCATGACAGTCCTCTAATGGCCAGACGAGCCCCCAGTGTAACAGGACGAGAGAGTGAGAAGTGCGTAAGTTGCACCGAACATTGGCATCACCCGGAAACCCAACCCAGTCAACCATCCAAAGACTAACCGAGCTTGACGTTGCGTCTAACGACCGTGTCCAAGAAATCTAGACCTCTCGGGTAGAAGAGTCATCTGCCTTCTATATTTACAACCATATTAGTCCTTTTCATGAAAATAAATTAAATTTAAAGCAAGTCGAAGATGTTAAATAAGTTATGTTTAAAAATATTATGCAATAATGCATGAAATTAATAAGTTTACGTTCAGACGACCACGATACAATCGTAAGCGGAAAGATTTCCGTCGCAGGAAGTAACCGGTAGCTCGATTGCGCATGCTAACATCAAAATCGTTGGTCATAAATTGATATCAAGCGCCGTTTGATTCTAGATGCGAAATGTGGATATCCTTGGTTACCTCCACTTGCGATGTAATCGCAGCTGTATAGGCCTGCAACGATTCATCGTGATTTCGATTCATCGCGATTCGTCATTCATGATTCTATACGCGATTCATTTGTCTGTAATTTCGATACACTACGATACAGTTCCGCTTCCGTATTATGCAGTTACCATCCGAAGTAAATCGGGACCCCTCGTTCGTTTCCGTAAGCTGTGAATGCTTACGAAGTTTTATTGGAAGTAAATCTGTAAATTTCGTTTGTTTCCGTGAGCTCGCACTTTGACCTTTGACACAAACGTTTGCGGAAGTGATATGACTGACCTACGTAACCTAGCCTCAGACTGTAAGCCATGCTCTGATTGGTTTAATTTGATGAACTGCTGTGATTTCAATCAATCAAATACTAGTATATTGGATATATCGTCTGCGCAAAACAACAACACGTGGGCCGTGGAAAGATGTCTGCTCAAGAAAGCTTAAAACTTGTCAATCCGACAGCGGCCTACAGGTACATGTAGAAAATCTGGCAGTATTTCGGTTTTGGGACCTAACCCTTTGAGGATGGAAAGCCATGCATTAAGACAGACAGAACTAAAACGATCGGCAAATTATGTTCGACGGCAACCTCTTACAATACTGGTGTTACGACCAACATGTCACACCATTTGAAACGACATCATTCTCAGCCAGCTGTTGTGATTATATGATATATAAACAGATGAGTGAGAAACTTTTCAACTCTTTTACCGTCTTCAGTATCAATATGTCATGTTGTACTGGTATTTCCGGATGTGTACGAGCATACTACATTACTACATACTACAATACACATATAACTAAACAATTATGAAAGTCCACAGTAATATTAGAAAAACTATCATTAAAACTCAACATGAGAGTGTGCAAATTTGGAGTGTTGAATAGCTATTTACTCGTGGGATAAAATTTTGCCTATCACGATACGTATTGTATCATTGGCCCCGTATCGCGATACATATTGTGTCGTGACCAAGCATATCGTTACAGGCCGACAGCCGTGTGTACGTAAAAATCGTAGCTGGCAATGGTAGTAGGGTAGTCAATCACATTCTTTAGAACAACATATGCTATCATAATGTACGATGAGATTGCAATCGTCTGAACAAACTATTCCTCCACTTACGATTGTATCGTGGTCGTCTGAACATACATGTACACTAAGTTGTTCCCACAGTATGTTATACTTGTGATAGTTACTAGTACAGTATGCATGCACAGTGTTCACCTGCCCCTGGCGTATTGTGATAATCACCAACCAATCATCAGAAATTAGGAAATGATGGAATCGAGATAAAAAAAGATGCATGCAAATTTCAATGACGTGCCTAAAAACCAGGTAGAAAATGTAATGTTGCGAAAAATACATAATAATGCAATACTTCAGTATGGACAGTACAGCTATACTTAAAGTAATTGACCACCAGCAACGTGGTGTCACCCCGTTAATACTGCGGTACTATACCGCGGTATCCTCCAATACAATTTGCAAAACTAACTGTCAAGACTCAAGCAAGGTTTCGTTTCGGTCAACATTGTGTGGCTATATAGATCACTAAACACTCACATGATGCAAACATTCTATTATTGGCTGACCTCGGGTTAAGTCAGAACAAATCGTGTTATGTTCCAGGTGATGACTTGCTTTCACATGCCCAAGTTGTACCCACTAACCAAGTTGTCCCTACCATCTAGGAAGCCCAGGTTAGACCGTTAACTTCTGGGTTGCCCTGGCTGATGTACCCTGCTGGACAAAACAAGTGTCCATTGGCACCGCGGTGTATTTGCCGTTCGACCGTGCTGTCAGAGTTTGTAACTGCAGTTGAGCACCGCGGCTGAGCGGCAAGTACACCGCAGCCAAACGTCAAGTACACATGTACACCATGGCCGAAAAGCAACTACAACGGGGCCGCATGGCATGTACACCGTGGTTAGATTTCTGGTTTGTATTGTCTTTTTTCAGTTTAATGAATGTACACAGCGGTAACTACACCATGGCCGAATGGCAAATACATCGCGGCCCAACTGTAGTTAGCCGGTGGAGCCGCGATGTACCGGTAGTTGCATTTCGGCCGCGGTGGCAATGATAACCGCACCGTGGTTAAGTGGGACACTTGTTTTACCCAGCAGGGTAAAAAGCTTGGTGAGAAAGCTTATGGTACATAAACCCGAGGCATCTGGGAGACTAGTGCTGTATGGTATTTTCGTTAATCATCAACACCAAGATACCATATGCAAACAAACGCTGCCTTACACCGCCCACATTATTAGGTCAACTTTACTTTGTAAAGTTTGAGCTATTGCCATGGCTTTGTCGTCTGTGTGTACATGTATGCGTGTGTGCGTAATTCGTCAACAATACAGGCTACAGGTCGTACCTTTGGTCAGATCATTATGAAATTTCACATAGCTGCTGACATCAACATTTAGACCGGAATGATTCATTTGGATAAAAAAACATGGCCACCAGTGGCCATCTTGGATTTCAATATTCAATCCATTAGAACGGTCTACAGGTTGTACTGTTCGTCTGATCATCATGAAATTTGTCATGGATGTTAATATTGACATGTAGATGGGAACGAGTAATTTTGGGGTCATTCGACCAAAAAACATGGCCGTCGACTCGACTCGACAGCCATCTTGGATTTTACTCTTTGCATGACTAAATTATTTGGCACGCCCTACAGGTTGTACCTTTGGTCGGATCATCATGAAATTTGTCATGGATGTTAATATTTACATGTAGATGGGAAACGAGTAATTTTGGGGTCATTCGGCCAAAAAACATGGCCGCTGGCAGCTATCTCAGCTGGCTATCTTGGATTTTACTCTTTGCGTCGGATCATCATAAAATTTGTCATGAATGTTGACAATGACATGTAGATGGGAACGAGTCATTTTGGGGTCATTTGGCCAAAAAATATGGCCGCCAGCAGCCATCTTGGATTTTACTCTTTGGATGACTAAATCCTTTAGCACGGGCTACAGATCGTAGCTTTAGTCTGATCATCATGAAATTTGTCATGGCTGTTTAAATTGGACTGTAGATGGGAATGATTCATTTTGGGGTCATTCGGACAAAAAAACATGGCTGCCCGCGGCCATCTTTGATTTCAAAATTCAATCCATTAGCACAGGCTACTGTTCGTCTGGTCATCATTAAATTTGTCATGGGTGTTAATATTGACATGTAGATGGGAACGAGTAATTTTGGGGTCGTTCGGCCAAAAAACATGGCCGCTGGCAGCCATCTTGGAATTTACTCTTTGCATGACTAAATCCTTTCACATAGGCCACAAGTCTAACCTTTGGTCAGATCATCATGAAATTTGTCATGGTTGTTAAATATGACATGTAGATGGGAACGAGTCATTGTCCAGTCATTCGACCAAAAAACATGGCCGCCAGCAGCCATCTTGGATTTTACACTTTGCATGACTAAATCCCTTGGCACGTGCTACAGAACGCACCTTTTTATCAGATCATTGTGAAATTTGTCATGGATGTTGACATTGACATGTAGATGAGATCGAGTAATTTTTAGGTTATTCGGCCAAAATCATGGCCGCCAGCAGCCATCTTGGATTTTACTCTTTGCATGACTAAATCCTTTGGCATGGGCTACAGGTCGTACCTTTAATCGGATCATCATGAAATTTGTCATGGCTGTTGACACAGGCATGTAGATAACAAGTCATTTTAGGTTCATTTGGTCTTAAATTGTGTCCACTGGCAGCCATCTTGGATTTTACTCTTTGCATGACAAAATCCTTTGGCACACCCTACAGTCCACTTCCCTCATCCGATCATCTCCAGACTTCATATTAATCTTGATATTGATCTTACTAGATGGAAGCTATCAAATGTTTTTAAATTTTATTGGAAAACATAGCCACCTGGATTTTACATCTGTAACCATCTTGGATTTAACTTTTTTATATACTGGTATACATGTACCGGTATATGTATCTCTTCATGTTGATAATCTAGTATTACTTAGACATTTCAACTTTCCGCACCCCTAATCGCTCCACATTAAATTATTCCCTTTCCAAGTTGAGGTACAGTGTCATTGACACTTTCATTATATGAAGTACAGCTATGCTCTAATTAATCGACCCTCCTTAACGAGGTTGACATGCGGTATGACCGCGGTGTAATACCGCCTGACCGCGGTGTAATAACGCCTGACCGCGGTGTAATAACGCGGTCAGCCGCGGTATTGAAAACGCGGGCAACCGCGTGGTCGCGGTTGAGTTTTTTGTGCCACTACCGCTGTGTAAGTTTAAACCACAGTAAAACCTAGCGTCCGTATCGCAACTGAGCATTGTAAATTATCTGACAATAGACTGACATATTGCGCATGGAAAATATTAATCTGAAATTGAAAATAAATCGGTTCTAATTTACCACGGTCCCGATTTCCTTAAGCGTGCCAAATAAAGAGCGTCTGTTTATTCGTGATATGGTATATGGATAAGGCGTGCGCGATTAAGAATTAAAATGGCTTTTCGGTTCGAGCAAGATAATTATGCGATCGCCATGTGCACATTTCACCGACACAAAAATCATTTGGTTCAAGGAATTACGTGGGGACGTCAACCATTGAAGACGTCAGTACTCTAAAATAAATTTAGTTTGGCGCGAGGAATGAATGTAAGGTCAGTTTCTTAATTATTGGTGAAATGTTTTGAAAATTTAAGGGTACATTACTACATGTATGTTTGGGATCACCTCTAGATGGGAACGATTGAATTTGAACAATTTTCCATGAAATACATGGCACCCCCTCCCCCTTGAATCTGACAAAAAACACAATTTTGCATAATTACATTCGCACCTTGCACCCCCCCCTTGCCCCTCAATGCTCAGGCCTAATAACCTAGATATATTCTTAAACCATGGTTCTATATACCGGTATCTGAACCTGAAAATTCCATAAATACACAGAACGACATGATGTGTAAATGGATTTGTCGATATGAGAGGGGATGGGTTCACATCAGAAGATTGTTTGCAAGATTGTCGGGATAACTTGGTTACTGGGTACAACTTGGGCATGTGAAAGCGAGTCATCACAGCAGAAAACCTGGAACATAACACGATTCGTTCTGTGTCCAGTAAATATTTAGTAACACATGTTTCCTATAAGAGATCTGAATACCAAGTAACTTAAAGGTACTCAATCCGAACAGAGGATCCCCATCTCAATAGATTCCAACAACAACAATCCGATCAGATGGTCCTATATTACTATTTCTTTGGCTTTGGGGGTACAAAATATTTGATTCGAGTCGAGGAACCCATCAAACAAAGCTCAGAGTTATTAAATATTGATTTTTGAAATTTGTTATTTACTCGAGATGAGTACTAATAATTGCCTTAAACTGCCGTAATCTGCTGTGGATGTGTACTCCAAAATCTATTCATACAGACAAGGATGGATAACTCTAAAATCAAGTGGTAATAACAGCGCAATTTTGACTGAGTTCTGGGTCAGATAATATTCCCGATAATGAAAAATAATAGATTTCTAAAATCGATATCTAACAAATCTGAGCTTTGATGGGTGACTTCCTCGACTCGAATCAAATATTTTTGACCCCCGAAGCCATTGAAATAGTAATTGAGAGGAGTTTTATCGGATTGAGTACCTTTAATGTTACCAGTCAATGTGATTATGTCCCAAACCATGTGAACTCAGGATTAGATGCATGGCCAAGTT
Organism: Siphonodentalium dalli; assembly: GCA_032622095.1. Classification (NCBI taxonomy): domain Eukaryota; kingdom Metazoa; phylum Mollusca; class Scaphopoda; order Gadilida; family Siphonodentaliidae; genus Siphonodentalium; species Siphonodentalium dalli. Next base: position 52,029,150 of record CP136064.1, on the reverse strand, counting down.
TGTGCCACACTCAGGAAGATTATAATCCCCACTCTATGCTAAACCAGGTCATACATGTGTATTATACCAGCGCCGAAGCCGACCCACCCAAACTCAGTTGCGGTAGTTTATGACAAAAAATTTGCTTTAGTATATCTGGGATAAATCGCAACCATCTTTCATACGGTACTTTGCGATAATTACTTTGCGATATTATCTTTGACTGATAAATCACAAACAAATTTGCGACTCTTACCTTTGCTATTGCCAAGGTATGTTAATTTGTTTGCAAAGTAATTAACAGTTTTTATCGCAAAGAGCCAAAGATGATTGCTATTCTGTTATATAAAATTGCGAAGTATTTTACGATCTATCGTAAAGATGTTTGAAATTTATCGCAAAGTTTTGCGATTTATCAACATGTATTTTTAAATAGATATTTGGAAAGTGACAGGAGGGTTTTCAAAACTTGAACCCAAATTTGTTTGTGATTTATCATCAGTCAAAGATATCGCAATGTAGTTATCGCAAAGTATGAAAGATGGTTGCGATTTATCCCAGATATACTAAAGCAATTTTTTTGTCAGAAACTGCCGCAACTGAGTTTGGGTGGGTCGGCTTCGGTGCTGGTATTCCAGTCCCTATGTTGTTAGTTTGATTTAAAATTTGGGAAAGTCGAAAAATTATTAAAACAAAAAAACAGCGGTGTTTGAACAGGATGTCAATACATTAGCTGACAGTGACACTCGAAACTCTTGGCGCAAATGCTGAGCTGCTTTTTTGTCCATAGTAGTTAGTACCGTGTATAATATTGTTACTTCATTTTCAGGATTTCCAAATTAAACCAATGGAACTTTGGGAGCGCTTTGTTGGGTTTGAGTTTCTGGGTCAATAACAATGGCTGCATAATTAAGGAGACACACGTCTATGTATTTCATGTTTAAATAGTAGTTGTATCAGTGTATACTATATGTACATTGTTGTTTATTATTGGGGGGGGGTGGTGTCTGGGTTGGTCAGTGGTCCAATGAGCACGGTACCGGTCACCAAGCTGTAGGACCTGAGCTAGTGACTGACATGGGTTCGATTCCTATGTGGCGACCTCTGTCCAACTTCTTGCCTGAAGAAAACTTTCCGATCGGCGGAGTACATATGATATGTGCAGACGGTGCATCGTGACTACCTATTGTAGGTGACTAACCATAGATCACATGGTTTCCATCAACAACAAATGATCTGGCCTCATTGTTATATCGCCTTAGTTGTGGAAAGCAACAAAACCCCAAAAAATTTACTCAATGTTGCTACTGCCTTTCATTTATTTAGTGTGCTACACTTAGTTGTGTACAATTCAGTACAAATCACTGACCACTGTGAAGGTAGCCCATGTTTCCTCTGTTAATATTCCCATGTTATTATACTAGTAATTAGATGAAAGTAGCCTGTGTTTCCTCTGTTAATATTCCCATGTTATTATACTAGTAATTAGATGAAGGTAGCCGGTGTTTCCTGTCCTTCCCATGTTATTATCATTAAATGTAGGTACACCGGTAGTCCATGTTCCCTCTGTTCCTCCCATGTTATTATCATATTATGCCTATGGGGGTCGGGCAGGGGGGGGGTATTTTTTACAGGCACTTATGCGGGGGGGGGGGTGGGTCACTGGGTGGGTGGTTTGGTCGATGGGACTAACAAACAATTTTTTCCGCAACTCAGAACTTTTTTTCCTGCAAGTTTTTTGACTGTTTTTTTCAATGAATTTGGCTTAAAACACCTTAGAATAAGAGAAATAATGTAATTCTAACTGCTAAACTGGCAGGCAGTTATTGTGTTGTATTTTGTTGCAAATTTTTAAATCCAAGATGGCCGCTGGCAGCCATGTTTTTTTGGCTGAATGACTCCAAAATGACCCGTTCCTATTTACATGCCAATGTTAACATCCATGACAAATAGTATGCACAGAAATTCATATACAGCTGTTTACAATGAATTCCCCCCGCAAATCTGCTTTAGTGTTAAAAGGGGGTGGGTGTCCAAAAATGGTCGGAAAAATTTGGACGCATGGTGGGTGGGGGTCCCAACAAGGGTCGAAAGTAAAAAATCAGCATACGTGCCTGAAAATGTTTTCTGACACCCCCCCCCACGGAGGGCATTTACCAGTACAGGTAGTCAAGGGCTCTGTCTGTCCGAGCATATCACCTTGTAACTCGGGTGTTGATTATCAGAGTTTGTTATCTTTTGTCATGGTGAAAGCACAGGTTGGTACCTACATTAGTTAGGCTAATTATTCAAGGTACCGGTATGTAACTTTGTTCCAAAATGTTGTTGTACGAGAAATGTCGATTTCCTGACAATTAGGTGTTGGACATTGATTTTTATCTATAATTGTAGATGTATAGTGCAGACATTTAGCACCTGTGGACCTGGTTGAATTTTTCTGTGGTTCGATGGATCACATCCATCCTCAAGCTACTTATGTCATTTACTGGCATTTGTTTATAATGTGTAGGGGTAGATCGCTTGAGACCCCACCACAGTTCAATTCACACCAGGTTCTCAGCTTCAGATTACGTTGGCCATGTAATTTTACGATTAAACCGTAAATTCACATTACGATGATGTTGTAATTTTACGATAGTTTTTCTGTCATAATATTACGATCATTTTGTAAATATACGATCAAATTTGTAAATGTCAGATTACGTTGATCTCGTAATTTTACGAGAGTTACTGATGGTCCAATTCCTGCCAACAGTTTCTGTCGTAATATTACAATGAAGTTTTTTTGAGTGTATGATCATTTACATATACCGGTATGATTTTTGTAATTATGGTTAATTAATCATCAAATCCTACGAAAGATTAACAAGCGGGCGCAAATTACGTTTACGTATCATCATATTATACATAGAGCGAAAAAGCCACTTTTGTAAATGTATTTAAATCGAAAAGTGTATCGTGACAAAACCAGCCCAAAATATCCCATAGCACCCTTGGCAAAAGTTATCAGGAACAATTGAAACCCGATGATTTATTAAGTCAATCATGCGCGAATCCAAATGCACCCAAAACATTACGCGTCGTCTTTCCAAACCCAAATGACGTATCGATGTTGTTATGAGCTTGCAGTTATGAGCTGTTGCGCATTCACCTAGAAATAATTGCAACTAGCCACGTGGGCGCCGACCAATCGGAATGCTGGATTTAGTGATGACCACGCTTAGTATGTAAATGTATAGCTATAGACATCATTGTCATGAAATAGGAGATATAGTTAAAAGTAATCAAAGCGACCGTGCAAAAAAATAGTTACTGATTTCAGAAGTCATCAAGTAGTTTATATATAGCTTAGTAATATATACAACACACTATCCTTAAACTCATAAATTTTCTCCGTAGATTCGCTATTTTGAACTTGTGGAGACGTATTGTTTTTTTGCTCAGTTTTAAATTCGCCCCACATGTGGGTGCGCGAAAAATAGCAATGTGGAATTTAATACGAGTATACACCAATGAGTCGCAACCTCCCACATAGTCAGTGACATCTGATGTTATAGCTATTCCAATGTATCGTAACTTACTACGGCAACATCTCATGTTAGCATTTCCAATGTATCAATCCTGGTTAAGTGTACCTGTTAATTTGATATGATTGCTGTGGTGCTGGTATAAGTTCTCATGCAACCTCGAACAATGCAATATGTGTAAATAGTGTAAATAGTTAACTCATTGCTCATGTTCCATGTATAACGGCTGATGTGTGTATATAATATCTATATTGTCATGTTTGTTTTTGTTTATATACTGTCACGTGTTTGTGTGTACACATGTTTGCGCCATACATATAATTCCATTTTAATTGATGGCCCAGCAATAAAGTACCGCAATGTATTTTTACCCCCCCCCCCCCCACCCATCATGCCGAAATAATCTGAATTTTAGATACAATCTCGCGGGTGGTATAACTGAAATAGAGATAACATGTTGTTTCACGATATGTACGTTGTATAGTTACATCACAGCTAAGGACTATGTTCGATCCCGATTCGCGATCATATATGGCGATCATTCCACTTAACGTTATCTGATACACGCTCCCCCAAACGAAAAAAGGAACACAAGCTGTATATATTTTTTATTAAAATTGTGACATATATATATGTGAAATTGAGTATTTATAGCTATATCCGTTTGGATTTCTGTCAAAATGCCTTGTTCTTGAATTATATAAAAAAATCATTAAAAAATATGTTGCCTTTGTTCTGAACTTTAACTTACCAACCTAAATGCATAAGAATATATGTGGTCCTCGGTGGCTCAGTTAGTAAGTTGTATTGCGCATTATACCAACATATAAACCGCCCAGCGACTGCGAAGTTGGTTCCAATCCCTGTAAGCGAGAATTGTGATTCATGCAAAGGGTATGTAAACTGATTCATCGACAGTGTATCATTAGCTTGCAGGAGGTCTGTGATTTATGTGTGGAGAGGAGTAATTTCCCGGTGAAACTAACCCTCTGAACGGTCTTAACTTTACCCATAAACCTGATAACGTCCTAATATGACCACATGACTGAAACAATGGTCAATAGTCCCGCGTCTGTCCAAAAGACACCACCTCGGGGAAAAAATTCTCGCTATTCCACTCGAATGCAGACAATATATAATATTCCAGCGAACATTTTAGACTGAAATGATATTCAGTTGGAGACTTGGATTTTCAGTTGGATTTTTCCGACAGTTGCATTTTTGCGGTGTCAGATGAAAATTCAAAATGTACACGTTGCGCACAGAGACAATGTACCCACATCCCTGTCCACTCACAATTCGACTGTAAGAAATCCCAAATGTCGGTCCCCATATATATAGCGCATAAAATCATTGAACGCTTGCGGCTGGTGGACTATTCCTCCTCTCTCCTCTATTTTGGCATAGTCAACATAGTCAAGCCGTGCATTATATGAAAACACTGTTTTGACACATGGCCTTCCCGAATCATTCAAATATAAAAAATAATAATGATATCCCGTTATTCTGTCAAACTGTTGGAAACAAATTATGAACCCCACACTACTGGTAAGATTGTTAAGAATAATACTTCAGCTTTTACGGGAGATGCGATGCTTCCCAATATATGTATGCATAGAAATGTCAGGCTACAAAGTCTTATAACCGGCAGTTTGTTAGTCTGTTGGTAATTAATTATCTCCTCGGAATACAGTTCCCATTTCGGAGGATGTACACAAACAGCAAGGTATAGTATGAATGTTCCCTATACACTGGTCAGACCACTACCCTTCTCTAATTCTAAGTGTATACAAGCAAATATAAATATCCTATCGTCACCTCCATCCCATCATACGTGCATATTATGTCACCCTCTTGTCTCCACGTCCTCGCTATCAATTGATATCATCAAAACACCAAGAAAGAATTACCCTTTGGCTGATGCCGCGTGGTGGAATGTGGAAATTCGTCCACTAGAAAAGACTCATTGCATTCTTGTTTCGTCCTATTTATAACTGTATATTATGGTATTGCATGTGTCTATTTTGGAATAGGAAATTGCATGGAAATTGCATAAAAAATGGCTGTCGCATGATTGTGCCGTTGCTAACAACGTTTTCTCGTTTAATTTCTGACAAATCTAGTTGACTCAACATAAATGCACAGACGAGAACATTTCCTATAAGTTGGAGTTGTTTATGGGAGTTATCAGAAGATACACCGAGCTAGTTTCACAAACATGTTTTAAAAAAGATTTATTTAGTTAAATCAAAATTTTGAAAAGCTAACGCCGTTATAACCTCCACCAGGGTACCCGGAGTCACCACACCAAATTTGGTTGAAATCGGACAAGCAGTCTGGGGGGGAAATCCGGACAGACCGACAGACGGACGGACGGATAGACAGACATACAAATCCATCTCTTTTATATGCCTGTATATTGGCTCAACATGCGAACATAAGTGTAAATGTTCGTCTTTCTATGATTAATCATCGATAGCAATTATATTGGTGCGTAGATATTAGACCTTGGGCTGCCTGTAGACCCCCCCTTTCCCCTATGCGGATTTTTGGTGGCTATAATTTTCGTATAGAATGATGCCAATGTTATTGTGAGACTTGGTGTCTTCCACACGATTTGTTCTGTTCTTGGTACGATTGGGAAAGTGATGGCTCATAGTGGGTTCTCTGAGGTTGTATTGGAGGCAGGGGTCTGTGCGAGTGGTTCATTGAATAAAGTTGTATCCGGCAAACACTTCAATCGTTCACTTCGTGTGCATACGCTCATGATGGAGTGTCTCGAGAGAAAGCTCGTCAATATTTTCGAGACAACTGAGCATCGACCGTCAGAACTGAAAGGAGATTCAATCAAGAGTTTGGCCGACGCTCCCAATGGAGAGAAGTTGGAATCCACATCTTGTGATGGAGATGTAGTAACGTATCTTGAGAAGTATGTGAAATTCAAACAATCTGTTCGAGATGGGCAAGACTGCTCAGTTCTGGTTGTCTTATGTTAATACCATCTGGCTTGTCTTGGATTGTTTGCGTGCAACCAGGGAAAACAATCTGGAGCTGCACATATCATCCTTAGAACGACTGTGCCCGCTACTATTCTCAATGAACCACCACAATCACGCCAGGTATTTGCCTAAGCTTCTATCTCCATTCGATGAGAAACCTGGACAAGACGAACCCAGGTGCTAGTGATCTACTTCGGATGAATGGATTCAGTGTGTGTCAGTCAGATGTGCCTGCCCCAAGAGCACCCGTTAATATTACGATAGAGCAAACAATAAACCGTCATGCCAAAAACCACGGTGGAATAATAGGACTATAAGTCGAAATAAAGCAGCATACGAAAGGTGGTGTGTGACAAGGTATCAGCGTGCCAAATATGTCGAAGAGACCCTAGCAATGATTGGTGTTGAGGATTCGGATCGATTTTTGCACAAGGAAATGGAATCTGTTCAAAGTTGTGAATAAAGAGGAGTTGTACAATATATCGTCCGGTATGCCAGCACCAGTAGATGTTGCCGTTGATTTGCTCACGATTCGTAGTCAAGGTGTTACGGCGATGAAAGACTTCATTAACGATAGGATTATTGACAAGAGTGTTAAATTCCACGATCCTATCAAAAAGTCGGGCATCGAGACATTTTCATCTATATGGTTGTTCGGCGCAAACTGAAAGCATCGAATAACAAAATTCTTCAGTTGAAAGCAGAGAGAAACATTTTTGGGCAGATGGTCCTTCTAGCATGCCAGCACAACATCAACCTGGAGCTAACTCTCACTTACCCGCTGGGTCCTATTCCGTGGGCCTTGGCAACCGCAGACGGCTGTCCTTACAAAACGGAGAAATCAAAGTTGATGCATAAGCTGGAAATAGACGTAGAGCCGATTGTGAGTGCCCCAAAACAAACCCCAATTCACGTATACGATGGAAATGCACTGATACAATCTTTGTGTGGTATTCTAGAGTCGTTCAGTGGTGTGGCTGAGGAAATTTTCGGTATACTGGCCGACAAGGGACAGGTTCATTTTGTTACTGATAGCTACAAGGTAAATTCCATTAAATCGTTCGAGCGTGACAGACGTGGTCACTCGGATACGTTTCTAATAGCCGGACCCAAAATCAAAACTCCGAGGGACCGGAAAAAATTTCTCAGTAACAGTGAAAATAAAACACAGTTAATAAATTTGCTATTTAGAGAATGGCAAAATCCCAAGTATGCCAAAAAACTTGCAAACCGATTAATGTTTTTTTCATGTCAGGACGAGTGCTTCTCTTTGACCAGCATTGGTGGCGAAACGGTGTCAGTTTCTCTTGTGCAAGAGTTGTGTTCAACACAAGAAGAAGCGGAGCGGACACTAAAATTATATTACATTGTTTGCATGCGCCCGCAAACGAAGCTGCTACATCGACAATAATAGTAAGATGTTCGGACACCGATGTGTTCATTATTTTGTTGAAGTATGCCCCCAATATTGTACCTAACATACTATTTGACACAGGTATGGGCAATAAGCGCCGATTGCTAGACATCAAGGAGGCATCACCTGTGCACGGGGTACCTCTATGTTCTGCCCTCCCTGCAGTACACGCGTTTACTGGTTGTGATACCGTCAGTTCGTTTGTGAGAAAGGGGAAAATCAATGCTCTGAAAATTGTAATTGACAATCCAGATTTCCTCGAAGCGTTTACATTTGTGAACACACCGAGTGTCAGCGATAGGACATACGATGAACTAGAACGTTTCGTGTGTTACCTCTATGGCGGACGGAAATACACAGATATCAACAAACTACGATATGACGCCTTCAGTCGCAAATTCCACGTGAAATCTGGCGCTATAATTAGTAGTTGTACGTGTACCGATATTAGTTTGTTACCGCCGTGTAGATCATCCCTAAAAAAAACATATTGACAGAACGAATTATCAGGCTTTGGTCTGGAACACATCACATGTTCCTAACCCAGACATTCCATCTCCAATCGGGCTAGGTTGGAACTTAGATTCTGCAGGAAATATAGATTTCGATTGGACCGCAGATGAGATTGCTCCTGCTGAACTTGTTGACATTCTAAGCAATGAAGAGTGCACTGAACATGAACCAAGTGATCGTGAAGCATCTGATGATGAATCGGACATTGACTGTGACTTATGTGATATAATTTGCGAAACGGACAGTGATTCTGATGCTTAAACACTTAATAAATACTTAATATGTAGCCTCAGTACATGGTTACGAAATGAGTACGATATTTTTAGTACGAAAGTCCGGTATTTCTGGAGGATTCCAAAATAAATAAAACGGGTAATGACTATTGTTTGTCATTTCATCAAACCAGTGTTCTAATTTGGATTTTAAAAGTCGATTGTCATCCAGCGGAATTTTTTTTTTTAATTAAATTTTCCTTTTTTTTAAATTTAAAAACAATTATTCCGAAAATATTCACAAATGTTCGACTGTAGAAACGAAGCGAAATACCTCCAAGAGAAGTCAATGTCTCTCTTAAAAACTGCCGACGGGTTTCTTGAACCGAAATTCAGTCGAATTTTATCCATAGATGCTATTATAGCATAGTAGCCGTTGCTGGAATCGAGATAGTCTATTTTTCGATGTCAGGCAGCACATTCACACAAAAAACTTGGGAAATTAGTTCCTAAAAAATTTTGGTTGACAATCTTCCCGTTCTTTTTAAATATTCATAAACTACTATTAATGTGCTACAGAACAGCCCATTTCCCCTGCCATAACTATAATTTTAGTGTGTACTAAACGCAAATCATTTTCCCTCACCCCAATGAGATTTTCACGTCGTAAAATTACAGTGACGTCACGAAAATGGCAATATCTAGAGAAAGCGACACTTCCCGAATGGCAAACAAACAGAAAAATACGTGCAATTGACTACTCTATCAGAGGAAATGGGTCCCCAAAAATTCGCAGAGGGGGGGGGGGGGGGTTCGATTATCAGCCCACGGTCTATATGCGACAACCACAGCCAGCGATGGGTGGTGGTAATGTTGTGAAGTTAATGTGGCACGTATGTTTATCACAATATTAACCTTACTGAGCTCTGATTTAATGGCGGAAACAGCACAATTAACGACATAGCATGCTGTCACCAGATTATAAGTTGATAAATGCACCGTACAGTATATAAGGAGTGTGCAATAAGCAAAACACTCAACACCGGACGGATACCAGTCACCCACGATTAAATGTCATTTATTTTCTTAATGATCCACTTGCGTGGAGTGGATTAAGATGAGTCAACATAAATCATGTTTTAGGGTCGTTATTCAACAATTCTGGGCCTTTTCGATTTAGTTTTAGAACAATGTTCAAACTTTTAATGAACGCGAAAATGACAATTGTTGGAGATTGTAGACGTATGCAATACGATTCTCGTTGTATATATATGGTGTTCGTGATGATTTCACGTGATGTTTGGAGAAAACTAGCACTATGTTCAAACAGTTGATTACACCATGCATAGCGCATTGTTGAACCTCAGAAGAATAGGAGTCTCGTTCGCTTCACATCTAAAAATAGAATCTTTGGGGTCTAAAATTGGTTGTACTAAAATATTCCCAAAATATCAAAACCCAAAAAAACTTTCAAAACTTCAAAAATTTATTTTTTCCAAAAAATTTCAAAATCCCAAAACTTCCAAATTTTTTTAAAAATTTCCAAACTTCCAAATTATCAAAACCCCCAAAATTTTAAAATTTCCAAACTTCCAAATTATCAAAACCCTCAAAATTATTTCTCTAAAAAAAAAAGTTTAAATAAAAAATTTATAACGAGTTTTCGGTTTCTGATAAACTCGATATTAAAAAATGTCGAATGTTAAATTATTTGCGCGTAATATCTTTCGTAATTTTTTTTGTTCAAATATTTTTCAATGTATTTATTAATCGATGTTTAGAAATAGCTTTATTGGACATTGTGACCATCGATATGAATGCATACATTCCAGTGTTTATCGGACGCAGTTCATATAATTGTCATACCTGAAAATAGACACCATTACTTTTACATAAATAATAAAGAGCGTTTATTCTTTACACTCTCTATCCCATATGACAGGTGTGTATTATCGTGAATTATTGGAAGTATTGAGATGTACTATGTTGAATCCCTAACGGTCGAAAATTGTAATGTGAAATTACAACCCTCCAGAATGAATTGTCATATTCGCTGTACACGCAATCACACACGCGACATTGGTGGTAACAATGTGTCTTTCACACTTTGCTTTACCAAATGAATTATATTATTTCCCCGTTCACAGTTATATGCTATTCAGAAAACATATCGATTTAATGTCTGAACAAACGGGTTAGTATCAATTAAGGTTGATAAACTGTGTCATTGTTAGCATTAAGACGATAATTAGTTAGCCAAAACATGCATACATATTACGTCAGGTCGTTAGACACTCAATTATAGAAATTGCTTTGATGACATTGTTATAACAACATTACGTAATAACCACTTATCACTCCAGTCACACTTACGATCATATACCGAAACTACAGGTAGCACCGATGATGTAACATTATATCACTGCTATTGTACCAATGATAGGTTCAGACATGTTCGATGTTTAGAAAATACATAATGTGCAGGTGTTCACTTGAAAAGAGATTTTGTACACTCAATCACAGACCAACGTGATAATACCAGCCCACACCCAACCCCCAACATCCACCAAACACCTTCACATCACTTACCAAAACCAATGATGTTATAAGAACTGTAGGTTTTTATAATATTATAGCTTACAGTGTCATCCTGGTAATTCATTTACAACAGCCATAACAAATGTTTACTTATGATGTATATAAGAACTGTATAGCTACTAATAAATAGGACACAGTGAACACAAAAAAAAAATGGGTCCAATTAACCATAGCTCCATACCATTTGAACCTTGTTCTAGTATTTGCATCACCGGACCAACTGGTTCTGGTAAGACGAGATGGGTCTACAGATTCCTGCAAAATCTTAATGGAATGTATTCTAGAGATCCACCTAAGAAAATAATGTACTGTTACGGTATTTATCAAAATTTCTATGATGAAATTGAATCATCAATCGAAAATTTGGTCATGCATCAAGGATTACCTACCCAAACAGAAATCGAAGAATTTGCTGACGGTAAACATAATATGTTAATATTAGACGACTTGATGCATCGCATTATTGACCAAAAAGAGATTGAAACACTATTTACGCAGCAAACTCATCATCGCTGTCTTTCGGTGTTGTTTATTTCACAAAATTTATACGCACAAGGCAAGGCTGCGAGAACTATAGCCTTAAACACAGGATATCTAATTTTATTCAAAAATTTGAGGGATGGATCACAAATTTCCACATTGGGTAGACAATTGTATCCCGGTAAATCTAAAGTACTCATTGAGGCATACAAGGATTGTATGAAGAAACCATTTGCGTATCTTATAATAGATATGTCCCCTCACACTGAGGATAAATACAGGCTACGAACAGACGTGTTTCCCAACCAAGACCCTATAATTTACGTACCTACTACGTAATAAGAGGGGGACAGTATCGGCGCTGAGTCGCGACGATATAATGAGTCGATTATTACGTAATGAGTTGAATTTTGTCAGACTATTGACATCAACCCAATCAAGATCTCAACGAAAGCATTATTGACATCCATAACTAATAATCAGTTGAAAGTTCTGGTTGAAATTACGATCAATTTACTACATGATAGTTTAACAGTTACAGTTCAACAAAAAGCTAAATTACGGCGATATAAATCATTTTATATATTCTTGGGTGATAAATCTGTGAGTTTGTTGAGGAAAAGAAAAAGTGTGAATAATCACTCAACCGCCATTGCGTTGATGTTGAACATCGTTGAACCTAAATTGAAACAGTTTTTGTGATGGAGTCTGTGAAGAAAACTGTTTTGATCCCGTATGAAAGATATATGAGGTACACTGAAAAAAGTGAACACAAAAACGTTTCATCGGAGTCTAACATTGAACACAGCGACATCTCGGCAAACAATAGTAGCCATTCCGATGAAATGGATAAAGAAATGGACCCGATGAATAATCAGATTGTTAATACAGTTCAAACGACTGAACCTCAGGATGCAATCCAAAAATCAGAAGTTAACACATCGAAAAAGACACATACCAAGCAAAGAAAAAAGAAAATAAGAGGGGTTAAGCGTGAAATATCTAGACCTCCGGGTATAATCGCCGGTAAACTGACCAAGATAAAGAACAAACGCTGGATATCACTGTGAACAATATGGCCGATTGGAAAGATTATTTGAGTTCAATTTATTTTAATCCGGGTCACCCCGCATCGTACTCAGGAGCTACAAAGTTGCATCAGACTGTAAAATCTGAAAATAAGCACAACATTTCCAAGCGCGAGATTGTGGCGTGGCTACAAAATCATGAAAGTTATTCCCTGACAAAAAGTGTTAGACGAAAATTCCCGAGGTCTCGTGTCATTGTAAACGCTTCTGACAGTCAATGGGATGGAGACCTCATGGATATGAATGATGTTTCCAAAGACAACGACAATTACACCTACGTGTTAGTAATGATTGACATTTTTTCTAGGAAGTTATGGTGTGAAGCTATAAAGAGGAAAACTGCAATTAATGTGATCAATGCTATGAAACATATATTTGAAGGTGGAAGAACCCCTCGCGTCCTCCGAACGGATCGCGGTTCGGAGTTCACAAACAAACGGGTCAAAAGTTACCTTAAGGGTCTTCATATATCTCAAATTTTTACGCAAAACGAAATGAAAGCCAATTATTCGGAACGGGTCATAAAAACTATAAAGCAGAAGATTTCACATTATATGATAAAGCATAATAATGCTAGATATATCGACATTCTACAAGATATTGTGAAAAGTTATAACCATACAATACATCGTTCGTTAGGCACCACCCCTGACTCCATAACTGTTGAGAATGAAGATGAGTCTCGTCTCGATCAGTGGTTAATAAGACAGAAGGGAGGTGTTAAAAGTAAATTGAAGAAAAAGTTCAAATACAATGTAAATGATATCGTTAGAATATCACACACCAAAGCAGTTTTTGACCGAGAATATTCTCAGAAATGGACTGGAGAGTTGTTCAAAGTGACTAAGAGGTTTTACAGGCAGAACATACCCTTGTATACATTGACAGATTTCTTGGATGAAAACATTGAGGGTGCTTTCTACGAGTCAGAACTTCAAGGGGTGCGCGTTGATGACGAAACAGTTTACAGAATAGATAAAATTGTCAAAAAGAGGAAACGAAAGGGTCAAACTGAAGTCCTGGTGCACTGGCATTCATGGCCTGACAAATTTAATTCATGGATTTTAGAGTCTGATGTCGACAGATATCAAAATTAATAAGAGCAAGCTATCCGAGGGGAAACCATTACAATCATGAATAATAGAACAGATACCTTGACGAATATGTTTCAAACAGAACGCGGTCGTCTACATATGAATCTCCTTAAATGGATAGGAATTACTATTATGGTAATAACTCTGTCACTACCGGTTATAATAGTTCCAAAGAAGATACCACGTCAGACGGGGGACTATGAATTACGTCATACGAATGAGTCACGCCCCCATGATTACGAACAACACCCCTGTGGGTTCGTGAAAAAGTGAACAATACGATCAAACATTACTGTTACATTATGTAATAATCAAGGGCGCATTTATACACGCATTAGGCGAGTTGTGAATAACACTCCCGCGATTATAAGTATTCCGTATAACCAGTGGTCTGCCTTCAAGTATATATTCAGTGATGTTGATAAAACTATAAGAGAAGAGATGAACATTGATTCTCATTTGAAACAAAATAGAAACTAGTCATATGGATAATTATTATCTGTACCTGACTAGCGACGATTCCATAGATAAATATCCAGATAATCGTCCTCTCGACTTCACAATAGAGTTACCTGGTGTATTAATATTGGAAGGGGCGTGGTTATGTTGTTTGAAAGACATAAACATAACTGACCATATAGACACGGATTTATTATATATTTGTTCGGACATATGTGGAGAATCAATAGCCTGCGACACATCATCCCCCATCCTCCGGGTTATAAAGAGAGACACACGTGATACGGGTCATTGGCGGAGTTTTGAGGACTCATTCTACATAAGCGTAAGACAGGATAAACTTCAGCGTCTCAGGATTTTTATAAGAGGCGATAAACTTTCTAAAATAAATGCAGAAAAAAGAGTGACATCTGAAGAAACATGTCGATCACGTATATTCCAGCCGATATTGAAAAGTGGAGAAAACATTTCAGGGACATGATTAATGGGAAGTTAACGACAGATAATGAGGGTCGCTACTTTATTGACAAAACTCAAAATAGCGATAGTGAAGAAGAAGACGTTCTAAAACCGCATATTAACGTAGTGACACCCATAGCGCAAGCGATTGAAATGGCCAAAGCCGAAGTTGCAGAAAATAAGTTGACACAAGCACGTAAGGCGTCAAAAAAAAACAATAAGAGGGTGTTACCTAACGATTTGGCTCATAACCCTAAGATAGTGAAAACCACCTGGTTCGATAAACCATGAATGAATACAGAGAGTACCATACCTCTAAATTGGCATTATTTGAATCGCCCACGGTTGACAGCGGAATACAAGCGACAGAATGGATAAACTACAGACCCGTGAATCAGCTGACAGACACTGCAGCTTTAGAGTTCAATATTCCCGCCATGGCCACAACCTACATGGACCTCAAACGGACATTGCTACTTCTCAAACTCAAAATAACCAAGCAAGATGGTTCGGCTCTAACCGTTAATGACGATGTGGGTCTGATAAATGCACCCCTACATTCAATATTTTCGCAGGTCGATTTGAATATACAGCAAGTTCCCGTGAGTCAAGTCGGGCCGAATTATCCATACAAAGCATATTTCGATGTACTCTTAGAAACTGAACGTAAGGAACAGCTACATGGACAAGCGTTCGAAAAGGACACGGCAGGTGGTATGGAATTGGCAGATTCGAAAAGCGGGAACTCTGGCCTGTATTACAGGTCCAAAACAACCCGTACTAGTCAAATAATGGATATTATGGGATCAATTCAGCTTGACTTCTTCCAACAGGACAAATTACTACTAAATGGTCTCCCGCTCACGTTAAAATTCTGGCAGACGAGAGATGTTTTTAGACTGATGTATGCGGGAACCACTGAGACATACAAGTTGAAAATACAGGAAGCTAATTTGAGACTAGCCACTGTGAAAGTTAACCCCGGTGTATTACTCAGTCATACTGAGTCACTCAAGAAATAGAACGCGTGTTATCCTTTTTCAAAATCTATCATAAAGACGTATACAGTGTCAAAAGGTGCATTCAGTTTGGGAGAAACGTACCCAGTAGCTGTATTATTGGCTTAGTATCATCAAAGGCTGAAAGCGGTTCACGCGATAAGAACCCGTTCAACTTTGCGACTTTTGGATGCAACTTCGTCGGATTTTACGTCAACGGGCAGTCTATGCCCGCCCAAGCACTCCAACCGAACTTTACCAGTAAGGAATATGTAGAAGCTTACAATACGATAATAAAAGATGCGAAACGAAAAGCCGTTCATATTACTTATGAGGATTATGCGAAAGGTTATTGCATATATCGGATAAACCCGCAAGGAATTAATCACGACAGGGTCATACCGCACAAAGGTCACACACGCCTCGAGATTAAATTCTCATCGGCTTTGAAAGACAATTGTACTGTAATCATTTACGCAAAATTTCCTGCCTTTCTCAAAGTTGACGAGAGTCGTAAAGTTTGCATTGAATAATGAATACACGCGGACTCATGAGGGCGATAAATAGTTTCACAAACCATAATGAGATAGATGTTTGTCCCATAGACAAATTACCTCTTTATATCCAATATCCCCGGATGTATATAGTTAACACAGACGAGAGTAGCCAACCCGGACGCCACTGGATATTGATGACATTCCAGGAACATAACGCATCAGAGTTCTTCGACCCTATGGGATTAAAACCCGAGTGTTACAACGGACGATTTAAACACGTGTTGTTATTGAATGGACCTCGTTACGAGTGCAATGCTTACAGATTACAGGGTTCTAATATATGCGGTCCCTATTGCATATACTTTGCATTCTATAAACTGTGCGGATACAGTCTAGAAAATATAATGAGACGTTTCAGTGCCAATAATTATATGTATAATGATTTAATTATTAAGGATTTTATGTTGAAATATATTCTGTAAACGCTCTTCATTAGCGACAACGAGAGAAACACTCTTTAAATTATATTATGTATATAAATAAAATATTGTAAATACAATCATTTATCGTTCTTATATTATCATATGTATGACTGGGAAAATATATATATATATATATATGTATATGACTGGGTTGAGAGGGTGGGGGTGGGGGGTCTGTGGAGAGAGTCCGGTGAGGTGGTATTAGGTCTGTTGTCAAAACAAACAAAAAAATCTATTGTTTTTGTTTGTTTCGTCAAAAGCCAAAAAACAAAGGTATGTGAGCCATCCCCCCGAATGAAAAAAATAGATAATCGATACATATATATATTTATTCTGAAAGTAATTCAAGTTCACATATGGTAGGATATACAATATTTAACATCTGCTTTTCACTTTTAATGCCCGTAATCACAATTTTTCCATTATGAAAGCATGTAAAATGTATTTTCTCACGTCTGAACATTGCCGCAGGGAACAGCTCTAATTCGTAAGAACATTCCATAAGTTTCACTAAAATGTTTAAGTCAAGTTTTCCATTTAACTGACAAAATGCAGACATTGTCAAAATTTTTATGGAATTTAATCTCACTCGCCAACCACATTTTTGAATATGTCGAGCGTACCGACGCAATCGAACTCGTGTCTGTTTGACACTATCAGAACGCCCGTTAACAACGATTTTACCAGTGTTAAACACGAGGCAACATCCACCGAATTTAGAATGTTTCCATACAACTCCGCTAAACTTTTTGGAATTGTATTCAATGTTCGAACAGCCGAGTGTCAAATCCCTTAGATTAATAGAACAGTTCAAATCTGCAGAACATACGACATTAGTTATTCGTAGCATCATAGGAGTAATGTTTAGATCAATGTCTGCATCCTGTTAATCAAACACGTTCTATCGCCGTTGGGGCAGCATTCCATACATCTTAAAGATCCTTCCTGGTTTTGGTGATCGTCGGTCAAATAGCACTGCACAGTCTGATCAATTTCAGGAATATTAGCACACAGGACGAATATAGCTCCAACTAGTTCTTCAAATTGGTCGAATGTCAGAGATATTCCGTATTTGGTTGCACACAAATCATCTGAATGTTCAGGCAGTCAATACCTGCGAATGTCAACACGCGGGATGCCGCTCTTTATCGTAATGAAGAAATTCCCTCCGATATGACGTCTCATGAATACATCGTCTTCACCGGTACGATAACTGACCACTTCTTGATGTATATCTGCTAAGTAAGATTTCAACTCTTTGAATCTCCTTAGATTTAATGTTATTCCAGATTTTGTCGGAAATTTATGGCCCGCAGAACTTTCACCGCACTCTCGTATGTGTATATACAGATTTCCCTGGAATCGGCCGTCAAATAGGAAAATGTCATTTCCTAACGGGGCTAAGCATTGTGGATGGAACGCCCTCTCGTTGGTTTCAGTCCGTTGGTTTCCTTCAACATCGGGTTGATCAGTCATTGTTTTTTATTTTGAACCTGGAAAATAAGAAAACAAAACATTACTTATCAGTTACACATCGAGAATACAAAAGTCCGAAAGGAGTCCGCTCATGTGTTTGGTGGATGTTGGGTGTGGGGGGAGGCCCGCCCCCGCACGCCCCGCCCGCCCTGGGGGAGGGGAAGCCCGCCCCCGCCCGCCCGCCCGCCCGCCCTGGGGAGGGGAGGCCCGCCCCGCCCGCCCGCCCGCCCGCCCTGGGGAGGGGAGGCCCGCCCGCCCGACCGCCCCCGCCCCGCCCTGGGGAGGGGGAGCCCCGCCCGCCCTGGGGGGAGGGGAGGCCCGCCCCGCCCGCATACTCAATAAGAATAAGAAAATTGAGTCATTGAGTCAGTTCATTATGGAGAGAATACTACCCGCAGAAATACTGGAGAAAATATACAATCAGCTAATTGAAATGTCAACTATAAATCCAGAAATAAAAAAACAACTACTACACAATTGGTTTATAAGAGAAATTAAAATAATACTGAAGAATATAGATGAAGGATATTTTCCTGTACAACGATTGAAATCTTTGATTGCTAGGTCTGAATTTGAAACTGATTTCTTACAAGATATATTGAATCAAATGTTTTCAAATCGCTGGGTATTTAGAGGCGTTCCTAAAAACAAAATACATGACATTCGTGAACTTATTGGAGATAACTTTGTGAGATTTGCAGAATACCGAGACTGGGTTTTCAATCAGAGAAGTTTTGAAGAAGTGACAATAATTCACGGATATATCATTCTCCGTGAACCGTGTACACTGTTCACGATTGAACAAATACTTAACAGCGGCGTGATTTTGGATTACATTTCTACAAGTAAATCGAAATATATTTCAGAATTAGAGAATGAATTAATCTGGTCATTCGGAATAATCTGGAATTATGGTGACTCTTCGTTGAGAAAATAAAAAAAAAAAAAACATAGTTGTTTTTGGTTTAAGTATAAACCAAAATGAGATTGTACTGGAGGTAAAAATGTAATGATAGAAAAAAAACAACTAATTCATAACTAACCTGTATAGAATATTTCACACGCACAGCATAGGACTACCGAATTTGTAATTGTGAACTGGATCGGGTAGCATTTTATAGATCGAAAAAATGGACACCTTGGATAAATTGACCAATGACGGCCATACGTTTATAGTAATACGTGTTCATACACGCTCGATGTTATCTAACATCGAACGTGTTTGAACAAGTCTTAGTATAATCCGATAACTACCATCGATCGAATGTTTACACTCTCATTACAACCTTGATCAAATATAGACGATTAAATTATATATATATTACGTACCTCGTTCAATATCCATATGGCAGTGTATCCATGTTATCCAATCGTCTGCGTTTGGTATAAACAACTCGGTACTGTTTGTCCTCAGATCTGTTATATATTTTTCTTTTTCCTTTCGATCTGCATATTTTCCTTGGATTGGTTGTGGTGATGGGCACTGTGCTTCCAGATTCTAACAGCTCTTTAATCGTCTGGAAATTGATGAACTGTGAATTTTCAAAGTTCAAAGAGAACCCCCGAACTTTACACGTCTCTTTAGCTTTATTTGTTCGATAAGCGTAATTCTTGGGGCCTCCAGAAACAAATTCTTCGATGTATTCATCAGGATCTAGCTCGCTGGTCAGTTGTCCCAAATAGTCGCCCAGTGGGGGATTAATTTGATCCTCAGTGCTGCTAAATACACAACTACCCGTGTCGTAATATAATACTCTTCTGTCCAAGGAATGAATAACTTCATATAGCATTAATCGAGCGTGACACGTCGTGAATGTGGCCAAATATATGTTATTCGCTGCTCCACAAGGCACACAGTCTTTTCGATAGGTCCACTCCATTTGAAGAATGTCATCAGTTATGACATGAAAATTTTCCATTTGTTTCATTGGATTTGAAATGAGCTGGAATAGATTGTCTTGTTCCGATTAATGGAAATACTCGGTCTGTTTGAAATTCTGGTTTTGGCCTAGCTTCCCCCAAAATGAATTGAGCATGAGCTTACTGATTTGCCTCAGTCCTGGATTCTTTTCGATGCTTTCTCTGTCCAGTAATATACCTTCGTTGTCTTTATACGCTGTGATGTATTTATCCATGTCTTCGTTAGATTTTATCCAATCCGGAGGACCGCTAGCCTGCTGCTTGAACTTTAAGAATGTGTTTATATATTCCGTGAATAATCCATTTTGTTGGCTATAGTCTGACGTTTCGGTCCAATGGTATATTTCATATATTTTGAGAATCTTGTATCCCACTTTGACAGCTGTCTCCAGTTCAGGAATACACCAAACACCGGTAATAGCTCTCTGTTGGCACGTACACGTGCAAGGTCGTTGATTTTCATTATCAGCACAAGTCCTGCACAGTGGAAACTTCAGTTTACCTTCGGATCGATACGGTAATACGGGGTGATAGAGTCCATTAGGTGGTAAAATCTTGACTTGCGCTATTCCGAAGTAATCCTTAAGCTCGGTAATGTCATCGCCCAAAATGATTTTCGGGTGTCCAATCGGGTAGCGAGAGTATTTGAGCACACTTGGATACAGCGACGTGAAGTCAAAATAATGTATTTTCTCACCAACGGCAGTCTTGTAGTGTAATTTAGTTGCATTCGTTATGCCGCCGAAGAAACTGTCTCTAGGCTCTAGCCGTTCAACAATGTCTAAGCTAGCGATGAAGTCACGAAGCTCCGGATTAGTCTTTCGAGCAGCGACGAACTCGTGTTCCCAAATGCACACATATTTCATGCCTCGACTTTCTATAAACTTCTTTTTCTGTGTGAGTCCGTATAATTCATTAGGTGTCTGGTTGGTTATCGGATTCTTGACTACGTCTCTATCGTGACTCAGACAAAGTTCACATCCATGGAATTGACATCCGTGAAATTCGAATGCCGTGTTTAATTCTTCGCAATAGCCATCCAATCTGTACTTTGCATCATCGAGTTTCTTTTCACGGCCGTTCAATGCGTGAGTTATGTGAACTTTGTCTTTGAACATCATCCATTCCAGCCATTGAATCGAACTTTTGCTGTATTGATCTTTATATGATGTCTTGGGGATTCGAGCTATCTGGGATTTGAGAAATTCTTTGTCACGAATTTGGACGCCGCGTTCATCTTCAAGTTTTGTGTCTTGAACCCATTCACCTTTGTATAAAATATACAAAGTTCCATCTTTACATTTAGCAGGAAGCCACGTTTTCCCTTCGGTACTTAGACGCACTCTCCATTCCTCGTCGACGAATTTCGTTCTGAATATACCCATACATACCGATGCGATTGTAACGTATTGGAATGGATCAACCGCACCAACCAGTTTGAACTTCATATCGCCAGAAAACTCGTCAATTACGGGTTGTATATTTCCAGTCGCATTCATGATGTGGGTTCTGAATTTTATGCAAGCTTGTCTCAAAATATTGACATCACTACGACAATAATCCGATAATTCTTTCTTGAAGATGAAAACTGCATTTGTTTGAACAGCGTGCCATTTCGTGAAGTCTTTTCGTTCAGCCACACTCATATAATCAGCGCCGTAATATTTGGCATCCGGATACGGTCCTTCATAATTCTGGTTGGCTGATTTATTGAAAAAGTGCGGGAACCATCCTTTTTTCTCGCCATCCAGACCGAAAGTTTTCGGTAACAGTGCCAACTTCATTGGTAGAAAGCTGAGACTGTCCAGTACTTTGATATGAAGATCTTTTTCCACGTATAGGTACATCAATTTGGATCCATTATATATAACTTTGGGTCTCAATGATTGATCAATGAGATATTCCATGAGAAAATATCCATCGTAACCCTTGAAGTTGTGAGCCAGTGCTATGAATCCCTTGTGTTGTTCCGAGAATAACCATTTTCCAAACTTTTCACCGGTATCAGGACCGCTAAATATAACCTCTCGGAGTCTGCATGTATCCGAACATAAATTTCGGTCACTCTTCTTCTTCTTCTTCTTCGCATCACTGTCGATACACGCATCACATAGAGGTCCGCAATTTCTACAGTTCGGTTTCACTTCCAACGATTCATGCATGCATTCGTAGCAAGCTGTTTGGGCGACGAGGAAGTTCGGTGTATGCTGGACTTTTCCGCACCATGTTTTTAAACAGTTCTGAAAAGTAATAATTGAACGTTTTAACCTCTAGCTTTATCGATAATAAAAAACAAAATAAAACGTCTACACTTTGTTTAGATAATTATTTAAAAAAAAAAATGTTTTGGTATAGGTTCAACGTTAATAAAGAGCGTTGACGTATTACTATTGTTCGTTGGTTGATCCTAAAAATTACTCGTTCCAATCTACGTGTCAATATTAAAAATGTATATCATGATCCGACCATCGACATATAGCCTGTATAATTGTCGATTCAAGCACGCAGCTATCAAGTTCAATAAAGTTAAAACAATTATATGTTACGTTAGCTTACTATATAACAATTACAAATCTCTTTTCACAAAAAAATATGTTACACATTTTCAATGTGTCAAGAATTAAAAAAGTTAATTACTCGATTTAACATCTGTGACTCAGTTGAATTTTAATATTGAGACCCCTTAACTTTGGTCGAATTCAAGTATGTTATTGTTATATGGTAACCGCACACGCGAGATAACAGCTAAAGAGCGTTCAGCGATAATCTAATATAATTTTTAAAAATGAAAGAGCGTCTCTACTTATGCGCGCCTTTAATAAAGAGCGTTACGTTATCGTGATTTCGACTGTAATGTGTTACATATATATATATATTACAATTAGGTTAAGACTCACCTGACACTTAGCACATTTCTTGCATATATGATCCTCTTTACAGTCCTGGCAATCCTTTGTATGTAAAGGTGTATATCCTTCAGAACATTCCAATATATCATGTTGAATGGTTTTGAAGTCGAAGAAACAGAATTTAGCTCTTTCATCATCAGTAACGGGAGGTATGGCCCTTACATAACATTCGTGTGCTCCCATTGTGTATTTGTCACACGATCTACAAAATGTTTCTCCGCACACGTGTTGATTCGGGCGTCTTTTCCGTCTCTCCATGACTTTTGTACAGTCCAAGCATTTCCACCATTTTTGACAAGGAGCTGTCGTTTCTCCCGAAGCTTGATTAATAGGTTTTGCTTTATGACGCACGAAACATTGATGAGACATACACGTCATATTACAATCTGAACAATGTTCTTTGTTTTCACTTTGTTCACATTTATCACTTTTACACACGAAACAGGTGTGTTCACAATAATGCTTTCCTTTGGATGCATAATGTTTTAAACAATGCACACAGAAATATATTGCGCTAAAGAATCCCGTTATGGATTGTATAGCGTGGAAATGTTCATTAGCAGTGAGATATAAATATATCACGGGTCTTTCTATACCGTCTGTAGGCGCGCTGGTAATGAATTTATTACCCAGTCTAGCACTGACGACTAGTATTGTCAAATTCAGAGTGTCCTCGAATGCTTTTAGATCTGCTAAACTGGATGGTCTGTCTGTTGATACACCTGCGATGACACTAATTGCTTTGGCTAATTTTCCTTGCTCCGTACGTTTTTTGGCCCTAATATTGTTGTAATAACTGATCGGTACTTTTCTGTATTCCATGATGAGTTGTAAATTATTTCTGGTTCCTCTATTCTGTGTTATTTCCAGCCATTCATCAGGACTGCAAATATTTAATTTACACCAACATGTGGCGATAGCCCGAGCCATACACATATTGTCGGTATTTTCAATCGTAACGATCGATGTTTTATTTCTTAGATTGTCACTTTCATCATGTAAAGCCGTTATCCTCCTCCGTGCTCCGCCTTTAGGTAACTCGATGGTGCCTATATCTATGCGGAAACTTTGATTGACAGTCAGTGTTTGGTTGCTGTTCAAAACGAGTTCGATTCTGTCAATCACAGTGTTAGCATTTAACGTTTGCAACGTTTGTAACGGAACTACTATAGGGTTGTCCAAACTCTCATGGTGAATGATAACTCTGCCAAGATCATTGTCAGCCAAATTTCCACGAGCTCTTTGAATAGTGTCCTCGAACATTGAATGTAGATTCCTGTATATGTCGATTAACTTTTTCTCTTTGTAAATTTCATCTAATTTGATCTCATATGTTCTCTGTGTTGCCAAATTGTTTCCGAAGGTTCGTTCACTCCTTTTGCGAATGCTATATCCGGTTATTTGAATATCAGAACTGCCGGCTGTTTGATTGTCTGATTTTACGGCTTCATCTTGATGAGGTGTCTGTTCGTCTTCTCGGTTTTGTAATCCTGATGGTCCAGCTGTACCGGGTTGTGAGTTGTTAACATCATTTTTAGGCGCATCATGTTCTCCGTATCCGATTTGGTTCGGCCATGGGTCATCTCCTGAACAAAGCGTAGATGCTTCAATTATATCTTCATCCAGTTGATAAGCTACGATAGCCTTGTCGTATTCTTCGATGTCTTGCAGAATACATTCTATTTCATAAATTTCCTCCACTGTCAGAGGTGTCATTATTTCTTCAACCATTTTTCGACAAGTCCTGAGTAGTGATTACAACGGCGTATATTCACTATATGGAATACAGCTTAGTAAGCTATATTTTTATACCATAAAATCCCGAACATATGCAAGCACGGATTACGTAACATTATATAAGATTATATATATGAACGTAATGTATGAATAGACCGATAATTGGTTTTGTACGGACGAGGCAACATTAGTTGTTTAACTGGTTATTATTACGTAACCCTGTGTTCCCCCCGCTGAGAACACCTGCACATTTAACAATTGTTAATATCTATTTTTCTAAACATCGAACATGTCTGAACCTATCATTGGTACAATAGCAGTGATATAATGTTACATCATCGGTGCTACCTGTAGTTTCGGTATATGATCGTAAGTGTGACTGGAGTGATAAGTGGTTATTACGTAATGTTGTTATAACAATGTCATCAAAGCAATTTCTATAATTGAGTGTCTAACGACCTGACGTAATATGTATGCATGTTTTGGCTAACTAATTATCGTGTTAATGCTAACAATGACACAGTTTATCAACCTTAATTGATACTAACCCGTTTGTTCAGACATTAAATCGATATGTTTTCTGAATAGCATATAACTGTGAACGGGGAAATAATATAATTCATTTGGTAAAGCAAAGCGTGAAAGACACATTGTTACCACCAATGTCGCGTGTGTGATTGCGTGTACAGCGAATATGACAATTCATTCTGGAGGGTTGTAATTTCACATTACAATTTTCGACCGTTAGGGATTCAACATAGTACATCTCAATACTTCCAATAATTCACGATAATACACACCTGTCATATGGGATAGAGAGTGTAAAGAATAAACGCTCTTTATTATTTATGTAAAAGTAATGGTGTCTATTTTCAGGTATGACAATTATATGAACTGCGTCCGATAAACACTGGAATGTATGCATTCATATCGATGGTCACAATGTCCAATAAAGCTATTTCTAAACATCGATTAATAAATACATTGAAAAATATTTGAACAAAAAAAATTACGAAAGATATTACGCGCAAATAATTTAACATTCGACATTTTTTAATATCGAGTTTATCAGAACCCGAAAACTCGTTATAAATTTTTTATTTAAACTTTTTTTTTTAGAGAAATAATTTTGAGGGTTTTGATAATTTGGAAGTTTGGAAATTTTAAAATTTTGATAATTTGGAAGTTTGGAAATTTTTAACAAATTTTGGAAGTTTTGGGATTTTGAAATTTTTTGGAAAAAATAAATTTTTGAAGTTTTGAAAGTTTTTTTGGGTTTTGATATTTTGGGAATATTTTAGTACAACCAATTTTAGACCCCAAAGATTCTATTTTTAGATGTGAAGCGAACGAGACTCCTATTCTTCTAACCTCGCCATTTACCAGGTAAACGGGCTCCTGTGCATGTCATTCAAACGACAGGCGGGCCGCACCAACCATAGACACGGAGCCCGGACCGACCTTATGTCAACCGGATGGAATTGCACCATCTTCTAGGCGTTAAGCCCATAGAATAAGCCCAGGATATGACAGACTACGATAACAGCACTCCACGCAAGCTGACTAGGTCAATAGGTCACATCATATAGTCACAAATAGCTAGTACACTTCTGGAATGAGGGAGAGGCTTTGCTTGTTGCTGCTGTTGCACGTACAAAAGCCTACTGTGTATGCGTACATTGGAACATATTCAAAAACTTATACATATGCCCTTCAGTGGCATTACGACAATACCAAAGTGGGTTGTAGGAGAGGGTTGCCAGCCCTTTCAAAATCCTCCCCGGGGGCTCACTACCAAACTCCAAATTCTCTTAATCGCCACTCAAGCTTTGGGCGGATCACCGTGGAGAACTGTCCCAAACAAATCCCCGCGATGTTGAGCGTTTTACTCATCGCACACTATGTACATACTGTATGTTCACTCTGGTGCGTTGTGACACTTCCGAACAGACAACGAATCCTTCTGGAAAGTATTCTGTCGTAGCGAAAATATTTATTTACCAACTGTTTCTGTGTTGGTTATTATCTACCAAGTGTTTCTGTGTTGGTAATCAAAGGAGATTATTTCAACAATACACCCAAGCGTAAACGTCCGCTGGCTTCCCCAACAGAATGAACTTACTAATTAATCAGACATGGCTCATTTGAAAGAAACTATTTGCGGTTTGAGGTCTCAACTTATACTTAAAAATACTCACTTTTGTCATATTTTGGTCCTGTTTATGTGTCATTATACATGTAGGTCGACAAAAATCCGCCCATGCATATCAAGTATGCACAATTATGTGTAAGCATTACAATTTTGTCCTTGGCTTGCGGGGGGCCTCGGTGGCACAGTCAGTTAAAGGTACAACTCCAAGCCGTCTCGCCCTCCAGTGCTGGGGATGAGAGTTCAAATCCACATGTTTCCAGTGTGGACTTTATAACTCGAAAACCGATGACCGGTGGTTTGCCGCACATGTTCGAAGAGTTTATCAGCCATTCAAATCACTGTTAGATTGGCCGTAAGTGTGCGGATTCCCTCCACCACTAAAACTGACAATCTCGTGATATCGCCTTAGTTGTTGAAAGCGACATTAAACCCCACTCAATCAATCAATCAATCAATCAATCCGTGGCATTCATTTGATAACTGCAGTTCTATATAAACTGAATCAAATTGGTCATAACATTTGTATGTATTAAGGAACAAAAATACAGCTGAAAATTAGCATGCGTCTCTATGATTTTTGCTAGAGTTATGTACTTTTTTCTCTTCAGAAAACGCAGTGTTCTTGGTAGGTGGTATGTGAATTATGGGGGTAATCATAAAGGACAAAAATTCCCGAGGGTTTGGGTGCCTTGCCGACAAACTTTGGCAAAAATTTACAACAGTAAAATTTCGAAATTTAACGACAGACAGAACATTAGTTTCAGAACGGTCATACTTTGGATGGCGTTCGGTCATACTTTGGATGGCGTTCGGTCATACTTTGGATGGCGTTCTGTCATACTTTGGATGGCGTTCGGTCATACATTGGATGGCGTTCGGTCATACTTTGGATGGCGTTCGGTCATACTTTGGATGGCGTTCGGTCATACATTGGATGGCGTTCGGTCATACTTTGGATGGCGTTCGGTCATACTTTGGATGGCGTTCGGTCATACTTTGGATGGCGTTCGGTCATACTTTGGATGGCGTTCGGTCATACTTTGGATGGCGTTCGGTCATACTTTGGATGGCGTTCGGTCATACTTTGGATGGCGTTCGGTCATACTTTGGATGGCGTTCGGTTTTACTTTGGATGGCGTTCGGTCATACTTTGGATGGCGTTCGGTCATACGTTGGATGGCGTTCGGTCATACTTTGGATGGCGTTCGGTCTTACTTTGGATGGCTTTTGGTCATACTTTGGATGGCGTCTGGTCATACTTTGGATGGCGTTCGGTCATACTTTGGACTCAATAATCCATAACACCATGTCTAAGAGTGTTAGGTTTTATGTTTATAATATTTGGAAAATCTTGAGATGCTAGTTGGAAATTCTAGTACTATAGCATACATTGGTTATAAGGAATAATGATTTTTTTCCTTCAAATTGATAGTTTTGACATTGAGGTATTTTTGAAATTCACGAATGGAGCGCCTTCTTAACTATTTTCTATCGGTCTTCTGGGGGTGGGGATACGATTTATAGTTTGACTTAAAATGTTGATGACGATATAGTGAATTATTTTATCGACATGGATGTGCTTGCGAAATGAGTTGTTCAATATAATCATTTCAAAACTTTAATCGCAACTACTTTATGATATTAGGCAGAGTGCTTTGTCGTTGTATGTCCGGTATACTGAGTCTCTTCTTATAAAGTCTCCTCTTGTCATTTGCGCCCATTTGTGCATAAGATGGCACATCACGTGTGTCTTTCGGGTGTAGGGTGTTGATGACGATATAGTGAATTATTTTATCGACATGGATGTGCTTGCGAAATGAGTTGTTCAATATAATCATTTCAAAACTTTAATCGTAACTACTTTATGATATTAGGCAGAGTGCTTTGTCGTTGTATGTCCGGTATACTGAGTCTCTTCTTATAAAGTCGCCTCTTGTCATTTGCGCCCATTTGTGCATAAGATGGCACATCACGTGTGTCTTTCGGGTGTAGGGTATATTTATGTGGGGTTGAAACACCATCCAAGAGTTCTGAGTTCCCTGTGTGAAGCTCATAACACGTTTTCACATCAGAACTACGTTTCTGAATGTTCCCAATTTGTTCTTTATCTCTCAGCAAAGTGTCATTCGCTGTCGAAGGAAGCAACGTCTTTGTCAGTTTAACACTTTGTTCATTCGCTCTCGGAATAACGTCATTTCCTGTCGACCAAGGTAACTTCTTCGTGCGTTTAACGTCTATTTGGTACACGCCCGTTGAGCTGTGGGTTTCTATTGGTGGCTTTAAGTTCGGATCTGTTTTGTAGCTGATTTCTGTTAATGGCTGCTTTGGTCTATTCAGTTTCATTGCGGCTTTGATATTTTTCTGAAACATTAGTGCAGCTTTCACGTTTCTCTCAGATTTGGTGAATATTTTCTTAAGACTGTTCAATTGTGGTTTCACTCCCGTCGATGATCCAGAAGACAATTGTGGGATGCCCTGTAAATAATATATAAGCTATAGGTGGTCATATTGGTTTTGCCAGTACGTGTACGTCACACCTCACATGTTCACAACTTTAAAGATACGGGCGGTGTTGGCGGTGGTGTGGTGTTAAAATATTCACCTCCGTAAAAAAACACCATAAACAGAAGGAATAGTAAGATAGACAGACTTTGTTCTTATGCCAATCAGAAATATGGCATAAAGAGAATGTTATTGTCAATTCCCCCCCCTTTGTTATGTAAACAAAAGCAAAACACGTTACGTTTCCTGGCTTTTGTTTAGACCCGGATATGGTAAACATAAAGAGCGTTATTTGTTACTGTTTTCCTGATATGGAAATAATAAAGAGCGTTTATATCATTTTTGTGTGATTAACCAATAGAATTGCGCTGTTATGTAAACAGAAGCACAACTACTGTAACACGAGTAGTCTCTTGTTTACGTACACGAATCGTACGTCTTTGCGACAATATACTATTTACGCGCTGATTATGTTTGGCATATGAACAAAACTATATATTTTGGTGTTCCTTCTGTTGATGGCGATTTGAGCAAATATAAATATTTCTGCAACGAACGCCGCCCGTGCCTTTAAAGGAGTACGACAGGACTGGTGTTACTATCACAATTAGTATCTAACACTTCGGAAGGCGACGAAGATGAATATTGTGACGGTAATGACAACAGACATAACGATGACGACGAAGACTATGATGAGGGTGATTGTGACGATGATGACGGCGATGATAATGATGACAACGATAATCATGACAACTTAGTACAGCGACGACGATGACGACGATGACGACATCGCCAAAAACGACAGCGATGATGACGACGGCGATGATTATACGCACAAATTCGATAGCAAAATGTAATTATATATACACAGACACACCCTGTAAATAGTTTTTGTTGTTGTTGTATATAACTCTATATTTGGTACATAACAGTATATTGAGTTAATACACTGAGTGTGCAATTAAAAACTTCTCGCTCGATTCTAAAGCCATAAATAACTATTTATTCGTTCAATTTTAACCTCATAACTATTTATGTCTTCGATTCGACCCATATATAACTTTTTATTCGTTCGATTCGGACCCCATAAATTACTATTTATTCATTATATTCGAAACCCATTTATTCGTTCTATTTATTCGGCCTCTAAATGTGTGACTTCTAGTCGAGGAAGTCACTCATTAAATATAAAGCTACGAGTTATTGGATTTATATTTGAAATTTATACCAATTTTACCTTTGCACTGGAGTAAAAACACCCACTAGCGACCAATACGAAGTACCAATATATAGTTTATATTTGGCCCATACTTTAAAACAAAACTTCGGAAGTGCATCGGTAGGGCGTGGCAAAATACGTCCGTGGTAATTCAAACAAAGGACCATAACTCTGGTGAAAATTGGCGATCGGAACCCAAGTTCGAACTTGACCTGTACTTCGGGCTACAATTAGTAAACGCAATTACAAAATGTCATATTATTCAGTTGAAACTATATATATATATCTAAAGTTATCATCCGGGAACTGACAGTGAACGGACGGACGAACGGACGGACGGACGGCCAGACCAATAAACAATTACGTCCCGATTAAAAAAAACGGCCGTATAAAGACAACATGCAGTCATACAAAATCAGACGTTTCCAGTTATCCACACAGAAGTGAGATAAACGCTATGTATTTGTACCATACAGGAACAGTTCATCAATTAACGCTCTTTATT
The DNA here is from genome assembly GCA_032622095.1 of Siphonodentalium dalli. NCBI lineage: Eukaryota > Metazoa > Mollusca > Scaphopoda > Gadilida > Siphonodentaliidae > Siphonodentalium > Siphonodentalium dalli. The sequence continues at coordinate 51,997,931 of CP136064.1, read as the reverse complement.
GTTTCGTGATGAAGCACTCAAAACTGTCAGATAAAATTCAGTTTCCTCGCTACGCTGGTCTGACCACTGTCATCACGTAAGAAATAATAGATTACATAAAAATTAAAAGGAAAGCACACAATTCAAGAGGACTTATAATGGTTATTATAAATTTTATAAGAGAAGCACAGAGAAGCACAGAGAAGCAGAGATATATTAAACAGAAAAAGTAAAAGAAGCAAAAAAGGAATATTTATATACTGTAAGAAGAATCCAACAGCTTTTTGGAACTACGTCAAAAGTAAAAGACATATTATAGACTTGTTCGGATGCATGAAATATCAATGTTCAGATCATCGTAGCGTGGTGATCGACTGAACGAGGTGATACACACGAAGACATAAAAACGTCTTTCCGCACCATATATACAACTCCCTTACTTAAATATTCATCCCAAAATAGGACAAAACGAAAATATTAAATGGCTGTAACACTTTATGTACTAAATTACCATTGAATAGTAGTTCCCTTAGGACATATTCAGGTAATGAGTTCAACATTATGCCTTATCCCATGCACGCATGAACATGAATCCTTCAGCAGTTGTATTATCTGGTATCTGCTCATATTTCCATATGCTAATATAGGGGACATGTCTCTATTCCGAAGGTTTGCTATTCCGAAGGTTCTCTATTCCGAAGGTTCGCTATTACGAAGATTTTGTTATTTTAAGGTTAATTCTATATTCTAAAGTATTGAGAGGGTTCATTATCACGAAGACTCTTTTTATGAAGAAAATAACTTAAAATATTAAAACAATAAATGTGATATTGTGTTGTTTTCGTGGGTTTTCTTCAGATTTAATGCCATTACTTCTGACGTTAGAGGCAAGAATATGCCATCTATAGGCGGATTATAACTGAGGCTATAACACTTAATGATTACTGGAGGCTAGAACATACTGCGTAGCAGAATATCGATGAATAGACGGGTATGAGATGAACCTAACTGCAATTGTGACTTTGTATTGATGTTAAAGGCCCACTTAATTTTCAAGTCACCGATTATTGTTTTATAGTGCCTTGATATATGGTTTTAATAACAATTTATGTCATAAAATATGATTAAAATACTATTATTCATCACCATTTGAAACGTTTGTGTCTCAGAAGATGCCCATAGAGAAATAGAAAACAGCTGAAATCATAAAAAGATCCCCCCGTTATGGCTCCCAGAATGCAACAGAATTCAAACTAAAAATATATTTTCAATGGAAGGGAGGTAACTATCTTTAAAATATAGTTATTCCCCCTCCATTGAAAATAAAACACTTTGCGCAACAAAACCAGATGAAACTTCAGCACAAAACACGTTGGTAACTAAAAATAAACAACATGTCTATTATACTGGTTTATTATACCAGATAAGTTGAAAATACAATGTCAGAGAGCTTCCTATTTCAAATAGTAAATAATATGGCATATATTTTATATATGTGATCAGGCGGTTGATTTTTCTTTCAGATACAGATTGTCAATTCGGACAGACTGTATCTCTCACATGTAGTTTATTTCAGTCATGCAGTCATCGTGTTTTCAACTTTGCATAATAAACGATAAACTGACACTTTGTTCTTGCTAATAACGGACATCTGGGACAATTTGGGAATCAGAATGGGGTTTATAAATGTAGGCCCTACTATATGTCAATACTAGCGTAATAGTATTTTTCATTCCTCGTGTGGTTTTTGTGGAGGGTGTGCAAATTTTGATGACATTTCTGCTCAAATACGCCCATGAATAGAAAATCTTCGGAATAGCGAACCTTCGGAATAGTGAACCTTCGGAATGGTGAACCTTCGGAATAGGGAACCCTCGGAATAATGAACTTTCGGAATAGCGAACCTTCGGAATAATGAACCTTCGGAATAGAGAACCCTACCCGATAATATAACATCCCAATGTATAGTTCTATTACTGAACGGGGGAACACACACAGTAAAGAATGGTTATGAAGATTATGATAGCTTTAAATGTCCACATTGTGTTCGAGTTCTCTATTATTTATTTACAGTGCAACCACAAGTTGTATTACTAAACTATATAAAAGGTCAGCCGACCACAGTGTCTCCCGACAACGTGGCAATCGATGCCGCTTTGATAAAGAAATTAAAACAAATGTTGAAATGTTCTAAGTCGAAATGGGTTGATAACTCCGTAAAAAAAAGAGTTTCAAATATCTACGATCAAAACTGTAGGATGAGTTGATTACACCATGAAGGTACCCTCATACTGAAAATGGTTAATAACTCCGTCAAAAATTAATTTTTCCGTCATCTATATACATGTTGCACATCTTCAATATATGGGCAACAATATTCTGAAGTTTCAAATCTCTGGGATGAAATCTGTAGGAGGAGATGATTACACCATGAAGGTACTCAAAGGTGTGACGGACGGACGAACGAACGAACGGAGCCCGTTTCTATAGCCCCCCCCCCTTTTCCTTCAGAACGTCGGGGGACAATGACAGAAATGCGAGAGAGTATATGACAAGAGATGCAAAACTATAATCCGCCATGATACGCGGCAGTTGTGGCTTCTAAGTGCTCACTAATCGGTAAAAAATCGTACACTCCAATCTTTGACGCTGCTAACCTTTTAACGCAGATTCCTTTATACGAAACAATAAAGAGCATTCCTTGTTAGTGGTTCCCGATATGGTATCCATAAAGAGCGCGTCACTTTCTAAATGTCTGAGTTTGGCAAGTCTAGTCAAGGTTCACAATGCCCGTGCATTTGAATTGGTAGATCAGGTATTTTCGACCTATTTCCAAAAAGCAATGAATTAGCAGCTCTATATATCTTGAGACTGGATCGTATCATGAACCTCGACTGTTGCAACGTCTGCAGAGATCATATTCAACCCCGTTCAAAACCTGCATGGGAACTTTTAGAAAATTCCGACCTGTTCTGACCTTATTACATTGAACAACAACGCAGAGAATATATCTCATTGATAATACTTGTTCCTTTATAATAGATGTCACTGTATATATTTTGAGCTACCAGCTCAAGATGGCATTATTTGTGTGAGCAAACATCGCAATAAACATTGAATTGATTACCCGTAATTCCACTATTGTAAGCGACGCAAAGCAAAGTGACTTAAATCATGCAATCTCTAGCTGGGACCTTGGACATTATTAAGAAATATATTACCAGCTCTGTTTTTGTCAAAGTTATAAATCTTCCCTGTCAGAACATCAAAAAAGTTCCCAGTTTTTTAGCTCTTGGAGTATGATCTCTACGGACATAACCATATTAGAGGTTCATGAAATGATCTATTTTGAGACCTGATATTAAGTAAGACCACAAGAACAAATAAAATGAGTGTTGCATGATCCACAACTCATGACCTATTTCAGACCCCCTTTCTGTGATATATAGTAGTACAATAGAGTACATGTATACCTTAGCACTACTTATATATCCGGCTTGAAGTGAAGAAGTGCTTCCATTTCGGCTCCCAGAACGGCTCGTGCTACTTGGGTATCTCCATGTGGTAGCGCTGAATTTTCTAAAGCCGGTACCAGTAGTCTTATTGAGGAGTTGACAAAGTTCGACCGTGTGCTCAGCTGCTCGGAATTTATTAATCTCGGTTTCTTCTAGTTCTTCGAAATGTGATGCTGTACTTGTGCTTCTGTTGATACATTCTGGTGGCCTGTTTATAACAGGGGACTCTCTAAAGGAAGGTGTAAGTTGTGTCTCCCAGCAAGAAAATATATCTCGGAACGGAGTCCTCCAATTGCCCTCTTTGTCTGTCCCGTCACCTAACATTTCATATGCATCTAATAGCACATCTGAAATAGAATTGTTTATGGAAGATGAGTCAAACTCACATCATACTTCAGGGAGTGCTCGTGGGTGTGTGTTAGGTGAGGTTGTTATGCCACGTGACAGCCTCACTGGTACACCCCTGACCGCGTGGTATACACTGTCAATGTGCTCTGTGCCTGCTGCAAGGCTTTTGATGAACCACCTCCTTTTTTTTAATGAAAAATGATGAAAATAGCAGGGTAAGGCAGTCAAAGGCTGTGAAGTAAACACGCGGATGAAATGCCAACCATGTAAGCTTTATAAAAAGGACCATAGACCTAATAAAATCACTCCATTCGATAATCAAAGCTTATAAAAAATATATCAAAGATGACATAGTGTATGCACAACATGACATTTTAAATATATAATTCTTCATTTGCAGTCTGTTCCAATAACCAATAACACAGCCTGTTTTCCAGAAAAATCCGAACCTTATCTGCTCATAATATAACTTGTTTTGACTCGATAATATCTGAAAATGAGAGCGTTTTAATCACATTATCGACACAGAATGAGGCAATTCTAAGCAGATTATGTGTGGACAATGACATAAAGTTTTCAGGTGTACACTCTTTAATATTTTTTTTCACTTTGACCCGCACCATAAAACTAAATAACGGATATGACTCCATTATCTGCTTATTTCAGAATCAAATAATCACATAATGTACCTATTTAACATTACAGGTCGATTATGTGCTTATTAGCGCGAGTTTATGTTGAATAACGAGTAGAATATTGAAAAATATATCAGAAACAGGAATCACGAAATCAAAAGTTGTTATCACAACGATGAGCACTTGTCATGTGAAAATGAGCAAGTTGTGTTCAATTACGCATTTTTTTTTATTTTATGAGTAGGTCCCTGCAATTGCATACGTAGTAATATCTACCCGAGGGTGAGCATCTTACAATAATACAGGAGTTATGTATATCTGACGATATTCATATCATTTAAAACACTATAATAATTAATGTAGAGGATATTGGCATCACATTGATAATGGACATTTCCACAGCTGTCAATCAAATATTTAAAGATACGGGCGGCGTTGGCGGTGGGTATGCTGTTAAAATATTCACCTCCGTCAAAATCCGCCATAAACAGAAAGGATAGTAAAATAGAGACATACTTTGTTCTTATACCAATCATAAATATGGCATAAACAGTATGTTATTGTCAATTTTGTTTCCTTTGTTATGTAAAACAAAAGCAAAAAAACGTTACGTATCTGGCTTTTGCTTAGATCCGGATATGGTAAACATAAAGAGCGTTATTTGTTACTGTTTTCCTGATATGGAAATAATTAAGAGCGTTTATATCATTTGTGTGTGATTAACCAATATAATTGCGCTGTGTTATGTAAACAGAAGCACCACTTCTGTAACACGAGCAGGCTCTTGTTTACGTGCACCATCGTACGTCTTGACGAAAATATACTATCTCCCCGCTGATTATGTTTGGCATATGAACAAAACTATATATATTTTAATATTCCTTCTGTTGATGGCGATTTGAACAAATATGAATATTTCTGCAACGAACGCCACCGTGCCCTTAATAGCAGACATTTTCTTCCAATCAGAGACTGAACCAGTCACTTGTTGCATTGAAATTCTTAGTTCATATCTGCACATACTTTCAGTGTTAAATTGCCTACTTTTAATCAACTTTTTAGTTCTAAAATCATAATTTGCTGAACTGTCTAATTGTTCAAGAATATTGGCTATTCATCATTGATTATAACACAGTTTCTCAATGTGCATGCCAATCGTCCTACATTTCACAATTGAAGACATAAAGAAGGTATAATCTCGCTTGTTTTATTGCATATCAACAGAACGGTGACAATAATTAAATATTCAATGTAGACGCCTTGTCTCCTAGCAACCGTAAGTTCCTCCCACTGATTAATATGTGTAGAAAGCTCCATTGAAAGTTAAATTCAATGTGATATATGTGAGAACTGATGGAATTATTTTTTTCCAGTGCAAATTTCCCTTGTCAGAAGCCGGACCCACCCCATGATATCGTGTTATAAAAGATCAACTATTGTGTAACTATTGAAACTGGAGTGAGTCGGCTGGGAATATTTGCTGGGAGTATATTATCTAAACTGTACTGGATCACTGAATATATCCGACACCGGAAATTGCGCAATAATTTTGCATTTGTTTACATTATATATTTCTATATCTTTTACATAACATTGATGGTATATAAATACAAGGATACTTTGGATACTTCCATATATAACGTTTTCCCGTTTCTCATGAACTTCTCGCTATCTCGGTTTATCCCTTTCTCTCCCTCACCCCCCTCTCTCTCTCTCTCTCTCACTCACTCACTCACTCACACACTCTCTCATTCCTCTCTCCTCTCTCCCTCTCTCTCTCTCTCTCTCTCTCTCTCTCTCTCTCTCTCTCTCTCTCTCATCCGTTCGACCCCTCGCTGACTATACATATCCAGATATGAACCATCGCTTTCGTGTATCTGAGTACACAGCAAGCAGTTGAGAAGAAAAATATTAAATGCTAGCGTTGAAATTGGCCAATGAAATGCACGTAGATATAGTCTACTGGTAGTATCATGAAACTATTGGTTTTAATGGCGAAGGAAAGACCGCATATTTTGTTAATTTCACTCGGCACCCATGGCCACGGACGTATAAAGATGACAAGAAAGCCAGGTAAGGTTTGAAAATACTTAAATGTACTCAATCCGTAAAGAGGGTCCCCATCTCAACAGATTCCAACAACAACAATCCGATCAGAGGGTCCTATATTACTATTTCTTTGGCTTTGGGGGTAAAACAAATTTGATTCGAGTCGAGGAACCCATCAAACAAAGCTCAGAGTTATTAGATATTGATTTTTGAAATTTGTTAATTGCTCGAGATGAGTACTAATAACTGCCGTCAATTTGGTAACCTGCTCGAGATTTTACGCCAAGACTCTATTCAAACAGACAAGGATGGATAACTCTATAATCAAGTGGTAATAATAACTAAATTTTGACTGTCTTCTGGGCCAGAAAGAATTCCCGATAATGAAAAATAATATATTTCTAAAATCGATATCTAACAAATCTGAGCTTTGATGGGTGACTTCCTCGACTCGAATCAAATATGTTTGACCCCCCCCCAAAGCCATTGAAATGGTAATTGAGAGGAGTTTTATCGGATTGAGTACCTTTAACCAAGTGAAGTTGCCAATATAAGAACTATTCTATCAGATGTTGGAATTGACCCCTCCCCCCATCAAACCAATTATTGGTTTTAATGGTGAAGGAAAGACCGCACATTTGATAATTTTACTGTCCTGGTTGAGTAAGAAATATGCATTCCTAATTTTGAACACCTGAATTGCCTATATTGTCTACTGTGCCATCATGCCATAACAGGTGGGTGGTTTATTATGACACACATACATATTCGTGATGGCACAATACGTTTGGTGGATTATTATGGCACACGTGACAAGTCATGGTGGCACATGTAGGTGGATTATTTTGAAGCACTTACCTCAGGGGCGTATCCGAAACGTTAAAGGTACGGTCGGCCTTGGCGGTGGGTATCCTGTGAAAATATTTCCACCCGTCAAAAACCGCCACAAACAGAAAGAACATCAAAATGTAGACAGACTTTGTCCGTATATAAATAAGAAATATCGCATAAACAGTATGTTATTCTCATATGTTTAACCATTGTTATGTAAACAAAAGAATAAAAAGTTACTTTTCTGGTGTTTGTTTATATTATGATGGTAAATATAAAGAGCATTCGTTGTTGGTGAATTTCTGATATGGAACTAATACAGGGCGTTTATGCCATTTGTGTGTGATTAGCCAGTAGCATTGTGCTGTCCTCTGTAACCCAATCAGGCTCTTGCTTAGGTAAAATATAGTAGGTATTTATGATAACATGCTGTTTACGCGATGGTCATGGTATATATGAACGAAACTGTATGCGTTTTAATGTTTTTCTGTTTACGGTGTTTGGAACAAATATGAATATTTTGCCTTTAAGTGTATACCAAGAGGGTTTCAGTTAGAGTAATACATAAGACCTGTTAATGGTTTACGCCACAGGAGTAAACCGTCTTGTCTAAAACTTAGAAAATCGCACATTAGTTGCGCGTGGATTCCTCCTATGACATCCACTCATAATTTTGTTTTTTAATATAAATCTGACGCTTACATCCGTCACCGGTCTGACTGCTCTCACCCCCCCCCCGCCCTGGTCTCATCACCATGGCTGGTTTCACTGCCTCCCCGTCCTGGTTTCACCCTCTTCCGCGCTTCACCTCCTCCGTTAGCCACGTTCCTCCATGATACTTCATTTTTTATGAACATTCAGGGGCCGGTAACCCGGTCAATTTTCTACGGATTTAGAAAATGTTCGACATCGTCATCTGGGTGCCATGTATACCACGACATGCAAGTTTGGTCGCGATCGGAGAGAATTTATTTTAACGATATTTAACACTCCTCCCCACGCAGCGGTCATTAATCGGATAACGGCCATTTTGTAGAAATGAATTGAGTTTAAGTTGCTCTACATCAAAATAGTTCCGCTGCCTCAATGCGTTCCAGCTATACTCAACACTTGTCTATAAATATGAGAGGCCGGTTTAAGGGCCATAACTCCATAAAGCAAGCACAGACACAAATATCAATGGCTTAGCGGCCGTATACTGTAGATGTTGTACACACACCGGAAATTTCAGCGTTCTACGTTTAGCTGTTTCTGAGATTAAGCGTTACCAATTTACTAGGAATAATAATAAGTAAAATGGAGAAACAGAAATACAATATACTCCCATATTAAAATATGGAAGTATAATATGGAATATCAAAATCACTGGGAATAATTGGTGAGTATACTTCTAAAATCTACTTTCTGTAAATCAAGGACATGCATCACGATTATTATGTGAAATTCCACGGTCTGATAAATACCGAATATCGTATACACAGCTCGTTTGTATTTTTAACACATGACGCAAGAAAGGTTCATAATCATAATCATAGCATCAAACTTGAGTTTTTCGGCTGTTTATTAAAATTACTGCCGAAAGAGATAATTATCTGGTGTATGGCTGATTGTAGGAGCAGTTTCGTGAAAATTGTAATTCACCTGATTTGTTACTGTACGGCATATTGCTAGTAGGAATAAATATCTGCCAAGTACAGGAAAATAATTGGCTCCAAATGGGAGTCATATCATTACACATCAGTATGATGACGATTGTACCATTCTGTTCATTTCCAGCTCATTTGCACACCATCTGTACGTTCATTAAATTGTTACTTATTTTTGGGCTTTAAAATCACATCAGAGCGGATTATCTACCGGAAGCGAGTCAGCATAATAAGTTTAAATTTAAACACATACTCTCCTATATATAGTGATGGTTGTGCTACATTTTCCACGAAACAAACATTAAAATGAGCATTCATGATTACAGTGCTCCGATTTAATAATGTTCGAATGAAATCTTAGTTTAAATTTAGTTTTGCACCAGAGCAACTGGTTAGGTACACAATGGGTTCATACATATATGGTATAGATTCACAATAAACTGTACACGATGCGAACTAATTGAAGTATTGAAGAATTTCTGGGTGTCCTTATAAATAACCAAGGTACATCTTTAACATTTCATATTGACTCTACTGGGGTGTTTCAAAACACGCTGGACATACCAATGTAAGCCGATATAAATCACGGTTTATATGGGTTTATTAGGGCTGAATTGAGAATTTAAATGAACTTCATATATCGATGATTTCATTGGACAGAAAAGTGGTAAGTGCCCCTAGCTCCGCCATTTCTTGATCGAACACGCCATTTTAACTAAGCTGTATCCCAGTCACCCAATTCGTCTCATATTATTCAATAAGCATTGTGGTGTTAACCTGACACATGCGTCCCTGGTGTCGGTGCCTGGTCTCTGTGTGTTCTGAAACAATTTTCCTACTAACATGTCTACACAAATGAAACCTAAAGCTTCGCGACATGGCATAACGACCAAGGCGTCAAACACCGAAATACCATGCAAAGGGGCGGGCACGGTACACGACTTCGAAATAACTCCACTAATCTTATAAATAGCCGAACCTGCATTTACACAGATAAATGTTTCAGTATGATAGATCAGAACGGCTTCTTCATTTTAAATGCAGATTCCAGTGCATGCAGACGAAACCCCAGTGCATGGAGATGAATAGGCGATTATATCCATTGCTGTTTTTCGCATTGTTGTCCAGGCGGAAGCGCGAGGGACAATTTAAAATCCAAATAGGCGCTCAATTAACGGGTTTAGGCTTATTAGTATGACCGTGGCAGCTGCAGTGTCATAATCAATATTTTATCCAAGTCAAAATATGGTTCCATAGATTTACGACCATCCGTTAATGGCCATGAATCAAACGTGCTTTCTCACTTATATTTGTCCCTCATGTCAATATCATGACAACCCTAATTAAATTCTGTTATCTTCATAATTTAAAATTTTCACCGTCGGCTCATGTAGTATGTTTTAGTATATTAACTATCATAAACACTGATTGATCTTTTTAAACATATTTGATGTACAGACTGGGAGTTGTGCCTGCATCGTTGAGGTTGTATGGTATCAGTCAATAGGGTACCATATTTTCAACAAATGCTTTATGTTCCTCATTCCAGTCGTGTCCTCTGTTCGTGTGGCGATCGACTCGATATATAAACTCACCATAAGAGTAACTGTTCCCATATGACGCATGCCATTATACACATCTTACCGACTGAGACAACTCACCCTTTTGTCTTGAATATTTAATATAGAACTCATTTGGAGCATATCAAATGGTGTGGTGCTTGCACCAATATTGAGAAATGGCAAAATTGTGTAATCATTATGCATAACCATCAATCGCCGCCTTCATTATTTTGATTTTAGGAGTACCGATATGAGCCGGAGTATCGGGAGAGAGGTTTATAAGTTGCCCCTAATCGATTTTATATAGTATACATATATAAGATGCCCCCTAATCCCTTTTATATATTATACATCTAAAACATGATTCAAGTCGAGCTGGAGCAATTGCCATCCTTAAAAAGCCAAACATGGTACTGTTACACTTATTTTAAACATATGTTATTGTAGCGAATGTAACTACAAGGGGATTGTGGCATAAGTAATTTATATCTTAAATGCAGTCGGTCAATCGTAATTATATCGTTTAGTTGCCTTTTGATCGAAAAAAAAACCCAATATTTGTCTATCTCTGGGCAACACAGTTATTTCTATCTGGGTTGAGACGACACAAATCCCCACGTCAGTAAATGTATTGCGATTTACAATTTGCCGTACACTAACATATACATGTATAACGTCTAAGTCTGATTGTTTGCGAATGCACTCAAAACGACCGACAAGATGCCACCCGTAATTCTTTAATACGATATGTTAAGGAATACATTCATGAGTCGAAGAAATGTAATATGGTGTATTAAATAAGGCCGTTCAATATCTAATGATATATATTTTCCTATGCAGGAATGCACTGTTATTACTGGGCGCGCGTTGAACTGTTCAACTCATCATCAATAACCCATCAAGGAAATCGTATAGCGAACATATTCAGCGAGAGACTTTCCCAAAATGATTACGAATTATAATTTAAATTGATGAAATAATAATGGTGGTACAATATCAAGAAGACACATTTAGCAAAACACCTTCGTAATTCCATTGTCGGATATAAAAACGGTGTGGATGATAAATTCATATTTAGCAACCGAATTAGAAATATCGGGAAATTTCCTATAACGGAGTGTTGGATGATTTTAAATTATTCTGGGTAATAATCTTATTCATAAGATTAATCTCTCTGGATTGTTTGTGGTGTCCATAAATTTAGAACCTCGTCTTCGAAATGTTTACTCTTTAATGAGGTTGCACGAAACGTCTAAGAACGGATATACTTTAAAATATTTCAACAATAATGATTTTTAGGGCATAAAGTCTGTATATTAGTATTTCGTGTATCAACCTATATTGGCACTTCTACATGTGCATAATTACGTATGCATATTGTTTGGTTCAAAAATGTCTGTTTAATAGCAAACGCAAAGTACAATATATATCAACCGATAAATGACACATCAGTCAAATTACGAGATAACGGCCGCACAACGGGTTGAAAATCTCAATCTCTTCCAGAGGTATCAATCGGCTCACCGGTTTTCATTAGATATGTCCAGATTTGGTGAACGAAATATACATTATAACCCTTTTTTCAATAAGGATAGGTGAAATATTTTAATTTTTCTAGTTGGAGTAATTCTCTGATAAGAAATTGTAACTATGTAACAAAAAACAACGACTTCCAAATGTAACTTTGTAACCCTTTTCTAAACAAGGATGGGTGAAATATTTTCTATGTGACAAAAAACATGTCGGATTTTTTAAACGACTTCCTAATGTAACTCCAAATGCCAAAAAAATAGGGCGCATTTGTAACCGGATTACTGGTCGGAGCTCACACACGAGCAAACGTTGAGTTGACTTGAACAAAACCACGACGTATTTGTAACCCAGTAACTGGTTACAAATGCGTCGTATTTTATTTCTGCACCAAAATCTGCCATATATGATTTTCATCTCTGATACAGGACCGATTTATAATAAATACTGTCTCTGGTGGTCTGCTAAATTAATAAAAACAATTACTGAATTAATGCACGCCACATGCGACCCGTTAGTAAAACAATTAAGATGGAGGAAAAATTGGTAACATTTGAATGGAGAATTCAGTATTAATATTCGGGGAAAAGATTACTCAATACTTACAAAGCGTAGAAGACCGCATCGTGTCTTGTTGGAAAGTGAGAACATATGTTTAGTGACATCGGATGTCGATTTTTTATTTTATTTTGTGACATTTGAATTTTGATGGAAATATTTGTAAACAATCATGTACTGTTGACCTACTTCCTAATAATATCCAAACTGGATAATTCTGATCTACGTTGTCACTAAATACGCATTCAACATTTCCAATAAGATATGATATGGTCACCTACGCTTTGTGACGTTTTAGTTAACTTTCCCCGAAAATTAACATGGAATTCCACATCCAAATGTTACCACTTTGCCTCACTCATAAAACAGTGAATGTCACTACATGTTGATGTATGCGCGTCTTCGCTGTTGATTCGTTCGTATAATGAAATTGGAATATATATTCCAATAGTCCCACACAGATCGGTATTTATTTCGGAAACTTATCACTTGCGAACTGTTATAAACTCGATTTTCATTACTATAGCATCATTTAATTTGGTGAAGCCAAAAAATCGTTTTGCACGAGCGTTTTCCTTAATTTTGACAAGAATCTTGTAAAACCTGTTTCTTCTATCCATCAGAGGATAGCTACCCTGATATAGCTTGCGAATATATGTTAGACTTACCGAAGCTGTTAACAGACCACTAAACGATCCAGCTATGGAAACAATAGAGCTCCAAATCACTATATATACGGCATGGTGTGAAGTGATACTTTGTGTGGTCCATGTCGTTTTAAAATGGGCATTGATTGCGGATAATATATGACACTCATTCAATTTATCTTTGTCACTGTTGAAGCTCTGTGACATTTCGGTTTCAGGACCACAAAGAAATTTCTCGATAATATAAGCTCACGCAAGATTGATCGGCCTGCCATTTAAGCGAAAAACAACCAAATCGATGCCTAATGTATCAGTTTCCGATCATGTGGCTGTCTGGGAGTTGTTGCTAAGCCATCAAAGAGCAGCTTAATTTAAATTAGCCGGCCACTTCGGCGAAGCTGTCACGGTTGTGAGGATTAAGGTTTCTAGGTAAATGTGTACAATAGTTATGTGGGTCATTATGGTGTCCAGGGGCCAATGATATAAAACATCTATACCGGTAATTTACAAGACAGTAACAACAAGAAAACCATAGTCAGAAATGGTAACGCCACCAAGATTATAGTATTACATATAAATAGAAATTATAAAAAATACATAAAATATTTTGATAACAATTGCGTTTAAACAAGTAATCCTTCAAATTATTACTAACAAAGCAAGTAAATGACTGTGGGGTCACTCAACAGATTATAAAGACTTGGACTTAGTATACTGTAAATACTGGGACTGTATATTTTTAAATTTTAGTCTAAAATTTAAATGAAATAATTAAAAGATAAAATTTAGCAAGTAGTAAAAGTTAATTTTATCATTTAAATTTTTTTTTTGGTTAAATAAAGGAATAATTTAAATGTAAAATTTGGTTTAAAAAAAAATGATTGACCGTGGCTCTTCCAATAATTGCGCGACTGACCTGGTCAATTGTTCTTAAGAAGTTGTTTTGAGAATTACTATGGAGGGACATAGTTATGGCTGTGGCTTCGCGAGTAATTGACTTGGTGACGTGATGTTAACAATCTGAACTCCAGTAAACCAAGGACGCTCCATACCAAATATAAGGTAAATAAATAATTCTTTATAAGTTGTTTTAATATTTACTATGGAGGGAAAGAATTGTGGTGCTGGCTTCGCAACTATTTGACCCCATTGTAACAAATATAAATATTAGTCACTCAGGCAATAGATGTATCTATTCTGTATATTAAGTTATTGGGTCTTACGTGTCTTGAGATGTCTAAATATGTTTTGATGGACAGATCGCGCAAGCGCAAGGGACCCCGCCAATCTTATTTGTTGTGCTTCGAATTGTTGACTTATTAAATATGCACATATACTTAAGAAACAGTCGTGTGCGAAGCGCGCTCCCGTAGGTCGGTTTTTGGATGCCAGTTAATGAAAATATCATTGAAATAATCGGTTTCCCCCCAATAAACATCCATATATTCAATATACATGTTTTTGGAGCAGAATTAGGTAGACCATATTGAACGCCATAATTCTGCTGTGGTTAAGTGGTCAATTACTTTGGACATTACTGTATGTAGATGGAGTTATCATTAGACCTCACATCCTTATATGGGATACAGTAATGCCCAAAGTAATTGACCACTTAACCACAGCAGAATTATGGGTAATTTTTCAGGATTTAAAATCCGGAAAAATTACCCACAATCTGCTGTGCTTAAGTGGTCAATTACTTTGGACATTACTGTATGTGGATGGAGTTATCATTAGACCTCACATCCTTATATGGGCTACAGTAATGCCTAAAGTAATTGACCAATTAACCACAGCAGAATTAAGGGTAATTTTTCAGGATTTAAAATCTTGAAAAATTACCCATAATTCTGCTGTGGTTAAGTGATCAATTACTTTGGACATTACTGTATGTAGATGGAGTTAAACCTCACATCAGTTTGTTGGGGATTTGGACCTTGACTTGGGACCTTTTTTTTTTTAACGCAACAAATGCGAGTACACCTTATACACAAATTTCTGATGTAGCCAGAGTTTTTATTGGATAATATTAGTTTGAAGCCTGCTTACATTTCAATATGTTGTCAGTTTTGTATTCTCTGCAGCAGCTAGAACTCGGCGCGTTGAAGCAAAAGTTATAAAAGAAAAATGTGTACGTAACGAGACTATAATACAAATGAAAAAATAAATTGAGGGAGGGGTGGGCATTACAGGGAACTAAGGGTTGAACCGATATAAATCTGTAGAGCGATAACGACCAATGTTGACATATTATGCATCTCAACTCTACTGTTGCAACAAGGTTATAAAATAGGGGGGGGGGGTGTCATAATTTTAGTCATCTCTATATAGTGCCAGAATAGTAATTTATGGACTTCTATAGTGGTACAATACAAATTAGAATCAAATGATAAAAAATATGTATGTAACACAACTATACCGATGAAAGTAAAAATAATAATTTAGGCCGGGATAAGATGTTGGTTTGGTTATATGGACTCGGAGAAAAAGGGGTTCGTACCGATGAACTGACATAAATTAGTGGAGCGATGTTGCCATGTAATGCATCGCGACTGTACTAAAGCAGCAATGATATAAAATTGGGGGGGCCCGGGGGGGGGGGGGGTCGGAAATTATCTCTATCTCTATAGATGGCACCAGAATTATATAGAAAGGAATAGCAATTGATATACGTATACGGTATACTATAGTAATACCATAGACATATAAGTACAAGTATCACTCAATAAAATATTTCGTAACGTGACTATAGCGATGAAAAAAATAAATAAATTGGACTGGGATTAGAGATTGGGTTGGTTATATGTGGATAATTGGATATGGAATTCATACCGATGAAATTGTACAAATTAGTGGAGCGATAAAGACCAATGTTGACACTTAGTCAGGCTACGCGGGGGAAATAGGGGTTGATACGATAGACCGAAATAAATTTGTCGAGTGATAATGACCAATGTTGACGTATAAAGTAACGCGACTGTACTGTTGCACAATTATCATGTAGAACCAGTCAAATATGGACTCTGGTGCCAATATGGAACAGCTCAGAAAACATTTGAAGGGCCCTAAAATTTATGGGATCTGCCATACAAATCGATTTATGTTGATAAATCTCTTATTTTTCAAAATTTTAAGCTGAGACTTGGTGTGTTTGAGTGGGATACGTATATATTCCTAAAATGATAGGATACAGCACATAATTATGTTTTAGGTGGAAGAAATGAATTTTTTTCGATGATAAAATTTAACAATAAGTTAAATTTTAATAACATGGGATTTGCAAATAAAATCGATTTATGTTGACAAAACTGTCATTTTTCAAAATTTTGAGTTGAGAATTCGTGTGTCTGTGTGTAATACTTATATATTCTTAAAATGACAGAGTCCAGCGCGTAATTATCTTTTAGATGGAAGAAATTGAATTTGTTTTCGATAACCATCTACGGCCGTACTACGGCCAGGGATGGGGTAATTGTAATTTGTAATTGTAATTGATTGTAATTAATTACATTTTTTCAAGTAATTGCATGTAATTGGTAATTGAGTTTATTTTCAATTACATGTAATTGCAATTGTAATTGGTTAGGATGTAATTGTAATTGTAATTAGGGTTTAATTTCAATTACTTCAAAATCACAGGTACTTGTTGCTTCTCAAAGTTCTCTTTCATGATTCATCCAATGGTTTCTTCAAATATTTTTTTTCTCCAAACTTTCAAAGTGTAAGACTGGTGACTGGCTATCACTATGTTGTCACAGCACTGAGTTTTTATCCACTGTGTCTCAATGGTGAATCTGTTGACACCTCCTGTCTGTTTGCTTAAGCATTGGTTAACCTTTGAGGTAGAAGGCTTGTTTTGATAAATACAATGAGAAACCAACTTTAAAAAATAGACAATAGATCACTATAATATATCACTCTTATGATAATGTTTCATTATCTCCATCTGATATGGTATATATGCTATGGTAGAAATTCATACCAACCATTGCTAATACTATCAACATGTCTACAAAAAATATGGCAGCATTTTAATTTGCAGAATGACACATCGTGTCCTATGAAAGCGAAGTGCAAAATTTGCCCAACTACAATATCCAGTTCCAAAAAAGTTACCTCCAATTTTGTGACACATCTGAAGGTAAGTTTCCATTTCTATGTATTAGTTTTGTTTAATTCCAATGACATATAACTTCAGTCATATGGTGGTATTGGTAATTTAATTTATTTTTGTAATTCTTGTTCACCATTCGTACCACGTTTGATTTGATTTGATTTGATTTGGTATATGCATTGTATCTTGTCCCTTCTAATTTGCAACTGAATGACAAAGTGGAGACAAATATCTGCCTCAGTAATCCCCCAATTAGCACTGTCTAGTGGAGGCATTGTGTTACCAATAAGCTGGTGGCCACAAAGGCTAATTAAGATTATGACTCTAATTAACAATCAGAGTGTTGATTATCTCATTGTCCTTTACAATTGGCCTGGCTATGTGTCTGACTTACTGAGATAGTCTTATTCCCTTAATAATTAAATGATGGATACATGTGTGTTACTAAATACTCTATTATTTTCATTTTATAGCGAAAGCATCAAGATGTCTATGAATCAACAGTCACACAAGCACCATCAGCAAGTGATCAACAACCTACTAGGATCAATCAATATGCAAAAACATCGGTCAAGAATGCCAAAGCATTGAAGATAGTTAGCAAAGTTCATAAATGTCTGATATCATTCCAATTTTTAGAAGATCAAACCCGACTACAAGCTGCCAATGCAACACGCTGGAATTGCCAGCTATAAATCATGATTTGCTCAGTTCTACGAACACCTATACTGGACTCAGTACATTGACTGCTCTGTACCAAGTGTGCTTCACCATGTATTTCATCTTGCTTGTATTAAATTTATGTTTTGTTATCAAATAAAGTTTATATAAATAAAAAGTGTTCCTACATCAATGATGTGCTGAAATGTAATTGTAATTGTAATTGAATTACATTTCAAAGTAATTGTAATTGTAATTAATTACATTGTGAAATAGATGTAATGGGAATTGTAATTGTAATTGAAAAATGTTGAAGTAATTGTAATTGTAATTAATTACATTCACAAGTAATTGCCCCAAGCCTGACTACGGCCGGGTTTATCGAGTACGCTATTTTATAAACAAACTTTTGTCAATAGCCGTTTTGGTCAAACTAAACCTTTTTCGACCGGGAAAGCAGATCCGAATAGTAGCTAAGATGTATTTACATAGAATTATCAAAAGAATTTGACCGATTAGGGTGCATTTTAAAAGAATCGAGTGGAGAAATCTTGGTGACATTTTCATAAAACACGCCGATAATTCCAAAGATAAAAGATGGCGGTTACTACAAAAAAAACAGACATGCGCACTCCAATTAAAATTACCCATAATTCAGTTCACTACACCAGGGGCTCCCAACAGGTTATACAATATTTTCAGGCTATCAGATTATTTATATTTTCGACTTTAAGTTTACAATTTGAGCCTGTCCTCACTCTATCGATACGATTTATCATAAACATATTATACACCAGTGGCGTTAACTTTACAACTTCGGCATCTACGTGATTATATCGGTACGATTCAGTAAGGTACAAACAATCTCCATAAAATACCCACAATTCAGTTCACTACATGCAGGGGCTCCCAATAGGTTATTCCCATTTATTATGGGCTCCCAATAGGTTATACAATATTTTCAGGCTATCAGATTATTTATATTTTCAACAAGATATTATTACACCGGTGACTTTAAGTTTACAATTTGAGCCTGTCCTGACTCTATCGATAGGATTTATCATATTTTCATAAACGTATTATACACCGCTGGCGTTAACTTTACAATTTCGGCATCTACGTGATTATATCGGTACGATTGAGTAAGGTACAAACAATCTCCAAGAATACATTCGCCCTGTACTCCATGCGATATAAAAAAAACAAATGCTAGTAACACCACACTAGGTGGCGTAATGAAAGTCGGCGATTTAATTACCCTATAAAAGCGTTTATTGCTATGTTGCGAAGATTAAATATTGTATACCATAATTGTCTATGTTAGTGCGTATGTAACACATATTTTGTAAATTTCAACTTTTCACCACTACTATTGGTATAGATTTCTACTGTTGGTGTAAATGCATGTTCAAACGTCTTTATGTGTAGTAAACGTTTATACACATAGTATAACTTAGCGAAAAATAGTTCTTCTGTTGCATTAATATAACATTGTAATTTGTTATGACATCAATTAAATATGAGGAAAAGTGCTCATATTTCAATCAATCGTAGGTTGCTAGTGTTATATGATCAGGAAACAATTGGAATATCATGTGTCTCCTTGTGTCCTCAGATTGTTTTTCGTGGGGATTTTGTAAACCATGTTTTTGGAAAAGGCATAGCCTACAGAGTTCGGAAATCCATAATTCCAATTTTTCGACGCCCCATGGTAGCCATCTTTGATTTTTTAAATGGTCGCCAGAAACATATTAACCTGGTTTTCCGTTGTTTGAAAATATCATATCGACTTATATCCTCCAATAAAGGATACTTATCAATTGAAAATGCACTAATGAAGCCTTTGTGGTGGGGTACCCGGACAACCTGACACTGGTAAGCCGTAAATCTGGTTTCCATGGCAAACGAATATAGAAAATGGGAGAGAACAGAAAATGTATGTTTCTATGAATCTAATTTGTTTTGTTTGATATTAGTACGCATGTTGGTATGCAAGTTCATGATCTAAACTGCAAGAGACAATGTTGTTCAGGCTACCCAGTAAGGTAAAGGTCATTTGATGAAATGATTATCTGTGACTGGTAATTAATGGTACATTCACCTGACCATAAATTCACATATTTCACAATGAACCACAAATTAACCGCCTGATGGAATTATAATAACATATTTCTTACCTTCAATTTGATGTACAATAATGACCAAAAGTGCATATTGATGTCACTCAATGGCAAATATGTACTCGGTGGCTATTTTGACAATTGAATGTGGACGACAAGGAGCATGCAATGTTGAGCTGCTTGTTAAGTGAAAATTTTACAAGTCCATACAATCTCATTCGGTGATGAATTTTGAATTTGATATTTTTTCTTTGCGGACACCCATGGGGTACCTCCTATCAATGGAACACTAGTTGAATATAACTGTTTTGGCGACCATTTTGAAAAATCCTAGATGGCCGACATGGGGCGTCGTAAAAACAATAGAAACATGAATTTTCAAACTGAGGTTTAATCTTTCCATAATATATAGATGTCCTTATCCCCACGAAAAAAAACCGCACCACATCAGGAACCAAACAATGCATGGCGAATATTCCTTATAGCGCCGTGTTGGGGTCTCTTCTGTTAGGATACGCATTAACTGTAAACAGCGGACTAGTCCAATTCGCGGAACAAAAAAAATATATGAAGAAAATATACCCATAATAGCCGAGAGTAAAAAAAATTCACCACTGCAATTCGATACTGATGGTTATCCCTGAGAAAATAGACTGGTGGTTAATATATATATAGTGCATATTTCATATCGCATGGAAAGTCCAGAAACCGGTACGGTAATGAATCGCTGATGTTTAATGTATATGTCATGTCATACCGTATGAACACGACCATAAACCGTATTAAAGTTCCCTGAGTGAATACGCAGCCAGGGAAAAACAGTGGTTAGCCTAGCACTGAGAGTACGCAAAGAATAACACAATAGAATGAAATTGAAAATGTCTGGATAGAAAGCAGACGATGAAGCTAGCTACTGACATAAGTAACAATTTTCCCATACACAATTTAAAACCACAGGTCGGACAATGAGTGAGGAATGAAGCTACTTGCTACTATGCAAATGAAAAATTAAACGTTCATATGAAAGTGAAAGGCGCCTTTTAAACAGAAGGTACGAATCTGCCTGCTGACATATTAAACATTTTGTTTGTATAAGTTTTAAAACACATTCAGGTAAATTTATAGTACCTCTATGAATCTGCATGCTGTCATACCAGGAAATTGACATTTAACCAAGCTTGTGGATCTTGATATGGGTAGTATATGTATGAAGCTACATGCTGTCATACCAGGAAATTGACATTTAACCAAGCAGGTGGATCTTGATATGGGTAGTACCTGTATGAAGATACATGCTGTCATAACAGGAAATTGACATTTAACCAAGCTGGTGGATCTTGATATGGATAGTACCTCTATGAAGCTGCATGCTGTCATACCAGGAAATTGACATTTAACCAAGCTTGTGGATCTTGATATGGGTAGTACCTGTATGAAGCTACATGCTGTCATACCAGGACATTGATATTTAACCCATCCGATGGATCTTGATATGGGTAGTATATGTATGAAGCTACATGCTGTCATACCAGGACATTGATATTTAACCCATCCGATGGATCTTGATATGGGTAGTATATGTATGAAGCTACATGCTGTCATACCAGGACATTGATATTTAACCCATCCGATGGATCTTGATATGGGTAGTACCTGTATGAAGCTACATGCTGTCATACCAGGACATTGATATTTAACCCATCCGATGGATCTTGATATGGGTAGTACCTGTATGAAGCTACATGCTGTCATACCAGGACATTGATATTTAACCCATCCGATGGATCTTGATATGGGTAGTACCTGTATGAAGCTACATGCTGTCATACCAGGACATTGATATTTAACCCATCCGATGGATCTTGATATGGGTAGTATATGTATGAAGCTACATGCTGTCATACCAGGACATTGATATTTAACCCATCCGATGGATCTTGATATGGGTAGTATATGTATGAAGCTACATGCTGTCATACCAGGACATTGATATTTAACCCAGTCGATGGATCTTGATATGGGTAGTACCTGTATGAAGCTACATGCTGTCATACCAAGACATTGATATTTAACCCATCCGATGGATCTTGATATGGGTAGTACATGTGTGAAGCTACATGCTGTCATACCAGGACATTGATATTTAACCCATCCGATGGATCTTGATATGGGTAGTACATGTGTGAAGCTACATGCTGTCATACCAGGGCATTGATATTTAACCGATCCGATGGATCTTGATATGGGTAGTATATGTATGAAGCTACATGCTGTCATACCAGGACATTGATATTTAACCCAGTCGATGGATCTTGATATGGGTAGTACCTGTGTGAAGCTACATGCTGTCATACCAGGACATTGATATTTAACCCATCCGATGGATCTTGATATGGGTAGTACCTGTATGAAGCTACATGCTGTCATACCAAGACATTGATATTTAACCCAGTCGATGGATCTTGATATGGGTAGTACCTGTATGAAGCTACATGCTGTCATACCAGGACATTGATATTTAACCCATCCGATGGATCTTGATATGGGTAGTATATGTATGAAGCTACATGCTGTCATACCAGGACATTGATATTTAACCCATCCGATGGATCTTGATATGGGTAGTATATGTATGAAGCTACATGCTGTCATACCAGGACATTGATATTTAACCCATCCGATGGATCTTGATATGGGTAGTATATGTATGAAGCTACATGCTGTCATACCAGGACATTGATATTTAACCCAGTCGATGGATCTTGATATGGGTAGTATATGTATGAAGCTACATGCTGTCATACCAGGACATTGATATTTAACCCATCCGATGGATCTTGATATGGGTAGTACCTGTGTGAAGCTACATGCTGTCATACCAGGACATTGATATTTAACCCAGTCGATGGATCTTGATATGGGTAGTACCTGTATGAAGCTACATGCTGTCATACCAGGGCATTGATATTTAACCCATCCGATGGATCTTGATATTGGTAGTACCTGTATGAAGCTACATGCTGTCATACCAGGGCATTGATATTTAACCCATCCGATGGATCTTGATATGGGTAGTACCTGTGTGAAGCTACATGCTGTCATACCAGGGCATTGATATTTAACCCAGTCGATGGATCTTGATATGGGTAGTATATGTATGAAGCTACATGCTGTCATACCAGGACATTGATATTTAACCCATCCGATGGATCTTGATATGGGTAGTACCTGTATGAAGCTACATGCTGTCATACCAGGACATTGATATTTAACCCAGTCGATGGATCTTGATATGGGTAGTATATGTATGAAGCTACATGCTGTCATACCAGGACATTGATATTTAACCCATCCGATGGATCTTGATATGGGTATACCTGTGTGAAGCTACATGCTGTCATACCAGGACATTGATATTTAACCCATCCGATGGATCTTGATATGGGTAGTATATGTATGAAGCTACATGCTGTCATACCAGGACATTGATATTTAACCCACCCGATGGATCTTGATATGGGTAGTACCTGTATGAAGCTACATGCTGTCATACCAGGACATTGATATTTAACCCATCCGATGGATCTTGATATGGGTAGTACATGTATGAAGCTACATGCTGTCATACCAGGACATTGATATTTAACCCATCCGATGGATCTTGATATGGGTAGTACCTGTATGAAGCTACATGCTGTCATACCAGGACATTGATATTTAACCCATCCGATGGATCTTGATATGGGTAGTACCTGTATGAAGCTACATGCTGTCATACCAGGACATTGATATTTAACCCACCCGATGGATCTTGATATGGGTAGTACCTGTATGAAGCTACATGCTGTCATACAAGGACATTGACATTTAACCAAGCTTGTGGATCTTGATATGGGTAGTACCTGTATGAAGCTACATGCTGTCATACCAGGACATTGATATTTAACCCATCCGATGGATCTTGATATGGGTAGTACCTGTATGAAGCTACATGCTGTCATACCAGGACATTGATATTTAACCCATCCGATGGATCTTGATATGGGTAGTACCTGTATGAAGCTACATGCTGTCATACCAGGACATTGATATTTAACCCATCCGATGGATCTTGATATGGGTAGTATATGTATGAAGCTACATGCTGTCATACCAGGACATTGATATTTAACCCATCCGATGGATCTTGATATGGGTAGTACATGTATGAAGCTACATGCTGTCATACCAGGACATTGATATTTAACCCATCCGATGGATCTTGATATGGGTAGTACCTATGTGAAGCTACATGCTGTCATACCAGGACATTGATATTTAACCCATCCGATGGATCTTGATATGGGTAGTACCTGTATGAAGCTACATGCTGTCATACCAGGACATTGATATTTAACCAAGCTTGTGGATCTTGATATGGGTAGTACCTGTGTGAAGCTACATGCTGTCATAACAGGAAATTGATATTTAACCCATCCGATGGATCTTGATATGGGTAGTATACCTGTGTGAAGCTACATGCTGTCATACCAGGACATTGATATTTAACCAAGCTTGTGGATCTTGATATGGGTAGTACCTGTATGAAGCTACATGCTGTCATACCAGGACATTGATATTTAACCCATCCGATGGATCTTGATATGGGTAGTATATGTATGAAGCTACATGTTGTCATACCAGGACATTGATATTTAACCCATCCGATGGATCTTGATATGGGTAGTACCTGTGTGAAGCTACATGCTGTCATACCAGGACATTGATATTTAACCCATCCGATGGATCTTGATATGGGTAGTATATGTATGAAGCTACATGCTGTCATACCAGGACATTGATATTTAACCCATCCGATGGATCTTGATATGGGTAGTACCTGTATGAAGCTACATGTTGTCATACCAGGACATTGATATTTAACCCATCCGATGGATCTTGATATGGGTAGTATATGTATGAAGCTACATGCTGTCATACCAGGACATTGATATTTAACCCATCCGATGGATCTTGATATGGGTAGTATATGTATGAAGCTACATGCTGTCATACCAGGACATTGATATTTAACCCATCCGATGGATCTTGATATGGGTAGTATATGTATGAAGCTACATGCTGTCATACCAGGACATTGATATTTAACCCATCCGATGGATCTTGATATGGGTAGTATATGTATGAAGCTACATGTTGTCATACCAGGACATTGATATTTAACCCATCCGATGGATCTTGATATGGGTAGTATATGTATGAAGCTACATGCTGTCATACCAGGACATTGATATTTAACCCATCCGATGGATCTTGATATGGGTAGTATATGTATGAAGCTACATGCTGTCATACCAGGACATTGATATTTAAACCATCCGATGGATCTTGATATGGGTAGTACCTGTATGAAGCTACATGCTGTCATACCAGGACATTGATATTTAACCCATCCGATGGATCTTGATATGGGTAGTACCTGTGTGAAGCTACATGCTGTCAGGACATTGATATTTAACCCATCCGATGGATCTTGATATGGGAAGTATACCTGTATGAAGCTACATGCTGTCATACCAGGACATTGATATTTAACCCATCCGATGGATCTTGATATGGGTAGTACCTGTGTGAAGCTACATGCTGTCATACCAGGACATTGATATTTAACCCATCCGATGGATCTTGATATGGGTAGTATATGTATGAAGCTACATGTTGTCATACCAGGACATTGATATTTAACCCATCCGATGGATCTTGATATGGGTAGTATATGTATGAAGCTACATGCTGTCATACCAGGACATTGATATTTAACCCATCCGATGGATGTTGATATGGGTAGTATATGTATGAAGCTACATGCTGTCATACCAGGACATTGATATTTAACCCAGTCGATAGATCTTGATATGGGTAGTACCTGTATGAAGCTACATGCTGTCATACCAGGACATTGATATTTAACCCATCCGATGGATCTTGATATGGGTAGTACCTGTATGAAGCTACATGTTGTCATACCAGGACATTGATATTTAACCCAGTCGATGGATCTTGATATGGGTAGTACCTGTGTGAAGCTACATGCTGTCATACCAGGACATTGATATTTAACCCATCCGATGGATCTTGATATGGGTAGTATATGTATGAAGCTACATGCTGTCATACCAGGACATTGATATTTAACCCATCCGATGGATCTTGATATGGGTAGTATATGTATGAAGCTACATGTTGTCATACCAGGACATTGATATTTAACCCATCCGATGGATCTTGATATGGGTAGTATATGTATGAAGCTACATGCTGTCATACCAGGACATTGATATTTAACCCATCCGATGGATGTTGATATGGGTAGTATATGTATGAAGCTACATGCTGTCATACCAGGACATTGATATTTAACCCATCCGATGGATCTTGATATGGGTAGTATATGTATGAAGCTACATGCTGTCATACCAGGACATTGATATTTAACCCATCCGATGGATCTTGATATGGGTAGTATATGTATGAAGCTACATGCTGTCATACCAGGACATTGATATTTAACCCATCCGATGGATGTTGATATGGGTAGTATATGTATGAAGCTACATGCTGTCATACCAGGACATTGATATTTAACCCATCCGATGGATCTTGATATGGGTAGTATATGTATGAAGCTACATGCTGTCATACCAGGACATTGATATTTAACCCATCCGATGGATGTTGATATGGGTAGTATATGTATGAAGCTACATGCTGTCATACCAGGACATTGATATTTAACCCATCCGATGGATCTTGATATGGGTAGTATATGTATGAAGCTACATGCTGTCATACCAGGACATTGATATTTAACCCATCCGATGGATCTTGATATGGGTAGTATATGTATGAAGCTACATGCTGTCATACCAGGACATTGATATTTAACCCATCCGATGGATCTTGATATGGGTAGTATATGTATGAAGCTACATGCTGTCATACCAGGACATTGATATTTAACCCATCCGATGGATGTTGATATGGGTAGTATATGTATGAAGCTACATGCTGTCATACCAGGACATTGATATTTAACCCATCCGATGGATCTTGATATGGGTAGTATATGTATGAAGCTACATGCTGTCATACCAGGACATTGATATTTAACCCATCCGATGGATCTTGATATGGGTAGTATATGTATGAAGCTACATGCTGTCATACCAGGACATTGATATTTAACCCATCCGATGGATCTTGATATGGGTAGTACCTGTATGAAGATACATGCTGTCATACCAGGACATTGATATTTAACCCATCCGATGGATCTTGATATGGGTAGTACCTGTATGAAGCTACATGTTGTCATACCAGGACATTGATATTTAACCCATCCGATGGATCTTGATATGGGTAGTATATGTATGAAGCTACATGCTGTCATACCAGGACATTGATATTTAACCCATCCGATGGATCTTGATATGGGTAGTATATGTATGAAGCTACATGCTGTCATACCAGGACATTGATATTTAACCCATCCGATGGATCTTGATATGGGTAGTATATGTATGAAGCTACATGCTGTCATACCAGGACATTGATATTTAAACCATCCGATGGATCTTGATATGGGTAGTACCTGTATGAAGCTACATGCTGTCATACCAGGACATTGATATTTAACCCATCCGATGGATCTTGATATGGGTAGTACCTGTGTGAAGCTACATGCTGTCAGGACATTGATATTTAACCCATCCGATGGATCTTGATATGGGAAGTATACCTGTATGAAGCTACATGCTGTCATACCAGGACATTGATATTTAACCCATCCGATGGATCTTGATATGGGTAGTACCTGTGTGAAGCTACATGCTGTCATACCAGGACATTGATATTTAACCCATCCGATGGATCTTGATATGGGTAGTATATGTATGAAGCTACATGTTGTCATACCAGGACATTGATATTTAACCCATCCGATGGATCTTGATATGGGTAGTATATGTATGAAGCTACATGCTGTCATACCAGGACATTGATATTTAACCCATCCGATGGATGTTGATATGGGTAGTATATGTATGAAGCTACATGCTGTCATACCAGGACATTGATATTTAACCCAGTCGATAGATCTTGATATGGGTAGTACCTGTATGAAGCTACATGCTGTCATACCAGGACATTGATATTTAACCCATCCGATGGATCTTGATATGGGTAGTACCTGTATGAAGCTACATGTTGTCATACCAGGACATTGATATTTAACCCAGTCGATGGATCTTGATATGGGTAGTACCTGTGTGAAGCTACATGCTGTCATACCAGGACATTGATATTTAACCCATCCGATGGATCTTGATATGGGTAGTATATGTATGAAGCTACATGCTGTCATACCAGGACATTGATATTTAACCCATCCGATGGATCTTGATATGGGTAGTATATGTATGAAGCTACATGTTGTCATACCAGGACATTGATATTTAACCCATCCGATGGATCTTGATATGGGTAGTATATGTATGAAGCTACATGCTGTCATACCAGGACATTGATATTTAACCCATCCGATGGATGTTGATATGGGTAGTATATGTATGAAGCTACATGCTGTCATACCAGGACATTGATATTTAACCCATCCGATGGATCTTGATATGGGTAGTATATGTATGAAGCTACATGCTGTCATACCAGGACATTGATATTTAACCCATCCGATGGATCTTGATATGGGTAGTATATGTATGAAGCTACATGCTGTCATACCAGGACATTGATATTTAACCCATCCGATGGATGTTGATATGGGTAGTATATGTATGAAGCTACATGCTGTCATACCAGGACATTGATATTTAACCCATCCGATGGATCTTGATATGGGTAGTATATGTATGAAGCTACATGCTGTCATACCAGGACATTGATATTTAACCCATCCGATGGATGTTGATATGGGTAGTATATGTATGAAGCTACATGCTGTCATACCAGGACATTGATATTTAACCCATCCGATGGATCTTGATATGGGTAGTATATGTATGAAGCTACATGCTGTCATACCAGGACATTGATATTTAACCCATCCGATGGATCTTGATATGGGTAGTATATGTATGAAGCTACATGCTGTCATACCAGGACATTGATATTTAACCCATCCGATGGATCTTGATATGGGTAGTATATGTATGAAGCTACATGCTGTCATACCAGGACATTGATATTTAACCCATCCGATGGATGTTGATATGGGTAGTATATGTATGAAGCTACATGCTGTCATACCAGGACATTGATATTTAACCCATCCGATGGATCTTGATATGGGTAGTATATGTATGAAGCTACATGCTGTCATACCAGGACATTGATATTTAACCCATCCGATGGATCTTGATATGGGTAGTATATGTATGAAGCTACATGCTGTCATACCAGGACATTGATATTTAACCCATCCGATGGATCTTGATATGGGTAGTACCTGTATGAAGATACATGCTGTCATACCAGGACATTGATATTTAACCCATCCGATGGATCTTGATATGGGTAGTACCTGTATGAAGCTACATGTTGTCATACCAGGACATTGATATTTAACCCATCCGATGGATCTTGATATGGGTAGTATATGTATGAAGCTACATGCTGTCATACCAGGACATTGATATTTAACCCATCCGATGGATCTTGATATGGGTAGTATATGTATGAAGCTACATGCTGTCATACCAGGACATTGATATTTAACCCATCCGATGGATCTTGATATGGGTAGTATATGTATGAAGCTACATGCTGTCATACCAGGACATTGATATTTAACCCATCCGATGGATCTTGATATGGGTAGTATATGTATGAAGCTACATGCTGTCATACCAGGACATTGATATTTAACCCATCCTATGGATCTTGATATGGGTAGTATATGTATGAAGCTACATGCTGTCATACCAGGACATTGATATTTAACCCATCCGATGGATCTTGATATGGGTAGTATATGTATGAAGCTACATGCTGTCATACCAGGACATTGATATTTAACCCATCCTATGGATCTTGATATGGGTAGTATATGTATGAAGCTACATGCTGTCATACCAGGACATTGATATTTAACCCATCCGATGGATCTTGATATGGGTAGTATATGTATGAAGCTACATGCTGTCATACCAGGACATTGATATTTAACCCATCCGATGGATCTTGATATGGGTAGTATATGTATGAAGCTACATGCTGTCATACCAGGACATTGATATTTAACCCATCCGATGGATCTTGATATGGGTAGTATATGTATGAAGCTACATGCTGTCATACCAGGACATTGATATTTAACCCATCCGATGGATCTTGATATGGGTAGTATATGTATGAAGCTACATGCTGTCATACCAGGACATTGATATTTAACCCATCCGATGGATCTTGATATGGGTAGTATATGTATGAAGCTACATGCTGTCATACCAGGACATTGATATTTAACCCATCCGATGGATCTTGATATGGGTATACCTGTATGAAGCTACATGCTGTCATACCAGGACATTGATATTTAACCCATCCGATGGATCTTGATATGGGTAGTATATGTATGAAGCTACATGCTGTCATACCAGGACATTGATATTTAACCCAGTCGATGGATCTTGATATGGGTAGTACCTGTATGAAGCTACATGCTGTCATACCAGGGCATTGATATTTAACCCATCCGATGGATCTTGATATGGGTAGTACATGTGTGAAGCTACATGCTGTCATACCAGGACATTGATATTTAACCCATCCGATGGATCTTGATATGGGTAGTACCTGTGTGAAGCTACATGCTGTCATACCAGGACATTGATATTTAACCCATCCGATGGATCTTGATATGGGTAGTACATGTGTGAAGCTACATGCTGTCATACCAGGACATTGATATTTAACCCATCCGATGGATCTTGATATGGGTAGTACCTGTATGAAGCTACATGCTGTCATACCAGGACATTGATATTTAACCCAGTCGATGGATCTTGATATGGGTAGTACCTGTGTGAAGCTACATGCTGTCATACCAGGACATTGATATTTAACCCATCCGATGGATCTTGATATGGGTATACCTGTGTGAAGCTACATGCTGTCATACCAGGACATTGATATTTAACCCATCCGATGGATCTTGATATGGGTAGTACCTGTGTGAAGCTACATGCTGTCATACCAGGACATTGATATTTAACCCATCCGATGGATCTTGATATGGGTAGTACCTGTATGACGCTACATGCTGTCATACCAGGACATTGATATTTAACCCAGTCGATGGATCTTGATATGGGTAGTACATGTGTGAAGCTACATGCTGTCATACCAGGACATTGATATTTAACCCATCCGATGGATCTTGATATGGGTAGTATACCTGTATGAAGCTACATGCTGTCATACCAGGACATTGATATTTAACCCATCCGATGGATCTTGATATGGGTAGTACCTGTGTGAAGCTACATGCTGTCATACCAGGACATTGATATTTAACCCATCCGATGGATCTTGATATGGGTATACCTGTATGAAGCTACATGCTGTCATACCAGGACATTGATATTTAACCCATCCGATGGATCTTGATATGGGTAGTACCTGTGTGAAGCTACATGCTGTCATACCAGGACATTGATATTTAACCCATCCGATGGATCTTGATATGGGTAGTACCTGTATGAAGCTACATGCTGTCATACCAGGACATTGATATTTAACCCATCCGATGGATCTTGATATGGGTATACCTGTATGAAGCTACATGCTGTCATACCAGGACATTGATATTTAACCCATCCGATGGATCTTGATATGGGTAGTACCTATGTGAAGCTACATGCTGTCATACCAGGACATTGATATTTAACCCATCCGATGGATCTTGATATGGGTAGTACCTATGTGAAGCTACATGCTGTCATACCAGGACATTGATATTTAACCCATCCGATG
The DNA here is from genome assembly GCA_032622095.1 of Siphonodentalium dalli. Classification (NCBI taxonomy): domain Eukaryota; kingdom Metazoa; phylum Mollusca; class Scaphopoda; order Gadilida; family Siphonodentaliidae; genus Siphonodentalium; species Siphonodentalium dalli. Next base: position 51,965,686 of record CP136064.1, on the reverse strand, counting down.
GATCTTGATATGGGTAGTATACCTGTATGAAGCTACATGCTGTCATACCAGGACATTGATATTTAACCCATCCGATGGATCTTGATATGGGTAGTACCTGTATGAAGCTACATGCTGTCATACCAGGACATTGATATTTAACCCATCCGATGGATCTTGATATGGGTAGTACCTGTATGAAGCTACATGCTGTCATACCAGGACATTGATATTTAACCCATCCGATGGATCTTGATATGGGTAGTACCTGTGTGAAGCTACTTGCTGTCATACCAGGACATTGATATTTAACCAAGCTTGTGGATCTTGATATGGGTAGTACCTGTGTGAAGCTACATGCTGTCATAACAGGAAATTGATATTTAACCCATCCGATGGATCTTGATATGGGTAGTATACCTGTGTGAAGCTACATGCTGTCATACCAGGACATTGATATTTAACCAAGCTTGTGGATCTTGATATGGGTAGTACCTGTATGAAGCTACATGCTGTCATACCAGGACATTGATATTTAACCCATCCGATGGATCTTGATATGGGTAGTATATGTATGAAGCTACATGTTGTCATACCAGGACATTGATATTTAACCCATCCGATGGATCTTGATATGGGTAGTATATGTATGAAGCTACATGCTGTCATACCAGGACATTGATATTTAACCAAGCTTGTGGATCTTGATATGGGTAGTATATGTATGAAGCTACATGCTGTCATACCAGGACATTGATATTTAACCAAGCTTGTGGATCTTGATATGGGTAGTATTTGTATGAAGCTACATGCTGTCATACCAGGACATTGATATTTAACCAAGCTTGTGGATCTTGATATGGGTAGTATATGTATGAAGCTACATGCTGTCATACCAGGACATTGATATTTAACCAAGCTTGTGGATCTTGATATGGGTAGTATATGTATGAAGCTACATGCTGTCATACCAGGACATTGATATTTAACCAAGCTTGTGGATCTTGATATGGGTAGTATATGTATGAAGCTACATGCTGTCATACCAGGACATTGATATTTAACCAAGCTTGTGGATCTTGATATGGGTAGTATATGTATGAAGCTACATGCTGTCATACCAGGACATTGATATTTAACCAAGCTTGTGGATCTTGATATGGGTAGTATATGTATGAAGCTACATGCTGTCATACCAGGACATTGATATTTAACCAAGCTTGTGGATCTTGATATGGGTAGTATATGTATGAAGCTACATGCTGTCATACCAGGACATTGATATTTAACCCATCCGATGGATCTTGATATGGGTAGTATATGTATGAAGCTACATGCTGTCATACCAGGACATTGATATTTAACCCATCCGATGGATCTTGATATGGGTAGTATATGTATGAAGCTACATGTTGTCATACCAGGACATTGATATTTAACCCATCCGATGGATCTTGATATGGGTAGTATATGTATGAAGCTACATGCTGTCATACCAGGACATTGATATTTAACCCATCCGATGGATCTTGATATGGGTAGTACCTGTATGAAGCTACATGCTGTCATACCAGGACATTGATATTTAACCCATCCGATGGATCTTGATATGGGTAGTATATGTATGAAGCTACATGCTGTCATACCAGGACATTGATATTTAACCCAGTCGATGGATCTTGATATGGGTAGTACCTGTATGAAGCTACATGCTGTCATACCAGGACATTGATATTTAACCCATCCGATGGATCTTGATATGGGTAGTATATGTATGAAGCTACATGCTGTCATACCAGGACATTGATATTTAACCCATCCGATGGATCTTGATATGGGTAGTATATGTATGAAGCTACATGTTGTCATACCAGGACATTGATATTTAACCCATCCGATGGATCTTGATATGGGTAGTATATGTATGAAGCTACATGCTGTCATACCAGGACATTGATATTTAACCCATCCGATGGATCTTGATATGGGTAGTACCTGTATGAAGCTACATGCTGTCATACCAGGACATTGATATTTAACCCATCCGATGGATCTTGATATGGGTAGTATATGTATGAAGCTACATGCTGTCATACCAGGACATTGATATTTAACCCAGTCGATGGATCTTGATATGGGTAGTACCTGTATGAAGCTACATGCTGTCATACCAGGACATTGATATTTAACCCATCCGATGGATCTTGATATGGGTAGTATATGTATGAAGCTACATGCTGTCATACCAGGACATTGATATTTAACCCATCCGATGGATCTTGATATGGGTAGTACCTGTATGAAGCTACATGCTGTCATACCAGGACATTGATATTTAACCCATCCGATGGATCTTGATATGGGTAGTATATGTATGAAGCTACATGCTGTCATACCAGGACATTGATATTTAACCCATCCGATGGATCTTGATATGGGTAGTATATGTATGAAGCTACATGCTGTCATACCAGGACATTGATATTTAACCCATCCGATGGATCTTGATATGGGTAGTACCTGTATGAAGCTACATGCTGTCATACCAAGACATTGATATTTAACCCATCCGATGGATCTTGATATGGGTAGTACCTGTATGAAGCTACATGCTGTCATACCAGGACATTGATATTTAACCCATCCGATGGATCTTGATATGGGTAGTACCTGTGTGAAGCTACATGCTGTCATACCAGGACATTGATATTTAACCCATCCGATGGATCTTGATATGGGTATACCTGTATGAAGCTACATGCTGTCATACCAGGACATTGATATTTAACCCATCCGATGGATCTTGATATGGGTAGTACCTGTGTGAAGCTACATGCTGTCATACCAGGACATTGATATTTAACCCATCCGATGGATCTTGATATGGGTAGTACCTGTATGAAGCTACATGCTGTCATACCAGGACATTGATATTTAACCCATCCGATGGATCTTGATATGGGTAGTATATGTATGAAGCTACATGTTGTCATACCAGGACATTGATATTTAACCCATCCGATGGATCTTGATATGGGTAGTACCTGTGTGAGGCTACATGCTGTCATACCAGGACATTGATATTTAACCCATCCGATGGATCTTGATATGGGTAGTACCTATGTGAAGCTACATGCTGTCATACCAGGATATTGATATTTAACCCATCCGATGGATCTTGATATGGGTAGTACCTGTATGAAGCTACATGCTGTCATACCAGGACATTGATATTTAACCAAGCTTGTGGATCTTGATATGGGTAGTACCTGTGTGAAGCTACATGCTGTCATAACAGGAAATTGATATTTAACCCATCCGATGGATCTTGATATGGGTAGTATACCTGTGTGAAGCTACATGCTGTCATACCAGGACATTGATATTTAACCAAGCTTGTGGATCTTGATATGGGTATACCTGTATGAAGCTACATGCTGTCATACCAGGACATTGATATTTAACCCAGTCGATGGATCTTGATATGGGTAGTATATGTATGAAGCTACATGCTGTCATACCAGGGCATTGATATTTAACCCATCCGATGGATCTTGATATGGGTATACCTGTATGAAGCTACATGCTGTCATACCAGGACATTGATATTTAACCCATCCGATGGATCTTGATATGGGTAGTACCTGTGTGAAGCTACATGCTGTCATACCAGGACATTGATATTTAACCCATCCGATGGATCTTGATATGGGTAGTATATGTATGAAGCTACATGCTGTCATACCAGGGCATTGATATTTAACCAAGCTTGTGGATCTTGATATGGGTAGTACCTGTGTGAAGCTACATGCTGTCATAACAGGAAATTGATATTTAACCCATCCGATGGATCTTGATATGGGTAGTATACCTGTGTGAAGCTACATGCTGTCATACCAGGACATTGATATTTAACCCAGTCGATGGATCTTGATATGGGTAGTATATGTATGAAGCTACATGTTGTCATACCAGGACATTGATATTTAACCAAGCTTGTGGATCTTGATATGGGTATACCTGTATGAAGCTACATGCTGTCATACCAGGACATTGATATTTAACCCAGTCGATGGATCTTGATATGGGTAGTATATGTATGAAGCTACATGCTGTCATACCAGGGCATTGATATTTAACCCATCCGATGGATCTTGATATGGGTATACCTGTATGAAGCTACATGCTGTCATACCAGGACATTGATATTTAACCCATCCGATGGATCTTGATATGGGTAGTACCTGTGTGAAGCTACATGCTGTCATACCAGGACATTGATATTTAACCCATCCGATGGATCTTGATATGGGTAGTACCTGTATGAAGCTACATGCTGTCATACCAGGACATTGATATTTAACCCATCCGATGGATCTTGATATGGGTAGTATATGTATGAAGCTACATGTTGTCATACCAGGACATTGATATTTAACCCATCCGATGGATCTTGATATGGGTAGTACCTGTATGAAGCTACATGCTGTCATACCAGGACATTGATATTTAACCCATCCGATGGATCTTGATATGGGTAGTACCTGTATGAAGCTACATGCTGTCATACCAGGACATTGATATTTAACCCATCCGATGGATCTTGATATGGGTAGTATATGTATGAAGCTACATGCTGTCATACCAGGACATTGATATTTAACCCATCCGATGGATCTTGATATGGGTAGTATATGTATGAAGCTACATGCTGTCATACCAGGACATTGATATTTAACCCAGTCGATGGATCTTGATATGGGTAGTACCTGTATGAAGCTACATGCTGTCATACCAGGACATTGATATTTAACCCATCCGATGGATCTTGATATGGGTAGTACCTGTGTGAAGCTACATGCTGTCATACCAGGACATTGATATTTAACCCAGTCGATGGATCTTGATATGGGTAATACCTGTGTGAAGCTACATGCTGTCATACCAGGGCATTGATATTTAACCCATCCGATGGATCTTGATATGGGTAGTACCTGTGTGAAGCTACATGCTGTCATACCAGGACATTGATATTTAACCCATCCGATGGATCTTGATATGGGTAGTATATGTATGAAGCTACATGCTGTCATACCAGGGCATTGATATTTAACCCATCCGATGGATCTTGATATGGGTAGTACCTGTGTGAAGCTACATGCTGTCATACCAGGACATTGATATTTAACCCATCCGATGGATCTTGATATGGGTAGTATATGTATGAAGCTACATGCTGTCATACCAGGGCATTGATATTTAACCCATCCGATGGATCTTGATATGGGTAGTACCTGTATGAAGCTACATGCTGTCATACCAGGACATTGATATTTAACCCAGTCGATGGATCTTGATATGGGTAGTACCTGTATGAAGCTACATGCTGTCATACCAGGGCATTGATATTTAACCCATCCGATGGATCTTGATATGGGTAGTATATGTATGAAGCTACATGCTGTCATACCAGGACATTGATATTTAACCCATCCGATGGATCTTGATATGGGTATACCTGTATGAAGCTACATGCTGTCATACCAGGACATTGATATTTAACCCAGTCGATGGATCTTGATATGGGTAGTACCTGTATGAAGCTACATGCTGTCATACCAGGACATTGATATTTAACCCAGTCGATGGATCTTGATATGGGTAGTACCTGTATGAAGCTACATGCTGTCATACCAGGACATTGATATTTAACCCATCCGATGGATCTTGATATGGGTAGTACCTGTGTGAAGCTACATGCTGTCATACCAGGACATTGATATTTAACCCATCCGATGGATCTTGATATGGGTAGTACCTGTATGAAGCTACATGCTGTCATACCAGGACATTGATATTTAACCCATCCGATGGATCTTGATATGGGTAGTATATGTATGAAGCTACATGCTGTCATACCAGGACATTGATATTTAACCCATCCGATGGATCTTGATATGGGTATACCTGTATGAAGCTACATGCTGTCATACCAGGACATTGATATTTAACCCAGTCGATGGATCTTGATATGGGTAGTACCTGTATGAAGCTACATGCTGTCATACCAGGGCATTGATATTTAACCCATCCGATGGATCTTGATATGGGTAGTACCTGTATGAAGCTACTTGCTGTCATACCAGGGCATTGATATTTAACCCATCCGATGGATCTTGATATGGGTAGTACCTGTATGAAGCTACATGCTGTCATACCAGGACATTGATATTTAACCCATCCGATGGATCTTGATATGGGTATACCTGTATGAAGCTACATGCTGTCATACCAGGACATTGATATTTAACCCATCCGATGGATCTTGATATGGGTAGTACCTGTATGAAGCTACATGCTGTCATACCAGGACATTGATATTTAACCAAGCTTGTGGATCTTGATATGGGTAGTACCTGTGTGAAGCTACATGCTGTCATAACAGGAAATTGATATTTAACCCATCCGATGGATCTTGATATGGGTAGTATACCTGTGTGAAGCTACATGCTGTCATACCAGGACATTGATATTTAACCAAGCTTGTGGATCTTGATATGGGTATACCTGTATGAAGCTACATGCTGTCATACCAGGACATTGATATTTAACCCAGTCGATGGATCTTGATATGGGTAGTATATGTATGAAGCTACATGCTGTCATACCAGGGCATTGATATTTAACCCATCCGATGGATCTTGATATGGGTATACCTGTATGAAGCTACATGCTGTCATACCAGGACATTGATATTTAACCCATCCGATGGATCTTGATATGGGTAGTACCTGTGTGAAGCTACATGCTGTCATACCAGGACATTGATATTTAACCCATCCGATGGATCTTGATATGGGTAGTATATGTATGAAGCTACATGCTGTCATACCAGGGCATTGATATTTAACCAAGCTTGTGGATCTTGATATGGGTAGTACCTGTGTGAAGCTACATGCTGTCATAACAGGAAATTGATATTTAACCCATCCGATGGATCTTGATATGGGTAGTATACCTGTGTGAAGCTACATGCTGTCATACCAGGACATTGATATTTAACCCAGTCGATGGATCTTGATATGGGTAGTATATGTATGAAGCTACATGTTGTCATACCAGGACATTGATATTTAACCAAGCTTGTGGATCTTGATATGGGTATACCTGTATGAAGCTACATGCTGTCATACCAGGACATTGATATTTAACCCAGTCGATGGATCTTGATATGGGTAGTATATGTATGAAGCTACATGCTGTCATACCAGGGCATTGATATTTAACCCATCCGATGGATCTTGATATGGGTATACCTGTATGAAGCTACATGCTGTCATACCAGGACATTGATATTTAACCCATCCGATGGATCTTGATATGGGTAGTACCTGTGTGAAGCTACATGCTGTCATACCAGGACATTGATATTTAACCCATCCGATGGATCTTGATATGGGTAGTACCTGTATGAAGCTACATGCTGTCATACCAGGACATTGATATTTAACCCATCCGATGGATCTTGATATGGGTAGTATATGTATGAAGCTACATGTTGTCATACCAGGACATTGATATTTAACCCATCCGATGGATCTTGATATGGGTAGTACCTGTATGAAGCTACATGCTGTCATACCAGGACATTGATATTTAACCCATCCGATGGATCTTGATATGGGTAGTACCTGTATGAAGCTACATGCTGTCATACCAGGACATTGATATTTAACCCATCCGATGGATCTTGATATGGGTAGTATATGTATGAAGCTACATGCTGTCATACCAGGACATTGATATTTAACCCATCCGATGGATCTTGATATGGGTAGTATATGTATGAAGCTACATGCTGTCATACCAGGACATTGATATTTAACCCAGTCGATGGATCTTGATATGGGTAGTACCTGTATGAAGCTACATGCTGTCATACCAGGGCATTGATATTTAACCCATCCGATGGATCTTGATATGGGTAGTACCTGTATGAAGCTACATGCTGTCATACCAGGACATTGATATTTAACCCAGTCGATGGATCTTGATATGGGTAGTACCTGTATGAAGCTACATGCTGTCATACCAGGGCATTGATATTTAACCCATCCGATGGATCTTGATATGGGTAGTATATGTATGAAGCTACATGCTGTCATACCAGGACATTGATATTTAACCCATCCGATGGATCTTGATATGGGTATACCTGTATGAAGCTACATGCTGTCATACCAGGACATTGATATTTAACCCAGTCGATGGATCTTGATATGGGTAGTACCTGTATGAAGCTACATGCTGTCATACCAGGACATTGATATTTAACCCAGTCGATGGATCTTGATATGGGTAGTACCTGTATGAAGCTACATGCTGTCATACCAGGACATTGATATTTAACCCATCCGATGGATCTTGATATGGGTAGTACCTGTGTGAAGCTACATGCTGTCATACCAGGACATTGATATTTAACCCATCCGATGGATCTTGATATGGGTAGTACCTGTATGAAGCTACATGCTGTCATACCAGGACATTGATATTTAACCCATCCGATGGATCTTGATATGGGTAGTATATGTATGAAGCTACATGCTGTCATACCAGGACATTGATATTTAACCCATCCGATGGATCTTGATATGGGTATACCTGTATGAAGCTACATGCTGTCATACCAGGACATTGATATTTAACCCAGTCGATGGATCTTGATATGGGTAGTACCTGTATGAAGCTACATGCTGTCATACCAGGGCATTGATATTTAACCCATCCGATGGATCTTGATATGGGTAGTACCTGTATGAAGCTACTTGCTGTCATACCAGGGCATTGATATTTAACCCATCCGATGGATCTTGATATGGGTAGTACCTGTATGAAGCTACATGCTGTCATACCAGGACATTGATATTTAACCCATCCGATGGATCTTGATATGGGTATACCTGTATGAAGCTACATGCTGTCATACCAGGGCATTGATATTTAACCCATCCGATGGATCTTGATATGGGTAGTACCTGTATGAAGCTACATGCTGTCATACCAGGGCATTGATATTTAACCCATCCGATGGATCTTGATATGGGTAGTACCTATGTGAAGCTACATGCTGTCATACCAGGACATTGATATTTAACCCAGTCGATGGATCTTGATATGGGTAGTATATGTATGAAGCTACATGCTGTCATACCAGGACATTGATATTTAACCCATCCGATGGATCTTGATATGGGTATACCTGTATGAAGCTACATGCTGTCATACCAGGACATTGATATTTAACCCATCCGATGGATCTTGATATGGGTAGTACCTGTATGAAGCTACTTGCTGTCATACCAGGGCATTGATATTTAACCCATCCGATGGATCTTGATATGGGTAGTACCTGTGTGAAGCTACATGCTGTCATACCAGGACATTGATATTTAACCCAGTCGATGGATCTTGATATGGGTAGTATATGTATGAAGCTACATGTTGTCATACCAGGACATTGATATTTAACCCAGTCGATGGATCTTGATATGGGTAGTATATGTATGAAGCTACATGCTGTCATACCAGGACATTGATATTTAACCCATCCGATGGATCTTGATATGGGTAGTACCTGTATGAAGCTACATGCTGTCATACCAGGACATTGATATTTAACCCATCCGATGGATCTTGATATGGGTAGTACCTGTATGAAGCTACATGCTGTCATACCAGGACATTGATATTTAACCCAGTCGATGGATCTTAATATGGGTAGTATATGTATGAAGCTACATGCTGTGATCCATTAAATTTAAATTTAACAAAGCTAATGAAGCATAATATGGGTAGTACTTGTATGAAGCTACATGCTGCCATCTAGGAAACTGATATTTAACAAAGCTGATTAAACATGATAACATGGTATGAGTAGTGCCTGTATGTATGAAGCTAGATGCTGTCATTCCAGAAAACTTAGATTATCACAGCTGATAAATCATGATAACATGTTATGAGTAGTACATGTATGAAGCTACATGCTGTCAACAAAGAATATAGGATTTAAGAAAGCCGATGCATCATTATAACATATTATGAGTCCGATATGAAGTTACATGCTGACCTAACGATAACATTGATAGTTATTGAGCCCCCCGTATGTATAATCAGCTAGAAATTATTGGTGTGTAGTGGTCGCATGGGGTTTTTATTTATAGTACTGGGATTCTTTTGGACACACTAAACGTTGTAGTGCGAGGCCGAGTCCGGTAAAAAGTGTAGTTGGAAATTTCAATTTCGTTTATTGTCGTTTACATTATTATGTCAATAATGCTGATTTTTGGTTTGTGATAAGCTATGCCAATTACAAATAGAAGAAATGAAAAAACAAATGTAAGTCTTTAAAATATTTCAACTTTTATCGACAATTTTCGTTCCGCAGCGCACTAAGAGTTCTAGTCGGACTGTCGGAGTCAGCCACCTGTTCGTTAAGTAGGTGCTGATCGGTGTGACAATTTGCAGTAGGTCTCTATTTGAGGAGGTCCATTTGCGGAGCACCCGAATTCGCGGAATTCGCATGTAAACTTTAATGGACAAACGTGAAGTGTAGCGATAAATATCGTTCGCAGACGATCAGTCATATAACAAATAAGACATGAAATGATGAATATTATAGTGTTATAATTATTATAAGCATCTCCCAATCATGGGGTGGGTGGGGGGATACAACACGGAACTTCAAGAGTAGAGTGAAGCTTGACCACCGTGTCAAGCGAGTTACACCAATGCAAAATAAGTCGTGTGAATAAGCTAACACGAGTTTATCGTCACGATTGCCTTGAACATCGTTCAGACGGCGCAGTATTGACCCAGTTTGAATGACCAAAACAAACTGGACAACTTCGTTAACTCGTTACCGGCCGTACACTATGCACACATTGACGAACATCAATAAATCTATTTCCTTTCTGCCATCCCATGTGATTGATATGATAGCTAGGACAATAGGCTCTCAATGTTCTTTGTGCCGTTAGGTCGTTGTTTAGACTAGCGTAGAGCTAATGGAAACTGATTAAAAAACATTCTCAACAAGAAAAAGGGAATCAAAAACGTAACAGAGTTCTTTTACGAAAATAAATATATTAATAACAAAGAGGAAATTGCTACCAAATTCAATGAATTCTTCACCAATATTGGACCAACCCTTGCTGCAAAAATTAAATCTAACAAGAATCCAACAGATTACATTAATCAACCCAAGTTTTCTTCTTTCTTTATCCAACCAACAGATGAACTTGAAGTCCTAGAAATTCTCAAAAACATCAGTGCAAAAAAGGCTGCTGGTATTGATGATCTCAAGTGTTCAATCTTTAAACATTGTAGCGAATTTATCATTAAACCCATTACACATATGCAATCTTTCTCTTGCTAATGGAATATTTCCAGACCTCATGAAGATAGCAAAAGTTGCACGTATTTTCAAAGCTAAAGACCCAACCACACTAAGTAACAACAGGCCAGTCTCTGTGCTACCTGTATTTTCCAAAATCCTAGAAAAAATGATGTACAACCGACTGAACAAATACTTAACCAAATACATTATCCTATATAGTAGTCAATATGGCTTCAGAAATAATCACTCAACTATTCTGGCACTAACTGATCTCTTAGAGAAAATTACCCAAGCCCTAGATAATAGAGAACACACGATTTGGGGTATTCCTTGATCTATCAAAGGCATTTGATACAATAAATCATAATATAATGCTAAATAAACTTGAAAACTATGGATGTCGTGGGGTTGCACTGGGCTGGTTCCAAAGCTACTCTTCACAAACAGATATAATATGTGGAGTTCCACAAGTATCTGTACTTGGCCCTCTACTCTTTCTGATATATATGAACGATCTTCCAAATATTTGTAAGCACCTGAATCTAATATTATTTGCTGATGATACAAATGCATTTTACTCAAATAAAAATATAAGTAAGGCATATGATGTTATGTAGTCAACAAAGAAATGGAGACAATATGCAATTGGTTTCTTGCTAATAAATTAACTCTAAACCTGGAAAAAACTAATTACCTGATTTTTACGATTACAGATCTATGCAAAAAAATAACTGTCCTACCCGAGCTCAAGATCAATGAAAGTCAGATACAAAGAGTTAAAAACACTAAATTCCTAGGAATTAATATTGAAGAAAATTTATCATGGAATATGCAAGTGGAATCTATTACCAAAAAACTGTCAAAAAATTTAGGACTCATGAGAAAAATCAGTGATTTCATACCCCACATCTCACTTATTGTAATGCCATATGGAGTGCAACAACAAAGAAAAGCCTTGAAAAGCTTGAACAAATACAAAACAAAGCAATCGCCACACTATCTTACAAACAAAAAAGCATACCAGAAATATGCAGGGACCACAACTTGCTATTGATGAAGGACATTTGAAACATGCAACTAATACACATTTTACATGATTTCCATCAAAAGAAACTCCCCAAATCGCTGTCTTCAATATTTACTAATATACATGATATCCACAACCACGATACACGGTTCAAAGCAAATTCAAATCTGTATTGTGAATTCAGAAGAACAAAAAAAGCAAGAAGTGTCATATCAACCAGAGCCAGATGTCTATGGAATGAACTCCCATGTGATTGTAAGCTTCGCATAGAAACTAGTGATAAATATCATAAGTACCTGAAAACACATTTCATTAATAAATACACCCCAATTAACAATCCAGTTTGTATACTCTCCCTATTCTATATACTACTAGCTGGTGGACCCGACTTCGTCCGGGCTGTTTCCCCTCTGCTTTTCGGCGATTTGACCTTGAATTGACCATTTTGAAGGTCAAGGTCAGGTCGCGGTCACGATTCGACCCGTCCAAAACACTCCTCGGACAAAAGTAACCATAGATATCAAATTTCGTCAAAATCCCGTCAAAATTCACGATTTGACCTTCAATTGATAATTTTGAAGGTCAAGGTCAGGTCGGGGTCATGATTTGACCCGTCCAAAACACTCCCCGGACAAAAGTCGCCCTAGGTATCAAATTTCGTCGAAATCCGTCCGTTTTACCCGATTAGACCTTGAATTTACCTTTTTGAAGGTCAAGGTCAGGTCGGGGTCACGATTTGACCTTTCCAAAACGCTCCCTGGACAAAATCACTCATAGGTATCAAATTTCGTCAAAATCCGTCAGGCAGTTTTCCCGGCCATAGCTAACACACAGACAGACAGAAGTCCCAACATATATATTAGAAGGCAATGCCAGCCAGCAGTTCCTTACGACAGAGACTGTCCAGAAGAGGGGGCAGAAATTAATGAACTTCTCTTTATTCTCATAGTATAATCCTCCCTCTCCTGGTCAGCTCTCCTGGTGAGGAACAGGCCAACCAAACTTATGCCACATTTCCTCCATGTGTCACTATTTGTCACTCATGTACATCTGAACAACAACAGTGCACAAAATTAATCAACTTAATTATGACCTTAACCAATTCCTCAACCAAATCAAGCAGTATTCACACCCATATTTCATTGATCACCTAAAAATACTGATATTCCTCACATTCTCGAAAATATACAAGTATGATTGCAAGATGATCGCGCAGGTCTCAGCATGAAGACATCAAGATAATCATTTTGGCTACCAGATAAAGCATAACAACTAAAAAAAATGACTATAATCGCCATCTCACAACCCGAACCCCCACCCCATTCCAACACCCTTTTTGTCCATCTCTATACGAAACTACACACATTGTAAATACGCACCCGCACTATATACACCCAATATACGTACACATTACACTGTATCATTATACAATCATAAGGGCCATGCCCTTGCAAGTTAAACTTTTTTGTGGGGCCCTGTTGTTATATATCTACTATAATTATATTGAATACCAAATAAATCGTATTGAATCTTGAATCTTGAATCATGTAATAATCGGATCTCTAACGGTGTCTCCTGTTGAATAAGCCCTGGGCTTGGTTGCCTTATATCCTGCAGGATTCTCCACAGTCCGAGTTTATTGGTTTGACTCTCAGCCATGGGTGTATATTAAATACTTCAGCCCTGTACGTAGCTATATATCACCCCACTTAGAGAGTGGGTTTCTTCTCCAGTCCTTATCTCAAAATATAGTGCACGCATGGATCACATGGAGCTCAACACTGCTGTTGGATTCTAGTGACCCAGCACTTCTGCAGCGTAAAATATATCGATGTCATAATCTGTCAAGTGGTCTGCGTCTAACGGTTTGTTCACTTTGCCCTTTCATTTTAAATTGTCCTGTTTGTTTTTGAGTTGTCAGCACATTGGAGAACTGGTGGTGACTAACAATTGCAACAGGGTATTGTTTGTCATGTAGGTATACCTGCCAATGGATGAATATTATGCTCGGAGTGTTGTAGATTCATACCCAAGCAATCATATATGGCAAGCAACCCGGACCGGTCCTATACTAAAACCCGACCGCACCCGACCGCACACGACCGGACCCGACCGGACCGCTCCCAGGGGTCCGAGCTAGATGGGGTTTGCACTATCGTGTACAATGGACCCGAATGTACCAAAGTTCCAATCCCCAAGTCGATAGCTAGAGCGGACACGACACTGTTAACCCCTGACTTGCGGCCGTTTCCGCCAGGTACGGGAAATCAGATAATGGACATTATATCATGAGGTGAATACCCATATGCATCCATGGGTGATCGGACATGTCACTAGCTGCAGCAGAAGTGAATAAATTAACCCATACGCTGCTGCCGAATTCGCTATAAATGTACGCAAAAACGCCGAAATTAACACCCGCCGACCGGACCGCCCCTAGGGGTCCGAGCGAGATAGTGTCTGCACTATCGTGTAGAATGGACCCGAAAGTACCAAAGTTCCAATCCCCAAGTCGATAGCTCGAGCGGACACGGCACTGTTAACCCCTGACTTGCGGCCGTTTCCGCCAGGTACGGGAATTCAGATAATGGACATTATATCATGAGGTGAATACCCATATGCATCCATGGGCGATCGGACATGTCACTAGCTGCAGCAGAAGTGAATAAATTAACCCATACGCTGCTGCCGAATTCGCTATAAATGTACGCAAAAACGCCGAAATTAACACCCGCCGACCGGACCGCCCCTAGGGGTTCGAGCGAAATAGTGTCTGCACTATCGTGTAGAATGGACCCGAAAGTACCAAAGTTCCAATCCCCAAGTCGATAGCTCGAGCGGACACGGCACTGTTAACCCCTGACTTGCGGCCGTTTCCGCCAGGTACGGGAAATCCGATAAGGCGCCGACCGCACCTCCCCTGACTGCCTGACCACGGAAATGGACATTATATCATGAAGTGAATAACCATATGCATCCATGGGCGATAGGACATGTCGCTAGCTGCAGCGGAAGTGAATAAATTAACCCATACGCTGCTGCCGAATTCGCTATAAATGTACGCAAAATTGCCGAAATTAACACCCGCCGACCGGACCGCCCCTAGGGGTCCGAGCGAGATGGGGTTTGCACTATCTTGTAGAATGGACCCGAATGTACCAAAGTTTCAATCCCCAAGTCGATAGCGAGAGCGGACACGGCACTGTTAACCCCTGACTTGCGGCCGTTTCCGCCAGGTACGGGAAATCCGATAAGGCGCCGACCGCACCTCCCCTGACTACCTGACCACGGAAATGGTCATTATATCATGAAGTGAATACCCATATGCATCCATGGGCGATCGGACAAGTCGCTAGCTGAAGCGGAAGTGAATAAATTAACCCATACGCTGTTGCCGAATTCGCTGTAAATGTACGCAAAAACGCCGAAATTAACACCCGCCGACCGCACCGCCCTAATGGGTCGGAGCGTGATGGTGTTTTACTATCGTGCAGAATAGACCTGAATGTACCAAAGTTCCAATCCCCAAGTCGATAGCTCGAGTGGGTATGGCACTGTTAACCCCTAACTTGCTACCGGTTCCACGGGTACGCGAAATCCAAAAAGGCACAAACAGCATCTCCCCTGGTTGCACGACCACGGAAATGGACATCATATCATGCGGCGAAGAGTGTATTCTGGTCCTGCTAGATCAACACCGATATTCGAAAACTTATACGAGGTGAGTGATAACATATCAATTGAAACACATATGTATGAGACCCGGAGAATTTTCTTTATGGTACATGCAAAAATATATTATAAAACAACTGAATATGTTAATGGGGGGGGGGGGTAACCCCATGTTTATTTATTATAAAACAACATGGTTCAGGTCATGATAGTCGCATGGGTATTGACTTAAAGTGGTATTCTATTCAAAGCACTGCATGTGACATTATGTATGGATTGTATAGCGAGGCGTCACATTCGTCACCACGGACTTCAATTCAATTTATTTATTTATTTTGGTGAATCCCTTGTGATTATCAGTCCAGTGATTAACTAATTTACTTCGAGTTCTCGTGCGATTTACCTTTGGCGGTTTTCGTTACAATAAATAATCATGAATAATGTACATGTATCAATTGTACGTGTTTTTATATGAATTGGTTTAGACAGAAGTTATACGATCGTGCGAATTAATTGGGATTTAAAACATGATCAGATTGTGAGATTTTAAATCGGATTATGAACCTTGGCCTCATCCGTGGGACGATTGAGCTGCATGATGGCTTCGTGTACATGGCAAGAAACCCATTCGAATTTAATTTGCAACCAATGGAATGAACCAATGATATGGTTGCATTGATATATAAAATGGTTACTTTCTAAATTGTGTCAAATCAGCAGCGTGAATTTCGTTACTTATTCCTTATTCCTTATTCCTTATTCAAAAAATTTGGGAAAATGTGGCAAATGACCATGGCAACGTCTTAAGTAGGGCGAGACAAAATTTCCTGCGAAAAAAAATTCTGGAAAAAAGTTTTAAAATGCCTCGAAAATAGGCAAAGTCCGAAAATAAACGGAAATAGTCCGAAACAAGTGCAGGGTCATAAATGGCCACCTGGGCCGAACTTTTTGGGCCGAAACGTTTTTGGGTCGAGTCCGAAAAAGTGGGTCGAATCCCAGTTTTCGCTCTGCTCGGTCGGGAAATTTTCGGAAAATGTGGCAAACTGTCACATATTAAAAAATGGCCACCTGGGCCGAACTTTTTGGGCCGAAAAGTTTTTGGGTCGAGTCCGAAAAAGTGGGTCAAATAGAAATTCCCGCTTTGCTCGGTCAGGAAAATTTGGGAAAATGTGGCAAATGACCATGGCAACGTCTTAAGTAGGGCGAGACAAAATTTCCTGCGAAAAAAAATTCTGGAAAAAAGTTTTAAAATGCCTCGAAAATAGGCAAAGTCCGAAAATAAACGGAAATAGTCCGAAACAAGTGCAGGGTCATAAATGGCCACCTGGGCCGAACTTTTTGGGCCGAAACGTTTTTGGGTCGAGTCCGAAAAAGTGGGTCGAATCCCAGTTTTCGCTCTGCTCGGTCGGGAAAATTTCGGAAAATGTGGCAAACTGTCACATATTAAAAAATGGCCACCTGGGCCGAACTTTTTGGGCCGAAAAGTTTTTGGGTCGAGTCCGAAAAAGTGGGTCAAATAGAAATTCCCGCTTTGCTCGGTCAGGAAAATTTGGGAAAATGTGGCAAATGACCATGGCAACGTCTTAAGTAGGGCGAGACAAAATTTCCTGCGAAAAAACATTCTGGAAAAAAGTTTTTAAATGCCTCGAAAATAGGCAAAGTCCGAAAATAAACGGAAATAGTCCGAAACAAGTGTGGTGTCATAAATAGCCACCTCGGCCGAAAAATTTGGGCCGAAAAGATTTTGGGTCGAGTCAGAAAAAGTGGGTCGAATCCCAGTTTTCGTTCTGCTCGGTCGGGAAAATTTCGGAAAATGTGGCAAACTGTCACATATTAAAAAATGGCCACCTGGGCCTAACTTTTTGGGCCGAAAAGTTTTTGGGTCGAGTCCGAAAAAGTGGGTCAAATAGAAATTCCCGCTTTGCTCGGTCAGGAAAATTTGGGAAAATGTGGCAAATGACCATGGCAACGTCTTAAGTATGGCGAGACAAAATTTCCTGCGAAAAAAAATTCTGGAAAAAAGTTTTAAAATGCCTCGAAAATAGGCAAAGTCCGAAAATAAACGGAAAAGTCCGAAACAAGTGCAGGGTCATAAATGGCCACCTGGGCCGAACTTTTTGGGCCGAAAAGATTTTGGGTCGAGTCAGAAAAAGTGGGTCGAATCCCAGTTTTCGTTCTGCTCGGTCGGGAAAATTTCGGAAAATGTGGCAAACTGTCACATATTAAAAAATGGCCACCTGGGCCGAACTTTTTGGGCCGAAAAGTTTTTGGGTCGAGTCCGAAAAAGTGGGTCAAATAGAAATTCCAGCTTTGCTCGGTCAGGAAAATTTGGGAAAAGGTGGCAAATGACCATGGCAACGTCTCAAGTATGGCGAGACAAAATTTCCTGCGAAAAAAAATTCTGGAAAAAAGTTTTTAAATGCCTCGAAAATAGGCAAAGTCCGAAAATAAACGGAAATAGTCCGAAACAAGTGCAGGGTCATAAATGGCCACCTGGGCCGAACTTTTTGGGCCGAAAAGTTTTTGGGTCGAGTCAGAAAAAGTGGGTCGAATCCAAGTTTTCGCTCTGCTCGGTCGGGAAAATTTCGGAAAATGTGGCAAACTGTCACATATTAAAAAATGGCCACCTGGGCCGAACTTATTGGGCCGAAAAGTTTTTGGGTCGAGTCCGAAAAAGTGGGTCAAATAGAAATTCCCGCTTTGCTCGGTCAGGAAAATTTGGGAAAATGTGGCAAATGACCATGGCAACGTCTTAAAGGTACGGTTGGCCTTGGCGGTGGGTATCCTGTGAAAATATTTCCACCCGTCAAAAACCGCCACAAACAGAAAGAACATCAAAATGTAGACAGACTTTGTCCGTATATAAATAAAAAATATCGCATAAACAGTATGTTATTCTCATATGTTTAACCATTGTTATGTAAACAAAAGCATAAAAAGTTACTTTTCTGGTGTTTGTTTATATTATGATGGTAAATATAAAGAGCGTTCTTTGTTGGTGAATTCCTGATATGGAACTAATAAAGAGCGTTTATGCCATTTGTGTGTGATTAGCCAGTAATCCCAGTATCATTGTGCTGTCCTCTGTAACCCAACCAGGCTCTTGCTTAGGTAAAATATAGTAGGTACTTATGATAGCATGCTGTTTACGCGATGGTCATGGTATATATGAACGAAACTGTATGCGTTTTAATGTTTTTCTGTTTACGGTGTTTAGAACAAATTTGAATATTTTCGACAATTAAGGCCGCACGTGCCTTTAAGTAGGGCGAGACAAAATTTCCTACGAAAAAAAATTCTGGAAAAAAGTTTTAAAATGCTTCGAAAATAGGCAAAGTCCGAAAATAACCGGAAATAGTCCGAAACAAGTGTGGTGTCATAAATGGCCACCTCGGCCGAAAATTTGGGGCCGAAAAGATTTTGGGTCGAGTCCGAAAAAGTGGGTCGAATCCCAGTTTTCGCTCTGCTCGGTCGGGAAAATTTCGGAAAATGTGGCAAACTGTCACATATTAAAAAATGGCCACCTGGGCCGAACTTTTTGGGCCGAAAATATTTCGGGCCGAGTCCGAAAAAGTGGGTCAAATAGAAATCCCCTCTGCTCGGTCAGAAATAATAGGTAAAATGTGGCAAATGACCATGGCAACGTCTTAAGTAGGTCGAGAAAAAATTTCCTGTCAAAAAATATTCTGGAAAAAAGTTCAAAAATGCCTCGAAAATAGGCAAAGTCTGAAAATGAACGGAAATTGGCCGAAACAAGTGGTGGGTCATTAATGGACACCTCGGCCAAAAATTTCGGGTCTTGAATAAAGACTCGACTTTAGGCAGCAGGTACTTCTGAAACACATCAGGATAGGTATGTCGGTATCTGGGTATTGGAACGTGTTAGCTCTAAGACAACTTTGGAGTTGAATACTCCACCAGTCCTGTACTTAGCCTCGCTATTAAAGCCGAACGCCTTATTCGTCATTATTATATTGTATACGTGTATACATATAATAGTAGCTTCGCTATAGGTACGTTCATAACACTCACAGATGTCCAAAAAGGCGAGGCGGTGGAACTCCTCCAATGCATTGACAACCGCGGTTGGGATCTACGAGTTGGCCTCCGCTCAATCACTTATACAGTTTGGTGGTACAACATAAACAATGGGGAGTCGTTCTCGTGGAAGAACAGTCGCGGAATTATTAAAGAAATAGACGTTCCTCCAGGGCTGTATAACTTCACACAGATATGGGACCTTGTCGAGGAAAACATTGACACCATACTGGCGGTGAGCAAAGTTAATGGTTTGATAATCTAACCGTGGATGATGGGCAGGAGATCTTATTTACAAATGGACTGCTGTCCATCGATCTTATTTACAGATGGACTGCTGTCCTTACTTGGATTGGACGACGGTTTAAATGGCCAGTGGCTCTCTGCGGGCACATCTACTGGGGACCGCCCCGTCAACTTTGCATCCACAAAAATGCATCATCTGCACTTGGAGCAGATAAACAGATCTAGTTCCGTTGTAGATGAGGCTCCATCCAACATCCTGGCAACGAGTGGGTTTGACTGTCACTGATTTTGTGCCATCGGCACCCTCCAAGTCGAGCATCTTGAGTTCAAACGTCTTCAGTGCTGAACACAGAGTGCATTGAAGATAGAGGTCCGCGATGATAGAGGTGCACGTCTGAATAGTGACCTACCTATCAGTGTGGTACTAGAGATACGATGAGTATCTACGGCCCTATGGAGTGTTCTGCACTCAGTGAGAGTTCCTACGGAACTGGTACTCCGCCGGGTAGTGCCCTGATTACTATCTGGGCATAATTCAATGGCAGCGTCACGTTGGTGGTTTACTCGGAAGGGGCGGCGATCGGCCGTTCACCATGGGGAACTCGGCTACTGGGGATAGGTTGTGTGGATACCCCGTACTAGCGAATGGTAAAATAATACGAATGGGCATGTCCGCGTCTCACACTAATGGTGACTTTGCCGCGGTTGAGGTTATAAACGGCAAAAAGACCACGGAGCAAAAATATCTAGTGAGAAACAGAAGAGGACGATGGTGTTTGCAGATCCATTGAAGCTGCGACGGTGTGATGTAATACCGTTTGACTGGAAAGACGACCATTGTGGACGAAGTCGCAAATTCAACGAGATGAAAACTGAAATCCGGACTAGGGCACGAAAAACGCACGCCGCGGTGATGGATGGCGAGGCAAAAAAGCACTTATTCAGAAAGGCAGAGAAGAAGCCAAGGCGATTATAGAAAAGTTATCAGTTTCGCGGTAGTGTAAACTCGTTCCCGTTCCTAAAGAACTGGCTGAGCCACATACTAAGATGGCCCGCCTCCTTATTAGTATACGTAATTTTATTGTGACTGTCAATGTATTACAAAGTAATAATATGTATTACAAAGTAATAATATGAACAGCAAGGTGTCTAGTCGCATCGGGACAATCTACTACAGCCCGAGGGTTACTGGAAGGGGCTTGCAATCAAGAACCTCGCGGCAGCAGCCAATGTTTCTGAAGATGTGGCACGGGCGTGGCCCAAGAAGCAGGCCATCTGGCAGATATACCTACCCAATCCGCATGTGCCAAGGCCCAAGTTTGACGAGCCAGTGCCAAATGAAGTCCACCAGGCCGACCTGCTTTTTCTGCCTCATGACCGGGTGGTTCGCAAGACATACAAATACGCACTCACCGTCGTCGACGTGGCCTCTCGATACAAATAAGCCGAGCCCCTCGCCACAAAAGTCGCGGATGCCATTGAACGGATCTACAGTCGAGGCCCTCTTAGATGGCCGAAATTGCGCCAGGTCGACCCGGGGCTCGAGTTCATGGGTGCTGTGAGCCTCCTGCTAAGCAAGCACAGCGTTCAGGTGAGACGGGTCCGTGTGGATGTCCACCGACACCAGGGGGTCGTGGAGCGCTTCAACCAACACGCCCAGCAGATGAAGCTTCCCGCCGGTCAAAGGTCGACTGAATGGGTGGTTCGACTGCCCGCTGTTGTATCGGATCTGAACAATGAAATGACTCGTCTGACCGAAAAAAGCCCTCTGATGCCATCAAGATCAAGTCAGTGAAAACCCTCTTCTGTTGTTCCAGGTCGTCCAATGGGGCCCAAAAAGCAAAAGCACCCCTCGCGAGTGGGCGTTCGTTACATCTACCAGCTTGGCGAGCTGGAAGGGGGCCGCCGGCGCACAACTGACCCTGTGTGGTCCCTACATGTGTACCAACTTGAACGCTTGTCACCAAGCGCCCGACGAGCCTGTGCTCTACCATTTAGTGGATGGGCCAGCGCGCGGATTTGTCAGGAAAGTGTTGCTTGTGGTGCCTCCCGACACCCAGCTGCCACCAGCTAGTTCTGTATGAACTGTTAGAAGGACTAGACACTAGGTGTCTCGTTCCATGAACAATGCTGCAGCCCCTCTTTTTCGGTTGCACTCTAGACAGGTCAGCCTCACATCTCTCTGCAGTGCCCTTTGTTGTTATCCAGCCAGTCGACACTAAATTGCTGTGTGTCTTTGGATTGGAAGGCCAGAGCAGCCCAATCTCGCACGCCATGCAGCGGTTCTGTTGGGCTTCACGGAGATCGAGGATATAGTCGACCTTGAGATTGAATCCCTGGCGTCCATTAGCCTGGTCCTGGCGCTTGTATACCACAAGCTTCCTTTGTATTTCCTTGCAGGCCTGGCATCGGAACACTCTTCCGGTGGACAGTTTACCCGTTCGAGCTGTTGCAAATACTCCACGCGGGATACGGCTAAGTAGCACATATTGGACCACTGGAGGTAGTCGTCGATGATCCAGACATTCTGAGGGTCGTGGACCGTAAGTCTCTGGCTCGAGTGGACGTTGAAAGCATAGCCCAGGCGCCAATCATCGGTTTTAATAGCACACTCGGCGGCCTCGATATAGACCGCAACGACGTCATTGAGAACAAGCTCTTCTCTGTGCGACGGGTCGCCAGTGCCTGGGATTGCGACGTCAATGTCCTGCTTTCGGCTGTCCTTGGGTGGTAAAGGATAGACACTGGGTTATCTAGGAAATGCTCCTTATGGCGTCGGAGCAACAGCTCATGTGTCTGGTCGCGGACCTTCTGGCGGCTGGTGATGATTAGGTCACCGGGCCTCCACTGCTCCACAAATCGGTCACCCAGTCAGCTCGGGAGAGCCTTCCGCATTTCCTGGCATTGGACTTTGTCACTATGAAGGCGTATACGCTTTTTCAGGGCTTTGATGGCTTCATCTTTTGCTCTGTTGTCGACACCAAACTCTTCGTAGTAGTCTGCCTTTTTTGCAACCAATGGCGAGGCATTTCACCTGCAATCGGTGGCGGCTGTCCTTGATCCCCGCAGCAAATTACATGGACGCCATGTTGGTCACGTCAGTTTGAGAAAATCTCCAGGATAGGCCGGGGCACAGCGCAGACCTCGCCCCAGATGATGGCGCGCGTGGTGAACTTCTGCCCCATGCGGTCGGGCATCCAGTCATTCTGACCACTCCATCGGAAGAAGCTGTGGTATGTCTGTGCTTTGACCCCACGGGCCCACATTTCTTTCGCGAGGCAATGGGTCGGGGTAATTACGGGGGTCTCTTACACGGAAGAGCTCAATCGCTCTTGTGGTCTTGCAACTGTCCCTCCATCATTAAGGTAGCTCAGCCGGTGCCGGGTCAGTTCGTCATTGTAGCTGGGCGCCGTTGATCCGCCATCGCTTTGGCTTGGCTACAGTATTCTGGCTTGGAGAAGAACTCGGCGTGTTCCTGCGGCATGTACAACTGCTCTCCCTTGTCGTGCCACTGAGCGGCATGAACCCTGTCTCGGGCCGGTGGCCTGAGAGTTAGCTCGTATAGTGACTCCTGAGACAGTTGCGGCAGTATCCCGGGAGATACTCCACCTGTGGCACGTACGCCTAGACACCGTCAAGTTTCTGCAACGCGGTCTTCTGGACGTAAATGCTATCAGTTTGCCACATTTTCCGAAATTTTCCCGACCGAGCAGAGCGAAAACTGGGATTCGACCCACTTTTTCTGACTCGACCCAAAATTTTCGGCCGAGGTGGCCATTTATGACACCACACTTGTTTCGGACTATTTCCGTTTATTTTCGGACTTTGCCTATTTTCGAGGCATTTAAAAACTTTTTTCCAGAATGTTTTTTTCGCAGGAAATTTTGTCTCGCCCTACTTAAGACGTTGCCATGGACATTTGCCACATTTCCCAAATTTTCCTGACCGAGCAAAGCGGGAATTTCTATTTGACCCACTTTTTCGGACTCGACCCAAAAACTTTTCGGCCCAAAAAGTTCGGCCGAGGTGGCCATTTATGACCCTGCACTTGTTTCGGACTATTTCCGTTTATTTTCGGACTTTGCCTATTTTCGAGGCATTTAAAAACTTTTTTCCAGAATTTTTTCTCGCAGGAAATTTTGTCTCGCCCTACTTGAGATGTTGCCATGGTCATTTGCCACATTTTCCCAAAGTTTCCTGACCGAGCAAAGCGGGAATTTCTATTTGACCCACTTTTTCGAACTCGACCCAAAAACATTTCGGCCCAAAAAGTTCGGCCCAGGTGGCCATTTTTTAATATGTGACAGTTTGCCACATTTTCCGAAATTTTCCCGACCGAGCAGAGCGAAAACTGGGATTCGACCCACTTTTTCGGACTCGACCCAAAAACGTTTCAGCCCAAAAAGTTCGGCCCATGTGGCCATTTATGACCCTGCACTTGTTTCGGACCATTTCCGTTTATTTTCGGACTTTGCCAATTTTCGAGGCATTTTAAAACTTTTTTCGATAATTTTTTTTCGCAGGAAATTTTGTCTCGCCCTACTTAAGACGTTGTCATGGTCATTTGCCACATTTTCCCAAATTTTCCTGACCGAGCAAAGCGGGAATTTCTATTTGACCCACGTTTTCGGACTCGACCCAAAAACTTTTCGGCCCAAAAAGTTCGGCCCAGGTGGCCATTTTTTAATATGTGACAGTTTGCCACATTTTCCGAAATTTTCCCGACCGAGCAGAGCGAAAACTTGGATTCGACCCACTTTTTCGGACTCGACCCAAAAACGTTTCGGCCCAAAAAGTTCGGCCCATGTGGCCATTTATGACCCTGCACTTGTTTCGGACTATTTCCGTTTATTTTCGGACTTTGCCTATTTTCGAGGCATTTTAAAACTTTTTTCCAGAATTTTTTTTCGCAGGAAATTTTGTCTCGCCCTACTTAAGACGTTGCCATGGTCATTTGCCACATTTTCCCAAATTTTTTGAATAAGGAATAAGGAATAAGGAATAAGTAATGAAATTCACGCTGCTTGTCAAATCGACATCTTGATCTTATCATAATGCGACCACCACGAGTTCTACCAGTTATGGTCATATATCCATGTTCTGTTTGCGACGGTGAAGCCAAAGGTAGGGGAACAATTTGATTTATATTTTTTATGTTGATATATACTAACGGAAAGTTGCTAATGCAGTTTAGATAATTACTGTTTGTTTCTCCGTTATTCGCGAATTTATAGTTATGATGTTTGGTATTATCTGATTATTCGCATAGTAAAGCATGACACCAAATATCTTTTTGTACGAATGATTTTGAGCGAGTCGAATATTGATTGGACAAGCTAACTAACGGAATTGCATGTTCGAGCAATCATAACCTATTTTCGCAGTCTGGAAATTCCAACATTCGAATAGTCTATGAAATTATTTGTGAAATCCAATTGTTTGAAATGTTGCCAACATGTCAACCATTTAATTTTAAATTGTCCAATAATCCATAACGATACGTATATCGGCCAATAAAGCGAATGCGATTAACAATTTGTCTATACCATATATCAATGTTTTTTCAATTTGCTCACATTACCAGTCGATGCGCTGAATTATTCCTGTAAAACAGTTTGTGGTTACAACACGTGTTGCGGTACGGGTAGCTATATAGATTCCAGTAACCGTATCGAACGGAGAAACGAATATTTATTTCTGAACTATACATATTTACCCTCCAGTAGCCAACTAAATTTTGTATTGACGACTGGCATGCCGATATCAATAACTCGAAACTATACGAAATATATTGACCGAGTGCAATAAATACCATTTAAAGTCGAGATTTAGCTAGCGAGGCTCGAATCGAATTTAGTGGACGATGTTAATAAATTGCGTATTGAATTGCGACGAATTTGAGATCAATCTTTATCACTTAATCACATTGTAGCTTGGGGAAACGACCCAAAGACGGCTGGGGTTAAACAATTCATAATTATTTCTTTATCACAACCAAAGAGGAAGTAAAGACATGTGCATTAAAGAAAAAATAACTCAACTCAACTCATTCAATTATGCAATATCATTATTATATTCCAATTACAATTACATATATGATGGTTGTTACGGCGCACTATGTTCAGTTCAACGTGTGTGTGTGTGGGGGGGGGTGCTTAGAAAACAATATTTGTTCCAAGCCAACATTCGGGGTTAGGGGTTAACAGTGCCGTGTCCGCTCGAGCTTTCATAGCGAATTCGGCAGCAGCGTATGTGTTAATTTATTCACTTCCGCTGCAGCTAGCGACTTGTCCGATCGCCCTGGATGCATATGGTTATTCACTTCATGATATAATGTCCATTTCCGTGGTCCGGCAGTCAGGGGAGGTGCCGTCGGCACCTTATCGGATTTCCCGTACCTGGCGGAAACGGCCGCAAGTCAGGGGTTAACAGTGCCGTGTCCGCTCTAGCTATCGACATGGGGATTGGAACTTTGGTACATTCGGGTCCATTCTACACGATAGTGAAAACCCCATCTCGCTCGGACCCCTGGGGCGGTCCGGTCGGCGGGTGTTAATTTCGGCGTTTTTGCGTACATTTATAGCGAATTCGGCAGCAGCGTATGGGTTAATTTATTCACTTCCGCTGCAGCTAGCGACTTGTGAGATCGCCCATGGATGCATATGGCTATTCACTTCATGATATAATGTCCATTTCAGGGGTCCGGCAGTCAGGGGAGGTGCGGTCGGCGCCTTATCGGATTTCCCGTACCTGGCGGAAACGGCCGCAAGTCAGGGGTTAACAGTGCCGTGTCCGCTCGAGCTATCGACTTGGGGATTGGAACTTTGGTACATTCAGGTCCATTGTACACGATAGTGCAAACCCCATCTCGCTCGGACCCCTGTGGGCGGTCCGGTCGGGTGCGGTCGGGTGCGGTCGGGTTTTAGTAGGACCCACACGGACTAGTATCCAGCCGGTTACATTGTCAGAAAGGAAGCATGACTGGTGCACTCTGGTAGAGATTGCGGTAACTGCTGGAAATGAGGACCGAACCGATCAGTAGCAACGCTATAGTAGCACTATAGTAGCAACATTTAGTTGTAGGTCAGTTGCAGCTTGCTGAGTCACGGTACTGTAGTCATCATATTCATAGAAGTTGAAGGCATCTGACTGGAAACTGCCATATCATTATTAATACATTGTTGCTGTAAGTTTCAGTATTATGATCATCACTCATGCTTCTAAATTTAATCCCAGCTCACTTCTCCGTCAATTTCAAAATCTGTGAAATCTGTGCCAATTTTAAGATTGTTAGTTTCTTTATTTTTCGATCATGAACCTTTAAAATTAAATTCGGAGGCAGACGTTGTAAACAAGATCTATGATGCAAGGGTAGTAACTCAATTTACGCAATGAAGCCACCGGACTATTTAGTCCAGGAATTATTGGTCGACCTCTGCACCCCCCCCCCCCCCCAGGACTCAACTTCACCCCACTAATTTTCTTCCTTAAGGTCTCCTCTAATTTTTTTCACTTGTTAACAAGAAAAAAAAGTGGCCGCAGAGACTCCAGACAAGATGGCGTCCATCATGGCGGCCATTTTTTTTAATGCACCAGGTCTTGTTGATCGCCATTATAGTAAAGATGATAGCACATGCGGTATTGTTTTCCGCTCGATTCGTTATGCTAATATACAATCCTTACAAATTAGCCAAAAATCCGACACCAGAATCCAATATGGCGGCCAAGATGGCCGCCGAAATGTGAAAATATGCTATTTTTCTGACATGTTACCACCTTTCGTTTGTCTCTGTGGGAAAATGTTAGAATTTTTTGCGTCATGTTATACATTTATCATATAGAGGAGTCATTGGCGAACACACAAGAACCATAATATGCATTCATTGCGGGATATTTTTGCCCGATATCACGTTTTCCCAAATGCCGGTATCATAGGTCAAAGCCGAATCTCCGTTAATAACGCGATGTTATGTTTCGAATCAATGAATGTTATTGCTATTATAGCAACACACATGCATATATATTTGCAGGAGATACTCGAGATAGGATTCCTCTTATACCTGAGTTGAGGAATATTTACCCAAATCCAAGATGGCGGCCAAAATGGCCACCAGAAATAAACAATGGCCGAAAATCGCTGATTTTAACATCAATGAGCATTATTGTCATGACAACTCCACACCTGCTTACTATTGTAAGTTGGGAACACTTAGGCGAAGAACTTTCCTTGTACCATATCCAAACAAAAGTCCCCCAAATTCAAAATGGCGCCCACAATGGCGGACAGATTTTGAAAAATCACCGAAATTCCCTCATATTCACATCATTGGGCATTATTGTCGAGACAACTCCATCCGTGCGTACAGTTGAGTTGGAAATACTGAGGTGAAGTAATTACCTTACATCTCATGCAAGAAATGGTTTTCCAAATTGAAGATGGCGGCCAAAATGGCGACCGAAATTTGAAAACAAGTCTACATTCCTTTACTTTCTTAGGATGGGCGTTATTGTTTCGCGATTTCTATCCAGCATTACATGTTGATATGGAATAGTGATATGAAGTATTCATTAGGGTTTGGCAATTGATACTCACAGCCAAGATCGCTGCTAAATTGGCGGCTAGAAATTGAAAAGAAATCGATATTTTCACATATTAATTTCAACGTTTTGTCATAATATCGGTATGTATGGACGAAACTGTACATAAACCATCTGCTAGTTCAACTTAAAGGTATAAAAACGCATACCATAGCTCGTATCCTTCTGGAAAGATAAAAAACCACCATTAATATCGCGATGTGGCATTTCGAAATCCAGTCTCCACTTAGCACCGATAATGGCCGTAAGCGAGGTGCGCCGAATAGTTATATCAGAACAATTACCTGATAACAGATTCTGATTTGCCACGTCACGTCCATAATTATCTGGACCAGCTTCCAATTCTTTGTGTGATAAATATAGGTCGCTCACACCGACAAATTATTCATCACTTCCTGGGAGTAGGGTCCCTCTAATCATAACGTTTCAAACAATTCATTTTCCGGTGTCTAGCTTACGATTTTAAATATTTGCTAAATATTATATTTGTGCGTCATCTTGAACTAGGAAGGTACATGGCCGATGAGTATACAAGCTTACAGAAGGTCATCTCTATGTATGTGTCTCATACCCCATGGGATAACGACATGTACACCTGGCGAACCAGTTAGCTAGTCACTTCTCAATAGATGGTTTATCAACTCACAAACTCAGCGAACGCATTGGCATATGTGGACAACTTCGACAGTGTTTCGAAGGTTGCTAGCTGTCTCATTCCCTTGGACAGATGTCTATCTGCCAAGGAGAAGACCCTAGTGTACAGACTACCCACACTTCTTGACCATTATCCGAAGCAAACTGTGTGACGCCCCGCAGTTGTCTCGTCGAATATCTTCCAGCAGAGAAGAACAATGCTTGCGGTGCTAGTTTGTGGACATGCGCCATGATACTGGGAATGAAATGGGCCACTGTATACACCACCCCTACACCTGGTGCATGTTTAAGATATCGAATGGCATGCGTGTCGGTTTTATTTGGTGTGGTAAGATTGTATTTCCACATCCGTTTCGAAGCCTTTCTGATTCAACTACATGTACGTACACTTTTGCCTGGATAATACTATGCTAGCCTTCCTCAAAACAGTCGGATGGACTAAAGGATAATGTCTTAAAAGCATGAATGTATGCGTGTTTTGTTATCCTCTCTCGGGGTTAGGGTCAGTATGTGGGCGATATTATTCAAGAAAATGTCAGGAACTGTGGTGCATTTATTTCACTATGTATTTAAAGAACAATATACAGTCTCGATGGCAATGGCTGTGGACGTTGGGGAACGCGACCTTTATGATCATATAGCTTTATATATCTTTAGAATATAGTAGTTAATGTCTCATGCAGGAAAATGGTCGCATTGGTGATGTTACCAAGAAATCACTTGGTGTACCAACGTTTGTTGAACTGAATGCAAGAGCTCATCAATGTAACATTCCTCTGGATGTTCTTCGCGTTGAACATTTAACCCTTTTGTTGGTGGCATTTGTACATTCTTGAACCATACCACCCAGCGTGAGCATGACATATCAACCAACTATCAAAGGTATCGCCTTTAAGACTACACCCTTGTCTTGGTGGGGCTTATACAGCAGTAGCCAATGGCATACTCCTGGTCCAGTTGTTTAAGAACGGCTTCCAAACGGATGGGAACATACACTCTTAGCATACAAGGAAGGCAAAGCCACACATGAGATCCTGTCGGAATCTAAATCATAACAAAATGAGGGGCGGTGCAGTCATGGTCCAATTTCATTTCCACTGTCATGACACATACCCACAAACTAGCACCGTGTGTATTGTTATCATCTGCTTTCAACATTCGAAGCCATATACAGAAGTTGTCCGGGTACGTCAGTGCATTAGATGAGTATGTGAATTGATAAACCATATATTGAGAAGTGGCTGTTTGGGAAGATCACCAGGTGTACACGTTGTTATCCCCATTAGGTCACCAAAGCTGACAATACGCAGATAGATAGGTCCTTCTGAAAGCTAGTATACGCATCGACCGAATACCTTTATAGTGTATCGCACAAGATGACGCATATACCCCATATGTAGCATCTGAATTATACCATAAGCTATACCACGAATGAAGCTCGCTAAGAATTCCAAGTTTTCGAAACAAACATGTGAGCTGGACACCGGCATATGTATTGTTTGAAACATTCCGATTAGTGGCACACTCCTACAAAGAAGAGTATTGAACTGTTATTGTGAGTGAGATAGATTAATCTGACGAAGAGATGGAAACGAGTCTAGATAATACTGAATGTGGCAATTCAGAATAAGCTCAGGTACTGTTGTTTTGATTCTTGGAAGTCATAATATGACTATTCGGCGCACCTATATACGGTTACGGCCAGTATGAGCCCTTAGTGGAGAATGGATTTTGAAATGCCACATTGCGATTGTGGGTTTTCATCGTTCCAAAAGGCTACGACTTACATTGGAACTAATAGATGGCTCATATTATGTACCGTTTCGTTTATACAAATCAATATTATGACAAAAAGTTGAAATTAGTATGTGATAATATCGGCTTCTTTTCAATTTCTGCCTGTCAGTTTGGCCGCCATATTGACTGTGAGTATCACTTGCCAAACCCTAATGAATAATTCATACATATCAACATGTAATGGTGGGTAGAAATCGCGAAACAATAACGCCCATCCTAAGAAAGTAAAGGAATGTAGGCGTGTTTTCAAATTTCGGTCGCCATTTTGGCCGCCATCTTCGATTTGGAAAACCATTTCTTGCATGAGATGTAAGGTAATTACTTCACCTCAGTATTTCCAACTCAACTGTACGCATGGATGGAGTTGTCTCCACAATAATGCCCAAATGATGTGAATATGAGGAAATTTCGGTGATTTTTCAAAATCTGTCCGCCATTGTGTGCGCCATTTTGGATTTGGGGGACTTTTATTTGAATATGGTACAAGGAAAGTTCTTCGCCTAAGTGTTCCCAACTTACAATAGTAAGCAGGTGTGGAGTTGTCATGACAATAATGCTCACTGATGTTAAAATCAGCGATTTTCGGCGATTTTTTATTTCTGGTGGCCATTTTGGCCGCCATCTTGGATTTGGGTAAATATTCCTCAACTCAGGTATAAGAGGAATCCTAGCTCGAGTATCTCCTGTAAATATATATGCATGAGTGTTGTTATAATAGCAATAACATTCATTGATTCGAAACATAACATCGCGTTATTAACGGAGATTCGGCTTTGACCTATGATACCGGCATTTGGGAAAACGTGATATCGGACAAAAATATCCCGCAATGAATGCATATTATGGTCCCCGTGTGTTCGCCAATGACTCCTCTATATGATAAATGTATAACATGACGCAAAAATTCTAACATTTTCCCACAGAGACAAACGAAAGGTGGTAACATGTCATAAAAATAGCATATTTTCACATTTCGGCGGCCATCTTGGCGGCCATCTTGGCGGCCATCTTGGATTCTGGTGTCGGATTTTTGGCTAATTTGTAAGGGTTGTATATTAGCATAACGAATCGAGCGGAAAAAAAGACCACATGTGCTATCATCTTTACTATAATGGCGATCAAAGAGACCTGGTGCATTAAAAACAAATGGCCGCCATGATGGACGCCATCTTGTCTGGAGTCTCTGCGGCCACTTTTTTTTCTTGTTAACAAGTGAAAAAAATTAGAGGAGACCTTAAGGAAGAAAATTAGTGGGGTGATCGAAGTTGAGTCCTGGGGGGGGGGGGGGTGCAGAGGTCGACCAATATCTCCTGGACTAATTTCAGAGTCCGGTGACTTCATTGCATATTCGTTATTCGCCGATCATGGCAATGACGGACATGGAGCCTAATTCGAAAAGCAATAATAATATGTTATGTTAACCCCTGAAGTATCTGACATCACTCAGAACTGTTATTAACCTGTTGTTTCATTAATGATGTGAACATCGTTAGATATCTCGATGTTTCGTTACGTTTTAACATAGGAAATGAGGAAAGAAGCTTATGATCATATAATCACTGTGGAGTATATATGCTCCTCGAAATCTCATTCCGCCCGAGCAAAAGTCCCATTCCGAGCGGTATAAGTTCCGATTCCGCGAACGTTTTGCTCGATTTTCCACGACCATGTTTACTAATTGGTACATCTTAAATATCTTTTATAGTCTTTAACTAAACTGAGATAAATATGCAACACAAACTTCTGCAAATGTCTAAATAGGAATCCAGGCCTGAATCACATTGAATTGGTGAGTTATCTTACTTTTACTTATGCGTTTCTGTGATTGTAGATGTGTTGTGTGTTTTAATTTCTTGTTGTCGTAAAACTGTTTTGTCATGATGTTGACAGTTAAATTGACAATTGTTTAAGAAATGACTGGAATATCGATTGGGGTAATTGGGTTTTGACCATCGAGAGTAATGAAACAAAGTGTGTCTTAAACTTAATTTAGTTACTCTGCCAGTCAAAACCCAATGACACCGATCGTCCTTCCAGTCATTCCTTATAATGACATACCACTAGATTTACTGCAAATCAAACTGAAATATCTCTATGATTTTTGCCTGTATTAAAAGTGTAGCTGAAACAGGCTCCCTTCGGGAATCTTTATCCAGCGTCGCAAGGGTCTTCGTGCGTTAGGGGCTTGTGGCACTGTGCGCTTCGCGCACATGACAGACATATCCTACTCTTTTATAGTGATCATATTATTATGCTACTTCAATAAAACCTCGGGCAAGTGGGTTCATATTGGACCTAAATATTGACATGGGTTCATATTGGACTTATTTAAGCCCGTAGTGGACTTATACCCGTTATTATGTTGGATGGCGCGGGCCACAGTGAAAACACAACTATAAAGAGCGTTCATCTGGTGCTGAAATAGACCCATAGTGAGCGTATTTGTTTTATTTTTTATCTATATAACTAAATTTGTTGAAATCAAAAGTTTGAAAAAATAACTCCGTTTTAGCCTAAAATAAAATAACGAACAATTGTGACCCGCCATATCAAATCCAGTCGTAAGTCGGGATTTTTTTTTACCCTGTGCCAATGCTTATATATGCGAGGCGACCTAAGAGAATGCATTGGCTAACAATTTTTTATAATTTTAATAATTTGTTCATGTATTCTTTAACAATTTTATAATTTCACCCATACATAGCCCCAGACAAACATGACACTCTTCTATATGCTTCTATATATGTGTGGGGCTCCCTGCAGGGTAATGGGTGTTTTTTATTTTATGTCCTAAAAATTGTAAGAAACATTTATTTAAAAAAAAATGATAAAAAATTGTTAGGCCAATGCATTCTCTTATATATGCGAGGCCAGGCCATGCGCACGGGTGTAGATATAAAAACATATGTGATCCTCCGTAGGATCAGCCATCATATGATACGTGATCCTCGTCTCAGGAGTCACTCGTGGCTCAATATGGGCAGGATCACATATCAAAATAAGAGGATATGGTGATCTTTTGAACAGGGGACTTTACTCTCCGGACAATGAAAAGAAACGAAGACGTACAAAATGAAGAAAACAGGTTATCCACGAAACGGAACATTCTGGTACTTTCTCGAACAAGGCTTTATATATATTAATAAGTCGACCATGGATGCTTTATCGGCGGATCTGGCGGCCCTGGAAAACAAAATCTGTCTGAATACATATTGACGGATTACATGCATGCATGGTCAGATATATATAGGCCTCTATATATTTGATAGATATATAGGCCTGTAGGCTATATATACATACCATGAAGCAATACTATTTCAATGGCAGTTAAATGACGTTTTGATGATTGAGTTGATGCTATAATTAAATATATCTGAACATACTACATTACTGTTACCGTGGACATTCGGGTAATGAAAAACAAACTGGAATACAACATGCATGGCGTGTATTATCCATTTAACCATCTCACTACCATTGGCAGCCAGGTTATTAATGGTAGTGAGATGGTTAAATGTTGTTACAGGCAGGTCATATTGTCTATATGATGGCCAGGCGTATATCACCATTAGCGCGTACCAATTAAGTACTTGAGTTAATTAAGCTATCTGCACATACAGCTTACACACAAAATTAGGTACACATAGGGCCGACATATATAATATTTGGAGACCTGTAAGCCATACAATGACAATACAACCACTATTTAGTAGCCTACTTTTTGTAAACTAGTAGTTTAAATTATTGTCGTAATCAGGACAATACCGTATAAATTAGGGTTAAAAAACTATAAGCGCACATGGTAATCGCTTAATTGGAGTTGTCGCTTTTCGGTACGAACTTATTTAAGTACGGTATATCCTGACAAAGATGTCTGCGCCCATGAGCACCTTCGCGAGGCAATGTCGCGTTTGATTGATCGCAACGTTGTTGCAGTCAACATGCAGATGATTCAAGCTTGACTGACACGTACATATGCATAACGTGGTAAATAGAGTATACAAGTGCCGGTAACTTTGGCCATGAATTGGTGTATCTCAATCGGTTTTACCAAAACAAATGAATTACCCGGTACGTGTACTAAAAATGATTTTTACACACAAAAAAAACCCTCTTTTTTTCGGGCGGAGATAGGGTTGAATAAAAAACAACCGCCGGTAGGCTTGCTGGAGGGTATGGGAGGCCTAGCAGAGGTCTCCCATAGGTGGGGGTCCGGGGGGCCTCCCCCGGGGAAATTTTGGTTTTTGTCACCTGAAAAACACCCATGAGCATGCATTTCAGGCAGTCGATTTACCCCCAATTAAGAAGTAATATTAAACACTTTTAGCTCAACTTTACTTTGTAAAGTTTGAACTGTTGCCATGGCTTGGTATCCGTCGCCCATGTGTGTGTTGGTGCGTGTGTGTGTGTGCGTGATTTGTCTACAATTTCCTTTAGCACGGACTACAGGTCGTACCTTTGGTCGGATCATTGTGAAATTTGTCATGGCTGTTGACATTGACATGTAGATGGGAACGAGTCCTTTTGCGGCCATATTGGTGCCAGCCATATTGGTGCCAGCAGCCATCATGGATTTTACTCTTTGCATGACTAAATCCTTTGGCACGGGCACATGTCATACCTTTGTTGGGATCATTATTACATCTGTCATGTATGTTAACAATGGCATGTAGATGGGAATGAGTTATTTTGGAGTTATTCGGCAAAATAGCATGGCCGCCAGCAACCATTTTGGATTTCACTCTTTGCATGACTAAATCCTTTGGCACGGGCTACAGGTCGTACCTTTGGTTGAATCATTGTGAAATTTGTCATGGCTGTTGACATTGACATGTAGATGGGAACGAGTTATTTTGGGGTCATTCGGCAAAAAAACATGGCTGCCAGCGACCATATTGGATTTCAAAATTCAATCCATTAGCACAGGCTACAGCCCGGAGTATTCGTCTGATCATCATGAAATTTGTCGTGGAAGTTAATATTGACATGTAGATGGGAACGAGTAATTTTGGGGTCGTTCGGCCTAAAAACATTGGCGCCAGCAGCCATCATGGATTTTACTCTTTGCATGACTAAATCCTTTGGCACTGGCACATGTCATACCTTTGTTGGGATCATTATTACATTTGTCATGTATGTTAACAATGGCATGTAGATGGGAATGAGTTATTTTGGAGTTATTCGGCAAAATAGCATGGCCGCCAGCAGCCATTTTGGATTTCACTCTTTGCATGACTAAATCCTTTGGCACGGGCTACAGGTTGTACCTTTGGTCGGATCATTTTGATATTTATCATGGCTGTTGACATTGACATGTAGATGGAACGAGTTATTTTGGGGTCATTCGGCAAAAAAACATGGCTGCCAGCGACCATATTGGATTTCAAAATTCAATCAATTAGCACAGGCTACAGCCCGGAGTATTCGTCTGATCATCATGAAATTTGTCGTGGAAGTTAATATTGACATGTAAATGGAAACGAGTAATTTTGGGGTCGTTCGGCCTAAAAACATTGGCGCCAGCAGCCATCATGGATTTTACTCGTTGCATGACTAAATCCTTTGGCACGGGCTACATGTCGTACCTTTGTTGTGATCATCATGAAATTTGTCATGTATGTTAACAATGGCATGTAGATGGGAATGAGTCATTTTAGAGTCATTCGGCAAAATAACATGGCCGCCAGCAGCCATCTTGGATTTACTCTTTGCATGACTAAATCCTTTGGCACGGGCTACAGTCGTACCTTTGGTCGGATCATTTTGAAATTTATCATGGCTGTTGACATTGACATGTAGATGGGAACGAGTCATTTTTGGGTCATTCGGCCGAAAAACATAGCTGGCAGTGGCCATCTTGGAATTCAAAATTCAATCCAGTAGCACGGGCTACAGGCCATACTGTTTGTCTAATTATCACGAAATTTGTCATGGATGTTAATATTGAGATTTAGATGGGAACGAGTCATTTTGGGGGTCATTCGGCCGAAAAACATGGCCGCCAGCAGCCATCTTTAATTTTACTCTTTGCATGACTAAATCCTTTGGCACGGGCTACAGGTCGTACCTTTAATCGGATCATCGTGAAATATGTTCCGGATTTTGACAATGACATGTAGATGGGAAACAGGTCATTTTGGGGTCATTCGACCATAAAACATGGCAGCCAGCACGGCCCGGTAGCCATCTTGGATTTTTTCTTTGTATGATTAAATCCTTTGACACAGGCTACAGATTGTATCTTTGGTCAAATCGTCATGAAATTTGTCATGGATGTTAACATTGATTTGTAAATGGGAACGAGTCATTTTAGGCTCATTTGGTCAAAATTCAATTCATAATTGCTACAGGCCCTACTGTTTATCTGATCATCATGAAATTTGTCATTTATGTTAATATTGAAATACAGATGGGCACGAGTCATTATTAGGTCATTCGGCCAAAAAACATGGCCGCCAGCAGCCATCTTGGATTTTACTCTTTGCATGACAAAATCCTTTGGCATGGGATACAGGTCGTACCTTTGGTCGGATCATCATGAAATTTGTCATGAATGTTAATATTGACTTGTTGATGGGGATGAGTCATTTTGGGGTCATTCGGCCATAAACATGGCTGCCGGCAGCCATCTTGGATTTTACTCATTACATGACTAAATCCTTTGGCACTGGTTACAGGTTCTACTGATCATCATGAAGTTTGTCATGGCTGTTAACATTGAAAGCATATGGGTCTTTGCATGACTAAATCATTGGGAACACCCTACAGTCACTTCCCTCATCCGATTGTCAACAAACTTCATATTAATCTTGATATTGATCTACTAGATGGAAGCTGTCAAATGTTTTTTGAATTTCATTGAAAAATATAGCCATTAGTAACCATTTTGGATTTTACCTTATATATCTCTTCATATGGATAATCTAGTATTACTTAGACCTTTCATCTTTCCGCATTCCTAATCGCTCCATTGACTGTAACACATGAAATGGTTCCCTTTTCCAAGTTGAGCTACGGTGTCATTGACACTTTCTTTTTTATGTTTACCCATATCACAGACAGTATGGTAAACATAATGTCAACGTCCGGATTGACCACTCGTCGTTAGTCCGTCCGTCCATCATCTGTCTCTGTCTGTCCATTTGTCTGTCTGTCTGTGGACACTTTACGCATCGTGCGATAACTCGAACATTTTCTATCCGATCAGAACTAAAATACAGATCGAGTTCGAATATGGGTTTGATCTGAGTTTTTTTTATGGAGTTATGGCCCTTTTTCAACTTCGAATTCATGCATGCCGTCATAACTCAAACAATTTTTATCTGATCGGAACTAAATTTGGTATGCGAGTTTCTCAGCCCAAAATACAGATCGAGTTCGAATATGGGTTTGATCCGATATTTTTCAATTGAGTTATGGCCCTTTGACATAGAATTCATGTATACATGCTTCAATAAATCAACAATTTTTTCAACTGATAGGAACCAAATTTGGTATGTGAGTTTCTCAACTCAAAATATAGATCGAGTTTGAATATGGGTTAGATCTGACATTTTATACCAGAGTTATGGCCCTATTTCAACTAAGAATTGAACAGATAACCATAGCAGTCTACAATTCATTAATTACCAGTGGTATAAGTTTAGCTCTGTGAGAGACAAACAGTAAATCTGTATTTAATAATTGGTAATTAGAGTTATTTTTAACTATCAGTGTGAGGCGTAACCAGAGTTACTTTTTGAGAGATAGCACACTCCCATACAGGCTGCAGCTCTATGTAATTAATTTGCACTCTTAGTCTGGGTTTCCGAGAGGGTCTCTATGCCAGGAAAGATGGGAATAAATTGTGTTTTATCACACATTCTGTCATGTTTGTTCAGTGTTTCACAGACAAAAAAATCAGATAAATGCCCATGCTAGTGGACATAGGAAAATTTATACATAATATTTATGTTTACCCATATCATAGTATGGTAATGTCAACGTCCGGATTGACCACTCGTCATTAGTCCATCCGTCTGTTTGTCTGTAGACACTTTGCGCATGTTGCGATAACTCAAACATTTTCTATATGATCGGAACCAAAATTTTGTATATCAATTTCTCAGCACAAAAGACAGATCGAGTCAAATATGTGCTTGATCAGACTATTTTTAACTGATTTATGGTCCTTTTTCGAAAAACAATATTCCCTCTTTAAAAAAAAAATTAGTTTGAATTCCTTGCTCTATTTAACATAAGCCTGTGATTTGTTGAAAGCTCTGCTGTATAATTGATACTAATTGGTCAACAGTGAGGTGTTTATCTTGATGGCTGTTGTGTTATACATTATCATTATAAACTTAAATTGGAATCTCCTGACCAAGTATTCCATGTCCAGGTCACCTTTTCACATTTAACCCAAGGCTGTGGTGGTTCAGCATTACAGATCCTGTTGCAGTGCATTCTCTTAGGCCAATAAAAATAAATTGCTAGATGTACGTCCAACTTTTTCAGAAAACTGGGGCGGGAGGGCTAATTTTATTTTTTATATTTTATTCTTCCTAACATAAATGGTCATGAAGAGTTATAGATATTGAAGCAGTGTCCTATCTTATATAATACAAGGTAATTTAGATTGTCCTTATTTGATGAAAATAGACTGATAAATGGATCATTGAAATGTAATTTGGTGATTAACCCTCCCATGACGGTAGCTTCCTGATGACCCTGTGCCAATGCATTCTCTTATATATACGAGTCGCCCATAGGGCGCCTTGCATATATAAGAGAATGCATTGGCCTAACAATATTTACCTTGATCTTGTAAGCCAGTGCATTATATTATATATGCGAAGCTCCCTTTGGGAGACTCGCATATATAAGAAAATGCACTGGCACAGGGTCTTTAATGCTGCAGCAGCACAGCTCCCATCATGAAAGAGTTAAGGCATGAGAACTAAATTTGCATAAGAGATATGCAAATAAAAAAAATTGAGGAGGGGACTAAAAATAGGGTCGGGAGGGGATGTAAATCTAGCAATATTTTTATATTGGCCTTATATAAATGTGAGTGATCCATAAATTCCAATAATTTGTGTTTATGTTCATTGTCTATAATAGTACCTAACAGTATATGTGTACTTGTATTTTAGCTGTCGCATACTCACCATTTAGTTTTTTCTTCCTTCAAATTTTCCTTCGATTCTCACATCAACAATTTGCAGGCAAGTTTAGAAGATGGGATCTTGGATTTTACTCTTTGCATGACTAAGTCCTTTGGCACACCC
Source organism: Siphonodentalium dalli (assembly GCA_032622095.1). NCBI lineage: Eukaryota > Metazoa > Mollusca > Scaphopoda > Gadilida > Siphonodentaliidae > Siphonodentalium > Siphonodentalium dalli. The sequence continues at coordinate 51,925,008 of CP136064.1, read as the reverse complement.
TACAGACTACATCCATCATCTGATCGTCATCAAAATTTGGTATGTTACTTTCTCCCAGCAAAACACAGGTCAATTTCGAACTTGGGTTCTACCCGACCATTTTTGGCAGAGTTATGCCCCTTTTTCGACATAGAAAATTCAGTTTTTCTTCTGTTTTTTGGTTTCCGGATGATAACTTGATTTTGGATTGTTATGGCCCTTTTTTTGTCCGCCGACCCGATATATAAAACCCCAAAAGTTGGTGTCCGGATGATAACTTAGTAGAGTTAATCAGATTTAAACCAAATTTTGTATGTGTCTTTCTCCCAGCAAAACACAGTTCAAGTTCGAATTCGGGTTCCGCCCGCCAATTTTCACCAGAGTTATGTCCCTTTTTTACTTAGAATTTTTTGCCAATTTGAGGTTTCCGGATGATAACTTTAGTAAATGTGTACTGAATGAAATTAAATTTGGTATGTAGGTTTACTAGCACAAAAGACAGATCAAATTCGATTTCGTGTTCCGCCATGCCAATTTTTATGCGCAAACAACGGTCGTATCAAGCCGACGCTTAGAGGCGGACATGAGGTCTACCGACCTTTTATTTTTATAAAAATTATCACAATGGGTCGAATGCCTGGATGGTTCAGAGCCTGCATATTTAGTATCAAATGAACACTTTTTCTGGAAGCATGTTGGTTTGCCATGCAAACTGCCATTTGTTCGCAGTTCGGTAGGGAGAATTAAAAAAAAAAATTATTATAAAATGTTAATTTTTCACCAATTCATGACTATTGAACCGATATGAAATTATGGGATGCTCAGACTGCGTAGGCCTGCTGTTTTTAATAAAATGAACAGCTCCTGTTCAATTGTTCTCAAAATCTGAGATATTGACATTTAAAATAGAAACAGATCAAGTGTTCGTCAATATATAGGCCTACTAGTACCCCCTTCAGAGCTATGCCCCCCCCCCCCAATTTTTTTCTTCTGATTCTTGCAAATATTTACTTGTTTTCACATTATTTACAAACATAGAAACTGTTCTGTCCATTCAACAATGGAGGATGAGTACATAATATGATATGTGCTTTAATTTATGGGAGGCCCTTTTCACATTTATTAATTATTTGCGCTTAAGCGTAAATCATTTGCGCTTAAGCATCATTTGCGCTTAAGCGCAAATATGTGTCCATCAATTATTTGCACTCAAGCGCAAATCGTTTGCGCTTAAGCGCAAATACCTAATGCTCCCTAACATCCCTCTGATGTGAATGATTGAGTCCATCTCATATTATATTATCATGGGCCCATAGTAGTAGCCCCATACAGACTGGAAAGTTGAAGAAGAAGAAAATCCATATGTATATCAGCATCTCTGTCCCTGGTGTCCCAAGAATTGGTGCCTCACTCCCAGAGCTCAATTATATTTTATTAAAGGGACATCTCCTGCACAGATATATACCATTTCCATGGCCATAAATAGGGACTTGGGGGGTTACTGGGGGTTTGCTTCCCTCATATGGTGTACTTATTGACTTGAAATAGGAGAAAAAGCCCTATTTTCATAATATCAGCATCCCAGAGATATAGTATATTTTATAAAAGAGACATATCTTGCACAGATCTATAGCATTCCATGGTCATAAAAGGGATCTTGGGGTTACTGGGGGATTGTTTCCCTCATATGGTGGGGCTATATAAACTTTAGTGATGTGTTTAGGCCTGTGCCATTTAAAAATTAATTCAGGGGAGATCAATGCATATTAATTTTTATTTGCGCTTAAGCGTAAATATTTGCGCTTAAGCGTAAATATTTGCGCTTAAGCGCAAATGATAGAGGTTATTTGCGCTTAAGCGCTAATATTTGAGCTTAAGGGAAAATATTTTAGCTTAAGTGTAAATAAATAATAAATGTGAAAAGGGCCTCCCATATTAATTGACCTTAGTCTGAAGCAAAGTCTGAGGTAGGCCTACCATATTGTAATTGATTATGCCATCTTATTTTATTTTGTTTTATTTAAATATAATGGAAGGGCCAATTTATAATTACAATGTACCTGAACAATTATTTAATAATACAATAGTGGGGGAAAATTGGTTCATCCCCATTTTATTCCCGGAGAAATAATGGGGGGGGGGGGTGAGGGCGTATAGTGGGCTGCTTGTCTGCCAAGTGATGGAATTTGACATTGAGTGGATAGATTTTTTTTCCAGGACCCATGACTATGTAGGAAACTTTCACAATCACCATTCAGTTGTTTAATCCTTAATATATTAAATGGGTACATAGGAATGGTCTATTATTGATTTGGAGAGGTATTAATGTGATAAAGCAGACAACAGATAAATAGAAGTGCACAAGGAGCCCTATAGGTCAACATGACCGCTTTCGCAGATGATTGAACTAGGAGCCCTATTGATTTATATAAGGATTAACTGTCATGTGGACTGTTTTTATGGAGATGTAACGGTGAGGTAAGTGGACATAACTTGTGTCAAACCCGAAGGGTTTTACATACAAGTTATGTCCACTTACCTCACCGTTACATCTCCATAAAAATAGTCCACATGACAGTTAATCCTTATATTTATATACATTTAGCGAAAAAGCCACTTTTGTAAATATATTTAAATCGAAAAGTGTATCGTGACAAGATCAGCCCAAAATACCCAATAGTAATAGGAACAATTTCTCTTCATGTTGAAACCCGATGATGTATTAAGTCAATCCTGCGCGAGTCAAAATGCGCCCAAAGCATTACGCATTCGTCTTTCCAAACATAATGACGTATCGATGGTGTTATTAGCTTGGTGTTATTAGGCTTTGCGCATTCACCGAGAAATAACTGCAACTAGTCACGTGGGCGCCGACCAATCAGAATGCTGGATTTAGTGATGACAACACTTAGTGTGTAAATATACAGTATTGAGGAAATGTAAGGTATTTTGGTGAACTATTATCTTAATATTTCCTGTGGGTTAACTACTCATCAATGATGCTTTAGTAAGAAATGGTTATTAATAAATATGGTATCTAACCTGTTACAATGCACGAGATCTAGAATATTAATTATTATAAACTACTAAGACCAAAATAAAAAAAGACATGTGTTTCTGGTGACCCGCCCGACCATTTTAATTTTATTGATTTTGCAAAATTAGTACACATCTGATTTTATTTTTCATGTAAATTTTGTTTTTTCATTTTCATGTTTTATTCAATAAAACAATAAATTACACTTAGGCCTATTATAATTTACTTAGTTTTATTATTTTATAGTAGGCCTACATTAAAAACAAGGAGAAACAGTCTGGTGGTAAAGCCGGTACCGGTATTTCATATTTAGTTTGAGAAAAATTAAAAAATAAAATAAAATGAAAAGCCACCACCCACCCCTATTTTTTTCTTGCGTGTTTCACCAGAAACACGGGGTATATATATATATTTTGGCCTAAAATACAGTTCAAATTCCAATGATATTCACTCAATCACTGGCTGTTAGTGTTAATTTTGTTATATGTCACCGGTGGTCAGAGATATTCACCAATGGCAATGCTGAAATGCCATAAAATGACATAGGTTGAACATTGACTAAGATTCATAGGAAATTAGGAATAACTATTTGATTACTTAGATTTACTAAGGCCTATAGGTTTTATTATAGTCCTAGTAAATAAGTAATCATCAGAATCTCACTCTCAGATTTGCAAATTGCACTTGCAGTTAAAAGTTTATATTATAATATAAAGATTGTGACATGTTTGTCTATCGATGGAAATGTATTATAAGTTTCAAGCTTGTGCAATTAGTATAAATTCATACTAGCTCGTCCGAGTTTTCGTGTTATATTTGTGATTTATTTACTACGGTATATTTTATTGACTTTTAAATGAATGTTTTCATCGTATATGGCGTCCATACCAACTTGCGTTGTTATGTTAAATCTTTCGGACCAGGAAGCGGATCAAATATATGATCATAATATTGTTGCTAAACTGAAGGTATTTTGGGGAAAAAATAAAAAATGTCAACAAAGAGAATGAGTTGATAATTGATTTTGGCCGATTTATTCAAAACAATATAAATCTGACGTCTCTGTGGTATTGGGAGAGTAGAGAATTCGATTTAATATGACCAACAGATTTCGAAGCGGGAGCTCATAATCTATAATAAAAATGGCGTCTTTTAAGGATCAGTTGATATGCACTATCTGATATAGATCCTTTGAAACTGTTAAAAAATCACTAAAAACAGATAAAGATCGCATATAAAAAACTATGTCATCCTCCGTAGGATCAGATATCGTTTATGGTCTACACTCGTGCGCATTAGGTGGCGAGGCGACCTATGGTCGACTCGCATACATAAGAGAATGCATTGGCACAGGGTAAAAAAAATCCCGACTTACGACTGGATTTGATATGGCGGGTCACAAATATAAACAAACCGGCGTCAAAACAGCTGATTGGAAAACCTGACATCTGAGTTGAAAGTGCTCCCAATATAATAACACGCGGCGACCGCGTGATTGACTTGAATTGACGCAAGTGGGCGCATAATTTTTTATGAAGTGGATGCTTCAGTTATTGCTTGATAAACCTGGAAACATTCCTGTATACAGTATCGTGATTTGTATCGATTCTTACGGGCGGTAATTGTGTGCATGCAGAGGGTTTGTGCTTATATAGAATTGATTCTTTTGTTCATTTAAATCATTGAGTAAATCTTTTCTGTATATAGCTACACAACATTTCATTTATTTTATTGGAAATAAACTTTGTCATTTGTACTCCAAGTATTTCAACCTATATGATAACATTTTGTGTCTTTTTGATTGGTTTTATAAAGGCCTCAATCTCGCTATTGCTATATCTATATTTTAATTAGTACTTTGGAATAGTTTTGTGGTTATTTTTAATTGTCACGCTGGTGCACGTCTTAGTATTAAGAATTAACTATTGAATATTCTGATATATAATTGTGTATATACAGCTATGACGTATGTATATATCTTTAATAACTATGCTGCCATGTATATTGGTTTATCGAGATTAAAGAATTGAAGACATGTATAACACCACTCCTGGTTTTCGGGACTGCATTTAGAAGGGGTAATACAAGGCCTCTAATTAAGATAATAATTTATATGTATTGTTATCTATCTTAACATATTTTACCTGTGGTCGTTATATTACCCTTAAAGGCACGGGGGGCCATCGTTGCAGAAATATTCATATTTGTTCAAATCGGCCATCTTGGCGGCCATCTTGGATTCTGGTGTCGGATTTTTGGCTAATTTGTAAGGGTTGTATATTAGCATAACGAATCGAGCGGAAAAAAAGACCACATGTGCTATCATCTTTACTATAATGGCGATCAAAGAGACCTGGTGCATTAAAAATAAATGGCCGCCATGATGGACGCCATCTTGTCTGGAATCTCTGCGGCCACTTTTTTTTCTTGTTAACAAGTGAAAAAAATTAGAGGCGACCTTAAGGAAGAAAATTAGTGGGGTGAAGTTGAGTCCTGGGGGGGGGGGGGTGCAGAGGTCGACCAATATCTCCTGGACTAATTTCAGAGTCCGGTGGCTTCATTGCATATTCGTTATTCGCCGATCATGGCAATGACGGACATGGAGCCTAATTCGAAAAGCAATAATAATATGTTATGTTAACCCCTGAAGTATCTGACATCACTCAGAACTGTTATTAACCTGTTGTTTCATTAATGATGTGAACATCGTTAGATATCTCGATGTTTCGTTACGTTTTAACATAGGAAATGAGGAAAGAAGCTTATATATGATCATATAATCACTGTGGAGTATATATGCTCCTCGAAATATCATTCCGCCCGAGCAAAAGTCCCATTCCGAGCGGTATAAGTTCCGAGTCCGCGAACGTTTTGCTCGAATTTCCACGACCATGTTTACTAATTGGTACATCTTAAATATCTTTTATAGTCTTTAACTAAACTGAGATAAATATGCAACACAAACTTCTGCAAATGTCTAAATAGGAATCCAGGCCTGAATCACATTGAATTGGTGAGTTATCTTACTTTTACTTATGCGTTTCTGTGATTGTAGATGTGTTGTGTGTTTTAATTTCTTGTTGTCGTAAAACTGTTTTGTCATGATGTTGACAGTTAAATTGACAATTGTTTAAGAAATGACTGGAATATCGATTGGGGTAATTGGGTTTTGACCATCGAGAGTAATGAAACAAAGTGTGTCTTAAACTTAATTTAGTTACTCTGCCAGTCAAAACCCAATGACACCGATCGTCCTTCCAGTCATTCCTTATAATGACATACCACTAGATTTACTGCAAATCAAACTGAAATATCTCTATGATTTTTGCCTGAATTAAAAGTGTAGCTGAAACAGGCTCCCTTCGGGAATCTTTATCCAGCGTCGCAAGGGTCTTCGTGCGTTAGGGGCTTGTGGCACTGTGCGCTTCGCGCACATGACAGACATATCCTACTCTTTTATAGTGATCATATTATTATGCTACTTCAATAAAACCTCGGGCAAATGGGTTCATATTGGACCTAAATATTGACATGGGTTCATATTGGACTTATTTAAGCCCGTAGTGGACTTATACCCGTTATTATGTTGGATGGCGCGGGCCACAGTGAAAACACAACTATAAAGAGCGTTCATCTGGTGCTGAAATAGACCCATAGTGAGCGTATTTGTTTTATTTTTTATCTATATAACTAAATTTGTTGAAATCAAAAGTTTGAAAAAATAACTCCGTTTTAGCCTAAAATAAAATAACGAACAATTGTGACCCGCCATATCAAATCCAGTCGTAAGTCGGGATTTTTTTTTACCCTGTGCCAATGCTTATATATGCGAGGCGACCTAAGAGAATGCATTGGCTAACAATTTTTTATAATTTTAATAATTTGTTCATGTATTCTTTAACAATTTTATAATTTCACCCATACATAGCCCCAGACAAACATGACACTCTTCTATATGCTTCTATATATGTGTGGGGCTCCCTGCAGGTTAATGGGTGTTTTTTATTTTATGTCCTAAAAATTGTAAGAAACATTTATTTAAAAAAAAATGATAAAAAATTGTTAGGCCAATGCATTCTCTTATATATGCGAGGCGACCTGTGGTCGACTCGCATACATAAGAGAATGCATTGGCACAGGGTAAAAAAAATCCCGACTTACGACTGGATTTGATATGGCGGGTCACAAATATAAACAAACCGGCGTCAAAACAGCTGATTGGAAAACCTGACAACTGAGTTGAAAGTGCTCCCAATATAATAACACGCGGCGACCGCGTGATTGACTTGAATTGACGCAAGTGGGCGCATAATTTTTTATGAAGTGGATGCTTCAGTTATTGCTTGATAAACCTGGAAACATTCGTGTATACAGTATCGTGATTTGTATCGATTCTTACGGGCGGTAATTGTGTGCATGCAGAGGGTTTGTGCTTATATAGAATTGATTCTTTTGTTCATTTAAATCATTGAGTAAATCTTTTCTGTATATAGCTACACAACATTTCATTTATTTTATTGGAAATAAACTTTGTCATTTGTACTCCAAGTATTTCAACCTATATGATAACATTTTGTGTCTTTTTGATTGGTTTTATAAAGGCCTCAATCTCGCTACTGCTATATCTATATTTTAATTAGTACGGTGGAATAGTTTTGTGGTTATTTTTAATTGTCACGCTGGTGCACGTCTTAGTATTAAGAATTAACTATTGAATATTCTGATATATAATTGTGTATATACAGCTATGACGTATGTATATATCTTTAATAACTATGCTGCCATGTATACTGGTTTATCGAGATTAAAGGGGTACTGTACGCCATTTTCAATAAATTCCCGGTGATAACAACGATCTATTATCGATACTATATAGAAATATAAGTAATATGAGTCGAAGATGTATTCTGTAAACGCTCAGGTTAATAGGCTATCTTAAAATTTAATAATTTAAAAGTTAATAATTTAATATAAATTGATTTTATGGCTCCAGCCATAAAATGGCGTCTCTTAAAATTGGAATTTCCGTGTACAAAACGTAATCAAATTATAATTGAGGGATACTGGATTAATAAAACAATTGCACACACGATCGTTTGAAACATTATGCTTATACGGGGAGAAAACCCAAGCCACTCATTGACTAGTGACCATACACTAACTTAAATGAGTATATGGGACTACTAAGCATATAATATAATGTTTATTTGATTCATTTGGTTGAAAACTGTACAAAAATTACTCGACAACGACAATTTGTATTTTTGCATTCCGGTAAATTTGCCATCCGTAACAATACTTCGTACTCAACAGACTTTCAAAAAATGAAAAAGTTGTTACCTTATTCTCCGACTCGGGGATTATAGAAACCAACAACAACATCTGGGGTACAGTACCCCTTTAAAGAATTGAAGACATGTATAACACCACTCCTCGTTTTCGGGACTGCATTTAGAAGGGGTAATACAAGGCCTCTAATTAAGATAATAATTTATATGTATTGTTATCTATCTTAACATATTTTACCTGTGGTCGTTATATTACCCTTAAAGGCACGGGGGGCATTCGTTGCAGAAATATTCATATTTGTTCAAATCGCCATCAACATATTAAAATATATATAGTTTTGTTCATATGCCAAACATAATCAGCGCGTAATCACACATACATGATATAAACGCTCTTTATATTGTCCATATCAGGAAAACAGTAACAGATAACGCTCTTTATGTTTACCATATCCGGATCTTAACAAAATTCAGGTTCTGTAACTTTTTTTGGCTTTTGTTTACATAACAAAGGAAAAAACATTTGACAATAACATACTGTTTATGCCATATTTCTGATTGGTATAAGAACAAGGTCTGTATATATTTTACTATTCTTTCTGTTTATGACGGTTTTTGCCGGAGGTGAATATTTTAACAGCATACCCACCGCCAACGCCGCCCGTATCTTTAACGTATGGTCTTTTTGTCTATAAAAATACACGTGGTATTGTATTTGCGAAAATTATGTGACTTCCCCCTCTTTTTATGACAGGAGAAGTGACTTCTCTCTCATATGTATGGATATATGTCCCAAAATCATATTTAAAGTTGTAATGGTGTTCTTACTCACTATAATGGTTTTATAAATGGGCCTTTGTGTTGCATAATACTTATTTGATCATAGAAGGGTGATTTTGGGGGTTACTTATCCGTGATAACAGTCCACTTCCTAATAACCAAACAGGGAGAAGTGACTTTTCCCAATGTAAAGCCTTTAGGTTATTTGGTCCCTGTTTAGAGTGGTCAGTTTACGAAATGTCACTCTCCGAATGTTCTGGAGCGATGTAGTATGCTTGTATAAAAGTTAGCGGCATAATCCGAAATAACGCTCCCGAATTATTATTCTTTGTTGAAAATCTCTTACCATTTTTCGTTGGATTTATGCAAAACGTGCGTCTTCTCTTAAGCATACCAATGTTGATAAATAAATTAAAGGTACTCAATCCGATTCGATGGTCCCCATATCATCAGATTCCAACAACAACGTTTTTTTTTAAATACCGCTCCAGTTATCAGAATAGATTAATTGCCCAAAATTAATGCTGACTTCAGTCAATTATAGTATAAAATTGCCCAAAACCTGTTATTTGTCAACATTTTGTTCAATGAAATTTTGCCGTTTTGTCAAATATCTCACACAAAAAAGCCACTTGATTCTAGAGTTATCGATCTTCATTCGCATTTTGTAATGTAGAAAAGTTGATTTATCATTGTTAAAAAAAATGTCCTTTCCTGAACGATTTTTGACAATACGTATTGAGGCCATATGTCAGAAGGAAAACACCTGTAATCACCAGTGAAATATATATCACTTGGGAACACACATAAAATTTCACAAAATCCTTTAAAGTATTTTTTATAATTCTGTGAAATTTTTATTTGTAAAAACCACACAAAAATTGTGTTTTTGTGTTTATTTTTTTACACATTATTCAAATTAGTCATAAATCACTGTAAGGCTTTTGAAAAATAATATGATCATTTCCAAACACTAAAAGTGGTATAACTTTGGAACTGTATTGAATGTTTCTCTCCTCTACAACTTGAGACTAATTGTGGCTAATATGATCACATTTGAAAATTTCATCTGTATTCCCTATGTTTACAGCTGCTGATTTTTCATCTTTAATTTTAAGATATTATAGTGATGCCATATGTATGGTATGATGTAACTTTTTAAATAATGGTTCCCACGCTATAAAAAAATTGGAGATATGTTCCCCGAAGCCTAGCTACAAAATGGAAACAAAACAAAAATCATTGAGGAAACTTCATTGTTATGGGTGTATTTGGCAATTTTTGTGCTCCACCTTCCCGTGAAATCACCATACGTCTGATTTAAAGGCACGGGAGGCCTTAATTGTCGAAAATATTCATATTTGTTCCAAACACCGTAAACTGAAAAACATTAAAACGCATACAGTTTCGTTCATATATACCATGACCATCGCGTAAACAGCATGTTATCATAAAGACCTACTATAGTTTACCTAAGCTAGAGCCTGATTGTGTTACAGAAGACAGCACAATGCTACTGGCTAATCACACACAAATGACATAAACGCTCTTTATTAGTTCCATATCAGGAATTCACCAACAAAGAACGCTCTTTATGTTCACCATAATAATATAAACAAACACCAGAAAAGTAACTTTTTATGCTTTTGTTTACATAACAATGGTCAAATATATGACAATAACATACTGTTTATTTCTTATTTGTATACGGACAAAGTCTGTCTACATTTTTATGTTCTTTCTGTTTGTGGCGGTTTTTGACGGGTGGAAATATTTTCACAGGATACCCACCGCCAAGGCCAACCGTACCTTTAAACAGGTGACCCAATGCGCACCCAGTGATCGTATATTTCACCAACATAACTGCACTGAGTATGGGATCCCGTTCTTAAAAAACATGAATAAGTGATGAACTAAAGATGCCCCGGTGACGACAGAAATCATCGCGGGTGGATTAGTATCACTACACTATGTATGTAGATATAATTATAAAGGCTTTTCTCAAAGTTCTTCTTGGGCACCAGAGACAACACAAACACACGACAGTCACAGCCTTCGTTACTCGTCCGTATCCCTCATGATCCTTGATATATATGTGTTATATACACAATGTTTGTATCGATTCATGTATCGCGACGAGGCTAGTTTTCGTGGCCACATAGCGACGAGGCGACCTTGGTCGCCGAGTCGCTATCGGCTGAATTCTGGTCTCCACTAAAGTGTGCTGCGCGCTGCATCGAGATTGGGGTGTTGGTTTTGCCAAACCTGAGCACGTGAAAATGGCTTATCTCCGTATTGTATAGGAATCACGGAACTAAATGGTTTCCCATAGGCGACAGTGTTAGGGTGCATTTACATTGCTATAGAAATGTATTCAGATCTGTATGAAGTAACGTGTCGCGCATTACTGTGATCACAACATGATTACTAATAGTGAACGCGCGCTCATCAGTACTCTGGTAATTGACAATTCACTGCGAGTCGTGTCAGTTTAGGCCAGACATAAAAATGTATCAACTATCAACAGATAACAGCGATTTGGTATGTGCCGCAGGTATTTAAAGTGTATCCTTATACCACTTGATAATGGTTCGAAGAAAGAATGAAAATCATGCAGTTACCCTACAACACCCTTTATTTGACCAAATGTAGTAAATTTTTCAACTGATGACAATTCCAATGACAATGTTGACCAGTGTAGGACAATATTGTTTTCTTAAATTACATGCAGTTTTTATATATAGCTGTTAGACAATAAATATGATGAAAATGACTGGCCACGGGGGGGGGGGGGGGGGGGGGGGGGGACGACCAGGCCACAATCTTTCCAAGTGTTGGACATTTCCAACATTACACCCGCCCCTATATGATAAGGTTGGAAAATTTCCAGCTGATGGCCATTCCAGCTCAAAATTTTGATAAAAAGTAGGAAATTATGCAAATATTGGTCCGAAAACAATACCCCCCCCCCCCAAATAAAATGTTTGAAAATCAAACTACAAGATCATTTTCAATCTATTGCTGGTTTGGAAACTACAACTAATGTTGTGTCAGGTATGAAATATCCAACCGTTGAACAAGTTGCCACGTCCCTATCCGTGTTCAATATTCGAAATACACGGGTTGAAATGACAACGAAAACTAAAACACATTCGCCAAGCCCGAGTAACAATTAATCAAAACTGATTTGCCTGTCGCAATGCTTCGGCGTTGATCGTGACGTATAGCGGACACGATTTTTGCTCACACGAACTAATACCGTTTTCTTTCTGTGTGCGTTTCTATATCAACCCGTTTACACTAGTCTGCGTGTAGATCTATGTACATTTCTATAGCAATGTAAATGCACCCTTAACGTTTCGGCCAAATTCACTGAATTGAAGCCTGCAGGCCATACCAGTGATGTTTACCCAGCCAGATTGACACCAGTTGGTCACGAAAATGCAAGAAAAATCATAGGTCATGTGTTTACTTTTTAAAATAAATCCCCAAGTCTACGACAGGGCTATCTCACAGCCAAATTTGATCTGGAAAAACCCAAGACTACAGCAGCTAGTTAAATAAATTTCCCGCTCACAAAAATCCATTCCCCCATTCATTCACCAGTTTAAATTATTTAGATATTATGTACAAATAAAATAAACGCGATGTCATCCTTTAATAACGTGTCGCATGTATCAGGTGAAGGTCATTCTTCAGTTACCTTCACCTTTAGCATTCAACGGTGTACTCGCTCCCCGACTCTAGAACACAGTTAGCTCCCTGATTCCTATAGCGGTACCTGTATGCCGTCGCCGTTAGACAGGGATGGGGCAGGGCTGGTGCGGATTTCCCACCCTCTATGCGGATGTCACAACGTTGTCAGTTTTACGGGTGGGGGAAAGTCTACGCAGAGAGTAAATTTCACCGATAAATAACTCCCCTGTGTGTAGATACCACCGACCCCGGAAAGCAACCGACACACTTGCCCAGATACACGAAGCAGATTATCCTCACTTAGCGCGGATCGCGAAACCGGGCTTGTCGGTATTCGAATAGCTTCGTCAGCGCTAGACGGCATATGTCGGCATATTGCACTGAGAATTATACCGACGGGACCACCGGGGTTCTTTCCAATCAATGTTTGTAATATGACTATAATTTCTATGTATTCCATAACTTGTTTGCAATAAAAAAATTTAAACTTTAACTTGGTTGTCTTTCAGTAATTTCATGAAATCCCTGGCGCCTAAAATCAGTAATTACGCGAAATCCCTGAATGTTCTAGTAATTTCACTAAATCCCTACTCAGATCAGGGATTTCTCGAATTTACTAAACAATTCAGGGATTTCGCGTAATTACTAATTTCACTGTTTTACTGTAACATATATATAGTGTAAAATATTTTGTGTTCAGATCAAGAACCAATTATATATTGTTCAACTTTGAGTCAAAATATTACACTGAAATTACATTCAGTTCAAGACATTCCAACCCCACCACCCATACATGGGTTAGTGCGTTATGTTCGTAATTTATAACTGGTTCTGACAATGCAGTATATACATGTATCGTTTAGAATATTGCAGTTGTCTCTGGAGTTGTGAATTTAGTTGGGTGCAAATGGAAATGATAAGTTGAACACCCTGATCCCAACAAAACCCTTTTATTCACGTCCCTGTGTGTTTTGCTCATGTCGCCACTCCCCTGTTCGGACTATTATAACTGTACGGTAACGGTGAAATTGTCATGTCCATGTCTTATATTTAAGTCATGCTGTGGACGTTGTGTTTTATAGTTGAAACGTTGGGTTTCCTAAAAATACTCATGGTTGTTTTCGCAACCAAACTTTGTCAAACATTTAGCAGATGGAAATGGCATGCATTCCTGAATCTGACAAAAATAAGTTGAAATTGTTTTTTTTCTGTGATTTTGGGACATCAAATATTATTATTTTTTTGGGTAAATTCCATTCTTTTCCTAATATTGATCAAAAGTTTGAACTGAAATGGAATCAGTTGAAAACATTTCAAACCATTATTATAGGGGATTTCAGGTGGGCATTACAACAACTGGAAATAATGAGGTACATTTGGAAATTTTCAATATGGGTGATGGGGTGACAGGTGGGGCTGCAATGTAATTTCGCGGACTTGGGAATATGCCACTAAGTTGAAAATTTAGAGAGATTCTAACTAACTATCGCCATAATCGCCGTGATTGAAGTTATTGAAAATTATTGTCCAGAAAATGTAACGGTCACAACGGGGTGGGGGGGGGGGGGGGTGTTCTTGAAAAAAAAAGTTCAGAATACAAGGTCCGGGTGGGTGGGTTGTATCTGAGTCCCGATCGCAGATATTTCCAATGCCATATAATTTTTCTCCAAATCCATTTTTCAAGACAAGTTATGACAAATAAACCAATTTGAAATGTCAAGGCTTAAGAAATTGGAGCAGGGGGTCCCATTTAATTTAATTCAATTTCATCGACATGTCCTTATTTTATGCACATTTTTTCGTTTTGTCTTCATATAATTTTGATAGTTTTTGCTGTTATATTGTATATCCAGTCCAGCAGTGATGTATTCCCAAATGATGAATTAGTGCTTTCAAAACTAGCTCCGACCTCAATTCATTTCAGAAACACGGAACTAAAGACACCCGCATCCAACGCGAATTATGTTCCGATTGCAAAACAACTACCATTCCCTATTTATCCGTGTCGACCACACCCATCAATAACTTATTGCGCGTAGAAATAATAGCACGAAAATCTGACTTAATCCGCCTAACGGTAGTATGCTTCAAACAACACAAGGATATTATAAATAAAACTCCATTGTAAAGCCAAATAAACGCACGCATGATTTACAATCAAATTACCAATCTATATCGTTACTGCGAAACCAGAAATCGGTATTCTCGTATCAGGTCCAAGTGTCTTCAATATCTGGAGGAAATAAAGATATAATAATATATAATTATAATCTATCATCTACACGGCATACCAATATAACACAATTCCTATTTGGTTAACATAAAGATAAATGCTTCCAATAAATAATTAGGTTTCTGTTACCAGAACTTGTACGTTACCACATGGTTCGAATTATGTACAGACCGACACAGACTTGAATGACAGTAAGAAGGCAAACCTTGGGTTACGTAAACCTGAGTTTCAAAAAGACGAGAATACGGAACACCGTGTTTTGTGCCTGATCTAGACTAAAGTTTACGCGAAACCTGGTCCAGACCAGAGACCAGAATTCGGCCGTATGTGTCCACGAAAACTAGCCGAGTCGCGATACACGAATTGATACAAACACATTGTGTATATAACACGTTTATAATTGGTGTGACAGAATCTACCACATCAGTTACATTTTAGGAGTTTCTAGAATGCCAAATTTGTTGGACGATTAGCTTTCTTGAGTAAATTCTCCCAACTTGCAAAGGTATATGTGTTAGTTGATTAGCTGGCTTTGCTAAATTCTCACTACCAGCAAGATCACGCGAATGTGCATGCCTAACGGATAATTGAATTCAATGGACAAAATCTCTTACATATGCATGTTTTATATAATTTATACTGAATACTCAACAAATAATATTAGTTACTTTGTGATATGTTATTCCATAACACCCATGATGGTAGGCAATCAAATAATATTAAAACCTATGAACTATTTGTTTATAGTACGCAAGAATATACGTTGGAATGTCGTTTTGATTTTTCACGCGATTGATGTGACGTCAGTTCATTCATGATTTGGAACCAGTCAATGACGTCACGAGTACCTTGTATCGCAACTGCAGTATCGATGCAGATGTTTTATCGCCAATGCGTTATCGCCAATTGTATTAGGGAATGTCGTAGGAAATGGTAGATAAATATAGGGATGTCGAGAGTGAGATTGCCAATCTCTACCAGATTTGTCTCTCTTACCGATATTCACCAACTTCGTCAATTTCAACGACTTTCGCGTGGAAATAACCTCTTCCACAAATAGACACCATATCTGCTGGACTATTTCAATCACGTGTTTGGTAATATGCATATAATACCGGGAAATACATTTGTAGAACCTCTAATGAACCATTGCTATATACATTTACATAGCCCGTCTGTGTTACACTAAATCATGTTCGGTGACAAGGTCAACTGCCAACTGGGTCACTTAGACCGTAACATGAACACAACGTAAATTTGTTGATCTTTAGAATCTCACTGTTGACCTAATCACACCGATTAAAATATTGTCTGGTATTAAATTAATCTGATATCAGGGAATCGAATTAATGCGCGAAGCATGCAACTCCTATCGTACAAAACAATGAATTCACTGTTAATGGTGTGCATCAGTTACTTCCGGGAACTGTGTCATTCACTTGTCAATGCAAAACAAAAAAGATATAAAAAAAATAGTCACGTGCAAATCTGGCATAATTTATGGACCGGTTTGAACAATATTCTGGGAAAAGTCTGTTTGTACAGTAATGTTCCAAATAATCGACTCCTTAAAGGTACGGTTGGCCTTGGCGGTGGGTATCCTGTGAAAATATTTCCACCCGTCAAAAACCGCCACAAACAGAAATAACATCAAAATGTAGACAGACTTTGTCCGTATACAAATAAGAAATATCGCAACAAGCCATATTTCCGACTAAATCCTGAGCAAATTACCCATAATTCTGCTGTGGTTAAGGAGTCGATTATTTAGAGCATTACTGTAGCTGTCGAAATTCTTGTTGTATGTGGTCGTGTCACACTCGATGCTAGTTACGTTGGAGATATATAGATGCATGTATATTACGATGTACTGCCAGCAGAATACAACAAGAAAACCATAGTCAGAAATGGTAACGCCACCAAGATCATATTATTAGCCATAAATATAAATTATAATACAATTATTCTATAAACTAGCTTTCAAATTTTATGTGGGAAATTTGCATACTTCTATATTTCAAGTTTTCCCGTTTCTCGTGTTATACATTACTTTCTTCAAACTGTCTTCTTTATTACACAAGCTGATGGGCCCGACTTCGTCCGGGATGTTTCCCATCTGATTTCCGGCGAAAGGCGCGATTTGACCTTCAATTGACTATTTCGAAAGTCAAGGTCAGGTCAGGGTCATGATTTGACCCGTCCAAAACACCCCCACCCGGAGAAAAGTACCACTAGGTATAAAATTTCGTCGAAATCCGTCCGTTTTACCCCACTTGACCTTTAATTAACAATTTTGAAGGTCAAGGTAAGGTCGGAGTCATGATTTTACCCGTCCAAAACACTCCCCCGACAAAAGTACCCATAGGTATCAAATTTCGTCGAAATCCATCCGTTTTACCCGATTTGACCTTTGATTGACCACATTAAAGGTCAATGTCACGCCGATGTCACGATTTGACCCGTTCAAAACACTCCCCGGACAAAAGTATCCCTAGGTATAAAATTTCGCCGAAATTTGTCCGTTTTACCCAAATTGACCTTGCATTGACAGTTTTAAAGGTCAAGGTCAGGTCGGGCTCACGATTTGACCCGTCCAAAACACTTCCCGGACACAAATACCCATAAGTATCAAATTACGTTGAAATATATGGAAAGCCGAAGAGGACATGTTAGTTGCTAATTGCTAGATATACGACGCACGACTTGTCGCGGTATTTTAAAGGTGTTTCAAACTAGGAGATAGAAGGATTCTGCGCTTCAAATGGTGATGAATTATAGTAATTTATTCAAATTTTATGGCATAAATTGTTATTAAAACCGTATATACTATAACAAAAATTAATGACTCGAAAATTAAGGGGCCTTTAAACAAAGTCACAATTGCAGTTAGGCTCATCTCATACTCGTTTAATCAGCGATATTCTGCTGCGCAGTTTGTTATAGTTCCCAGTATTCATTGAGCGTTATAGCCCCACTGTTATAATTCGCCTTTAGCAGGCGTACTCTTGCCTCAGATTATTGAGATATTAGGTCACACGTAATGACATTAAATCGCATGGAAACATAGCAATTGTGTGGGCTGCTTGGCGTGAATATTTAATGAGAAATAAAGTCATACGTAATGACATTAAACTCAAGAAAACCCGCGAAAACAAAACAAAATCACATTTAATGTTTTAAGTTATTTCCTTCATAAAAAGAATCTTCGTGATAATGAACCCTCCCAATACTTTAGAATATAGAATTAACCTTAAAATAACAAAAACCTTCGGAATACAGAACCTTCGGAATAACGAACCTTCTGATTGGTGAACCTTCGGAATAGCGAACATCCAGAGAAATTTCGGAATAGTGGACATTCTGGATAGTGAACCTTCGGAATAGAGACATGCCCCCAATATTCATATTATATGCCCAGAGTTCAAAGGTATGGGCCCATAAAATCCTAAATTTGGCCCTTAACATATTGAACTCCAAATTGGAGCCCACACAGAACATCACTTAAGTCAACTGTACCTGTGTCATGTCCCAATGCGGGAGGGTCCACAATATACCACAACATTCATATTATATGCCAAGAATTCAAAAGTATGGGCCCACGTAATGACATTAAATCTCAAGAAAACCCGCGAAAACAAAACAAAATCACATTTAATGTTCTAAGTTAAGTTATTTCCTCCCGTATCTGTATCGGTATGCGCGCAGGATCAGTTCGGATGTGAGCGCACACTCCGTAAAAAGAATCTTTGTGATAATGAACCCTCTCAAATTAGTCTCAATACTTTAGAATATAGTATTAACCTAAAAATAACAAAAACCTTCGGAATAGAGAACCTTCGGAATAGCGGACCTTCGGGATAGCGAACCTTCATAATAGAAACATGCCCCCACAAGTACACCGGTGACGTAAACACATGTGCTAATCTTTGTTGTACTATCGTGACTCTATCGGTACGATTTATACTCAGTACGAAATAACCATAATAATACAGTCGCCCAGTGGATTATCGATCGACTACAGAATATGAAAATCTGCGTACCAAGCAACACCACGGTGTGGCGTAATAATACCTGTCGATAGATGCATGCATGTATATTACGAGGTACTGCCGACAGAATCCAATAATACCTGCAAGTGTAATTGCTGAACTGTATTAAACCAATCGACATTTTCCCTTATCTCAAGTTCCAATAATTGCTAGAGTGTATTGGAACATCTTTGGATGTAAAGTATGCGCTCTATCGAATACCCATAGCGGACGGGTATCTATGTAGTTGTCATGTGTTGGGCCCAGTGGGGTGTAGTCTGGTTGTGGATATTCCTTCATGTTGACCGGATACTAACTTAGATCGACATGGGGAAACTAAGCAAGTTTTTGTTCGAGTTGGCAGGCACTGGAATATCCTCCGCAATCTACTTTTGCGGTTCTGTCGTAAATGGGAAATTGGTCGTCGATGTCATCCAGGAAATATCTCTGAAAGGCAAGTGCGCAAATAGTATGGTTTTATCATAGTATACAAAACATAAAATTACATAAATTACAACGGTTTGTTGTGTGGTAAATATATGGTAATTACTATGGTAAAACAGGGGTGGTAAAAAAGTTTCAGACACGTATAGGCACCTTATCAACATCACAACATGGTAATTATAATGAATTTATGATTGGAGTCATAAACTCATTTTCATTATACATGTTGTTTGCATTGTTCATAGAGCACATGAGTGTATTATGCACTAACACATGGCTCAAATTCATTCACTTGTTGCATATATTCTGTTGAGTATTAAAGGAGGTGGTCACATAACTGGTCGAATTTAGTGTAGAGACCCTCTTTAATATAAATCGACATGTGGAAACTTTGTGTTTGTATTCGAGTTGGCAGGCACCGGTGCATCCACCGCACTCTACTATTCTGGATCTTCGTCGAAGTTATCAAGGAAATATATCTGGGAGGTAAGCGCGCGAATAGAACAAACAATAGTTTGTCACAGTTATATACATTTACCATGGGTTTACCATTGTAAAAAAAACATAATTAATGTTGTGTGGTAAATTTGTCGTAATTACACTATTATATATCTTTATTTCCTCCATTCACGGAGAGTTATGAATAATATAAATTGACAAAAGGAAATTCAAACAATACAAGAACAGTAAACATATATACAGTGGACATAACAACAAAGAATAGTCGCTAAGAATTCAGCAAACATACACACACACGCATACACCATGTATATATTGATACGAACAGACACACATCGTACATACTCGCACGCCATCATACATGCAATTCCCACACTAATACATGCATGCACACATACATATCCATACTCACACACACACACCCTCACACACGCACACACCCTCACACACACACACAGCCGACCACCGCAGGCTATAGCGTATACACCCAAGCACATATACACAGCTTAAATACTGACACACATATAGGTAGACAGTTGTACTAATTGAATGTATGTATACAGATGCATATATGCATATACAATATATGGGTCATGAACATGAAATAGTATTTAGACACATGTATTAGATTGTGTACTATGCAATCAAGGTTATGTTGAGTTTCTTAGCTGTTGTTCTTATAAATTAACGTCCGCGTTGTCGATTAGACTTGTCTGAATTGTGTGATAAGCATGCCACAGGCAATATGTGCTACAGACCATGAAGTCTGTGAACATGTCAGCTTCACAAATGATATCGAATAATTCTCTTGGCCGTGCAGTGAGGAAAACATTTAATTGGATATCTGGACTGAGGCTATCCAGTTTTAGAATACATGGAATATCGAATTTATTCATCAGTTCATACCATATATCATTGCGGTATTCCGCAATCGCTGGGCAGTTCATAATAACATGTAAGGGGAGATCATCGTAATCCCCACCACACTTTCTACAAGTTAGTGATACGGACCCAGTACAAGCTATGATTCCACCCACAGTCAGGTATGCTATTTTGTGTCTTGGGAATTTTCGACAGCAGCGCCACAGGTGAGAGACAGTTAACTTTGGATGTATGTTATGAAAGCGATGGAGTGATTTGTCGCTCGCCGCGCTTTCCCATTCGGATTCTGTATAATCGGAAATTGCCTTGCGCACTATACCTTTCCAAATCTGCTTTGTTGGGAAATCACTATGAGATACATAATTGGTGAGGTATGGCATCAACTGGTGGCTCTCTATGATATCTACAATGTCGGCAATGAATGAATACTTAGAAACACCAGTTATGAAGAAAGAGTGCAGCCTTAGCAAGAATACAGATTTGGCTGCCTTCTCTGTACTGAGAGTACACAAGCTGCTGAAAAATAGGAGCTTCTTTTTTTCAATAAAACTTTGAACGTTTCCGATACCCATTAACCCTTCTGCGATGTTGGTACGTGTTTGATAATGAAGACCTTGAATCTTTTTAAGACAAAATCGGTGCGTTCTTTCCAGAGACAAAATATCTGAATCAGTCATACCACACAGCAGTTCGCATCCGAAGAGGCCCCTTGGTAAAACGATGGATGTGTATAATTTCCTACTGCTTGTTGGGGTTATACCACCTGCATACATACCTATGTTCGACAGTGAAAAATAGCTTGATCTGAGTTTTGTTTTTATTACGTCTATGGCGTTACCTTTGTGATTGAATTTGTGTATAGGGACGCCTAAGTGAACCAAACTCTCGACCTCAGACAGTTGTTTTCCACAAAGAGTCCATGCCCTATTACAACTAGCCTTAGTGTGCTCGTTCTTGCTTTCATTGAAGACAATAACTACTGTCTTTTGTTCATTATATTTATATCTCCATTTGCGACTGTAGTTTGTGCATATATTCATGAGGTGCTGCAGGCCATTTTCCGAAACAGAGATCAAGGTCATATCATCGGCTTGTGTCGGGCATGAACAATTTATAGAGAACATATTTAGTCCTGCTCCCGAATTTGCAAGCTCTGTTAAGAGCTGATCAACGAAGATCATGTAGAACAAAGGTGAAATGACGCCCCCTTGTTTTGTTCCCTGCTCTATCTGAAATTTTCTGGACTGACAATTCCCATATTTTACATGACAAGAAGTACCTGTAAGCATTTGATGAAACAGTAGCCATATTTTCTCATCAAAACCGAGGAGATGAAGTTTATAGAGAAGACCATTTATCCATACGGTATCAAATGCCTTCTGGACATCAAGGAAACATGTGAACAACTTACTGTCGTTTTCTGATGCAAATTCTTTAGATTCGTAAATAAGAAACGAGTTCATGAGACAGTTGATACCCTTCTGAAAACCGTGTTGCAATGCATGTACTTTGATCATATCAGGAACACGCTACTCTAGTCTTAATAAAATTATTTTTTCGAGCAATTTGTAAATGGCAGGGAGCAGGGTTATCGCGCGATATTGTTACCTCCCAAAACACCGTTGCAAATTTACTATGGTTTATGTTACAACAGTTATTACCATGCTTCCACAGTGTTACCATTATCTTCCACCCAAAATACCGTTGCAAAATATGTATGCATGGTTTATGTTGCATGGTTATTACCATGTCTATGTAAGTGGCAACGTAGACTGGTTTCGGATATTTAGTCGTGTTAATCAGTTACTCCCTTAATATAAATAGACATGGGTTGCCGTTCTATTTGCCAAGCACAGGAACATCCACCGCACCGAAAAAAACATACCTGTGAGATAAGAGCGCAAACACGCATTGTTATTCTATCTCCCGCTTTTAGTCATCTCGGTCAAAACATGTGACATAGTTTGGTGTTATGGTACGCGTTATTAGGATACAATAAAAGAAGATACATGCACCATATCTCCATGTATTTTGGAAAATATCAATTAATTTAATATATATATTTATCACACAATTAGCCCCTAAGTTCGGCCTCACGATTTAGCAAGACACACGTGCATTACCACACGTGCAGTGACGTAAGAGCTTAGAGCAATTATATCGATGGCAACACCGGAACTTTAGTATTATGTTAAAAGTCCGTTGCATTTGTGATTTCCCCTCAAACTAATTACAACAAGAATATTTCATTTATGAATAATTATATTAACACATCACAAGCAATATATTAAAAATGGAAAAGAATCAAGAAAGGCGAATTTGATGATTTTGTGAAATAAATTTATGGTTTTTCAACAATGTTTAAAAAAAATTATATTTCACAAGGCCTTCCATATGTATATTCATTTTGTAAAGTGCGTAGACAATCCTGAATACATAACAGAAAACTTTTCCCAGATACGTTCAGTATTTTTCGAGTTATTTGCCTCCAAAATTGGGAGTTTGTCTAATTTCAGAGCCGCAATTTCTCAAAATTATCTAAAAATCTAGAATATGGTGACAATATTATAGCCTTTTGTGATTACACCTACCCCATCATCAACGTTCAAATTTTGAGTCAGTTTCTTGAAAAATAATGTGAGATCCAGTAACTGTTGATTGGCTTAATCAATGTAATCTTATTTTTTCCAACATAAGTGTTTGATAAGGAACGTTCAAATGATTATACACATTAAACACTAATTGTGTTCATTGTAAGTTGTTTACTATTTGTGCACAAAAATACCTTTTAAAATGGACAAAAACGTCAAAAAACAGTCAAACATGGGATTTTTTGGGGGAAATATTCAATACTAAGGATTCATAGGGCCACAATTTTTATTTGGCACAAATGTGTTTAGCAATTGCAACACAGTGTATTTAACCTAGTATACTTAAGAGGTTTTTATAAATACAGGGTATATGGATATCAACGTATTGAGTTGTATGACTTCAAATATGGTATTTCATCAATCCAGTTCTGTATCACAAGGCAAATTTGGCTATACAATGGAACACTCATTTTGTTTAAGAACATTTTTGTCTTCTCAATCATAGATGCATAAATTAATCATTTCTATGCACAATCTAGTTAGGAAATTAATACAACAGCAATATATCCTTTTTTTTAAATACTAGACCATAAAATATGGATTTTAGCTAATTCTTGGAAATTGAGTCTCCGCAATTAGACAAACACCCAATTTTGGAAGCACATAACTCAAAACTACTCAACGTATTGGAAAATGTTTGCTGCTCTGTAATCAGAATTTTGTATACGGATATACAAATGGAAGGACCTGTGAAATTGAGTTTTTTTTATAAACATCCTTTAAAAGGCATAAATTGAGTATTTTACCAAATGTTGACAAATTTATTTCACAACATTTATCAATTTCACCTTTCTTGACCCTTTTTTATGTTTAGTATGTTGTTTATTTAAGGAATAATCTCGGTTTCCTAATGTAATTACACAGTCTAAAGGCATATGCCGAATCCCAAACCTATAAATCGCGAAGCGATTTATAAGAGTTTGTGATTCGGCATATGCCTTTAGACTGTGTAATTACATTAGGAAACCGAGATTATTCCTTATAATTATGCCATCGATTGTTAAATATTGATTTTAAAGACATATTCGCCCTTGAAATACGATTGAAACAAGGAACTATATGTTCTCAAATAACAGACAAGACTTGAGCCGAAAACAACTTTGGCTATTTTTGACTCGTACAAAACACTCAGAAACAAAGTCCAACACCTTGTTAAAAATGCTAAACTGTCACATTTCAGAAATAAAATTGAGGAAAACAAAAACAACCCAAAAAACCTTTGGAAATCTCTTCAGAAACTTGGTACTCCTTCAAAAAAGGGCGCAAAGACAAATAATAGTGTAGGTCTAAAAATAGATGAAGAAGTCTGTTTCGACAAACAGAGTATAGCTAAAGACTTTAACCACTTTTTCTGTAGTATAGCTAGTAACCTGGTTGCGAAACTTCCAAAAGCACCTGGTATATTTTGTAAAGAATCCATTATCAGATTCTATAAAGAGAAAATAGGATCAAAACAATTTCACATTTCGGTAATATCGGATTCTGAAGTTTTGGAATTACTACAGAATTTAAGTCCATCCAAGGCCACCGGACCTGACCTCATTCCTGCAAGATTTCTAAGAGATGGTGCCCATATCCTTGCTTCTCCTCTGACTCATATTATAAATTTATCGATCCATTTGGGCCAGGCCCCAAATGAATTGAAAATGGCCAGGGTTGTACCCATATACAAGAAGGGTGACAAGACACAGGCTGGAAATTATCGTCCCGTATCAGTGCTAAATTTAGTATCCAAAGTTCTAGAGAAAATCGTTTACAAACAAATTGAAACATATCTAACAAATGCAGAACTTCTATATGGCCATCAATCAGGCTTCAGACCTGGTTACTCCACAGATACTTGTCTCCTATATCTCACTGACCACATTCGTCAGGAAATGGACAAAGGAAATATGACAGGAATGGTTCTAATTGATCTTCAGAAGGCTTTTGATACCGTCGACCATGAAATTTTACTGTCAAAACTTAGTGCAATTGGATTTGATAAAATATCTCTGACATGGATGGAGTCTTATTTAACAAATAGAATGCAAGCAGTAGATATATATGGTACTCTATCCAAATTTGAACGTATCACATGTGGAGTCCCCTTCTTTTTCTACTCTATGTGAACGATGCTAGCCAGGCTGTGGATTGTCACCTCCTTCTATATGCGGATGACTCTGCCCTTTTGGTTTCAGGTTGTGATGTCCGCGCTATTGAGCAGAGCCTCAGTTCAGAAATGAATAAACTGAAATTATGGTTGGTTGACAACAAATTGTCCTTACATTTAGGGAAAACAGAATCAATTCTGTTTGGGTCTGGAAAGAAACTTGTAAAACACTCTGAACTGAGGGTCTGCTGCGATGGCGTTGACATCGCACCAACTAAATCGGTTAAATATCTAGGGGTGTTCCTCGATCAGAGGCTAAATGGTGAAATGATGGCAGATCATGTTCTAAGTAAGGTAAATGCAAAACTGAAATTTTTGTACAGAAAAGCAAACTATCTGAATGAAAAATGCAGAAAACTTCTAATTAATGCTCTTATTCAATGTCATTTTGACTACTCAAGTGGTTTCTGGTTCTCTAGTCTGACAGTAAAAACAAAAAAGCGTCTTCAAGCATCTCAAAACAGACTTGTCAGATTTATCATGAAACTAGATCGCATGACTCATATTGGTTATAATGAATTTAAACATGTTAAATGGCTTCCAGTGAGTGATAGGGTAGACTTCAGAAAAATACTGATGGTACTAAAAATCTCGGAAAAGAAAGCTCCAGCATATCTAGACAATAATTTTATATTAGCTAGTACTCATTGTACATATGTAACTCGATCAGGGACCCTGAAATACTCATTACCCTCTGTAAAATCCAAGGGCATCCACAGTTTCTATTTTACAGGAGCGAAACTATGGAATGGTCTTGATAAAGTATACCATACTCGTGACCCTTTTGATCTCAAACACTGGAAATTTTGCATTAAACAACACCTACTAGAGAAATTGATGAAAAGAGAAGAAAATCCATTTGCCTTTTACTAGGAACAATCTATTTTATCACCTTTTAACTAGAATTTCCTCAATACAGCAGTTCAATTTATATTGTAATGTACGATGACAGCATTTGGCCAGTTGCATATATCGTTATACTGCCTGTATTTCGGGTTTCCATCTTTCGGTCATGGACAGACCAGTCCAAAGCCGGCCATACATGGCAGTGGTGCGTGTATGCAGGTGGCGAAGGGCTGTTGAAGTTACATTACTTGCGTATTGACTTATTTTATTAGCTTTTCCCTCTCCATATAAGTCTCGTTTCTGAAATGGCTTTTATTTAATTTATATATTTTAAATACTTTTATACATTGTGCTCCGAAGTTTCGAACTTCACTCACTGCCCATGTGCCGAAAGCCACCAGGGACCGCAATGGAATTAAGTTCTCGTTTAGAGAACTTTTTGCGTTATCCCTGATGGTCTCAGGTCACATGAGTATTTCTATTTTTATACAGATTTCTGCCACAGAATTTACCTTATATTCTGACGACAACCTCTATAAAATAAAATGATTTAGTTCTTGAGAAAATTGATAAATCCTCTTAGGGTATATATCAATTGTTTACACAGTCTGAACTCTAACTGTCTCATCAGACCCCAACATATAACATATTTGTATTTAATATATACTATTATAATTATAATATGTATATACTGTTGTGTATTATATTGATTCAACTTGTAAACATATCCATAATATGTATTCATGTACACATGTATAACCTGAACTGTCAAAATAAAATCTAATCTAATCTAACTCGCTGCATTCCCGTCCGAATAATATCAATCGATCTGCAGATCTGCAGATCGAGTGGGTTTTTCCCGAACGTATGTCAAGGACGAAACAAAACATTAATAAACTTTTGATCAAAATTAAACATTATTAGCAGAATTTTGGAAGAGGAAAATATACAGTTAGTCTCCATGTCAACTGGGAATCATGACCATGCGATAATCAAAAAGTTTAGTGAGAATTTTCTTACAGGAATCCTACTATCTATCGGCAGTGAGCCAAATACTTTTCAATTTTCGATTTTTCGCAGTCATTTTGTGTTATTGTGATTTTACCGAGAAACAAGTTTTCAGAAGAATTAAATCATCATGGCATTTAAGGAATTTTAAGATGATTTATTTTTCAAAAACTAATATATTTGGTAAAATTTAAAGTGATTATTAAATCGCTTGTGTCCAGACCATGGTTCGGCCCGGTGTGCGAAAATTTTGAAATCTGAACAAGAAAATCGCAAAATCCTAACATCTAGACTAGCCTCAAGCCTTCCTACTGTTGGAAATTTCAAACCCCAATTCAAATTCCAATGACAATGTTGACCAATTGTATGACAATATTGTTTTCTTAAATTAACTAGAAGTTTTTGACTGGCCACGGGGGAGGGACCAGGACACAAGCTTTCCAAGTGTTGGAAATTTCCAACCTGTCACCCCTCTAAAGTTGGAAAATTTCCAACTGATGTCCATTTCTGTCAAAATTTTTGACCCAAAATAGGAACATATGCAAATATTGGTCGAAAAACAATAAATTCCCCCCAATAAATTGTTTTATAATCAAACTACAAGAACATTTTCAACCTACATGTATTGTTGGTGTGAAATGTCGTTGTGGCAGGTATGAAATTTCCAACTATTGAAAATATAGCTCTCTGCTGGGGGGGGGGGGGGGTGAGACACCCCCCACCCCCCCTCTAGCCACATCCCTGCTCAGAATTCATGTGTATAGCGGTCGCGTTGTAAATATAGAAGGCCGATGACTTCTCTGATCGATAGGCCTTGGTCACGGTCGTTACACGCTTTGTGTCAGGCAATTCTTCAAGGATTGTCCACTTATAAATGGACAATCGGTACCTAAAATGGTCATTAATAAATGGACAATCCAACCACGCGTGGCACGCGAGATTGGGATTGTCCACTAAATGAAGACATGTTTTGTTAATCCTGCATGAAGGGCAATAACTCTATAAATAATGTTAATTTGCTAAATGACGGTGATTTGTATAACGGAGATATTAGAAGAAGAGTTTTTGACGAAATAACGGAAATATTCGAAGTGTTTTTTAAAGAGCGTATCCCAAACCTCCCCCAAACCCACCCAAGGGAAGAATTTGACTTATATTTCACAAAAGTTTATCTGTTGTGGTGTTGCAAATTTCTCATACAAATCTCCGTCATTTATTAAAGGTACATTCTTAATAGAGTTATTACCCTTCAGATTTAATATGAAGCTAACATGCACGATTATCTATATATGTCGTGATTTAGTGGACAGTCGCAAGCTCGCGTGCCACGCGTGGTCGGATTGTCCATTTATTAACGACCATTTTAGGTACCGATTGTCCATTTATAAGTTGACAATCTTATGCGCATTAGGTGCTTTGTGTGATAACCAAAGTTAAGCAACGTCGGGTGCGGTTATTCCATGGATGTGTGACCGGCTTGGGATTCCGGGTGCTACCAACTTTCGGTGCGACTCCCACACTTCTCTCTTCAGTTTTTCCATCGAGTCACACTTTCACAGCCAGTCTATGATTTGCTGTCCTCAGACGCTGTATATGAATACTAAATGAAAAGTTCAAAGTGTAACATTTGGACATTGACGGTTTATCTTTCAAGTGGGTATAAAATGCCCCCCCCCCCTGATGATTTTGTAACGTCATCACTACCGATCTACACACGAAAACGTCTGATCGACTACCAGTTTTGAAAATACAAGACTTTGACACCCTATACATATTACGAATAACATTGAAAACTTTCCAGTTGATATGTCATTACGCAATAGTTTGACACAGAGTCCCTGGCGCCAAATCGTATCAAAAGCTTTGCGGAAGTCAACAAAGCAACATAATAATTTCTTCCTTGTGCTTAAGTAAAGTTGTGAGAGACAGAACACGCTGAATATGTTATCAATAGTTGATCGTCCTTTTCTAAAACCTGACTGATTTTCATGAAGTTTCTTGGTACTTTCAACAAAGTTTGAAATTCTTGAATTGATGACACTCTTAAATAGTTCACCAATACAACTAAGTACCGTAATGCCCCCATAATAATCACAAGAACGGCCCTGTGCCAATGCATTCTCTTATATATGCGAGTCGACCATAGGTCGCCTCGCATATATAAGAGAATGCATTCGCCTAACACATATTAAACATGATAAAATTGTCAAAAAAAATGTAGAAAAATATTATAAAAATTGTTAAAAAATGTAAGAACAAATTATAAAATTGTTAAAGAATGTAAGAAAAAATGGTCAATGCATTCTCTTATATATGCGAGGCGACCTATGGTCGACTCGCATATATAATAGAATGCATTGGCACAGGGCATAACTGTAACCATCACAATGTGTTCTTATATAGCGGAACGATCATTCCAATAGCCCAGTCTTCAGGTTAATACCCCGTATCAAGGACATAGTTGAACAGGCGCAGGTAGAACGGTAACATGATTTGTGAAGTTGTCTTTAAAGATATGGGTGGCGTTGGCGGTGGGTGTGCTGTTAAAATATTCACCTCCGTGAAAAACCGCCATAAACAGAAATAATAGTAAAATATAGACAGACTTTGTTCTTATACCAATTAAAAAAATGGCACACACAGTATGTTATTGTCAAAAGTTTTTCCTTTGTTATGTAAACAAAAGCAGAAAACGTTACAGAACCTGGATTTTGCTTAGATCCGGATATGGTAAACACAAAGAGCGTTATTTGTTACTGTTTTCCTGATATGGAAATAATAAAGAGCGTTTATATCATTTGTGTGTGATTAACCAATAGAATTGCGCTGTGTAAACAGAAGCAAAACTTCTGTAACACGACAATATACTATTTACGCGCTGATTATGTTTGGCATATGAACAAAACTATATATGTATTCCTTCTGTTGATGGCAATTTGAACAAATATAAATATTTCTACAACGAACGCCGCCCGTGCCTTTAAATATTCATTGCACGCTCTGTCAATGTTCGCGGACTTATTTGATTTGAGAAAGATATCACTTTCACAATTTCATCATCAATAATAGAGGTATTCATTTCGTCACAGCAAGATAATTCCTCCATTTGACCTATTATATCTGTGATATCAGTATCATTATTTTGGTTGTTCAGCTTCTTAAAATGACCGTAGAACGTTTCAATGTCAATACAGTCGCGTTGCTCATTTCCCCCAGAGTACTTTTTAAAAGTTTTTGTCCAGAATTCGACAGTGAACGAAGCTCTGCTGCACAATTATCTCGCATATTGTTTATTTTTATATCCATAGTTTTTTTTGTACGACTTGCTGGCTATTTTTAGGTGTCGCTTATTTGTATCCGACTTTATGTTATTGAATTTCTTTTTAGTGTTATTAAATTCCCTCCTTTTACGTCTACACTCGCCGTCAACCCATATTTTTGCCTTAGTCCCCGATTTATAATGCTTCTTTTTAGTCATATTGGTAATTGAAAACGTTTTCTCTCCCGCCTTTGTTAGAACATCGGAGACTCCCGTGATCAATAAGTCAATATCTCGGGACGAATTCACAGAGTTAACCTAATTAAACAATACCTTCAGTTCAGGTATAGCTTCTTGCACCGTGGCGATATAGTCGCTATTTTTGTCGCGCCTCCATTATCGAATTGTTGGTCCCAAGGGAACCCCATCAGTCGGTTGAGCATATGCCTGCTCGCTATAAGATAAATCAAGCGCAATGACCAGACCACAATGTACGTCTGAAAAAAGCTTTGAGAAATAAAGTATATCAAAATCGGTAACCAATCGGAATAACATTCTAATCCCGATCGTATAATCAACAACACTAACTTCTCGACATGTGCATTTGCCGACTCCGCGGTCGTTACCTAACCTTCCATTCATTATAATATGACCACACGCTAGCGTAATTAACGAACCACAGCTAAAACACGCATAAGCTAGGATATATCTTTTTAATCCTATAAAATAACATCATAGATGCGACTGATGCGTATTCCCATCAAATAAGATTAACTTAGGCCTTATATCGTGGTGTGATGATATATTACACTCCAGACATGCACAAGGGTTCATCGACAGAGTGGGTCCTATAGCAATTTCGTGTATAAACAGACTACGAGCTCACCGACTCAGACTTAGTTGTATGCTTTATTCTCTCATCCGAGTAAATACATTACATATTACATAAAGGATATTGAGATATTAACTAGAAGTATATATACAATAGACATAATATAGCAATATATATATAATAGATATGTACATATGGTTCCGGGTCGATGGCTTGTTTAAATTCTATGAATATAATCAGTTTAATTATTCTGACACTACTAGCTTAATTGTCGTCCGAAGTAAACATGTCGTACTATCGTGTGAAACATTGTTGGATTGAGTAAACTAATCGATCGCAACGCGGAACAGTCGATTTCTTCACACCGTGTGTTTAGTTTTAGCTACAAATGATAGGTTCATATATCGTCAATTTTCAATTTTAGTATTTATACTAAACAACTATGCATGTCAGACTCAGTTTAACATCTCAAATAAGTCGAGCCTCTGACTGCCATTCCGTTCACCAGTTGTGACTATATTGTATAATTGATTCCGGGAACCATACATATATATTTTAATACCCTAACATAGAAGCCAAGTGTGAATATCATAGCATGACTATATAAATAATCAATTATAACTGAATATACCTGTATACTCACTGTGCTCATTGGCAGATATTTAGAAACTTGGTTCACACTCATCCATGCGGATGAGCAGCTAGCGAAGTTCAACAGAAAGCCCAAGACTTTCTGTCGAGCCACGCATCTGACCATCCGCATAGATGAATGAATGGGAATCCATGTAGTGTTTATCGCCTAGATATTTACAGGAATTAATTGTTTACTGAAAAAACGTTCATGATGATCCTAATGAAAGAACATAGTCCGCGGAGTAATGTGTGATTCTTCATGTTAAGAATTTCATTTATCGCAGTATCATCTTTTCTTCTAAAGTATTTTGGTTGTAAAAAGCGTTTTCTTACATCCATAAAGAATTCACACTCCAATAAATAGTGAAATTCATCACCAAGACTGCTTTTGTTGCACTTTGGGCATATTCGGTCAGCGAGATCAATATTATTCCATCGGCCTGTCTCTATGGTTAGCTGATGATTACATGTACGAAATCTACATAATGTTAACCGGTTTCTGGTGTCAAGAACATTCAAGTAGTTTTCAAAATGTATATCATGTTTGAACATTTTGTATATAATTCCCCTACTACCCGAGGCGTCTATATCAGTCTTCCATTTATCATGGAATCTACAAATAAGGTTGCACTCAATGTACGAGAGTAATCGTTCAGTACATTGAATTTTATCTATATTCATTAAGTGAATCTGACCACAATCTGTTAAAATTTGATTAACTTTGTTTATCCATGTGAAATTAGAGGACGCGACATTACTGAGTTTAAGCGCTAACATATATAATATTTTACAATATCTATTACAATTCATATTTACGACTTTCAACCAATACTTTATCACACGCATGGTTATTAATACATCAATTGGCATTCGGCCGCTCTCTCCGTATAACATATAATTACATGTGGATGGTTTTAGCTGTAAAACAAACTTACAAAATTTTCTATGTATGTTCTCAATTATATCATTGTTTCCTGTGCCCCAAATTTCACTCCCATAGGCAAGTATGGGTGCAACTTGTGCATCAAATAAATCAAATTGGTCTTTTACCGAAAGGCAGTGTGCTCGTGATTTTGTGATTATGGAGTACATGGCTTTAGTGGCTTTGTCTACAAGCACCTTCTTTGCTTCAGAATATGAGCCAGATTTAGTATGTATAATTCCCAGATAATTAAATTTTTTAACAACTTCAATTTCCCTCCCATTATAAAAAAAAATTCTGTTTTTTGGAAGGCTACGTTTGGATATCAACAATATTTTTGTTTTATCGACATTAACTGTTAATTTCCACATTTCACAGTACTTATAGAAGGAATCCAAAGCTTTTTGTAATTTTGAAGGTGTTTAAAACCTAAATAAAAAACTTTTGAAAGCCGTTCATTTTGAACAAATTATTACAGAATATAAACTACCAACATCAAACTGAAAGTTTTCAAAAGTCAAGACTGTTGGTTGTTGTCTAGAGGGGAGTATTTTACTAAAATTAACCCGGCATTATAATATTGACGCTGTGTGCGCATCCGATTGAGATGTGTACTATACGAAGAAGCTTGTCGATTTCATAAAATGCCATAATGTCGATTTCAACGAAACATGACGAACAGCGTCCTCATGTAGCTTTCACCATCGACCGAATTTGCGATAACCTGAATGTATCTTCTGCTTTGTTCATAAGTATGTGTTTCTTGTCGATTCATGAAAATAGAAGGTTATCTGAGGATTATCTGACTCGCGTATGTACTATGTAATATTAGGATAATTTAAACGCGATATAATAACGTTTGCTTGCATCACGAATTTCGATTCCAGTATTGTCCCCAGCCCAGCCAGAGTGATTGAGATTTTCCCATTGCACGCGACATTTATATTTTAGGCCACTCCAATGACAATATTTGACAGTCCATAATATGTTATAATTAGTTCTCTATAAAATGTAAACCGCAATTACGAATGAACTTCACTATATATGCATAATTCCAATAGTAACTCCTCTCATTTTGGAACGCCGGCCATTGAAAGACGCACACGTTTATTTAAGATTACGACATTAATGCTTTCGGCCCGCCGATCTACTGTGCGACATGAGCGCTCGCAAAAATTCAAAACAGCAGTGTCGTATTATATAATAATTGGTGACGTCACAAAATCAGATATAGTCTATATACGACACAAAGCGTCCGGCTTTGGTTCGTTATTAATTCTACCACCCTTGCACAAGTCGATAAGTCGGTATCCGTATGAGTTTGGTTTCCCTTTATCATTTGAGCATCTTTCTGGAATTTCAATAACTGAAATGGACTTATCAAAATTGTCATGTACACATGTATAATTGTCAATATAATCAATGCCTGTTCGTTCATCATCACATCATCATCACCATCATCACCATCATCATCATCATCATCATCATCAGTGTTGTCGTTCAGTGTGCTCGTCCTTGCATTAAAATCGCCCAATAGTAGAACCTCTTGACCCGATCCCCTGATGGTAAGAATATCCTTATCACGTTACCGGACCATTGATTATCTGCGTATCTAGTGTTTGCGGGTGGGACATAGACCGTCCCTATGTATAAGATTTGGCAGCGAATTTGTTGTGATAAAACTGATATTGTTGCCCAAGTCACATATTCTGAATTAAGATTAATTGGTTTGACTACAAAATGTTCCGAACGTTTCACGGCTATAAGTATTCCACCTGACCGATTACCTCAACCCCCTGTCGCCGCGTCCCTGTTACCAGTCTTGATAACGTACTCATGAAATGTCCAAATAGACCGACATTATTGTGCCATGCAATATGTACGTACATCCAAACCCTCTGTCGCCGCGTCCCTATGCGTGACAAGTCTTGAGAACATGCACATATATAGTGTTCACCGCGTCCCTACGTGTAACCAGTCGTGAAAACATGCACGTTATGTGTTCAAACAGACACGACAGTGTCCCCGTGCACTATAAGTACGCACCAACCCCCTATCAGACGCCCCATGGGCGGTCCTGGTTTGTTTGCTTCATCGCGACAAACGTCGCGATGTCGCCATTTGGAGTGTTAATTACCTGCCATGGCTTTGGTGGGTGATTCCCACTTGTTTCTATGCGAAAATAGTCGATGGTAATTCCGCTACATATATGCGTGGAGTTCTTAGTGGTACGATGGCGACACGAGGGTCTAGTCTGCAAGTAATGTCAATGTTTTATGCAGTTACCATATTGAAATTCTGGAAAGTAGGGGTTAATATCGCCACATATTGAAATTCTGGAAAGTATGGGTTAATATCGCCACACTTCTGCGTGGCCGCCCCCCCCCCCCCAAACAGTGCGTGTGGGGTTTTTCGCACTGTTCTGCTCTCTAAAATCCCGCATAAACACCATGCATGCGGCCGGTCTGGGCTGATTCGGATCCTAGTAGTTCCGGGCGGTTTTTAGTCACGACACACTGTCAATACATTTGGGCTGGTATTATGCGATTCGGGGCTGGAATAATACGATCCCATATACTAACAAAGAACAGTAATATTAATTTCGGGCTAACATTTACTCCATGATGTCCATATGAAATTTCTTGACACAGGGTACACGAAGTTTCGCGTATTATATATCCCCGTTGGGGAAATAAAAAACATGACACAGTTGGCAATTTAATTGAGTGTGTGAGGGAGGCTGCACGAGAGAACAAGATGGGGAGGAGGGGAAATAATGGGAAATAAAGGGATGGATTGGTAGACCAATACATCAGGCGCTTTCTTCATATGATTGTTGGAAGATGCCATCGGAATCGATATTTGTTATTAATGTTGCAAGGTTGGAATAAAATATAAATGCGTTTGCAAAATTATTTTATTACATGATCCTACCCTTATTCCATTCAATAAACCCATTTTATAAATTGTGATATTAAACGTTCGTTTAATAACAGGAAATAGTGCCAGGTGACCTTTGACTTCCGGCTTGTCGTCTGTTAACATTCCGTACGCTATACGTCTCAAAAATATTATGGCTTCCAATATTTTTCCAACAAACTATCATGAATGAAGAGTTTGAAAAGTTATGTAATTAAATATGCCATTAAATGCGTCAAAGATTCTTTATATATCTGGGACTATTTCTTTACGCGGGAAAACAACGAATAGTTACGTGAAACGTCATCGCATGCCTTATAGAAGCCGATGTTAGATTTGCGTCCCATTTGTTGATTTAAGTATGTTTTGTCGAGGTTTTGGATCATGTAATAAATAGAACCTATAACTCGTCCTCAGTTTATAACGAAATTTGCAAACTTGTCCAGTAAATTCGGTCTGGACCTCGCCAAAGGCTCGGCCCAGACCTAATTTACTGGACTCGTTTTGTAAATTACGCTATAAACTGGGCACTCGTTGTAGATCCTCTATATATATACTATCATAATTATATAATAAATCTTGCTTTCTCAAAATTTCAGGAATTGTCCTGTCTGTTGATGGATGTTGCAACGTGAGATGGACGGATGGTTCTGACGAAGACTCGACACGATACACTGGAAATGAGTTGTATATGAAAGAGAGCATTCCACTTTTGACGGGTGATTATAGATAGACAAGTGACCGACTGACATATCACCCGGGTCATATGGTCCTGCTATTTGTTCTGTGATGTTGGTGGGTCCTGGTGATTTATACTTTAGTAGCGTTATTGTTTGTCCAATCATCGACTTATGATTTGACGAGGGACGGTTCGCGTCCGGGCGTCTTGTTCAACGCGCGGCCCAAATCCTCTGTACCGTATCCATTTATGAATGGATTTTGATAATTGTTGGCATGTGAGTCTATCACCATATGCGACAGCTGAACACAGACACTACGGTCCTAGTGGAGCGGCCAAATAAAAACAAAACGGGCCTTAGTTTTCGACATACCACTACTTTCGGTGGAACAATTTGAAACCAACTTTTTCCGGAAGGTAAATTTATATCATTTAGGAAAATGAATCTTGGCCTTGCCGGAATTGGTGGCAGCTATGTATCGTACGACTTTGTTGAACGCCATTATTGGACGCCATCTTGATTTTTTATGCTCTTCTAATAGTGAATATGGATGGAAATGTGTGACACTTGTTATGTGTGTTCTACATTAAATAGAACCAAATACTGCGCATTTTTCTTTCATTCTTGGATCCAATCCCAGGCGATGGCTTTTATTTTGTATTTTATGTCAATTTGGGGAGAGCTAAGTGATTGCCTATTATTTCAACAATGGTACAGACATGTGCATGACAATTTGGTTAACACTTTCATGTTGTACATGTTAAACTCGTTCCAAGCGTATGTGACGTGTTGGGCTACGTCCAGCATACTACTTTTGTACAGAGTTGACGGGCGACAGTATGTCTGAATCATCAATATGTTTTGACGCAGAACGTTACATTATCTTCCATGACGTCGCGAAATCTCAAACAAACCGCAATGTAGCTTTAACCCTTTCATGACTAGAGCTTCCTGAAAATTCGCGACAACCGTGTGCCAATGCATTCTCTTATATATACGAGTCGTCCATGGGGCGCCTCGCATATATAAGAGAATGCATTGGCCTAACACTATAACCTAGACATTGTAAGCCAGCTCATTATCTTATATAAGCGATGCTCCCTATGGGCAGCACAAAAGGGGGGCGGACAGCGGAGCGCGTTACAGGCCTCTGTGGTTGTGGCAAGGATGGCCATTTTGACCGCCATCTTGGTTTTAAATGAATTTCTTAATTTTTTCAAGGCTGTCAGTTAGTTAGCCGGTGTAATCTTCAGAATGGTATCATAGATCACCGGAATCCGCAAAATAGAAACTTTATACTTATGGGAGACTCGCATGTATAAGAGAATGCACTGGAACATGGTAATTAATGCTGCACCAGCGCAGCTCCCACCATGAAAGGGTTAAATAGTTGCATCGACATTATATCTGATACGTACACATTTCAGGAAAGCAGACGTTGAAGCCCGGACACCACGAGTTCCCATTTAGTTTCCAGCTTCCGCTGAACATCCCTTCTTCATACAGGAGTAAACAGCAGCAGACAGTGCTTCCGCTGAACATCATTTCTTCAGACAGGAGTAAATCAGGGGAAGTCTTATACAAACTGACGGGGACCATGAGCAGGTCATGGAAGTCTGACATAAAAACCGAGACGTTCTTGAACGTAGTGTCTGTTCTGGATCTCAACACATGTGGAATATCCGGTCTCGAGGTAGATTGATAAATATACAATAGCAGGGACGTAGCGACATGGGGAGGTTGTGGGGCGTCTCACCCTCCAACTATGGAAAAATGTTATAACAGTAGACCAAGAGTAGGTTGAACTTGTTCAGATGGTTTGATATTGCAACCAGTATTAACCCTTAAACCTGGTGCAGCATTATTGACCCTGTGCCGGTGAATTCTCTTATATATGCGAGTATCACATATGGAGCCTCATATATAAGAGAATGCACTGGCCAACAATGCAAATGTAACTAATGTTATGCCAATGCATTCTCTTTTATATGCGAGGCGCCCTATGGGGAACTCGATAAATTTATGGGCGACTCGCAAATATAAGAGAATGTATTGGAACAGGGTTTTCGCAAAATTTCAGGAAGATACAGTCATGAAAGGGTTACGTGTGACATTTGTTGTTTTAGCCCCAAAAAATCGAAAAAAAATCGTACTTTCGGTAGAATTGTTGGACATATATGATGGCAATAGGTTAGAATTTTCAACCACCGGGGTGTGTTATAGTGTTGAGAACTTTGGAAAATTCCAGGGGGGGGCATTTGGGCATCTCGGTCTGTATACTTCAAATTCAATAGGGGGCGGCAACACCAAGCTGGATACCTCTCCACAACGGAGGCATGCCCCTGTTCAAACCAACCACTGCGCGAACGCATTCATTGCATAAATAGAGGATCTGCAACGAGTCCCCAGTTTATAGCGGAATTTACAAAACGAGTCCAGTAAATTAGGTCTGGGCCGAGCCTTTGGCGAGGTACAGACCTAATTTACTGGACGAGTTTTGTAAATTCTGCTATAAACTGGGGACGAGTTGTAGATTCTATTTATTACATGATCCAAAACCTCGACGAAACATACTGAAATCAACAAATGGGACGCGAAACTAAAATCGGTTTCTATAAGGCATGCGCTGACGTTTCACGTAACTATGAGTTGTTTGCCAGCGTAGAGAAATAGTCCCAGATAATTAACGACTCTGTGGCGTATTTAAAGTCGTATATTTAATGACATAACTTTTCAAACCCTTCATTCATCATAGTTTGTTCGAGAAATATTAGAAGCCATAGTATTTTGGGACGTATATAGCATACGGAATATGAACAGACGACAAACGGAAGTCAAAGGTCACCTGGTACTATTTCCTGTTATTAAACGAACGTTTAATATCACAATTTATAGAATGGGTTTATTGCATGGAATAAGGGTAGGATCATGTAATAAATAATACAATTTAATGACAGGACAATTGCAAAACATTGCTAACATGCACGTGCGGCTAGCCTGGCTAGGTCTTCATGTAAGGCGCACGAAATCATATATATTTCTCCATATATATTATCGACACGGATTGTATATGTATATGTATATATATGTATATATTTAATATATATATACTATATGTATGTATATATATATATATATTTAATATATATATATATGTATAGATATGTGGATACGTAGGACACACCGACACCGCCATGCGCAAGTATGGTTACTGTGTGCTGAAGTATCCCAGAACCCAGCTCTAAATGTGTGTGCCATCTATTATATATTTTGGAAGATCTGTCTGTCTGTCTGTGTGTCTGTGTGTGTGTTCGCGATGAACTCGAAAACGGCCGACCCGATTTCGATGAAACTTGGTATGTGGGGGTATTTTCGGCCGTGGGGTGGCATGGGCCTATTAATTTGTCCGTGCGACGTGACCTTGACCTTGAAATCGTGTCATTTCAAGGTCAAACGCCCGAATATCACGGGATTTCGATGAAACTTGGTATGTGGGGATACGTTCGGCCGGGGAGTGACATAGGCCTATTAATTTGCCCGTGCGACGTGACATTGACTTTGAAATCGGGTCATTTCAATGTCAAACGCCCGAATATCACGGGATTTCGATGAAACTTGGTATGTGGGGGTCCTTTCGTATGGGGAGTCTCATAAGCATATTCATTTGCCCGTGCGACCGTGAAATCGGGTAACTTCAAGGTCAAATCGCCAATTTTGATGGGATTTCGACGAAATTTGATACGTGGGGTTACTTTTGTCCACTGATTGTTTTGGACGGGACATATCGTGACCCCGACCTGACCTTGACCTTCAAAATGATCAATTCAAGGTCAAATCGGGTAAAACCGGATGGATTTCGACGGGCACGTTTGTCGGGTACTTTTGTCCGGGTAGTGTTTTGGACTGGTCAAATCGTGACCCCACTTGACCTTGACATTCAGAATGGACAATTCAAGGTCAAAGCCCGGACGAAGTCGGGTCACCTTCTAGTATATATATATATTTAATATATATATGTATAGATATATGGATACGTAGGACACATCGACACCGCCATGCGCAAGTATGGTTACTGTGTGCTGAAGTATCACAGAACCCAGCTCTATAATTATGTGTGTGCCATATACATATATATTCGTTTATACTCTGCCCAGGGCACACCGACACCGCCACATGCCCGTATATACCGTGTGCTTTATGTACATATACATATATATTCGTTTATACTCTGCCCAGGACACACCGACACCGACAGTATATATACCCGTTCGTACTCTGCCCAGGGCACACCGACACCGCCACATGCCTGTATAATGGAGTGGATTAAGTAAAAATTTCAAGGCAATTGTTCAAATTGTGATTAAAGCATGAAACTTTGCACATATGTACATATTCACACACTTATTGATATTAGATATGGAGCCACGCTGAAATTTAACTTTAACCCCTCTTTTAAGGGGTTTTCCAAATTTAAAGAGCGTTTCGCAATTAATCCTACCAATATTAATGAATATGCTTATGAGACTCCCCATACGAAAGTACCCCCACATACCAAGTTTCATCGAAATCCCGTAATATTCGGGCGTTTGACCTTGAAATGACCCGATTTCAAGGTCAAGGTCACGTCGAACGGGCAAATTAATAGGTTTATGCCACTCCCCGGCCGAAGAATACACCACATACCAAGTTTCATCGAAATCCCGTGATATTCGGGCGTTTGACCTTGAAATTACCCGATTTCAAGGTCAAGGTCACGTCGAACGGGAAAATTAATAGGCCTATGCCCGTTCCCGGCCGAAAATACCCCCACATACAAAGTTTCATCGAAATCGGGTCGGCCGTTTTCGAGTTCATCGCGAACACACACACAGACACACAGACAGATCTTCCAAAATATATAATAGATACATATAGTATATATATATATACATACATACATATATATATGCATATATATATATATATATATATATATATATATATACATATCCGTGTCGATAATATATATGGAGAAATATATATGATTTCGTGCGTCTTACATGAAGACCTAGCCACGTGCAGGGCACGTTAGAGGCAATGCTACGACAAATTTAAATTTTAAAGAAGCCATGATTATATTTTATTGTTTTCGTTTAAAGGCACGGGTGGCGTTCGTTGCAGAAATATTCATATTTGTTCAAATGACCACCAACAGAAGGAATATTAAAATATATATAGTTTTGTTCATATGCCAAACATAATCAGCGCGTAAATATTATATTGTCGTCAAGACGTACGATGGTGTACGTAAACAAGAGCCTGTTCGTGTTACAGAAGTTTTGCTTCTGTTAACATAACATAACACAGCACAATTCTATTGGTTAACCACACACAAATTATATAAACGCTCTTTATTATTTCCATATCAGGAAACAGTAACAAATAACGCTCTTTATGTTTACCATATCCGGATCTAAACAAAAGCCAGGTTTTGTAACATTTTTTGGTTTCGTTTACATAATAACGGAAAACATTTGACAATAACATACAGTTTATGTCATATTTCTGATTGGAATAAGAACAAAGTCTGTCTATATTTTACTATTATTTCTGTTTATGGCGGTTTTTGACGGAGGTGAATATTTTAACAGCATACCCTCCGCCAACACCGCGTGTATCTTTAATTTTATACGCCCGTTTAAAAAAACGGGGCGTATTATGTTATTGGTCTGTCCGTCTGTTCGCTTTTGTTTTCCGGATGATAACTTTAGATATTGTCAACTGAATGGAATGAAAATTGGTATGTCTGTCCGCCCGTTTTCATCAAATTGATGGCCATTTTTGTGAATTCGCACTCAATTTTCGTTTCCAGGTGATAACTTTAGTAAGTCTGAATTGAATGGAATGAAATTTGGTAAATGAGTATACTAGCCCAAAATACAGATCAAGATATAATTTGGGTTCCGCCCGCCAATTTTCACCAGAGTTATGGCCCTTTGTTACCACGGGCGTATTTTGCCATGCCTGAGCGATGCTCTTTTGAAATTTACAAACAAATTAAGCATGTTCAAGTGGAATGTCTTGCACTGCGAATACGGTGTGTAAGTTGTGGCGAGAGAAAACCCCATCCCATACCACAAATGACATTGATGTTGCTTAAATGTTTTTTAACAAAATTTCATTACGTCCATGTGTATAGTGTTGATAAATAATTTAAAATTATAAAATAGATAAATAGAATTTTTTTTTTAAATACTGTTTCAGGCATCCGGGCATGCTGAAGGTATTCAACATACTGGTTGTTTGTGTTGCAAAGCAGGCGGAATAGCAGGCAGGGTTACTGTTCTCGAGAAGACTGGTTTTGTGCCGGGGGAGGTACTTTCTGCTAATGTTGAGGTAGAGAACATATCTCAGTTCGACATTCATCCCACGATAAAGTTGATCAAGGTAAGAAACATCGATATAAAAACCACGTAAACCGTCCATGTCTGGAGCTTCCTCCGTTATCTTAGGGAACCTCACATATATACAGAATTCATTGGCCTAACAATATTTACATCGGCCTTGGAAGTCAGTGCATTCTCGTATATACGTGAGGTTCCCTATAGGAGACTCGCATATATAAGAGAATGCACTGACACAGGAACTTTAAAGATACGGATGGCCTTCAAGTCTTGAAATAGTGTGTCTGTCATTTACATCACCAAATTCATCCTCCTGGAACCTCATTCTGCTGAGGTGTAAGCAGAATTAGGTCCCCAGAGGGTGAATTTGGTGATGCTAGCCCGATATGCGGGGTAGCATCACTAAATTCACCATCTGGGGACCTCATTCTGCAAATGACAGACACCCTATTTCAAGGCTTGATGGCCTTAATTCGCGATGGGTATTACTGTTAAAATATTCACATCCGCTAAAACCGCCATAAACAGAAAGAATATTTAAATATAGATATATTCTCATACCAATCATAAATATCGCATAAATAGCATATTATTGTCAAGATCTTACGCTTTGCTTGTAAACAAAAGCCACATTATATAATGATAGAGTATAGTGACGCGCTCACTGTGTCTCGCCACTCACGATTTTGGTATTGAATGTGTCACTCCCAAAACAATCGCCACAATGTTGAGTGTTTTGCTTTACGTGCTGCATGTGTTTACATAAATGCTTTTGTCCAACGAGAAACCTATATATATATCAATATTTTTTTCTTCAGGTCGAAACCCTTTTTTCGAATAATGGACGCTCCATCGAGGAATGCGAAGACATTGTTGTTATAGT
Source organism: Siphonodentalium dalli (assembly GCA_032622095.1). NCBI lineage: Eukaryota > Metazoa > Mollusca > Scaphopoda > Gadilida > Siphonodentaliidae > Siphonodentalium > Siphonodentalium dalli. Next base: position 51,881,014 of record CP136064.1, on the reverse strand, counting down.
GAAAAATCCGGTACCGGCCGGCATAGGTTCGGTTTTCTTTCAAGAGCGGGTAATGCTTCCCTGCACAATATCAACGGACCTGCAGCACTGTAGTCGCATTAAGACAAAATACGCCGTGCGGGTGAGTAAAATTATATCTTACCTCTCGGACGTGGCTATATATGCATATCCTTATAAAATATTTCAATAACGGGTATGCTGATTGGTGCAAATCGTTTTTCAAGCATTGTAGCGCAGACTTTGTTGAAATAATTAAAAGTATATCGGTTTTTGAATGGCTCATACTGACACTGTCATACAGTAATGCCCTAATAAACTTTTCAGGATTTAGTCGGAAATATGGCTTGTTGCCATTCATCGGAAAGCTCTCAGTGAGAGCTTTCCGATGAATGGCAACGAGCCATATCTCAAACTAAATCCTGAAAAATCACCCATTCCGTTGTGGTTAAGGAGTCGATTATTTAGGGCATTACTGTATATTCGATTCGTTCTGATTAGCCGAACACCCCGAAAGTTACAACTTTATAAACAAATAAAAGTAGAGTCTTAACAGCACGAGTTTTCCCTATCATCATCATAGCAAATCAAATTCAGCCGGCCCCACCAACAGCATAGCAAATTATCGCGGGATCACTTGAACAGGGGTGGTGCAGGATCTTCGATCGGCGGGGGTCACCATTGAATTTCATTGACTGCCCAATTGAATCACATAATTACCGTATCAAAATATGTTCGACTATTGCCTGAAATATCCTAAATGTTGGTTACATTAAACAAAAAAATACCCCCCCCCCCCTCTCGGTAGATCAGTTGTTGTGTTCACCACTCATATATATGAATCATGTGTTAAACATTTTCCGCTTATTATAATCGCCGGACAAAGTATCGTTAACTGGGATTATATGGGATTCAGTGAGAGTAGGGAGGGGATAATTTCGACATCGTCTATCGGAAATGAAATAATACATGTATAACTCTATATATTTGCAGCTTGAAATGAATCTAGCTGATTGGTGTTACTCGAAGGAACCAGTCGATGTCCCTGTTGTTATAGGAAACGTCCCTATAGCAAATGGAATATTTTCTACGACAACGAATTTCCAACAAAATTACACACCAACGGTAATCGACCAACAGAACTGCACACCCATAGGACTCAATCAACAGAACTACACACCCATAGGACTCAATCAACAGAACTACACACCCACAGGACTCAATCAACAGAACTACACACCCACAGGACTCAATCAACAGAGCTACACAACCACAGGACTCCACCAACAGAACTGCAAACCAACAGGACTCAACCAACAGGGCTACACACCAGGAGGGACCAACCAACAGAACTACACACCCGGAGGACCCAACCAACAGAGCTACACAAATGCAGGATTTGATCCGCCACCAACTCACGAGGAGGTGTCTATTGACCAAGTCAATGTCGATGAACGGAAGTAATTATAATTTTTTACGCATTTTCATAGTACTGTTAATCGATGCAGATTGTTATATACTATAGGTACAGTGGGCGATAAACACGCAGTCACGAAACAACGATTTTATCAAGTTACTAGCAGGGTTACCCGGTGTTGCCCAGGTTAATGTGATGTGAAAACCTCTGCATGCTGTGGATATTTGATGGGAATAGAGATTACTCTTGCTCAAAGTGTCACATGTATTCTCATAAATTGTATATCCAAATAGCATCACAAAACATGATTCTTACACATTAAATGGAATATACGCAGTGTCTCACCTTGTCGGATCGGAGCGATTATCATTTTTGTTTATCGCGATCAATCCGTCCCCCCAATAAAGAAGTATTTATTACAACTTCGTATACTTCAGACGTTATAACATGAAACATGAACATCATAAACACATTAGTTCGCAAAAAAAGACGACAATTGGGTTTTAGATATAGATGTATCAATCAATCTAGTGGGTCAGACTAAGATTGAGGAGACCTGGTTATCATATCTCCATGAAGATACAGATGTTTTAAAGAAATGTCCAGGTGCTCCTCTGTTCGTGGTGCTATATAATGGGCTACATGTGCCCGACACAGAGCGAAATTTTGAGTTGTTTATGTTTGGCGATGAGTCTGTTCTAAAAAATGAAAGAAATCCTCTGTATCGGGCAGATATAACCTTGTCAGATGTCACTATTCGAGGATCCCAAAAAGTAATGTGCCGCGTTTTCTTTTATCTCAGAAGAAACTATATTTGACTGCGCACTGTGACCACTATTTTTGAACAGGCCTTCTACACATTTCCATATCTCTTGACAAATTGTAACTTGTTTGTGGAAACTTTATTGAATGTAGCAGACTCAATGTTGTTATACTATAAACATGAGCCATTCTAATACGCAATCCCCCGACGGTTCAAGGTCCCTCAGTTTGCAAGAAAATATGTATATCTTAAACAGAATGATAAATATACTTGTAATTCTTTTTTCTAGTATCTGTTTTGCTATCTCATTATATGAATGCCCTGATTCCCATCCCCTTATAAATATGACAGATTATAAGATATAATTGTTCAAGTGACTTAATTCGGTCACCATTTGTCGAGATTGTGAACTTTGAACGCCAAAAACTCCTTAGAACGACATGGGTGCCTATGATATGACTATATATAACTTCGGTGGATATTGGCGAATAGAACAATCTTATCAATGCTAGTGCATCTCCTCTGGCCACCCATGACCCAAACTACGCCAAATGTGATTTAATTCATCGTAGCATTAGAGAAGAACGTGCATGAATTTGGTGGAAATTAGTGCTAAATATATTTGTATCAGCTTTGGTGCAACTTCCCTCCTCATGTATGACTTGAACGGTGCCACTTTTGACATATTTAAATCACGTTCATTAGACTCATACATGCATGATATAATGGATATGAGTATATATAAGTTTCGTGGTAATCGGCAACTAACCCAATTCTTATCACAGCTAATACCCCCCCCCCCATCTCTCACACAAACGGCACCAATTTGGCGTCTTTAAAGACACGGTTGGCCTTGGCGGTGGGTATCCTGTGAAAATATCTACACCCGTCAAAAACCGCCACAAACAGAAAGAACATCAAAATGTAGATAGACTTTGTCCGTATACAAATAAGAAATATCGCATAAACAGTATGTTATGGTCATATGTTTTGACCATTGTTATGTAAACAAAAGCGTAAAAAGTTACTTTTCTGGTGTTTGTTTATATTATGATGGTAAACATAAAGAGCGTTCTTTGTTGGTGAATACCTGATATGGAACTAATAAAGAGCGTTTATGTCATTTGTGTGTGATTAGCCAGTAGCATTGTGCTATCTTCTATAACCCAATCAGGCTCTTGCTTAGGTAAAATATAGTAGGTCTTTATGATAACATGCTGTTTACGCGATGGTCATATGGTATATATGAACGAAACTCTATGCGTTTTACTGGTTTTCTGTTTACGGTGTTTGGAACAAATATGAATATTTTCGACAATTAAGGCCGCACGTGCCTTTAAATCACACGATTATATTCCTCGTATCATGGAGAAGAATAAAATCAATTTGGTGGAAATCTGCGCTAAAAATAGTTTTTTAAATCAAATGTTGGTGATTTACTGTACACTTAATTATATAATAATACTCCAATAATAATTATAGTATTTCAATAGTTATGAGCATCACTGACATTAATTCGAACTAAGTGCAAGTGTATATATATAGTTTGCTGACTTAAAAAAATGTCACTTAGTAGTCTACATGTGTGCAGAGACGTGGCGACAGGGTGGGTTTGGGAGGTATCTCATCCCCAACGTTGGTAAAATTGTTCAACTGTTGGAAATGTCATACCTGCCAAAACATTAGTTGGAAATTTAACACCATCAATAGGTTGAAAACGTTCTTGTAGTTTGATTTTCAAACAATTTATTGGGGGAATTAATTGTTTTTGGACCAATATTTGCATATTTTCGGTCAAAATTTTAGACTAAAATGGTCATCAGTTGGAAATTTTCCAACCTTAGGGGGGTGACAGGTTGGAAATTTCCAACACTTGGAAATGTTGTGTCTTGGTCCCTCCCCCGTGGCCAGTCATTAAAGGCACGTGCGGCCTTAATTGTCGAAAATATTCATATTTGTTCCAAACACCGTAAACAGAAAAACATTAAAACGCATACAGTTCCGTTCATATATACCATGACCATCGCGTAAACAGCATGTTATCGTAAAGATTTACTATATTTTACCTAAGCAAGAGCCTGATTGTGTTACAGAAGACAACACAATGCTGCTGGCTAATCACACACAAATGGCATAAACGCTCTTTATTCGTTCCATATCAGGAATTCACCCACAAAGAACGCTCTTTATGTTTACCATCATAATATAAACAAACACCAGAAAAGTAACTTTGTATGCTGTTGTTTACATAACAATGGTCAAACATATGACCATAACATACTGTTTAGGCGATATTTCTTATTTGTATACGGACAAAGTCTATCTACATTTTGATGTTCTTTCTGTTTGTGGCGGTTTTTGACGGGTGGATATATTTTCACAGGATACCCACCGCCAAGGCCGCACGTGCCTTTAAAGGGGTACTGTACCCCAATTTCAATAAATTCCCCGTCACAATATCGATCTAATATCAATATTATATTATAAAATAACTAATTTGAGTCGACGATGTCTACTGAAAACGTTCCGGTTAACAGGCTATTATAAAAGTAAAATTGAATTATTTAATATAAATTAATTTATGGCTGGAGTCATAAAATGGAGAATTATGCCATTACGAGTTACGGTTCTTGAAATCGCATCTGTTGCGTGTCTTTTATCGACGGCCGTTCGCGAACATTATTGAGTTGCAAACAAAACATGTTACCTGCAAAAGGAAGGCCCGTTATAACCGATTCGGAAAAAAAGGAGAAAGAAACAAGAGTCATAAAGCGTCAAGTATTTTTATAGGGAGTGAAATTGTTCGATGGAAGAGATTGAAATCAATGAAGGCATCAATCGAAGCTGTGAACAATGAACTTCCGGTTCTTCCTGCGACCTGTGTCTTCTCCGATGAAGGTCAAAAACATGGCGCGTAGTTTGAAATCGTAATATTTTTGTTTCCAAGATCAAGATTTTCTTCGCTAAATTAGGTTTATACGAAACTTATATAAACACGAACACATTATAACTTGAAATTTATTTCAATGGGAGTAAATAAAAAAATCGCCTATCTCTGTGTACAGTACCCCTTTAACTGCTAGTTAATTAAAACAAATATATTGTCATACATTTGGTCAACATTGTCATTGGAATTGTCATCAGTTGGAAATTTTCCAACCTAAGTGGGGTGTCAGATTTGACATTTCCAACTCTATGAAGGCTTGAGGATAGTCCAGATACTAGGATTTTGCGATTTTCTTGTTCAGATTTCAAATTTTTCGCTCACCGGGCCGAACGATTGTTGTTGGATATCCGTAAGCCGCTCTAGTGAAGCGCCTGTAAAATGGCAGCAGGCACAAGACTCAGCATTACTCATAAAAAACAGCTGGGGTAATAGCGAGTTTGCGATTTCAAACCGGTACGGGTACGGGTACGCGTATTGGTAGCTGCCCGTACCGGTACATGTTTTGTAATCGCAAACTGTTTACGGGTAGAATTCATCACATCGACTGGTAATGTATGTGAGCCAATTGCAACAAAAAAAATATTATGATATAGATATATTGTTATTCGCATTCGCTTTATTGGCCGATGTTATACTTACCGTTATGGATTGTTGGAAATTTTTATTTAGATTAGATGGGCCTCGTGATAATCAGTTGCTTTAGTCAAGGACGAAGCAGCAATTGGATGGGGTTGGTGCCTTTCTTTCACTCATCTCGGTAACATTTTCATAGGCCGATCGAGTGTTGACTATAAATCCGTTGGAATTTTCAGACTTAGAAAATAGATTATGATAGCTCATATATACAATTACGTTACAAATGTTTTTTCCAACCAATTGTCGGTGTATAATGTATTGTTTTAGACTCAAGGTATAATAATGTCCAACATGTACTTTCAGTCAGATTATAAGACCGAATTTGTCCCTTATTTTAGTTGGGGAATATTTAGTCATATTAAGTAAAGATTAGTTTGGAATCTTTCAACAGATTGAAAAGGTTTGGCAAGGGAATATTTATCCTAAGAATTGGGATTTTTGTGTGGATCTAAACCCGGAGGTATGTTGAAAAGTTAAACCTGGTAATGATAAAGGTGTTAAAATGTTGTCTGTTAATTATACGAATTGAATAAAGAGCGTTTGTTTTACTTTTGTGCGAAACACAGAAAACAGCTGAAACTCGCTCTGATTATGCTTATATTTTGTAGAGAGTATGTATAGGTATTTAGTCTCTTTAGCGACCTACATTATCCCCACTACAATATACAACAGTAGTGTGCTTCAAATGCGCCATGTCCGTTGAGATGCTAAATATATATTAAAAAGAGAAATCAGTCCCCACCTACATACGATCAAGTAACTAAACGGTTGTATACATGGATACATCCGCGATATATTGATGCCCTTGTACAAAGGGTTGAGACAGGGACGTAACAACAGGCGTGTCTCACTTTGGTAAAATGTTCAACAGTTGGAAATTTGCTATACCTGACACAACATATGTTGGAGATTTCACACCAACAATAGGTGGATATTGTTCTCGTAGTTTGATTTTCCAACAATTTATTAGTGGAGAATTTGTAGCCTTTAGACCAACATTTGCATATGGACTAAAATTGCCATCAGAAACTGTTGGAAATTTTGCAACATTTGGGGAGGGTGTTAGCTCTCAAAATGTCCAATAATTGGAAAGCTTGATGCTAGGATTGAGCAAATTT